>LR738710.1:802635920-802781580 GCA_902687465.1 Secale cereale | reverse complement strand
GATAGAAGTATGAACCAAGTGCTGTTCAAGAAAGAAAAGCCTTGCCGGGAAGCAAACAATCCATGAAAGCTAAGTTGCTAGAGTTTGAGCAATTCAAATTTTTAAAATTTTTAGTTGTCTTCCTTGAACAACCACACTTTGTATGGAAAACCTGTGCGCAGAGGAACCTACCCGTGGTGGCTAGCCGCACCGTTACTTTGTTTCGAGCACACTCAACGGCTTAAGTGAGCTGCGACAAGTGTTGCGCCCTTACTTCGTTTTCGAGTTCGCTCAGCAATCTAAGTGTGCTGCGACTAGCCGTGGCAAGGTTTCTTGCCGGCAAGGGCATTGCTAGCAGGCTGCTAAGAGTCCCGCACTCAGCGCTCGCGGCAAGGGTTCCTTTGCCGGCAAGTTCCCTAAAAGCGTAGGGTGGAAAGCATACAAAGTGAAGGGACTATACAAGGGAGATAACACTGCATTGACTATCCAAAATAAAGTTATATTACAAGACAGATTGCCGCTGTTCTAACCAACTACTACCCATGACTTAATCGACAGCGGCAAGAGAAGCAGAAAGAAAGGAGCCTAGTCTCTTCGGTCTCCGTCGACCCTCTTGATCTTGCCCGCCTTGGCTACGATGTGGGGAACTTGTGCCTTCAACGCCTCCTGGTCAGCTTCGGGCGGCAGGGTCCGGAGGACGTTGACGAGGTTGATCCCGGGGTTGCGGTAGACGATCTTCGACAACACCCGCTCCATAGTACCCATGCAAAGCCGGCGTGCCTCGTCAGCTAGCTGCGCGGGGATCTTCTCCCGTAGCTGCGCGAGAGCCGGCGCTACTCCTCTGAAGAACAGGCTCAGCTTGGCGCTGTGGGGGAGGCTCTCGTCGGGGGAGTACACGAGGTGCTCCGCCCTCAGCGCAACCAGCTCCTTATCGATGTTGGCGGCGGAGGCGACGAGCTCCTCGGTCCACTGCTCCACCGTCTGCTGGAAGTTGTTCTGCGACAGGGCGGCACTGTCCAGCAAGGCCCTCTCAGCACGGAGATCGTCCTTCAGCTTCGTCTCGCGGTCCCGGGCGGCGTCAAGCGAATCGGTGAGGGTGGAAACCTTCAGCTCCAAGTCTGCAATGGAGTCCTTGGCGTCGTTGAGCTCTTTGCCCTTGTCGGAGAGATGGACTTGCAGCTCCGAATTGGTGTGGGCGTCTTTCTCCCGCGCCACGTTGAGCGCGGCAACCCTGTCCTCGCTCGCCTTCAAGCCCGTCTCCAACTGCGCCACCCTGGCCTCTAGATCCCTCTTGGCGGTCTCTGCGGCAGCAGCGGCGTCCCTCGCCTCCTGCAGAGCCCCGCCAATGGCCTGCTCGCGAGCGGTGAGGTCGTCCTCGTGACTATCGAGGTCGACCTTCCGCTGGTTGAGCTCTCCCTCCCGCCGAGACAACTCCTCGGCGGCCAAACGTTGCTGCTCCTCCACCTCGGCCTTCTCGAGGAGGAACGCCTGGTGTGCTCCGGCAAGCTCTTCACGCTCCTCCGCGAAGTTCCGGAGGGCCGCCTGGTTGGCGACACGGAGCTCCGCGGCGCGCTTCTCCAGATCAGCACCGGCCTTGGCAGCCAGAGCCTCTCGGGACTCCAACTTGGCTTGCCTGGCCCGATACAAACCCAGGAGTCGACGCAGGAGTTGCTCCTCTTCGGCCTCGTTGCTGCTGCCGGGCGCGTCGACAACCCTCAGCCCGACGGAGGCGAGAACTTCTCCGTCGAAGGTCTCCTCCTCCGCGGGTGCCCTTGATGAGGACGCCCACAGGACTTGAATGAAGACCCCGTTGGCGGCCTCCAGATAGACGCCCGACCCAGCCGCGGGGGCGGAGGGGTCGGCGGCTGGTGCAGCGTCCGACGCTCCTGCGGCCTCAGGGCCAGCAGTACGGTCGCCGGTCCCTTCCCCAGTTGCCGCGTCAGCGGTCGGGGCGGTCTCCTCAGTGGTTGGCTCATCAGCGCCTGCCATTCCTTCAGCGGTGGTGGCGTCGCCAGCACCGTCGCGTACGTCCTCCTCGGCGATGGTCTCCGTCTCCATCGGCTCCGGGGCGGGCGGGTCTGACAACCAGAAGAAAAATAAAAGAAAGAATCGTCAAGCAAATATCCAAAAAGAAGAGTTCAAAAGATGGAAAGTACAAGGGTTTACCTGCGCGGGCCTCTTCGATAACGGGGTCCCTCGCCGGGGAGTTCTCCCTTGGCGGCGTAGTAGTGGCCCCTGCTGGCGGAGGGCCGCTTGCGCCTTCCCTCGGCGGGGTGCCCACCCTTGTCGGGGTGCTCGCCCTTGGTGGAGTACCCATCCTTGGCGGAGCACTGTCCCTCGCCGGGGAGCTCCTCCTTGGCGGGGAGGGTGGAACAAGCGGCTCACCGGGGGCGGCCTCTTGGTGCTCCTGCGGCTGCGGTTCCATTTCTGCACAAGACAACAGGCAAACAAGACATCAATAAGGATAACAACCTCAAGCGCGCCCGTCAAGCAGAAAAATGAACACAAGACTTACGCTGGGGGCTGCGCTGGGGGCTGCTCTCCGGAGCAGTAGGCTGGTCCGGCAAGCTTATCGCTGGCGCATCCCCCGTCGCTGCGACGGGCTCGTCGTCCTCGAGGTCAACCACAGGGATCTTGGCCCTCTTCGCCATCCTCTGGGCCAAGGTCCTGGAAGCCAAACAAGATCAGAACCAAGCAAGAGAAATCAACACAAAAGCAACAAAAATCAAAGGACATAGGAATTGCAAGTGCTTACTCTTCCTCCTCTTCGTCGGAGCTGAGGGCGGAGAAGTCAAACTCCGCCTCGCGTGCTCCAGCGCGAGGAGCTGGAGGAGAAGGCTCCCTCGGGCGCTTGGCGGGCTCCGGAGCCGTGGGTTGTGAAGACCCCGCGCCGGTCGTCGCTGAAGACCGAGGGGCAGAAGGAGCACCAGAGCCACTCCGGGAAGATCCCCCTCCGCTTGTCGCTCGGGCACGGGGCGCCTCCTTGACGACCTTGCTCGTCATGGTGGCACGCGTCGCACGGCGCTTCGGCTGCTGTCGGGGCGCCGGTGGCCTCGCCGTCTCAGTGGCCTTGCGGAGGCGCTTCTTCGGCTGTGGCGGAGGACTTGGTGGTGGCGGAGAATTCTCTGAGGATGAGGAGGCGTCGTCGTCGAGGTCCAGTGACCCGCCCGAGTCTTCGTCAGAATCGCCCGATTCGGCGTCTTCCTCGGCAGGCTCACTGGACTCGGAGCCCTGCCCGGCAGCCTCGCTCGTCCCGGCAGGCTCCCCGGCGAACTCCTCGGGCGCAATCTTCAACAGCTTGAGGATCTCTTCCTCCTCGGCTTGGCTCACCGCGTCCGCCGCTTCCGCCGCTTCCGCTTCCTCCACGGTGTACCCAAACTCACCCGCGGCCGCCGCTGCGGCGGCCTCCTCCATTCTGGTGGCTATATATGCCACATCTCGCTCGGTGGTCTCCCGGGTGAGCCCTTTCCTCTCTTCGGGGTTGCGCGGCCGTTCAACCAGGTTATCAAAGAAGGTCTGCACGGTCTCTGCCGAAGGCGTCAGCCAAGTAGGAACAACCCCGTGGGAGTCACACTCAGGCATTGCCGCGCGGATGGCACTAAGGGCAGAGTTGTTGCACAATGGAACTACTCCGTCCGACGGTCTGAACCACTCCGGGTATTTGGGGTCATGTTTGAACAGCTCCCGGACCATCCCCTTGAGTTCCAAGACGGTGAAGTTATAATTCAGCCCGGGGCGCAGCCTCATGCGGTCTGCCGCATTGCCGAACTCCCAGGCAGGCCTCTTCCTTTCCTGCAGAGGGGCAATGCGGCGGCGGAGGAAATCAGCCCCAACTTCACCTACAGTAAGGTTGGCGGCCCGGAGGCGAAGGATCCTAGTGAGGGCAATCTGCAGCTTGTCGTCCTCCGGGGCCAAGTCACTCCAATCCTTGCCGCGCACTATTGCAGTCCGGCGCGGCGAGGTAAACTGCTCGGGTTCGTCTTCCATGACCCAACACCAATCAGCCCTCCACTCTTCCCACTTGCCGCAGATCTCTCCAATCAAGTACGCCTCCTTCTTGCCGAGCCTGAAGATCCAGGAGATGCCGCCGGAGAGTGGAGATCCGGACTCTACTCTAGGTGTGAAGAAATGGCGGAAGAGAGCTACGTTTGGATGGACCCCGATATAGTTTTCGCACAGATGTGCGAAAACGGCCAAAGTGAGGACGGCATTCGGGGTGAAATCGAGGAGGTGGAGTCCGTACGTGTTCATCACATCGCAGAAAAACTCTGAATACGGAGGATAGAGACCGCAATGGAAGAACAAAGCGAAGAAGTGGTAACCTCCCGGGTACAGGTCGATGGCTTCGGTGGGGAGGACTCTGGTGCGCGGGTGAGCCTTCGTCTCCCTCGCCCAGAACAAGTAGTACTTGTCCCGCAGCTCCCTCGCGCCGAGCCTCGGCGGGAAGACCACCATCCTTCTTCGCATGGCGGCCAGCTTCGCTGCCTTGTCGGACTTCTCCTTTTTCGCCTTGTCGCTCTTCGCCTTGTCGCTCTTCGGGCCATGGCGGGGATGGCGAGGGAGGTCGACGGTGCTGCGGATGCTGGAGACGGCGGAGGAAGGGTGGAGCTCGGCTCTCTGTCGACCTTTGGGAAGGCAGAGAGCGGCGGGGGTTTCTGGAGATTCAAGACACAATGAAAGCAATGGGGGGAAACTGCCCCTGCTTCCTCTACTTTTAAGGGGGGAAGTGGGGGACGTTCCGCATTTTTCCATTAAAGAAACAGGCCACGATCTCTCCCACGACGCCGCAATCGACGCGTGCCGTTAGGGAGAGATGCGGCGGATACGGAGAGGGATACGGCGCGCCGTGGGCCGCGCGTGCCCATGCACTGTTTTGGGCCTGGCCCAACAGCGCTCGGCACCGTGTGTGGCCCAGGCCCGGGGGCTCCTATCGGTGTACTAAAGTAGGGGTACCTTAGTATCCCGACTTGTGCACGGGCAGTAGCAGCGCCCCGTGGTCTGGCTCACCACGCGCCCGCCAAAACCCACTCTGGACCCCTTTGAAGCCATTCAAGAAACAAAGTATTCAAGTTAAGAGACAAGACCCCGGCAAGAGGAGCTTGCCGGGAAGGCCGCACCAGGCTCAAGGTTATCATTCCAGCACAATACCCTGGCAAGAGGAGCTTGCCAGGAAGGCCAAAGAACAACACCTCAGAAGATATATCGTAGCGCATCGTGCGTCCCGGCAGGACCCGGAGGGCGACAAGCTTCCGGGCCCGGCAAGATAGCAACCCCGGCAAGGTGCTTGCCGGGGGAAGCTTACACTGTGTGCCTGCGCTCCAGCTCATCTGGCCACGCGTCGCCCTGGGGCCCTTCCAGGGGCACATGGCAGATGGCTGTGCAGCCTGGGGTACACGGTGGCGGGCCGCGGTGACAAGACCATCGTCGTGGCGAACGGAGACGCCCGGGCGGGCGCTTTTGGGGTGACGGCGACGGGCATTCAATGCCCTTGTCCCCCACCGTCAGGGTTAGGTATAAACCACTGTGCATACACTGTTCATGCACTGTTTCATCTACCACCAATTTTACGCTTTTACCCTCCTCTACGTTGACACCTGTCGGTGACCCCCTTTGAGCTATAAAAGGAGGCCCATGCACAACGTAGAGGAGGTTCGATCCTAGAAGCTTGATCAGTCCCTCGCTCGGTGTAGCTAGTACTATAGATCTTCAAGCTCCCGAACTCAAGAACCCAATACAACCAAAGCAGGAGTAGGGTTTTACGCATCCGTGCGGCCCGAACCTGGGTAAACTGCCCGCGTGTGCTCCTCGATCCGCTCTTCGTGCTCCCCCTGCTCCCTTGCGGTACCGTAGAAGGGGCTCCGGTCCCATAGGAGTTCGTGGGCGACCAGTTTCCCCGACATCAATGATGTTTCAACTACCATGATAGTTAAAATAAATTTTATTCCTTTGTTGTAGGGGAAAAATTGGCTTTATGCAAAAACTTTAACCTTAGAGCCTCCACCAGCAAAATATGCATATAGTGTTAGCCTTTATTTCTGTTACTTGCTCTATAGTGTTATCTTGCCACCATATTCCATGTGCTGACCCGTTTCAGGCTGCAACATGTTATGTTGCAGACTTTTCAGACGAAGAGTAAGATGTGCTAGGTTGTTTGTCATGCACTCAGCTATGCCGTTGGAGTTGATGGACTCACTTATCTTCCAAGCCTTCCGCTGTTATTTTTGTTAGATGGCCTTAAGCCATAGACTTTTGTAATAAGTTCTCTCTTGAGACATTCGATGTACTAAGGGTGTGATTGCCACTCTGTTATAAATCCTTCAAGTACTATGTGTGTCAGCATTATCGATCCAGGGATGACAGAGAACACAAAGACTTCGGTCCATTCGGATCGTGGTCGCTACAAAAGTAAACGCGGAAAAGTAAAGTAGATTGTAGATTGATATGTTGCGAATAGACCCGGGGGCCATAGTTTTCTCTAGTGGCTTCTCTCATGATAGCGATTGTCTACGGCGGGTAAACAAATTACTGTCGAGCAATTGATAGAAAAGCGAATAATTATGAGACTATCTAGGCATGATCATTATATATAGGCATCACGTCCGAGACAAGTAGACCGAAACGATTCTGCATCTACTACTATTACTCCACACATCGACCACTATCTAGCATGCATCTAGTGTATTAAGCTCATAAGAACAGAGTAACGCCTTAAGCAAGATGAAATGATGTAGAGGGATAAACTCAAACTTAGTGATATAAACCCCATCTTTTTATCCTCGATGGCAACAATACAATACGTGGCTTGCTGCCCCGACTGTCACTGGGAAAGGACACCGCAAGATTGAACTCAAAGCCAAGCACTTCTCCCATTGCAAGAACTATAGATCTAGTAGGCCAAACCAAACCAATAATTCGAAGAGACTTGCAAGGATATTATAATCATACATAAAGAGTTCATAGAAGAACCAAATATTTCTCGTAGATAATCTTGATCATAAACCCACAATTCCTCGGATCTCGACAAACACACCGCAAAAAGAGATTACATCGAATAGATCTCCTCGAAGACCGAGGAGAATTTTGTATTGAGATCCAAAGAGAGAGAAGAAGCCATCTAGATACTAGCTATGGATCCGAAGGTCTATGGTAAACTACTCACAACTTATGGTGAGGCGTCGATGATGATGTAGAAGCACGCCGTGGAAGATCCCCCCTCCGGCGGAGCTCTGGAACAGGCCCCAAGATGGGATCTCACGGGAACAGAAAGGTTGCGGCGGTGGAACTAGGGTTTTCTCTATTGTTCTGATAGTTTGGGGGTACATAGGTATATATAGGAGGAAGGAGGGCACCAGGGGCCAGAAGGGATGCCCACGAGGCAGGGGGCGCGCCCTGTAGGGGGGGGGGGCGCCCCCCACCCTCATGGACGCCACCTCAGCCCTATTCCGTGGTTCTCAAGTCTCCCGTGCGTGATTTTCTCCAAAATTATCTTTCCCGAAGGTTTCATTCCGTTTGGACTCCGTTTGATATTCCTTTTCTGTAAAACCCTGAAACAGGCAAAAAACAGCAATCTGGACTAGGCCTTTGGGTTAGTAGGTTAGTCCCAAAAATAATATAAAAGTGTATAACAAAGCCCATTAAACATCCAAAACATCATAAATAATAGCATGGAACAATAAAAAATTATAGATACGTTGGAGACGTATCAAGCATCCACAAGCTTAATTCCTGCTCGTCCTCGAGTAGGTAAATGATAAAAACAGAATTTTTGATGAGGAATGCTAACCAACATAGTTTTTCAATGTAATTCTCTTAATTGTGGCATGAATGTTCAGATCTGAAAGATTCAAGAAAAAAGTCTATATTGACATAAGAAATAATAATACTTCAAGCATACTAACAAAGCAATCATGTCTTCTCAACATACTATGGCTAAAGAAAGTTATCCCTACAAAATCATATAGCCTGGCTATGCTCCCTCTTCATCACACAAAATATTCATATCAAGCACAACCCCGATTTTAGCCAAGCACTTGTTTTCATACTCTATTCTTTCAAGCCTTTCAACTTTCACGCAATACATGAGCGTGAGCCATGGACATAGCACTATGGGTGGAATAGAGAGGTGGTTGTGGAGAAGACAAAAAGGAGGGAGATAGTCTCACATCGACTAGGCGTATCAACGGGCTATGGAGATGCCCATCAATAGATATCAATGTGAGTGAGTAAGAATTGCCATGCAACGGATGCACTAGAGCTAAATATGTATGAAAGCTCAACAAAAGAAACTAAGTGGGTGTGCATCCAACTTGCTTGCTCATGAAGACCTATGGCATTTGAGGAAGCCCATCATTGGAATATACAAGCCAAGTTCTATATTGAAAACTCCCACTAGTATATGAAAGTGACTAAACATGAGACTCTCTATAATGAAGAACATGGTGCTACTTTGAAGCACAAGTGTGGAAAAAGATAGTAGCAATTGTCCCTTTTTCTTTTCTTTCTTTTTTTTTCTTTTTTGGGCCTTTTTTTTCTTTGGCCTTTCTTTTTTTTCCTTTTTTTTTCTTGGAGGTTCTTTATTGATTTAGCCTTTCCTCACATGGGACAATGCTCTAATAATGATGATCATCACACTTCCATTGAATTACAACTCAATATTACAACTCGATACTAGAACAAAGTATGACTCTATATGAATGCCTCCGGCGGTGTACCGGGATATGCAATGAATCAAGAGTGACATGTATGAAAAATTATGCATGGTGGCCTAGCCACAAATACGATATCAACTACATGATCATGCATGTCAATATGACAATATGAAGCATGTCATATGAACGGAACGGTGGAAAGTTGCATGGCAATATATCTCGGAATGGCTATGGAAATGCTAAGATAGGTAGGTATGGTGGCTGTTTTGAGGAATATATATGGTGGCTGTTTTGAGGAAGGATATATAGTGGGTGTATGGTACCGGCGAAAGTTGTGCGATACAAGAGAGGCTAGCAATGGTGGAAGGGTGAGAGTGTGTATAATCCATGGACTCAACATTAGTCATAAGAACTCATATACTTATTGCAAAAATCTACGACTCATCAAAACAAAGCAATCAACGCATCCTCCTAGGGGGGAGGTTGGTAGGAGTTAACCATCGCGCGCCCCCGACCTCCACACAATGGTTGACACTTTACAAATACCTCATGCTCTAACTTCATCATGCTCGAACTTCGTCACATAGAGGTTCACCATACGTACATGCTACGGGAATCACTAACTTTAACACAAATATTTCGCAATTTCATTATAACTCCACTAGCATTACTCTAATATCACTATACTCATATCTCAAAACAATTATCAAGCATCCAACTTCTCATCATATTCAATGCACTTAGTGTGGAAGTTTTTACTACATTGATATTGGATGTCTATCATGTGAAGACTAGTTTTTTAGCCAAAGCACATTACCATGATGTTTCAATAGACTCTCAAAAGGATATAAGTGAAGCATGAGAGTTCAAAAATTTCTTCAAAATATTATCACCACCATGCTCTAAAAGATATAAGTGAAGAACTAGAGCAAAAACTATTCAACTCAAAAGATATAAGTGATGCACATAGAGTGTTCTATCAATTCCTAGGCCATATTTAACTCTCTCAAATAGGTGTGTCCAGCAAGGATAATTGTGGAAAACTAACAAGAAAAGACTCAAATTATACAATACGCTCCAAGTAAAACACATATCATGTGGTGAATAAAAATATAGCTCCGAGTATAGTTACCAATGGATGAAGACGAAAGAGGGGATGCCTTCCCGGGGCATCCCCAAGCTTAGGCTTTTGGTTGTCCTTAAAATTTACCTTGGGGTGCCTTGGGCATCCCCAAGCTTAGGCCCTTGCCACTCTTTGTTCCATAGTCCATCAAAGCAATACTCAAAACTTGAAAACTTCACACCATAAAACTTAGACAAAAATCTCGTGAGCTCCGTTAGTATAAGAAAGCAAACCACTACTCAAAGGTACTGCAATTAATTCATTCTTAGTTTATATTGGTGTTAAACCTACAGTATTCCAACTTCTTTATGATTCATACTGCCCAATACTACTCATAGATGCATTGAAATAAGCAAACAACACACAAAAAACAGAATCTTTCAAAAACAGAATAGTCTGTAGTAATCTGCAGTTTTCAAATACTTCTGTAAATCCAAAAAAATCAAACTAAATTGGTAAAAGTTAGTAATTTGTTTATTAATCATCTGCAAAAAGAATCAACTAAATAGCACGCTCCAGTAAAATCTGGTGATCATTCTAGCGAGCGCTAACTCTTCTGTTTTTCACAGCAAGATCACATAAACTTCACACAAGTCTTCCCAAAGGTTCTACTTGGCACAAACACTAAACAAAACACAAAACCACATCTAAACAGAAGCTAGATGCGATATTTATTCCTAAACAGAAGCAAAAACAAAAAATATAAAATTGGGTTGCCTCCCAACAAGCGCTATCGTTTTACGCCCCTAGCTAGGCACGATACATGGATATATCTAGGTATTGCCATCTTTGGAAGGCAATCCATAAGTGGCTCTCATAATAGATTCATATGGTAATTTGATTTTCTTTCTAGGAAAGTGTTCCATGCCTTTCCTTAACGGAAATTGGAATCTAATATTTCCTTCCTTAATATCAATAATTGCACCAATCGTTCTAAGGAAAGGTCTACCAAGAATAATAGGACATGAAGGATTGCAATCTATATCAAGAACAATGAAATCTACGGGCACATAATTCCTATTGGCAACAATAAGAACATCATTAATCCTTCCCATAGGTTTCTTAATAGTGGAATCCACAAGATGCAAATTCAAAGAACAATCATCAAGCTCATGGAATCCTAGCAAATCACACAAAGTTTTTGGGATAGTGGAGACAATTGCACCCAAATCACACAAAGCATAGCATTCATGATATTTGATTTTTATTTTGATAGTAGGTTCCCACTCATCATAAAGCTTTCTAGGGATAGAAACTTCTAACTCAAGTTTTTCTTCATAAGATTGCATCAAAGCATCAACTATGTGTTTGTTAAAAGCTTTATTTTGACAATAAGCATGCGGAGAGTTTAGCACGGATTGCAACAAGGAAATACAATCAATCAAAGAGCAATTATCATAATTGAATCCCTTGAAATCCAAAGTAGTGGTTTCATCACTATGCAAAGTTTTAATCTCTTCACTCCCACTTTTAACAATTTTAGCATCAAGATCTAAAAACTCTGAATCACTGGGACACCTTAAAGTAGAATCATCTCCAATCCTATCTTCATCAAGATTTATACTTGAAAACAAGGATCTAACAGGAGACACATCAATAACTTTCAGATCTTCATCTTTATTTTCATGATAACTAGAAGAACACGCTTTTATATAATTCTCTCTTTTAGCACGCATCCTAGCGGTTCTTTCTTTGCATTCATCAATGGAAATTCTCATGGCTTTGAGAGACTCATTGATATCATGCTTAGGTGGGATAGATCTAAGTTTCAAAGAATCAACATCAAGAGTAATTCTATCCACACTTCTAGCCAATTCATCTATCTTAAGCAATTTTTCTTCAAGCATAGCATTGAAATTCTTTTGCGAAATCATAAACTCCTTAACAGTAGTTTCAAATTCAGAATGTATCTTTCCATAAGAGTTGTTGTAGGAATTACCATAATTATTAGAGGAATTACTAGGAAAAGGCCTAGGATTAAAGTTCCCTCTATAAGCATTGTTACCAAAATTATTCCTATCAACAAAATTCACATCCAAAGATTCAAAGTTATTTTCGATCAAAGTGGACAAAGGCATATCATTAGGATCAAAAGAAGCACTCTTAGCAGCAAATAATTTCATAAGTTCATCCATCTTTCCACTCAAAACACTAATCTCTTCAATAGCATGCACTTTTTTACTAGTAGATCTTTCGGTGTGCCATTGAGAATAATTAACCATAATATTATCTAGGAGTTTGGTAGCTTCTCCTAAGGTGGTTTCCCTGAAAGTGCCTCCGGCGGCCGAGTCTAAAAGATTTCTAGAAGCAAAATTCAAGCCAGCATAAAAGTTCTGAATAATCATCCATAGATTCAAACCATGTGTAGGGCAATTACGCATCATCAATTTCATTCTCTCCCAAGCTTGTGCAACATGCTCATGATCTAGTTGATTAAAATTCATAATATCGTTTCTAAGAGAGATGATCTTAACAGGAGGGAAATACTTAAAGATAAAAGCATCTTTGCACTTATTCCACGAATCAATACTATTTCTAGGCAAAGAGGAGAACCAAGTTTTAGCACGATCCCTAAGTGAAAATGGAAATAACTTCAATTTAACAATATCGTTATCCGTATCCCTTTTCTTTTGCATATCACACAGATCAACAAAGTTGTTTAGATGGGTAGCGGCATCTTCACTAGGAAGGCCGGAGAATTGAT
The DNA here is from genome assembly GCA_902687465.1 of Secale cereale. Classification (NCBI taxonomy): domain Eukaryota; kingdom Viridiplantae; phylum Streptophyta; class Magnoliopsida; order Poales; family Poaceae; genus Secale; species Secale cereale. The sequence continues at coordinate 802,769,126 of LR738710.1, read as the reverse complement.
CTTTCATGACAAGATTCAACAAAGCAGCATTGATCTCACAAGATTCAACATCGGTAATAGGAGCAATCGGAGTGCTAATAAAATCATTGTTGTTGGTATTGGAAAAGTCACACAATTTGGTATTGTTCAGAGCCATAGTGACAAGCAAGCAATCCAACACACACAAGCGAACAAGAAGCAAGCGAACGAAAAACACACGGCGGAAGAAGGGCAAATAAAACGGCAAGGGTGAAGTGGGGGAGAGGAAAACGAGAGGCAAATAAATGTAATGCGAAGGATAAGGGTTTGTGATAGGTACTTGGTATATGACTTTTGCGTAAGCCTCCCCGGCAACGGCGCCAGAAATTCTTCTTGCTACCTCTTGAGCTTGCGTTGTATTCCCTCGCAGATGAAAGGGAGATGCAGCATAGTAGCGTAAGTATTTCCCTCAGTTTTTGAGAACCAAGGTATCAATCTAGTAGGAGACCACGCGCGAGTCCCTCGCACCTGCACAAACAAATAAGAACTTCGCAGCCAACGCGATAAGGGGTTGTCAATCCCTTTACGGTCACTTACGAGAGTGAGATCTGATAGAGATGATAATTATATTTTTGGTATTTTTGGTTTAATAAAACAGCAAATAAAAGCAAGAAAAGTAAAGTAGATGTAGATTGATATGTTGAGAATAGACCCGGGGGCCATAGTTTTCTCTAGTGGCTTCTCTCATGATAGCGATATTCTACGGCGGGTAAACAAATTACTGTCGAGCAATTGATAGAAAAGCGAATAATTAGAGACTATTTAGGCATCACGTCCGGGACAAGTAGACCGAAACGATTCTGCATCTACTACTATTACTCCACACATCGACCGCTATCCAGCATGCATCTAGTGTATTAAGCTCATAAGAACAGAGTAACGCCTTAAGCAAGATGACATGATGTAGAGGGATAAACTCAAACTTAGTGATATAAACCCCATCTTTTTATCCTCGATGGCAATAATACAATACGTGCCTTGCTGCCCCTACTGTCACTGGGAAAGGACACCGCAAGATTGAACCCAAAGCCAAGCACTTCTCCCATTGCAAGAACTATAGATCTAGTAGGCCAAACCAAACCAATAATTCGAAGAGACTTGCAAGTATATTATAATCATACATAAAGTGTTCAGAGAAGAAACAAATATTTCTCATAGATAATCTTGATCATAAACCCACAATTCATCAGATCTCGACAAACACACCGCAAAAAGAGATTACATAGAATAGATCTCCTCGAAGACCGAGGAGAACTTTGTATTGAGATCCAAAGAGAGAGAAGAAGACATCTAGATACTAGCTATGGACCCGAAGGTCTGTGGTAAACTACTCACAACTCATGGTAAGGCGATGATGATGATGATGTAGAAGCACTCCGTGGAAGATCCCCCCTCCGGTGGAGCTTCGGAACAGGCCCCAAGATGGGATCTCACGAGAACAGAAGGTTGCGGAAGTGGAACTAGGGTTTTCTTTGTTGTTCTGATAGTTTGGGGGTACGTAGGTATATATAGGAGGAAGGAGGGCACCAGGTGCCAGAAGGGGTGCCCACGAGGTAGGGGGCACGCAGGGCGCGCCCCCCTCCCTCGTGGACGCCACCTCAGCCCTATTCCATGGTTCTCAAGTCTCCCGTGCATGATTTTCTCCAAAAATATCTTTCCCGAAGGTTTCATTCCGTTTGGACTCCGTTTGATATTCCTTTTCTGTAAAACCCTGAAACAGGCAAAAAACAGCAAACTGGACTTGGCCTTTGGGTTAGTAGGTTAGTCCCAAAAATAATATAAAAGTCTATAACAAAGCCCATTAAACATCCAAAACATCATAAATAATAGCATGGAACAATCAAAAATTATAGATACGTTGGAGACGTATCAGCCGCCTCGTGGCTTCCCAGGCGTGTACTCCAAGTCTTCTGGATTGCGTTTGTTCCAAAAACGATCCTCACGAACGTTTCATTCCGTTTGGTCTCCGTTTGATATTCCTTTTCTGCGAAACACTGAAATAGACAAAAAAAACAGCAATTTGCACTGGGCCTTTGGTTAGTAGGTTAGTCCCCAAAATAATATAAAAAAGTGCATAATAAAGCCCATTAAACATCCAAAATAGATAATATAATAGCATGAAAAAATAAAAAATTATACATATGTTGGAGACGTATCAGCACTGTGTGCCACCACAACGACATAATGCACTACACGGCCAACGCGCGCCACGACCAGCACACACTCCGACCTATGCCCCCCTTCAAGAAATTTGTGAAAATTTAATGAGCCGAAGGCGAGCTAGAGCGGCCTGCAAAATTCATAGCCATAGCTCGAGAAACCGCACGTCCGTGCCACAGAGGCTTCATTCACATCGGTGTGTATTGACCCTCAACACACATGCCTCTAGCCTCTTCATGACCATGCCTCAACATAATTCCTGCCCGAGTGTCTTTTTGATAAAGTTCATGTTTGCTTACTCGGAAGGAGCGCTCGTGAACTAGTTTGCTCCATCCTATTTGACGCTTCATAATAAGTACATGCCTCTTTCAAAAAAGAATAAGTAAATCCCGTTGTCTGTCCACTTCCATGTGATCTTGTCAGGCTCAACAGAGAATTGAATGTGTTGTATCCTTCGCCACAGTTCGACGTACTCAATGGTGGCGGCGACGCTCATGGCTCCGTGGACGTCACTGACCCAGAGCGAGTTCTGCAGGGCCTCACAAACGAGTTTCTAGCGGCGCGAGACTAGAGGCATCAGGGCAGGGTCAATCTTAGCAGCCGAAGAGCCCTCAATCGAGTGGTTAATCCAGAAGCGACACGTTTGCCCGTCCCCGATGACCCAGGTGGTGGATGCGCGAAAGAATTGGCTCGTTTAATCATCACTTGGTGTTGGGGAACGTAGTATTTCAAAATTTTCCTACGATCATGCAAGATCTATCTACTAGATGTATATCAACGAGAGGGCAGAGTGTGTCTACGTACCCTCGTAGACCGAAAGCAGAAGCGTCTAGTGACGCGGTTGATGTAGTCGAACTTTCTTCGCGATCCAACCGATCGAGCACCAAACGTACGTAGCCTCCGCGTTCAGCACATGTTCAGTTTGATGACGTCCCACGAGCTCTTGATCCAGTAGAACTTCGCGGGAGAGTTTCGTCAGCACGACAGCATGGTGACGGAGATGATGAAGCTACCGGCACAGGGCTTCGCCTAAGCACTGCAACGATATGACCGAGGTGAGTTTCTGTGGAGGGGGGCACCGCACACGGTTGGGATAGATCAACTTGATCAACTTGTGTGTCTAGAGGTGCCCCCTGCCCCCGTATATAAAGGAGAAAGGGGGAGGCCGGCCGGCCCCTATGGCGCGCCCTAGGAGGGCCAATCCTACTAGGAATAGGATTCCAATCCTATTCCTAGTAGGAGTCCACCAAGAGGGAGAGGGGGAAGGAAGGAGAGGGAGAGGGAGAAGGAAAGGGGAGCCGCCCCCTCCTGTCCTTGTCCAATTCGGACCAAGGGGGAGGGGCGCGCGGCCCAGCCCTGGCGGGCCCTCTCTATCTCCACTAAGGCCCACTAGGGCCCAATACTTCCCCGGGGGGTTCCGGTAACCCCTCCGGCACTCCAGTTTAATTCGAAACTTTTCCGGAACACTTCCGGTGTTAGAATATAGTCGTCCAATATATCAATCTTTATGTCTCAGACATTCCGAGACTCCTCATCATGTCTGTGATATCATCCGGGACTCCGAACTACCTTCGGTACATCAAAACTCATAAACTCATAATACCGATCGTCATCAAACGTTAAGCGTGCGGACCATACGGGTTCGAGAACTATGTAGACATGACCGAGACTCATATCCGGACAATAACCAATAGTGGAACCTGGATGCTCATATTGGCTCCTACATATTCTACGAAGATCTTTATCGGTCAAACTGCATCGCAACATACGTTGTTCCCTTTGTCATCGGTATGTTACTTGCCCGAGATTCGATCGTTGGTATCTCAATACCTAGTTCAATCTCTTTACCGGCAAGTATCTTTACATGTTCCGTAATACATTATCTCATGACTAACTCATTAGTACTTTTGCTTGCAAGGCTTATTATGATGTGCATTACCGAGAGGGCCCAGAGATACCTCTCTGACACTCGGAGTAACAAATCCTATTCTTGATCTATGCCAACACCACAAACACTTTCGGAGACACCTGTAGAGCATCTTCATAATCACCCAGTTACATTGTGACGTTTGATAGCACACAAGGTGTTCCTCCGGTATTCGGGAGTTGCATAATCTCATAGTCATAGGAACATGTATAAGTCCTAAAGAAAGCAATAGAAGTAAAACTAAACGATCATAGTGCTAAGCTAGCAGATGGGTCTTGTCCATCACATCATTCTCCTAATGATGTGATCTCTTTGATCAAATGACAACTCATGTATATGGCTAGGAAACATAACCATCTTTGATCAATGAGCTAGTCTAGTAGAGGCATACTAGGGACATACTGTTTTGTCTATGTATTAACACATGTACTAAGTTTCCGGTTAATACAATTCTAGCATGAATAAAAAACATTTATCATGATATAAGGAAATAAAAATAACATCTTTATTATTCCCTCTAGGGCATATTTTTTTCAGTCTCCCACTTGAACTAGAGTAAATAATCTAGATTACAAAGTAATGATTCTAACACCCATGGAGTCTTGGTGCTGATCATGTTTTGCCTGTGGAAGAGGCTTAGTCAACGGGTCTGCTACATTCAGATCTGTACGTATCTTGCAAATTTCTATGTCTCCCTCCTTGACTTGATCGCTGATGGAATTGAAGCATCTTTTGATGTGCTTTGTTCTCTTGTGAAACCTGGATTCCTTTGCCAAGGCTATTGCTCCAGTGTTGTCACAAAAGATTTTCATTGGACCCGATGCACTAGGTACCACATCTAGATCGGATATGAACTCCTTCATCCAGACTCCTTCATTTGCTACTTCCGAAGCAACTATGTATTCCGCTTCACACGTAGATCCCGCCACGACGCTTTGCTTGGAACTGCACCAACTGATAGCTCCATCGTTTAATAAAAATAGATATACGGTTTGTGACTTAGAGTCATCCGGATCAGTGTCAAAGCTTGAATCGATGTAACCATTTACGACGAGCTCTTTGTCACCTCCATACACGAGAAACATATCCTTTGTACTTTTCAGGTACCTCAGGATGTTCTTGACCGCTGATAACCACAAGTGTTGGGGATCACAATAGTTTTCGAGGGTAAAGTATTCAACCCAAATTTTTTGATTCGACACAAGGGGAGCCAAAGAATACTCTTAAGTATTAGCAGCTGAGTTGTCAATTCAACCACACCTGGAAACTTAGTATCTGCAGCAAGATAATTTAGTAGCAAAGTAATATGATAGTGGCGGTAGCAGCAATAAAAGTAACGATAGTGTTTTTGTAGTTTTTGTGATAGTAGCAACGGAAAAGTAAATAAGCAACTAGCAATATGGGAAAAGCTCGTAGGCATTGGATCGGTGATGGGGAATTATGTCGGATGCAATTCATCATGTAGAAGTTATAACATAGAGTGACACAGAACTAGCTCCAGTTCATCAATGCAATGTAGGCATGTATTCCGAATATAGTCATACGTGCTTATGGAAAAGAACTTGCATGACTTCTTTTGTCCTACCCTCCCATGGCAGCGGGGTCCTATTGGAAACTAAGGGATATTAAGGCCTCCTTTTAATAGAGTACCGGACCAAAGCATTAACACATAGTGAATACATGAACTCCTCAAACTATGGTCATCACCGGGAGTGGTCCCGATTATTGTCACTTCGGGGTTGCCGGATCATAACACATAGTAGGTGACTACAGACTTGCAAGATAGGATCAAGAACACACATATATTCATGAAAACATAATAGGTTCAGATCTGAAATCATGGCACTCGGGCCCTAGTGACAAGCATTAAGCATAGCAAAGTCATAGCAACATCAATCTCAGAACATAGTGAATACTAGGGATCAAACCCTAACAAAACTAACTCGATTACATGATAGATCCCATCCAACCCATTATCGTCCAGCAAGCCTACGATGGAATTACTCATGCACGGCGGTGAGCATCATGGAATTGGTGATGGAGGAAGGTTGATGATGATGATGGCGACGACCTCCACTCTCCGGAGCCCCAAACGGACTCCAGATCAGCCCTCCCGAGAGAGATTAGGGCTTGGTGGCGGCTCTGTCTCGTAAAACATGATAATTCTTCCTCCTTCATTTTTTTCTCCCCGAAAGTGAATATGTAGGATCTGGGGACACGTCAGTGGAGCAGATGGGGCCCACGAGGCAGGGGGCGTGCCCTAGGGGGGGGGCGCCCCCACCCTCGTGGATAGTGTGTGGGCCCCCTGGTCCGGATCTTCTTGCAGATATTTTTTTATATTTTTCAAAATAAATCTCCGTGGAGTTTCAGGTCATTCCGAGAACTTTTTATTTCTGCACAAAAACAACACCATGGCAATTTTGCTGAAAACAACGTAAGTCCGGGTTAGTTGCATTCAAATCATGCAAGTTAGAGTCCATAACAAGGGCAAAAGGGTTTGGAAAAGTAGATACGTTGGAGACGTATCAACTCCCCCAAGCTTAAAACTTTGCTTGTCCTCAAGCAATTCAGTTGATAAACTAAAAGTGATAAAGAAAAACTTTGACAAACTCTGTTTGCTCTTGTTGTTGTAAATATGTAAGCTAGCATTCAGGTTTTCAGCAAGATCATGAACTAACCATATTCACAATAACTTTCAGGTCTCAAGACTACTCACATCAATAGCATAATCAACTAGCGAGCAATAATAATAAACCTCGGATGACAACACTGTCTCAAAACAATCATGATATGATATAACAAGATGGTATCTCGCTAGCCCTTTCTGAGACCGCGAAACATAAATGTAGAGCACCTTTAAAGATCAAGGACTGACTAGACATTGTAATTCATGGTAAAAGAGATCCAGTCATGATCATACTCAATGCAAATTAATAGTAATACATGCAAATGACAGAGGTGCTCTCCTACTGGTGCTCTTTTATAAGAGGATGATGACTCTGCATAAAAGTAAATAGATAGGCCCTTCGCAGAGGGAAGCAGGGATTTGTAGAGGTGCCAGAGCTCGATTTTTAAATAGAGATGAATAACATTTTGAGCGGTATACTTTCATTGTCAACATAACAACCAAGAATCTTGATATCTCGCATGCTACGCACATTATAGGCGGTTCCCAAACAGAATGGTAAAGTTTATACTCCCCCAACCACCAATAAGCACACTCCACGGCTAGCCCGAAACAACGGGTACCATCCAAACCAGCAACAGCCCTGGGGAGTTTTGTTTAATTATTATGATTTTGAGCATGGGACTGGGCATCCCGGTTACCAGCCATTTTCTCATGAAAGATGAGCGGAGTCCACTCATTGTGAGAATAACCCACCTAGCATGGAAGATATAGACAGCCCTAGTTGATACATGAGCTGTTCGAGCATACAAAACAGAATTTCATTTGAAGGTTTAGAGTTTGGCACATACAAATTTACTTGGAACGGCAGGTAAATACCGCATATAGGAAGGTATAGTGGACTCATGTGGAATAACTTTGGGGTTTATGGAAGTGGATGCACAAGCAGTATTCCCGCTTAGTACAGGTGAAGGCTAGAAAGAGACTGGGAAGCGACCAGCTAGAGAGCAACAACGGTCAGGAACATGCATTAAAATTAATCAACAATGAATGCAAGCATGAGTAGGATATAAATCACCATGAACATAAATATCGTGGAGGCTATGTTGATTTGTTTCAACTACATGCGTGAACATGTGCCAAGTCAGATCACTTAAATCGTTCAAAGGAGGATACCACCCCATCATACCACATCACAACCATTTTAATATCACGTTGGCACGCAAGATAGACCATTATAAACTCTCAGCTAATTAAGCATGGCATAAGCAGTTATGATCTCTAATTGTCATTGCAAGCATGTTTCATTCATAATGAGCTAAATCAGGAACGATGAACTATAATATTTACAAAAACAAGAGAGGCCGAGTTCATACCAGCTTTTCTCATCTCAATTAGTTCATCATATATCATCCTTATTGCCTTGCACTCGCACGACCGAACGGTGTGGATAATAATAATAGTGCACGTGCATTGGACTAAGCTGGAATCTGCAAGCTTTTAATACAAGAGAGAAGACAAGGTAATATGGCTCAAGGTTAAATCAACAATAAAGCATATTAGAGCCACTAAGCATTTTAATCATAGTCTTCTACTCTTAACCACCAAAGAAAAGAAAAGAAACTTTTTACATGGGAAAGCTCCCAACAAGCAAAAGAAGAACGGGGAATCTTTTTGGGTTTTCTTTTGCTTACTACTACAAGGAAAGTAAACTAGCTAAAAGCTACAACTAATATTTTTTTTTGTTTTTCTTAAGGTTTTTTTTAGCACACGAGAAAAAGACTAGGAAAAAGAAATGAAACTAAGCATGGATGGTACAGTGAAAGAGTGTGAGCACCGACAACTAGAATAAGTGTGAACATGAATGTAAAGTCAGTGAGAAACACGTAATCCCCCAAGCTTAGGCTTTTGGCCTAAGTTGGTTTATGGCCACAAATGGAAGCTACTCCCTCCAGTGTACTGAGATGTATCCTATGGTTGCCACTGGCTGGCGAGCTCATCAAGCTCCCACCCATAAACAGACTGGCGGTAAGGATCAAGTGGTGGCTCTGGCTCAGGCTCTGAAGCTTGTGCCTGGCCTTGGTACTTGTAGAAGGCATCTGATGTAATGAGGTATATGCCTGTAGACAGATCAAACAGAGATGGTGTAGGAAAGTAACAATTTCACAGTATATTTCATCAAACCTTAATTTATAATTAAGCAACCTATTCTTGTCTTTAACAATAAAATCATGGGCTATCATGCTCTTGTAGTCTAGATAAATAGGGGCAAGCAATTTTTCTTCCTTCTCATGATGCCTAATAGGTATTCTAAAATGTTCATCAAGGCGAGAAGCAAAGATGCCTCCAAAGACGTGCCCCTTTGAGCAGTTCAGACTCAGCCGTTTAGCAACGACGGCGCCCAAGCTAAAAGTTGTCTCTTGAAACAAAGCAAGGCATAAGATGACAATATCAGGGGCACTAAGGTTCCCACTATTCCCGTGACCAATTAAACATCTACTAGCAAATAAAGCAAAGTAGCGCAGAACATGGAAGTGTATACTAGTGATTCTTGCCCTTGAGACTTGTCTAGTTTCTCCTACAGCTATCATGTCAATAAATCCTTCAACATCTTCACGACGTGGTTCATCAAGTCTACCTCCAAAACGTACTTTGCATATTTCACAAAATTCTAAGAGTGATATCTCCTTAATCACATCATATAAACGAAACTCCACCGTTGGTGGTGTTTTCTTAGCATGAAAATGAAAACTTTGCATGAAAATATTGGTGAGTAAGAGATACCGTTCTTTTTGGTCGTGGAGGAAGTCGGTGAGGCCTGCATTATTTGCCAACCAATAAAAGTCTTCGTAAATACCGGTGGACATCATGAAATCATTACGAGGCCATTTTCCCGGTCGAACTTCTGCCATGCGAGGAAGATTATATTTGGGCTTCTTATTTTCTTGTTTCTTCTTCTCCTCTGAGCTCTTGTTGGAGGAGCCCCTCAGCAATCTCTTTATCATTTTCCTTTTCTGAAAATTTCTGAAATTTTTAGTAACTCAAAATAAAAGTTAACCAAACTCAATAAGATTGATAGCAACAACTCTTATAAGTGCCTAGAGACTATATCATGCATCAGAACTACTTGGGACCAAGACAATTTGACATGCAAGCTCAAGAACAAGGTCACCACAACATCATAAATTTGCAATAAATAGAGCACTAGAACAAAAACTAATTGGACCAATGGAGGAGTCACATACCAAGGAACAGTCTCCCCAAACAGTTTGGTGAATGGTGCTTTGAGCAAGGAGATCAAAAATGGCGGCAAGATGAGCTAGAACTCGGGTTTGAGCTGGTTGGTGATTTTTTTGGGAGGAAGAAGAAGAGTGTGGGTGCAGGAATAAGTGGAGGGTGGCCACGTGGGGCCCATGAGGTAGGGGGCCGCGCCCTGGCAGGGGGGTGCGCCCTGGACCCTCGTGGCTAGGTGCTGGCTCCCCTCACTGTGTGTTTTGTGCCATATTTTCTCAAATATTCCAGAAAAAATCATATTTCATTTTCATGGCATTTGGAGAACTTTTATTTTCGGGGTATTTTTTTGTTGCACGGATAAGTCTGGAAACAGACAGAGAATACTATTTTTGCTTTATTTATCCTAATTAACAGAAAGTAAAAAGAGGGTACAGAAGGTTGTGCTATCTAGGTTCACCTATCCCATGTTCATCAAAAGGAATCCATTAACAAGGTTGATCAGGTCTTTTTAATAAACTCTTCCCGAATAGCATGAAACCGGAGAATTTTTGAATAACACTAGGTTACCTCAATGGGGATATGTATGTCCCCAACAATACGAATGTCATATGTCTTCTTGATAGTAGGAAGAGGAAATTCAAAACCTCCAATAGTGATAGTTGAAATTTTTCCAATATAATTAATACTGTGGACCTGAGGTTGTTTCCTCGGAAAGTGTACCGTATGCTCATTACCATTGACATGAAAAGTGACATTGCCTTTGTTGCAATCAATAACAGCCCCTGCGGTATTCAAAAATGGTCTACCAAGGATAATAGACATACTATCGTCCTCGGGAATATCAAGTATAACAAAGTCCGTTAGAATAGTAATATTTGCAACTACAACAGGCACATCCTCACAAATACAGACATGTATAGCTGTTGATTTATCAGCCATTTTCAAAGATATTTCAGTAGGTGTCAACTTACTCAAGTCAAGTCTACGATATAAAGAGAGAGGCACAACACTAACACCGGCTCCAAGATCACATAAAGCAGTTTTAACATAGTTTCGTTTAATGGAGCAAGGTATAGTAGGTACTCCTGGATCTGCTAGTTTCTTAGGCATTCCACCCTTAAAAGTGTAATTGGCATGCATGGTGGAAATTTCTACTTCAGGTATCTTTCTTTTATTGGTAATAATTGATACGTCTCCAACGTATCTATAATTTTTGATTGTTCCATGCTATTATTTATGAAGTCTTGAATGTTTAATGGGCTTTATCATTCACTTTTATATCATTTTTGGGACTAACCTACTAACCCAAAGACCCAATCCAGATTGCTGTTTTTTTTGCCTATTTCAGGGTTTTGCAGAAAAGGAATATCAAACGGAGTCCAAACGGAATGAAACCTTCGCGAGAGATATTTTTGGAGAAAATCACTCACGAAAAGCATTAGGACCAAGTCAGGGGACAGCTGGGCTGCCCTCGATGGCGAGGGGCGCGCCCCCTGCCTCGACGCTGGCCCACACGGCCCCCGGTGCCCTCCTTCTTCCTATATATATCTACATACCCGAGAAACTCCATACGCAGAGAGAAAACCCTAATTCCACCGCCGTAGCTTCTGTTCCCGTGGAGATCCCATCTTGGAGCCTGTTCCGGGAGGGGGATCCATCACGGAGGCCTTCATCATCATCATCATCATCATCATCATCATCGCCCTCACCATGAGTTGTGAATAGTTTACCACAGACCTTCGGGTCAATAGCTAGTATCTAGATGGCTTCTTCTCTCTCTATGGATCTCAATACAAAGTTATCCTCGGTCTTCGAGGAGATCTATTCGATGTAATCTCTTTTTGCGGTGTGTTTCTCGAGATCCAATGAATTGTGAGTTTATGATCAAGGTTATCTATGAAAGATATTTTGTTCTTCTCTGAAATTTTTATGTGTGCTCATAATATCCTTGCAAGTCTCTTCGAATTATTGGTTTGGTTTGGCCTACTAGATATATAGTTCTTGCAATGGGAGAAGTGCTTGGCTTTGGGTTCAATCTTGCGGTGTCCTTTCCCAGTGACAGTAGGGGCAGCAAGGCACGTATTGTATTGTTGCCATCGAGGATAAAAAGATGGGGTTTACATCATATTGCTTGAGTTTATCCCTCTACATCATGTCATCTTGCTTAAGGCGTTACTCTGTTCGTATGAACTCAATACACTAGATGCATGCTGGATAGCGGTCGATGTGTGGAGTAATAGTAGTAGATGCAGGCAGGAGTCGGTCTACTTGTCTCGGACGTGATGCCTATATACAATGATCATGCCTAGATAGTCTCATAATTATTCGCTTTTCTATCAGTTGCTCGACAGTAATTTGTTTACCCGCCGTAGAATATCGCTATCATGAGAGAAGCCACTAGAGAAAACTATGTCCCCCGGGTCTATTCTCAACATATCAATCTACATCTACTTTACTTTTCTTGCTTTTATTTGCTGTTTTATTAAACCAAAAATACCAGAAATGTAATTATCATCTCTATCAGATCTCACTCTCGTAAGTGACCGTAAAGGGATTGACAACCCCTTATCGCGTTGGCTGCGAAGTTCTTATTTGTTTGTGCAGGTGCGAGGGACTCGCGCGTGGTCTCCTACTGGATTTCTGGCACCGTTGCCGGGAATACAACGCAAGCTCAAGAGGTAGCAAGAAGAATTTCTGGCACCGTTGCCGGGGAGGCTTACGCAAAAGTCATATACCAAGTACCTATCACAAACCCTTATCCTTCACATTACATTTATTTGCCTCTCATTTTCCTCTCCCCCACTTCACCCTTGCCGTTTTATTTGCCCTTCTTCCGCCGTGTGTTTTTCGTTCGCTTGCTTCTTGTTCGCTTGTGTGTGTTGGATTGCTTGCTTGTCACTATGGCTCCGAACAATACCAAATTGTTTGACTTTTCCAATACCAACAACAATGATTTTATTAGCAGTCCAATTGCTCCTATTACCGATGCTGAATCTTGTGAGATCAATGCTGCTTTGTTGAATCTTGTCATGAAAGATCAATTCTCCGGCCTTCCTAGTGAAGATGCCGCTACCCATCTAAACAACTTTGTTGATTTGTGTGATATGCAAAATAAAAGGGATACGGATAATGATATTGTTAAATTGAAGTTATTTCCGTTTTCACTTAGGGATCGTGCTAGAACTTGGTTCTCCTCTTTGCCTAGAAATAGTATTGATTCGTGGAATAAGTGCAAATATGCTTTTATCTCTAAGTATTTCCCTCATGTTAAGATCATCTCTCTTAGAAACGATATTATGAATTTTAATCAACTAGATCATGAGCATGTTGCACAAGCTTGGGAGAGAATGAAATTGATGATACGTAATTGCCCTACACATGGTTTGAGTCTATGGATGATTATTCAGAACTTTTATGCTGGCTTGAATTTTGCTTCTAGAATTCTTTTAGACTCGGCCGCCGGAGGCACTTTCATGGAAACCACCTTAGGAGAAGATACCAAACTCCTAGATAATTATATGGTTAATTATTCCCAGTGGCACACCGAAAGATCTACTAGTAAAAAAGTGCATGCTATCGAAGAAATTAGTGTTTTGAGTGGAAAGATGGATGAACTTATGAAATTATTTGCTGCTAAGAGTGCTTCTTCTAATCCTAATGATATGCCTTTGTCCACTTTGATTGAGAATAACAATGAATCTTTGGATGTGAATTTTGTTGGTAGGAATAATTTTGGTAACAATACTTATACATGTTATTTTAATCCTAGGCCTTTTCCTAGTAATTCCTCTAATAATTATGGTAATTCCTACAACAACTCTTATTGAAAGATGCCTTCTGAATTTGAAACTAGTGTTAAGGAGTTTATGATCTCGCAAAAGAATTTCAATGCTATGCTTGAAGAGAAATGCTTAAGATTGATGAATTGGCTAGAAGTGTGGATAGAATTACTCTTGATGTTGATTCTTTGAAACTTAGATCTATCCCACCTAAGCATGGTATCAATGAGTCTCTCAAAGCCATGAGAATTTCCATTGATGAATGCAAAGAAAGAACCGCTAGGATGCGTGCTAAAAGAGAGAATTATATAAAAGCGTGTTCTTCTAGTTATCATGAAAATAAAGATGATGATCTGAAAGTTATTGATGTGTCTCCTATTAGATCCTTGTTTTCTAGTATAAATTTTGATGAAGATAGGACTGGAGATGATTCTACTTTAAGGTGTCCCAATGATTCAGAGTTTTTAGATCTTGATGCTAAAATTGTTAAAAGTGGGAGTGAAGAGATTAAAACTTTGCATAGTGATGAACCCACTACTTTGGATTTCAAGGGATTCAATTATGATAATTGCTCTTTGATTGATTGTATTTCCTTGTTGCAATCAGTGCTAAACTCTCCGCATGCTTATAGTCAAAATAAAGCTTTTACCAAACACATAGTTGATGCTTTGATGCAATCTTATGAAGAAAAACTTGAGTTAGAAGTTTCTATCCCTAGAAAGCTTTATGATGAGTGGGAACCTACTATCAAAATAAAAATTAAAGATCATGAATGCTACGCTTTGTGTGATTTGGGTGCAAGTGTCTCCACTATCCCAAAAACTTTGTGTGATTTGCTAGGATTCCATGAGCTTGATGATTGTTCTTTGAATTTGCATCTTGCGGATTCCACTATTAAGAAATCTATGGGAAGGATTAATGATGTTCTTATTGTTGCCAATAGGAATTATGTGCCCGTAGATTTCATTGTTCTTGATATAGATTGCAATCCTTCATGTCCTATTATTCTTGGTAAACCTTTCCTTAGAACGATTGGTGCAATTACTGATATGAAGGAAGGAAATATTAGATTCCAATTTCCGTTATGGAAAGGCATGGAACACTTTCCTAGAAAGAAGATAAAATTACCATATGAATCTATTATGAGAGCCACTTATGGATTGCCTTCCAAAGATGGCAATACCTAGATCTATCTTGTATCGTGCCTAGCTAGGGGCGTAACACGATAGTGCTTGGTGGGAGGCAACCCAATTTTTTTTTGTTGCTGTTAGGAATAAATATTGCATCTAGCTTCTGTTTAGATGTGGTTTCATGTTTTGTTTAGTGTTTGTGCCAAGTAGAACCTTTGGGAAGACTTGTGTGAAGTTTATGTGATCTTGCTGTGAAAAACAGAATAGTTAGCGCTCGCTAGAACGGTCATCAGATTTTACTGGAGCATGCTATTTAGTTGATTCTTTTTGCACATGATTAATAGAAAAATTCCTCACGTTTACCAATTTAGTTTGAATTTTTTGGAGTTACATAAGTATGCGAAACCTGCAGATTATTACAGACTATTCTGTTCTTGACAGATTCTGTTTTCCGTGTGTTGTTTGCTTATTTCAATGCATCTATGAGTAATATAGTGAAGTATGAACCATAGAGAAGTTGGAATACAGTAGGTTTAACAGCAATATAAACAAAGAATGAATTCATTGCAGTACCTTTGAGTAGTGATTTGTTTTCTTATACTAACGGAGCTCACGAGAATTTTTGTCTAAGTTTTGTGTTGTGAAGTTTTCAAGTTTTGAGTATTGCTTTGATGGACTATGGAACAAAAAGTAGAAAAGGCCTAAGCTTGGGGATGCCCATGGCACCCCAAGTAAAAGTCAAGACAATCAAAAGCCTAAGCTTGGGGATGCCCCGGGAAGGCATCCCCTCTTTCGTCTTCATCCATCGGTAACTATACTTGGAGCTATATTTTTATTCACCACATGATATGTGTTTTGCTTGGAGCGTCTTGTATAATTTGTGTCTTTGCATGTTAGTTTGACACAATTATCCTTGCTGGACACACCTATTTGAGAGAGTTAAATATGTCCTAGGAATTGTTAGAACACTCTATGTGCTTCACTTATATCTTTTGAGTTGAATAGTTTTTGCCCTAGTGCTTCACTTATACCTTTTAGAGCACGGTGGTGGTAATATTTTGTAGACATTGTTGAACTCTCATGCTTCACTTATATCTATTTGAGAGTCTATTAAAACAGCATGGTAATGTGTTTAGGCTATTAAACTAGTCTTCACATGATAGACATCCAATATCAATGTAGTAAAAACTTTCACACTAAGTGCATTGAATATGATAAGATGTTGGATGCTTGATAATTGTTTTGAGATATGAGGATAGTGATATTAGAGTCATGCTAGTGGAGTTATTATGAAATTGAGAAATACTTGTGCTAAGGTTAGTGATTCCCGTAGCATGCACGTAAGGTGAACCGCTATGTGACGAAGTTAGAGCATGAGGTATTTGTAAAGTGTCAACCTTTGTGTGGAGGTCGGGGGCGCGCGATGGTTCACTCCTACCAACCTCCCCTCTAGGAGCATGCGTTACTTTGTTTTGATGACTCGTAGATTTTTGCAATAAGTATATGAGTTCTTTATGACTAATGTTGAGTCCATGGATTATACGCACTCTCATCCTTCCACCATTGCTAGCTTGTCTTGTACCATGCAACTTTCACCGGTACCATAAACCCACTATATATCCTTCCTCAAAACAACCACCATATCCGTCCTCAAAACAGCCACCATACCTACCTATCATGGCATTTCCATAGTCATTCCGAGATATATTGCCATGCAACTTTCCACCGTTCCGTTCATATGACACGCATCATATTGTCATATTGCCATGCATGATCATGTTGTTGACATCGTATTTGTGGCAAGGCCACCATGCATAATTTTTCATACATGTCACTCTTGGTTCATTGCACATCCCGGTACACTGCCGGAGGAATTCATGTAGAGTCATACTTGTTGTAGTATCCACTTGTAGTTTCGAGTTTTAATAAAAGTGTGATGATCATCATTACTAGAGCATTGTCCCATGTGAGGAAAGGCCAATAAAAGAAGAGATGGCCCAAAAAAATAGAGAGGGGCTAATAATAATATTAAAAAAAGAGAAGCCCCTCCAAAAAAAATGACAGAAAAGAGAGAAGGGACAATTGCTACTATCTTTTTCCACACTTGTGCTTCAAAGTAGCACCATGTTCTTCATGATAGAGAGTCTCATGTTTAGTCATTTCATATACTAGTGGGAATTTTCATTATAGAACTTGGCTTGTATATTCCAACGATGGGCTTCCTCGAATGCCCTAGGTCTTCGTGAGTAAGCAAGTTGGATGCACACCCACTAGTTTCTTTTGTTGAGCTTTCATACATATTTAGCTCTAGTGCATCCGTTACAAGGCAATCCCTACTCACTCACATTGATATATATTGATGGGCATCTCCATAGCCCGTTGATACGCCTAGTTTATGTGAGACTATCTCCCTCCTTTTGTCTTCTCCACAACCACCTCTCTATTCCACCCATAGTGCTATGTCCATGGCTCACGCTCATGTATTTCGTGAAAGTTGAAAGGTTTGAAAGAATAGAGTATGAAAACAAGTGCTTGGCTGAAATCGGGGTTGTCCATGATATGAATATTTTGTGTGATGAAGAGGGAGCATAGCCAGACCATATGATTTTGTAGGGATAACTTTCTTTAGCCATAGTATTTCGAGAAGACATGATTGCTTTGTTAGTATGCTTGAAGTATTATTATTTCTTATGTCAATATAGACTTTTATCTTGAATCATTCAGATCTGAACATTCATGCCACAACTAAGAGTATTACATTGAAAAACTATGTTGGCTAGCATTCCACATCAAAAATTCTGTTTTTATCATTTACCTACTCGAGGACGAGCAGGAATTAAGCTTGGGGATGCTTGATACGTCTCCAACGTATCTAT
This sequence comes from Secale cereale, assembly GCA_902687465.1. Lineage (NCBI taxonomy): Eukaryota > Viridiplantae > Streptophyta > Magnoliopsida > Poales > Poaceae > Secale > Secale cereale. Next base: position 802,751,376 of record LR738710.1, on the reverse strand, counting down.
AATTTTTGATTGTTCCATGCTATTATGTATGATGTCTTGGATGTTTAATGGGCTTTGTCATACACTTTTATATCATTTTTGGGACTAACCTACTAACCCAAAGGCCCAGTCCATATTGATGTTTTTTTGCCTGTTTCAGGGTTTTGCAGAAAAAGAATATCAAACGGAGTCCAAACGGAATGAAACTTTTGCGAGAGATATTTTTGGAGAAAATCACGCACGGGAGACTTGAGAACCACGTCAGGGGAGCCACGAGGTACCCGTGAGGGTGGGGGCGCGCCCCCTTCCCAGGGCACGCCCCCTGCCTCGTGGGCCCTCGAGCGTCCCCCGGTGTCCTCCTTCCTCCTATATAAGTCTACGTACCACGAAACCATCAGCAACAGAGAGAAAACCCTAATTCCACCGCCGTAACCTTCTGTTCCCGTGAGAGCCCATCTTGGAGCCTGTTTCGGAGCTCCGCCGGAGGGGGATCCATCATGGAGTTCTTCTACATCATCATCATCGCCCTCACCATGAGTTGTGAGTAGTTTACCACAGACCTTCAGGTCCATAGCTAGTATCTAGATGGCTTCTTCTCTCTCTGAATTTCAATACAAAGTTCTCCTCGGTCTTCGAGGAGATCTATTCGATGTAATCTCTTTTTGCGGTGTGTTTGTCGAGATCCGATGAATTGTGAGTTTATGATCAAGATTATCTATGAGAAATATTTGGTTCTTCTCTAAACTCTTTATGTGTGCTCATAATATCCTTGCAAGTCCCATCGAATTATTGGTTTGGTTTGGCCTACTAGATCTATAGTTCTTGCATTGGGAGAAGCTTTCACCAGTCCATAGATGGATCGCTGGAGCTTGCACATTTTGTTAGCACCTTTAGGATCGACAAAACCTTCTGGTTTCATCATATACAACTCTTCTTTGAGATATCCATTCAGGAATGCAGTTTTGACATCCATTTGCCAGATTTCATAACCATAAAATGCAGCAATTGCTACAATGATTCAGACAGACTTTAGCATCGCTACGGGTGAGAAAGTCTCATCGTAGTCAACTCCTTGACCTTGTCGAAAACCTTTTGCAACAAGTCCAGCTTTGTAAACAGTAACATTACCGTCTGCGTCGGTCTTCCTCTTGAAGATCCATTTATTTTCAATGGCTTGTCGATCATCGGGAAAGTCAACCAAAGTCCACACTTTCTTCTCATACATGGATCCCATCTCAGATTTCATGGCATCAAGCCATTTTGCGGAATCTGGGCTCATCATCGCTTCCTCATAGTTCGTAGGTTCATCATGGTCTAGTAACATGACTTCCAGAACTGGGTTGCCGTACCACTCTTGCGCGGAACGCACTCTGGTTGATCTACGAAGTTCAGCAGAAACTTGATCTGAAGTTTCATGATCATCATTAGCTTCCTCACTAATTTGTGTAGGAATCACTGGAACCAGTTTCTGTGATGTACTACTTTCCAATTCAGGAGAAGGTACAATTACCTCATCAAGTTCCACTTTCCTCCCACTCACTTCTTTAGAGAGAAACTCCTTCTCTAGAAAGGATCCATTCTTATCAACAAATATCTTGCCTTCGGATCTGGATAGAAGGTGTACCCAACAGTCTCCTTTGGGTATCCTATGAAGACACATTTCTCCGACTTGGGTTCGAGCTTATCAGGTTGAAGCTTTTTCACATAAGCATCGCATCCCCAAACTTTTAAGAAACGACAACTTTGGTTTCTTGCCAAACCACAGTTCATAAGGTGTCGTCTCAACGGATTTAGATGGTGCCCTATTTAACGTGAATGTGGCTGTCTCTAAAGCATAACCCCAAAATGATAGTGGTAAATCGGTAAGAGACATCATAGACTGTACCATATATCTAATAAAGTACGGTTACGACGTTCGGACACACCATTACGTTGTGGTGTTCCGGGTGGCGTGAGTCGTGAAACTATTCCACATTGTTTCAAATGAAGACCAAACTCGTAACTCAAATATTCACCTCCACGATCAGATCGTAGAAACTTTATTTTCTTGTTACGATGATTCTCTACTTCACTCTGAAATTCTTTGAACTTTTCAAATGTTTCAGACTTGTGTTTCATTAAGTAGATATACCCATATCTGCTCAAATCATTAGTGAAGGTTAGAAAATAACGATACCCGCCGCGAGCTTCAACACTCATCGGTCCACATACATCAGTATGTATGATCTCCAACAAATCTGTTGCTCGCTCCATAGTTCTAGAGAACGGAGTTTTAGTCATCTTGCCCATGAGGTATGGTTCACAAGCACCAAGTGATTCCAAAAGTCCATCATTACGGAGTTTCTTCATGCGTATTAGACCAATATGACCTAAACGGCAGTGCCACAAATAAGTTGTACTATCATTATTAACCTTACATCTTTTGGCTTCAATATTATGAATATGTGTATCACTACGATCGAGATCCAACAAGAATAGACCACTCTTCAAGGGTGCATGACTATAAAAGATATTACTCATATAAATAGAACAACCATTATTCTCGGATTTAAATGAATAACCGTATCGCAATAAACAAGATCCAGATATAATGTTCATGCTTAACGCTGGCACCAAATAACAATTGTTCAGGTCTAAAACTAATCCCGAAGGTAGATGTAGAGGTAGCATGGCGACAGCGATCACATCGACTTTGGAACCATTTCCCACGCGCATTGTCACCTCGTCCTTAGCCAATCTTCGTTTAATCTGTAGTCCCTACTTCGAGTTACAAATATTAGCAACTGAACTGGTATCAAATACCCAGGTACTACTATGAGCATTAGTAAGGTACATATCAATAACACGTATATCACATATACTTTTGTTCACCTTGCCATCCTTCTTATCCGCCAAATACTTGGGGCAGTTCCGCTTCCAGTGTCCAGTCCCTTTGCAGTAGAAGCACTCAGTTTCAGGCTTGGCTCCAGACTTGGGTTTCTTCGTGGGAGTAGCAACTATCTTGCTATTCTTCTTGAAGTTCCCTTTCTTTCCCTTGCCCTTTTTCTTGAAACTAGTGGTCTTGTCAACCATCAACACTTGAAGCTCCTTTTTGATTTCTACCTCCGCAGCTTTGAGCATTGCGAGGAGCTCGGGAATTATCTTCTGCGTCCCTTGCGTGTTATAGTTCATCACGAAGCCTTTATAGCTTGGTGGCAGTGATTGAAGAACTCTATCAATAACACTATCTTCCTCAACTTTGCATCCAAGTTGAGTCATATGATTGTAGTACCCAGACATTCTGAGCAAGTGTTCACTGATAGAACTATTCTCCTCCATCTTGCAGCTGTAGAACTTATTGGAAATCTCATATTTCTCAATCCGGGCATTTGCTTGAAATATTAATTTCAACTCCTGGAACATCTAATATGATCCATGACGTTCAAAACGTCGTTGAAGTCCCGGTTCTAAGCCGTAAAGCATGGCACACAGAACTATTGTGTAGTCATCAGACTGCATCTACCAGACGCTCGAAGCGTCTACATTAGCGGGAGGGGGCTTGTCTCCTAGCGGTGCTTCAAGGACATAATTCTTCTATGCAGCAATGAGGATAATCCTCAAGTTACGGACCCAGTCCGTGTAATTGCTACCATCATCTTTCAACTTAGCTTTCTCTAGGAATGCATTAAAATTCAAAGGAACGGTAGCACGGGCCATTGATCTACAACAACATAGATATGCAAAAACTATCAGGACTAAGTTCATGATAAATTAAAGTTCAATTAATCATATTACTTAAAGAACTCCCACTTAGATTGACATCCCTCTAGTCATCTAAATGATCACGTGATCCAAATCAACTAAACCATGTTCGATAATCACGTGAGATGGAGTAGTTTTCAATGGTGAACATCTTATGTGATCATATCTACTATATGATTCTCGCTCGACCTTTCGCTCTCCAGTGTTCTGAGGCCATGTATGTACATGCTAGGCTCGCCAAGTTTAACTCGAGTATTTTGCATGTGCAAAACTGCCTTGCACCCGTTGTATGTGAACGTAGGGCTTATCACACCCGATCATCACGTGGTGTCTCGGCACGACGAACTTTCGCAATGGTGCATACTCAGGGAGAACACTTGTACCTTGAAATTTTGTAAGGGATCATCTTATAATGCTACCGTCATTCTAAGAAAAATAAGAAGCATAATAAGATAAACATCACATGCAGTCAGAATATGTCACATGATATGGCCATCATCATCTTGTGCTTTTGATCTCCATCTCCAAGGCACCGTCATGATCACCATCGTCACCGGCGCGACACCTTGATCTCCATCGTAGCATCGTTGTCGTCTCGCCAACTATTTCTTCCATGACTATTGCTACCGCTTACTGATAAAGTAAAGCAATTACATGGCGACTGTATTTCATACAATAAAGCGACAACCATATGGCTCCTGCCAGTTGCCGATAACTTTACAAAACATGATCATCTCATACAATAACGTATAATGCAACATGTCTTGACCATATCACATCACAACATGCCCTACAAAAACAAGTTAGACGCCCTCTACTTTGTTGTTGCAAGTTTTACGTGGCTGCTACGGGCTTAGCAAGAACCGTTCTTACCTACGCATACAAAAACCACAACGATTTTTCGTCAAGTATGTGATGTTTTAACCTTCACAAGGACCGGGCGTAGCCACACTTGATTCAGCTAAAGTGAGGGAGACAGGCACCCGTGATACGTCCATTTTGGATCATGCTTATAAGTTGATATTTATTGCATTATGGGATGTTCATACATGTTTTGTCACAATACTTATGCCTTTTCTTTCTTATTTTGCAAGGTTTATATGAAGAGGGGGAATGCCGGCAGCTGGAATTCTGGGCTGGAAAAGGAGCAAACTCTGGAAACCTATTCCGCACAACTCCAAAAGCCCTGAAACTCCACAGAATATTGTTTCGGAAAATATAAAAAATATCTGGCGAAAGAAACCCACAGGAGAGGCCACCGGCTGGCCTCGAGGGCCAGTCGGCAGGCCCACGGTGCCCATCTTCTCCTATATGAAGCGTTTTGACCTGGAAAAAATCAGAAGGAGGCTTTCGGGACCAGACGCCGCCGTCTCGAGGCGGAAGCGAGGCGGAAACCAATCTAGGGCTCCGACAGAGCTGTTCTGCCGGGGATACTTCCCTCCGGGAGGGGGAAATCGTCACCGCCGTCATCGCCAACAACTCTCCCATCTTGGGGAGGGCTATCTTCATCAACATCTTCACTAGCACCATCTCCTCTCAAACCCTAGTTCATCTCTTGTATCCAATCTTTGTACCCAAACCTCAGTTGGTACCTGTGGGTTGCTAGTAGTGTTGATTACTCCTTGTAGTTGATGCTAGTTGGTTTATTTGGTGGAAGATCATATGTTCAGATCCATTATGCATATTAATACCCCTCTGATCATGAACATTATTATGTCTTCTGAGTAGTTACTTTTGTTCCTGAGGACATGGGAGAAGTCTCGCTATCAGTAGTCATGTGAACGTCGACTACATGACACTTCACCATTATTTGGGCCTAGAGGAAGGCATTGGGAAGTAATAAGTAGATGATGGGTTGCTAGAGTGACAGAAGCTTAAACCCTAGTTTATGCGTTGCTTCGTAAGGGGTTGATTTGGATCCATATGTTTCAGGCTATGGTTAGGTTTACCTTAATACTTCTTTTGTAGTTGCAGATGCTTGAATTAGAGGTTAATCGTAAGTGGGAGGCTTGTCCAAGTAAGGGCAGCACCCAAGCACCGGTCCACCCACATACCAAATTATCAAAGTACCGAACGCGAATCAAACGATCGTGATGAAAACTAGCTTGACGATAATTCCCATGTGTCCTCGGGAGCGCTTTCTTTTATATAAGAGTTTGTCCAGGCTTGTCCTTTGCTACAAAAAGGATTGGGCCACCTTGCTGCACCTTATTTACTTTTACCGTTTGTCACTTGCTACCAATTATCTTATCACAAAACTATCTGTTATCTATAATTTCAGTGCTTGCAGAAAATACCTTACTGAAAACTGCCAATCATTTCCTTCTGCTCCTCGTTGGGTTCGACACTCTTACTTATCGAAAGGACTATGATAGATCCCCTACACTTGTGGGTCATTGATATGTCTCCAACGTATCTACTTTTCCAAACACTTTTGCCCTTGTTTTGGACTCTAACTTGCATGATTTGAATGGAACTAACCCGGACTGACGCTGTTTTCAGCAGAACTGCCATGGTGTTGTTTTTGTGCAAAAATAAAAAGTTTTCGGAATCGCCTGAAAATCAACGGAGATTTATTTCTGAAAATATAAAGAATACCTGCAAGAAGATCCACACCTGGGGGGCCACGGGCTGTCCTCGAGGGTGGGGGGCGCGCCCCCTTCCCAGAGCGCGCCCCTGCCTCAAGGGCACCCCGATGCCCCACCGACGTATCCCCAGGTCCTATATATTCCGTTTCGCGGAGAAAAAAATCAAGGAGAAAGAATTATCGCGTTTTACTAGACGAAGCCGCCGCCAAGTCCTAATCTCTCTCGGGACGGCTGATCTGGAGTCCGTTCGGGGCTCCGGAGAGTGGAGATCGTCGCCATCGTCATCATCAACCTTCCTCCATCAGCAATTCCATGATGCTCACCACCGTGTGTGAGTAATTCCATCATAGGCTTGCTGGACGGTGATGGGTTGGATGGGATCTATCATGTCATCGAGTTAGTTTTGTTAGGGTTTGATCCCTAGTATCCACTATGTTCTGAGATTGATGTTGCTATGACTTTGCTATGCTTAATGCTTGTCACTAGGGCCCGAGTGCCATGATTTCAGATCTGAACCTATTATGTTTTCATGAATATATGTGTATTCTTGATCCTATCTTGCAAGTCTATAGTCACCTACTATGTTTTATGATCCGGCAACCCCGAAGTGACAATAATCGGGACCACTCCCGGTGATGACCATAGTTTGAGGAGTTCATGTATTCACTATGTGTTAATGCTTTGGTCCGGTACTCTATTAAAAGGAGGCCTTAATATCCCTTAGTTTCCAATAGGACCCTGCTGCCACGGGAGGGTAGGACGAAAGATGTCATGCAAGTTCTTTTCCATAAGCACGTATGACTATATTCGGAATACATGCCTACATTGCATTGATGAACTGGAGCTAGTTCTGTGTCACCCTAGGTTATAACTTCTACATGATGAATTGCATCCAACGTAATTTCCCATCACCGATCCAATGCCTACGAGCTTTACCTATATTGCTAGTCGCTTATTTACTTTTCCGTTGCTATTATCACAAAAACTACAAAAACACTATCTTTACTTTTATTGCTGCTACCACCACTATCATATTACTGTGCTACTAAACTATCTTGCTGCAGATACTAAGTTTCCAGGTGTGGCTGAATTGACAACTCAGTTGCTAATACTTAAGATTATTCTTTGGCTGCCCTTGTGTTGAACCAATAAATTTGGGTTTAATACTTTACCCTCGAAAACTGTTGCAATCCCCTACACTCGTGGGTTATCAAGACTATTTTCTGGCGCCGTTGCCGGGGAGCATAGTTCTATTCTTTAAGTCACTTGGGATTTATATCTGCTTATCACTATGAAGAATTTGAAGGACTCAAAAACCAAGATCTTACCCTCAACTACGAGGGGATGTAAGGAACTGCCATCTAGATTTGCACTTGATTCTCCTTCTGTTATGAGTAAACTTGCGACACCTACTCCTGCTATTGAATCAGATATGTGGTATGTTCTCGATGATGCTACTTCTGTTATGTATGATGAAACTACCGCTATGCCTGATACTGTGCCACTAGGTGAATTTCTAGATGAACATATTGCTAAGGTTAGGGAGAGTGCAAATGTTGATGATATTTATGAAAGTGATGATGAAACTACTCCAAACAGATATGAATTGCCTGTTGTACCTGAGGGTTATGTTATGGATGAAGAAACTGCTAGAGACTTTCTTGCTTGCAATGATAGATAAGATCTTAAGAAGTTATTAGCTAAGCTGAAAGAAAAGTCCTTGAATGCTAGAATGAAACATGACCGTGCTTTTGCTACTTCACCTATTTGTGTCACCGATAAGGATTATGAATTCTCTGTTGATCCTGAGTTAATTACTTTGGTTGAATCTGATCCTTTCCATGGCTATGAGTCTGAAACTGTTGTGGCACATCTTACCAAGTTGAATGATATAGCCACCCTATTTACCAATGACGAAAAGATTCGCTACTACTATATCCTTAAGTTATTTCCGTTCTTGTTAAAGGGTGATGCTAAGACTTGGTTTAATTCTCTTGATCCTGGTTGTGTGCGTAGTCCCCGGGATATGATGTATTACTTCTCTGCTAAATATTTTCCCGCTCATAAGAAACAAGCTGCCTTACGGGAAATTTATAACTTTGCTCAAACTAAAGAAGAGAGTCTCCCACAAGCTTGGGGGAGGCTTCTCCAGTTACTTAATGCTTTGCCTGATCATCCTCTTGAGATGCATGATATACTTGATGTCTTTTATAATGGACTAACCAATGCTTCCAGAGACCACCTGGATAGTTGTGCTGGTTGTGTTTACAGGGAAAGAACAGTTGAATAAGCTGAATTACTATTGAATAACATGCTGGCCAATGAAAATAATTGGACACTTCCTGAACCAGCCCCTAAGCCAACTCCGAAGAAAAGAGGTGTTCTATTTCTCAGTCCTGAAGATACGCAAGAGGCAAAGAAATCTATGAAAGAAAAAGGTATTAAAGCTGAAGATGTTAAGAATTTACCGCCTATTGAAGAAAATACATGGTCTTGATAACCCAACACAGGTAGTAAAGTGTAATGCCCCATATGTAACACTTCCAATAATGGCAATAAAACTTCCTCATTTGATCCTTGTCATTATCCTTGGGGGTTCTTGTCATTTATTTTATTTGCATTGCCATATCTTTTATTATTTTGCATCCTTGCATTGCCCATCATCATATCATCATGGCATCATAGTTTACTTCATCATGTGCATGTGTGAGACCTTATGATGTTGTTGTGTGTGAGGTCTAGCTATGCCTAGCTAACCTACCCCCCTTCTCACTTCTTCTCCCTCTTCTTCTTATTCTTCTTCTTCTTATTTCTTTTCTTCTGGCCTTTTCTTTGCTCTATTGTGCAAGCCACCTAGCCAAGTGCCTTATGTTTCTTTCTTCTCCTTTAAATCTTGCACCATGTGAGCAACCTCTCCACCAAATATCAACCTATTTGAAAATGATTTGGTTGGGTTTTAAAATATAAAGAGTTGAACCATATTCAAACTCCTTTTATTTTTATGCCTCTAAAAATGTCCAAGTAAATTTATTTAAATAGGGCATAATTAACTGAGCATGGGGATATCTTTCTTTTCCCCTAACTCTTCTTATTTATTTCTGTGCTTTTCTTTTCTTTTTCTGCCTGAAGAAATAAAAGGAAAAAAGAAAAGGCAGCAGCCAGCGCAGGCACCTGGGCCTCCTCCTCCTTCTCTCTCTCCCCCCAGGCCCATCTTCTTTTCTCTGCGCAGCCCAACTCCACCGCAGGCCCAGCCAACAGCGGCGCCGTCGCGTCGTGGCCTTTTCCGCGCCTGGCCCCACCTGTTTGTGGCATAGGGCCACGTCGCCGTCTTCCTCCGTCAGCAAAGTATAGCAGCGCCCGCGCTCACCATCGCGCCGTGAATTCACGGACGTCGAGGCATCGTGCCCAGAGCCCCCCTTTTAAACCCAAACCTTGTCCTCCCCTTCTCTCTAGGTTTCCTCTCCCCCCTCTCGCCGTCTGGAGAGCCGAGATCCTCCAGATCCGCCATTCCCATCGACACCCGAGCGCATCTGAGAGCAGCCCCTCATCGTCGACGAGCTCCTCGTCGTCCTCAGCCTCGCCAAAGTTGTCCGTCTACTTCCTCTACGTCGACTCCTTCGCCTACGTCGACTACGCAGACCCGATCGCCTCCACGTCGAGCGCTTCTTCCTCTTCTTCCTCTCCGGCAGCCGTAGGTGTTTGAGGCGCGCCGTCGTCGACTCCTTCCACGACTGGGCCAGCCGAGCACTCCGCCGTGCTCGTGGTGAGCTCCTCTCTCTCCCCGTACCTTTTCCCCTTCCTGCGCGCCCTCTATCTCCTAGTTCTTCGAGCGCCCGATCGCGTCGTCGTCGGACCTCATCACCGGCGAGTGTTCCGACCCCTCTAGGTCGTGCGGTGCCGTCCGTTCGCTTTGTATAGTCGCATAGGATCTCCCTGTGCAGTCGCCGTGCCGCCTAGGGCTTTGCTTCGCCTCGCTGTCGCTCCTTCGTCGCCGTGCTGTCGTTGCTCACCGCCGGTGCTGTAGTGCCCCGTAGGTGCAGCTAGCGTGCGGGTTGGATGCGGAACTCCTCAAAGAGCATCTCGCACCCCTCCACCGTGTCGTTTGGTCGCCGGAGCGGCTCCGATGAGCAGCTCCGACGGGGCTAGTGCCTCCCCTGTTTCTGCCTGTTGCTGTTTAGTCTTCAAAGTTTGCATCCGCTATCTATCGAGTTTAGTTCAGTAGCGCAGTGGTTTGTCTCCGTCAGTTTCATCGCATAGGCGTGGGTTCGATCCCTCGCGGGCGCAGTGGTGTTCGCCCATTTTTGCTTTTCGCCTGAGGCTGACAGGTAGGCCCCACCTGCCAGCCTCATAGCGACGTCCCAGCCCCCGCGCGCACCCACGTCGCCAGCTCAGCACCGTCGGCCCCCCTTGTCAGTGGGCGTGGCTAGCGCAGCCCTGGGTCATTCTGACCCCTGCGCATTTTCTTTTTCTTTTTCCGTTTTGAGTTTTATTTTCTTTTCTGTTTTTCTTGTTTATTTAATATCTGCATATATGTGTTTCTGATGAATATGAGTCCTATATGAAAAGTGCTTAGAATTTCATGTAGATTATGAATATGCTACTTGCTGCCATGTTTAAAAACATTTAAAATGCTGTTTGAATTTAAACTTGTTTTAAATATGCTTAAACTTGCAAAAATCATAACTAAATATCTACAACTCCAAATTTAACAAACTTTATATGCATTAGGGGTAGAAAAATGTGTAGAATATTTTAGTGCTGTTTTTTAGCATGTTTGACAACTCTATCACAGAAGTTTTTCAGATCTGTCCCAAATGCATTTAATTGAATATGGGAGTTTCTCGATATTGTCGTTATTTAATTCCAGCCCATTTAACTGTGCTAGCATGTTGCTGTTATGTTAGTTGCACCCTTGCCATGTTAACCAACTTCTTTAAAACATGTTGCATGCTTGTTTGGACAACTACATAAACTTGTTAAGTTGTTCCTTTGCTTGTTTCATGCTTGTGTTTGATCTTGCTTGTTATGGTGTTGTTGCACTCTTGTGCCCTAGGCCATGCATCATTTCTTCCATGTTCATATGCTCATGTGCATGCATCATGTGGTTGAGCACTACATGTTGATTGATTTGTTCCGTCGTTGCATTGTTGTGTTTGGTTAGAGCCCGGTGACGATACTGAGTACGAGATTTCTACCAAGGTTGAGTGTGAGGAGCAAGGTTACGTTCCATCCGAGGAATTAACAGGCAAGATGACCTTACCCAGATATCACTACTATCTTTGCCTATGCTAGATGTCTCGCTCTTTAGCTTATTGCCTCGATGCCTATGTCTGTTTGTCAGCCTCCTATTGTTGCCATGAACCTCTCTAACCACCCAACCTAGCAAACATTTGATTGGCTACGTAAGCTTCGCTCAGCCCCTCTTATAGCATTGTTAGTTGCAGGAGAAGATTTGAAAATTCTTGCTTCATGCTAAAGTTATTGTTGGCATATCACAATATATAATATGTTAAACTAAATCATCTATATATTTGGCAATGGGTGGAAGGCTAAGCCTTTGCTTGGTGTTTTGTTCCACTCATGCCTCCCTAGGAACCGTTTAAACCGGTGTTATGTTCCCTGATTTTGCGTCCCTAACACGTTTGGGGTTTATGGGCCCCCCTGGATAACCCGCTTAGCGCTAAAGCTTTTCCAGCAAGGCCCAACATTGGTTTTACATTTGCCTAATAACTAAAACTTGCATAGGGAGTTATAAACCCTTTTCTTAATCAACAACCCGGGCCAGTGCTCCACATGAGTGTTGGTCCAAACTGGGGAGCCTGCGGGGCCACCTTGGGGAAACCCGAGGGCTGGTAAAAACCTGTAGCATCGCCCATCCGGTCGTGGCCTGAGACGAGATATGCGCGGCTACTATAAGGGTGTCGGCACGCCGGGAGGTCTTGCTGGATTAGTTTTACCTTAGTCAGAATATCTTGAGCACGGGTTTCCGGGAATACTCGGGTCTTCCCACCTTGGAGTTGCGACTCCGTAGATCGTGAGCTTGTGATGGGCTAAGTTGGGACACCCCTGCAGGGTTTTGATCTTTCGAAAGCCGTGCCCACGGGCCACGGTTATGTGGCAGATGGGAATTTGTTAATATCCAGTTGTAGAAAACTTGACACTATGTTCATAATGCACTACCAGCGTGAGTAACCGTGACGGTCGCTTTCCGAAGGGGTTCGGGAAGTGAACACGATGGGGTTATGATTGACGTGCTTAGATAGGATCACTTCGTGATCACTTTGACGATCATTGGCACTTCTCTTCTCTCTCTAAACACGTAAGCTAGTGCTAGTGCAGCTGCAACCTTATTTTCATCCTTGTTCCACACCCAAGGCTTTGATAGTATTGCTACCCGGGAACAGGATTGTTGGGTCCTCCTTGGCTCACAGATTCTACACCACACCAGATGCAGGTTCCGATGAGAACTACACAGCTGGTGGTTCAGAGTTGTATTGGGAGTTCGATGAAGAACGTGGGCGATACTACATGTCTTACCCAGTGTCAGGCCCAAGATGCGATTCTATCCCGATCACGTGACACTTACGTGATTGGGGCACAATCGCATTTCGGGCACTTAGCAAGATGGATATCATTACATCGTACCATTACATACATACATGGGGATACAACAATACATACAAGTCACATGAATACAACAACATCAATACAAGGCATCCGACTACGGATGCAAACATGAAAAGCACAAAGACATCCATTTGCTATCCCAGGCTGCCGACCCGGAACCTAACCCAAGACTGAAGAAGAAGAAGAAGAAAGAACTCCAACACAACGAACAACGCTCTCACGTCAAGTCATCGGAAGCCTGCACCTGCAACTGTTGTTGTAGTATCTGTGAGCCACGAGGACTCAGCAATCCCATAACCATGGGTATCAAAACTAACAAAGCTTAAATGGGAAGGAAGAGGTAAAGTGTGAGGTTGCAGTAGCAGCTAAGCAATATGTACGGTGGCTAACTTACGAGTACAAGAATAAGATGAGCATCTACGCAAATGGTCGCACACTAGTAATAATCGCTATAAATCCTGAACTACCTACGAGTCAAACATAACCCCACCGTGCTCTCTTTTCAAAATGGAAAGAGACAGTCACGGTTACTCACACCGTTGTGTGTTTTAACTCGGATCCTCTGTCGAGTTTTCTACAACCGGACATTAACAAATTCCAATCTGCCACCTAACTGCGGGCACGGCTTTCGAAAGATCATAACCCTGCAGGGGTGTCCCAACTTAGCACATCACAAGCTCTCACGATCAGCAGAAGTAACAATAATATTACCCCTTATCTCAGGGACAATCCAATCAGGCTCGGCATCCCGGTGCACAAGACATTTCGACAATGGTAAAACAAGTCCAGCAAGACTATCCGGCGTGCCGACACCCTGATAGTAGCCGCGCGTATCTCGTCTCAGGCCACGTCCGGATGAGCGAAGCGTACAGGAGCCAGATACCCCAAGTTGCCAAGGGGCGGTCCCGCACAGTGCTCTATTTGGGACCAACACCATCGGCACTGCCCCCCCCCCCTGTATGTAGAAGAATCCTCGGGTAGCGCTAACTCCCTATGCAATTAATTAATTAAAGTTTTTATTATGTTGCAATAAAACCAAAGTTGGGCCTTGCTGGAGAAGTTTTATTCAAAGACGAAGTGTCAAGGGGTCCCCATATATCCAACCGTGTAAGGAACGCAAAATCAAGGAACATAATGCCGGTCTATCGGCTCCTAAGGTGGCATGAGTGGAACAAAACACCGAGCAAAAGGCCAAGCCTTCCACCCATGCCCAGTATATAGGTGTGTTAATAATAATAATAGATATTGTGATATTCCAACAACAAGTTCCAACATGGAACGATCTTCGTCTTCACCTGCAACTAACAATGCTATAAGAGGGGCTGAGCAAGCGGGTAACATAGCCAAACAATGGTTTTCTAGGAAGGTGTCAAAGGTTAGAGGTTTCATGGCAACAAGGTGAGGGGCTGACAATAATGATGGGTAGCGCGACATATAACGATAGCATCGAGACACTAAGCATGGCAATGATAGTAAAGGTATCCAAGGTGATGGTCATCTTGCCTGAGATCCCGCAAGGAAGAAGAATGAGTCCATGAAGAAGACGAAGCCTCGAAGCCACGAAGACGAACCACAAGTAGACGAACGAATCCTCGCGATCGCAATGGAACAAGCACTAACGAGAAGAAGCAAGCAATACGGTAAACACTCAACACAAGAACATGACAATATGCTCAAACAAGTATGATGCAAGACAAGTCTATATATGAAGCAATGCATGGCTAGGGATGAAGCACACAAGAACAACACCAAACAACAAGTTTAAATGAGGCCGGAAACTACACATAACAAATCCGGTAAGCCCTCATATGCATAATTTGAAATTAGTCCAGATCTGAACAACCCTCAAGTTAAATTTTTTAAACAGCAGGTTAACATGCACCATGATGATCTACACGAAATTCTAGTCAAGTTTCATATAAAGTTCGTTTAATTCGGAGCTACGGCCTAGAAGATATGAGCAAAACAAGACAAGCATGGCAACGGTGCAAGATGCACCCAAACATCAAGCAAACACACTCCAAACATGAAAACAACATGATATTATGATTCTACATGCAAAATCACACAAGTTTCATATAGGACACACTCCAAACGGAGCAATGGTTCAACACATACACATGAAACAAGATTTAACAACAAGCTGAAGTTAACAGCCACATAGCAACTTTGGAGCAAGGTAAATATAAGCTACAACACCCAAACATGTTAACAAGAAGCATGGATGTGAAGTAGACATGTTACTTAACAAGCATGAACTTAGAACACACCCAAAAGCTTGCTGGAACACAATTAACCAAGCATGGCAAGTTGCAATAAAATTATCCAGACTTAGTCAAAATCTGGGAAGGCAAAAACATCATCACGATGCTTCCTTCGGAGTCACAAAACAACATGCATATCAACTCTACTAAGCATATAAAGAGCATGGACATGAAGTAGACATATCATACAACAAACAACTCCATTGGAGCATCTCCATAGGAGGCATGGATCAAGAGCAACAAGCTCCACCAAATTGAACATGCTGATAAAATCCTGACAAGTATAATTTATAGCAACTTGAGAGCAAGAAATAAATAAGCTACAGCAGGTCATATAGGCAAGTAAGGGCATGAATGGATAGACAATAACATGGGCAACAAGGCATGATCATTAGTCACTCCAAAACAAGCATGGATTTGAGTGGGGCATCAAGCAAACATAGCATCAGGTTATAACAGATTCCAGACTTAGCAGTTTTTCAATAAGTATAAAACAGCAACAACAACATGGCATGTTTACAAGCTTGTTTAAGTCACCTCAAGGCATATCAAGGAAAGTGAATTGCACCACAGCAAAGACCATATGATTGTGCTTCTAAAACATAAAGACCTGTGGCATGAAGACAAACACATCAATAGCAACGAGCAAGTAAAATCAGCATCTCATAACAAGTTTCAGCACTTAACAGCCAAATGCACTTTTCCAACAGAGATTAACATGGCAATATGAACTCAAACAAGCATGCTACAACAACCATCATGTAGAGCACTTCACAATGAACATTTTGACATATCATATGCTCCATTTGGATAAACATGCACCAAGTTATCATATCTCAAACATGGCATCAAATTAACAAGTAACAGCAGTTTATAACAAGTATCACTCTTGCAACAGAGATTAGAGCATCAAGATGAAGTCAAACATGCATGGCACAATGGAACAAAGTGTAGAGCATATCACCACGATCATTTTGACATATCATTCACTCAAAACGGACAACTATGCACAAAGTTACAGGCATGCAAAGAATGCAATAAAATATGACATTTCTGGGACTTAGAAAAAAAAACAACAACCTTAGGTGGGTGGACATGTCCGGGCCAGATCGGACATGTCCGGTGGCTGGGGCCCACGCGGCAGTGGCACATGCGAGGTGGGCGGACACGTCCGTGCCCGGACGGACATGTCCGTCGGCGGCGGCGGCGCAGGGCCCACTAGCAGTGGCCCCAGGGTCAACGCGGGTCGGTTCGGGCGACGGATTGGGTCGTGGATCCGGCGACCCGGCAAGGCAGAGGCGGCCCGCAGCGGGCGGCGACCTCGTTGCGGCGGAGCTGGCGGTGAACTCGAGCGCACCAGCGGCGAGGACGGCAAAGGAATGCGCGGCGCGGATCGAGCGGAAGGCGGGGAGGCGCTCCAGCGAGCGGGGAGGCGAGGCTCAGCGGGGCGCGGCGCTCGGCCCGGTCGGGCGCCCGGGGCAGGCCTGACCCGGGCTCGGGCGGGCCGCGGCGGCGGGGACGCCTGCGGGGACACGTGGAGGCGCGGGAAAGGTTGGGGGGCTGCCCAGGTGGCGGCGCGGCGAGCCAGGCGGCGCCAAGTGGCGGCGGTGGGCTGGTTGGCTGCGGAAAACGAGGAGGAGGGGGGCTAGGAGGTTAGGGAAGGCTAGATTAGCTTAGGGGTGTCCAAAAATGGACTAGGGGGCGTATATATAGGGAAAATGGCTAGGGTTTAGGGGTCTAGGAATGATTTTGGACCCTCCGATCGGATCGGACGGCTCCGGACAGAGAGAGGGGGTAGGATGGTCCTAGAGGAGGTTAGTGGGCTGTGAAGAGGGGTTGTGGGAAGAGAAGAGAAGAGGCCCGCGGAGGTTTTCGGAGACCGAAAACGTCCGACGTTTAAACCGGCTACTAGTGCCGCTATAGTTTAACTGTTGGGCTATCAAACGAGCTCCGAACGCGACGAAACTTGACAGGCAGCCTGTCTACACTATAATAAGACCACAGGC
This sequence comes from Secale cereale, assembly GCA_902687465.1. Taxonomy (NCBI): domain Eukaryota; kingdom Viridiplantae; phylum Streptophyta; class Magnoliopsida; order Poales; family Poaceae; genus Secale; species Secale cereale. Next base: position 802,734,171 of record LR738710.1, on the reverse strand, counting down.
CAAGTTTCAACCCATTCCGAGAACATTTTCCGGCCACTCATAAAATAAATATTCGGAGGCACCGCGGGCGCGTGCGAGTGTGTCTGGGCTCAGAACGGACTACGGAGAGAACGGGCGAAACTCGGGCGGATGCAAGTTTTGAAAACATTTTGATGCAACACACATGATGACATGGCAAGATGCAACACGCAAGCAGATGACATGGCAACGGCGATGAATAACTGACTGACACCTGGCGCATCGGTCTCGGGGTGTCACAACACTCCCCTACTAACAAGAGATCTCGTCCTGAGATCTTAGGAACGAGACGGAAGAAAAAAAGGAAGAACAAACTTCTTCGAGGACAAAAGAGTGAAACCATAGAACCTTGAGAGGTTGAACAATATGAAATAAGGATACAACAGAGAGGAACGAAGTTGCAAAGACTTCGTTAAATAAGAGGAGCAAGGAATACGACGAGAATCAAGGAGGTTGAAATGCACGAAACAATAGCTGAAGGAACAAGAATGAATTCGAAACCACTCCGGTTAGTAAGATAGAAAGGAATTTGACGAATGAATTTGGGCAGCACTCCGGCTGAAAATGGAAGGAATCGAACAAGAAGTTCAGATAAGGAGCGATACTTGACGAGATGAACAACATGATTCCTCCGGAAGAATTGAAAGAGTGAAATAAAAGAACAAAGAACAAGATGACATAACTTTCACCACGAATGAATTCAACGCATCCTTCCGAAGAAAGGATGAACGGAGTTGTTGGGAAAAAATTAACAACAAAAGAATTAACTTGTTGTGGACTTATGGAAATCATCCCGAAACTTGAGGTGAATTATGCCACAACCAAAAGATTGAATAAATAAGATGAAGGAAGAAAAGCAAAACTCCACTTCAAAAGAATAGGAGAATTGTTTGCGCTCAAGAGGCAAAAGAATAATGCTTGAGCTTGATCCAAAAAATTTGAGGAATATTTGATAATGAATTGGATTGCGATGAACCACCATGAAGAATTCCGGTAACGAAAAGGATGATGAAGGATGAGAAGAATAAGAATAAGTCCTTCAATGATTTTAGACGGGGGTTCCGACGAGATAGCCGAGAAATTATGAACTCCGGAAGGAAAAGATTAAGCACTTGGAACTAGAATTTATTCATCAAGAATGAACTCCAAAGGAAGGAATTAAATCAACTCGATGAAAAAGGAATAAGAATTATGTTATGCTTATCCCTCACCAATTAAATTTATGAGAAATAATGGATTGCATATCACTTATTCTCGTTGAAATAGAATAAGGAGGGATATATCGCGAACTTGCGAAAATCTTCATGAAACACCGGTAGGATTGGAATACAAATGAATTGATATGATAGCACCAGAAAAGAACTCTTGAGCGAGCCACCGTAAAGAATGAAAGCCGAGTGAAGAAGGAGAATGACCACTGTAAGGAATAAAATTGAGTGAATACAAGAGAATGAATCTCCGGGAAGAATAAGCACTTGAGGACAATTTGAACGAAGAGATTGTGAACTGATTAAAGAATACTTGAACAAGCACCGGAAGAATGTGAGACGAACGAAAAGGCATCAATGAAGAATATTTGGAGGATGAAGTTGAAAACTGAGAACGAAGAAATCTTCTAAAATGATGGCCTTCGGAGGAACACAATGGAAATAATTCGTGAAATGCTCCGGAAGAATGAAAAGAAGTAGGTTGAACCAACGATCAAAAGAATTAAAGCGATCTTGAAGAAGGCATATGACTGATGGAATCCATACTTACGTCAAACTTGAAAGAATTGAGGAATACTCCGGCAAATTAGAAGAGTCAAGTAAGATCCTGGGAAAGACCTGTGGGTTATGAGCCCACCGAAGAGAAAACTCCGCTGAAAAGATTGAAAGGAGAAGATGCACCGGAACACTTGAAAAATTCGAATGAGGTGACAACCTCGAATTAATAAGAACACAGTCGAATCTCCTGGAATGTCTTCGGAACTCTGGAACAATTAGATGGCGAGAGGCGAACGATCAAGGGAAAAAATATTTGAGCAGAGGGAAAGAATAAGAACAACATCGGGATATTGGAATTGAATCCACCGAAAAAGAAAAGGGATGAAGAATGATGAACTAGACGAGAATCACCAGTTGAAATAACTGAGGAAGAATGCAGAGGATCACACGAGTAGGATGGATAGTCGAATAAGGACTCTGGTTCCGAGAAGAAAAGGGTGGGCGGGTGGGAAAAGAAAGACAACTTCGGAAGGGGAAACAACACCGGCTGAAAGAACTGATGTTGCACTTGCAAAGAAGAAGAGGGTTGAATCCACTTGACGAGAGATGCACCAGATGAAAGGACTGACTTCGCAACGAACGAAAACTAAACACGTGATCCTAAAAAAATTTGAAGGGGAAGAGGGGTAATTCAAAACACCTACGTCAAGATTCCTCACTAGAGCGACGAAGGGGCTGGGGAGTAAAAAGAATTCCTACTCTCCGATATAACTAGACTCCAGAAAAAAAATCTGCTAGACTCGACAACGGCCAAGCTACCATCAATCAAGGGGGCTCCTATGGTCGGTCGAGGCTCTGATACCAACTTGTCAGGCCCAAGATGCGATTCTATCCCGATCACGTGACACTTACGTGATTGGGGCACAATCGCATTTCGGGCGCTTAGCAAGATGGATACTATTACATCGTACCATTATATACATACATGGGGATACAACAATACATACAAGTCACATGAATACAACAACATCAATACAGGGCATCCGACTACAGATGCAAACATGAAAAGCACAAAGACATCCATCTGCTATCCCAGGCTGCCGACCCGGAACCTAACCCAAGACTGAAGAAGAAGAAGAAGAAGAAAGAACTCCAACACAACGAACAACACTCTCACGTCAAGTCATCGGAAGCCTGCACCTGCAACTGTTGTTGTAGTATCTGTGAGCCACGAGGACTCAGCAATCCCATAACCATGGGTATCAAAACTAGCAAAGCTTAAATGGGAAGGAAGAGGTAAAGTGGTGAGGTTGCAGCAGCGGCTAAGCAATATGTATGGTGGCTAACTTACGAGTACAAGAATAAGATGAGCATCTACGCAAACGGTCGCACGCTAGTAATAATCGCTAAAGATCCTGAACTACCTACGAGTTAAACATAACCCCACCGTGTTCTCTTCTCAAAATGGAAAGAGACAGTCACGGTTACTCACACCGTTGTGTGTTTTAACTCGGATCCTCTGTCAAGTTTTCTACAACCGGACATTAACAAATTCCAATCTGCCACATAACCGCGGGCACGGCTTTCAAAAGATCATAACCCTGCAAGGGTGTCCCAACTTAGCCCATCACAAGCTCTCACGATCAGCAGAAGTAATAATAATATTACCCCTTATCTTAGGGACAATCCGATCAGCTCAGCATCCCGGTGCACAAGACATTTCGACAATGGTAAAAGAAGTCTAGCAAGACCTCCCGGCGTGCTGACACCCTGATAGTAGCCGCGTGTATCTCATCTCAGGCCACGTCCGGATGAGCGAAGCGTACAGGAGCCAGATACCCCAAGTTGCCAAGGGGCGGTCCCGCACAGTGCTCTATTTGGGACCAACACCATCGGCACTGGCCCCCTGTATGTAGAAGAATCCTCGGGTAGCGCTAACTCCCTATGCAATTAATTAATTAAAGTTTTTATTATGTTGCAATAAAACCAAAGTTGGGCATTGCTGGACAAGTTTTATTCAAAGACGAAGTGTCAATGGGTCCCCATATACCCAACCGTGTAAGGAACGCAAAATCAAGGAACATAATGCCGGTTTATCGGCTCCTAAGGTGGCATGAGTGGAACAAAACACCAAGAAAAAGGCCAAGCCTTCCACCCATGCCCAGTATATAGGTGTGTTAATAATAATAATAGATATTGTGATATTCCAACAACAAGTTCCAACATGGAACGATCTTCGTCTTCACCTGCAACTAACAACGCTATAAGAGGGGTTGAGCAAGCGGGTAACATAGCCAAACAATGGTTTGCTAGGAAGGTGTCAAAGGTTAGAGGTTTCATGGCAACAAGGAGAGGAGCTGACAATAATGACGGGTAGCGCGACATATAACGATAGCATCGAGACACTAAGCATGGCAATGATAGTAAAGGTATCCAATGTGATGGTCATCTTGCCTGAGATCCCGCAAGGAAGAAGAATGAGTCCATGAAGAAGAAGAAGACGAAGCCACGAAGACGAACCACAAGTAGACGAACGTATCCTCACGATCGCAACGGAATAAGCACTAACGAGAAGAAGCAAGCAATATGGTAAACACTCAACACACGAACATGACAATATGCTCAACCAAGTATGATGCAAGACAAGTCTATATATGATGCAATGCATGGCAAGGGATGAAGCACACAAGAGCAACACAAAACAACAAGTTTAAATGAGGCCGGAAACTACACATAACAAATCCGGTAAGCCCTCATATGCATAATTTGAAATTATTCCAGATCTGAACAACCCTCAAGTTAAATTTGTTAAACAGTAGGTTAACATGCACCATGATGATCTACACGAAATTCTAGTCAAGTTTCATATAAAGTTCGTTTAATTCGGAGCTACGGCCTAGAAGATATAAGCAAAACAAGACAAGCATGGCAACGGTGCAAGATGCACCCAAACATCAATCAAACACACTCCAAACATGAAAAAAACATGATATTATAATTCTACATGCAAAATCACACAAGTTTCATATAGGACACACTCCAAACGGAGCAACGATTCAACACATACACATGAAACAAGATTTAACAACAAGCTGAAGTTAACAGCAACATAGCAACTTTGGAGCAAGGTAAATATAAGCTACAACACCCAAACATGTTAACAAGAAGCATGGATGTGAAGTAGACATGTTACATAACAAGCATGAACTTAGAACACACCCAAAAGCTTGCTGGAACACAATTAACCAAGCATGGCAAGTTGCAATAAAATTATCCAGACTTAGTCAAAATCTGGGAAGGAAAAAACATCATCACGATGCTTCCTTTGGAGGCACAAAACAACATGCATATCAACTCTACTAAGCATATAAAGAGCATGGACATGAATTAGACATATCATACAACAAACAACTCCATTGGAGCATCTCCATAGGAGGCATGGATCAATAGCAACAAGCTCCACCAAATTGAACATGCTGATAAAATCCTGACAAGTATAATTTATAGCAACTTGAGAGCAAGAAATAAATAAGCTACAGCAGGTCATATAGGCAAGTAAGGGCATGAATGGATAGACAATAACATCTACAACAAGGCATGATCATTAGCCACTCCAAAACAAGCATGGATTTGAGTGGGGCATCAAGCAAACATAGCATCAGGTTATAACAGATTCCAGACTTAGCAGTTTTTCACTAAGTATAAAATAGCAACAACAACATGGCATGTTTACAAGCTTGTTTAAGTCACCTCAAGGCATATCAACGAAAGTGAATTGGACCACAGCAAAGACCATATGATTGTACTTCTAAAACATAAAGACATGTGGCATTAAGACAAACACATCAATAGCAACGAGCAAGTGAAATCAGCATCTCATAACAAGTTTCAGCACTTAACAGCCAAATGCACTTTTCCAACAGAGATTAACATGGCAATATGAACTCAAACAAGCATGCTACAGCAACCATCATGTAGAGCACTTCACAATGAACATTTTGACATATCATATGCTCCATTTGGATAAACATGCACCAAGTTATCATATCTCAAACATGGCATCAAATTAACAAGTAACAGCAGTTTATAACAAGTAGCACTCTTGCAACAGAGATTAGAGCATCAAGATGAAGTCAAACATGCATGGCACAATGGAACAAAGTGTAGAGCATATCACCACGATCATTTTGACATATCATTCAGTCAAAACGGACAAGTATGCACAAAGTTACAGGCATGCAAAGAATGCAATAAAATATGACATTTCTGGGACTTAGAAAAGAACAACAACCTTAGGTGGGTGGACATGTCCGGGCCAGATCGGACATGTCCGGTGGCTGGGGCCCACGGGGCAGTGGCACAGGCGAGGTGGCCGGACACGTCCGTGCCTGGACGGACATGTCCGTCGGCGGCGGCGGCGCGGGGCCCACTGGCAGTGGCCCCGGGGTCAACGCGGGTCTGTTCGGGTGACGGATCGGGTCGTGGATCCGGCGACCCGGCAAGGCAGACGCGGCCCGCAGCGGGCGGCGACCTCGTTGCAGCGGAGCTGGCGGTGAACTCTGGTGCACCTGCGGCGAGGACGGCAAAGGAAGGCGCGGCGCGGATCGAGCGGAAGGCGGGGAGGCGCTCCAGCGAGCGGGGAGGCGAGGCTCAGCGAGGCGCGGCGCTCGGCCCGGTCGGGCGCCCGGGGCGGGCCTGGCCCGGGCTCGGGCGGGCCGCGGCGGCGGGGACGCCTGCGGGGACACGTGGAGGCACGGGAAAGGCTGGGGGCTGCCCAGGTGGCGGCGCGGCGAGCCAGGCGGCGCCAAGTAGCGGCGGTGGGCTGGTTGGCTGCGGAAAACGAGGAGGAGGGGGCTAGGAGGTTAGGGAAGGCTAGATTAGCTTAGGGGTGTCCAAAAATGGACTAGGGGGACGTATATATAGGGAAAATGGCTAGGGTTTGGGGGTCTAGGAATGATTTTGGACCCTCCGATTGGATCGGACGGCTCTGGACAGAGAGAGGGGGTAGGATGGGCCTAGAGGAGGTTAGTGGGCTATGAAGAGGGGTTGTGGGGAGAGAAGAGAAGAGGCCCGCGGAGGTTTTCGGAGACCGAAAACGTCCGACGTTTAGACCGGCTACTAGTGCCGCTATAGTTTCACGGTTGGGCTATCAAACGAGCTCCGAACACGACGAAACTTGATAGGCGGCCTGTCTACACTATAATAAGACCACACGCCAAGTTTCAACCCATTCCGAGAACATTTTCATCCCTTTATCACTCTGGTGAGGACTCCTGACGATGTTCTATCTCTTCTACTCTCAAAAATTCACTAATTTTTTTTAGGATCACGCGAGTATTATTTGGATTGTTCCGATGTCTTTGTGACAAGAACATTGTTCTCGATGCCTCCAGTCATTTAGGGGTTGTGGCAGTGTGCCGGGGAGTTGAGCTCCGAGGTGTTGTCGTCACAAATCTATCGCAGCAGTTCTGGAATACTTAAGATGGCCGACATCTAAAACTCTTCTATGCGGTTAGTGGTAAGATAACCCCGACATCACCCAGTACTGGGGAGGTAGTTCGGGAGTATTGCCATAGCTTGTATAGCAGATGCGTTTCGAAGGTCCGAGGTAAACAGTTTCTGAAAATAACTGGTTATGTGTTGAAGGATGGATACAGCTAGATGTTGGATTAGAGTTGAGTGTGCGGTGCTTCCCATGTATCCCCAACACCCGATTGCATAACCGGAAACTTTCGAAAATTAATAGGTGGGTTAATCAAGTAGCTTGTAGGCATTCTTCCAACGAATGCATGATATGGAGTACGGGGTTCTACATTGAGTGAAGAGGTTTTATGGGCGTTGTTCCGATCGGGAGTTGCATCTTAATGGGTCCTTGGCTATGCTGATCCGGGGATTGCAAAACCCTTTTGTAACATGTTCCCTGAGCCTTCAGCACGAACATGTGGAACGAAGCTTCTATCTTGTATTTGTTCTATCTGCTCCTTGTTGTTTTTATTTACCTTTTGTTCTCCCAAGTGGCTTCTCGAGAAGATTGTTGTTCCATTGAACTGTGGATTACATTCATGCATTTTGTTTGAATGTTCTTGTGAAGACTTATGTTGCAATTCTAGCCGTTGATTCAGCTTATATATTTCAATCAATGGCTAATAGTTGTCATCTCATTCAGGATGGCTCCTAAGAAGGTTCCCAATGCTAACCCAGAGGGTGAAGAAGTTCCTGATCGTCCTCCTTCCCCTCCTCCTCCGTCTGAGGCCTGGAGAGCAATTATGCAAGCGACAAACCAGAACACCCAGATGCTTATGCGAATGATGCACAACATTCAAGCCAACCAAGCAAATCAAGGTGGTCATGGGAACCAAGGCTAAGGCAATCTATTCAATCAACCTCACTTTGCAACCCTCAACCAATTCCTGGCAAGCCAACCGAAGTCTTTCAGTTACTGTGTGGATCCGCTAAATGCTGAAGACTGGATAACAGACATCAAGAAGCACTTTGAATGCAGTAACGTGAGACCTGAGGATTATGTCAAGTTTGCCACCTTCCAACTCAAGGACCAAGCCGCTGATTGGTGGCAATAGTACAAAGATTCCAGAGGTGGACGTGAAATCTCGTGGACTGACTTCTGCAAGGATTTCCACTCTCACCACATTCCAACTAGTGTCACCGAAGGCATGCTTGAGCAATTCCGCAACCTGAAGTAAGGCACCATGTCCGTCTATCAATACAATGTCAAGTTCCAGAACCTCGCTCGCTATGCCAAGCAAGACATCCCATATGCCAAGAGCAAGATTTATCAGTTCCATGGTGGTCTGAAGAATAAACTCCAACTAGCTCTCACCTTGTTCGAGCCGGATGAATTTGATCAATTCTATAACATGGCCCTTAAGCAAGAGGCAGCCCAGCTCAAGGTTGAAGCTTCCAAAAAGAGGATCAGAGATGATGTTAAATCCTCCTCTTCTTCCCAAGTGGTTGCAAAGTAGCAGAAGTTTTGGCTTCCACCTCCTCCAGTGCTCCGCCCTCCAAACAACAACAACAACAACAACAACAACAACAACAACAACAACAACAACAACAACAACAAGCACTCTGGTGGCCGTGGTTTATCCCACCCACCCAACCCAAGCAATCAGTCCAAGAATCACTTTCAAGCTGCAAAGTCAAGTGGTCCTTATCACCGTCCTCTCTCAGAAGTGGTTTGCAACAGGTGCACTCAGAAGGGTCACTATGCTAACAAGTGTCCCAACCCAAGGTGCCTTCCGCCTCCTCCACCTGTCATCACTGCTATTGTCAAGCACAATCCCAAGCAAGCAAGACTGAATCTGATGAATGCAGCTCAAGCAGAGAATTCTTCAGATGTGATACTTGGTAATCTTCTAGTTAACTCTATTCCTGCAAAAGTGTTGTTTGATTCAGGTGCATCATGCTCTTTCATGTCTCACCCATTTGCAACGAATCACAATTTTGCCACCAAAAATTTACCTCAAAAGTTGCAAGTTACTTCTCCGGGGAAACGAATGACTTCTAGTGTATTTGCTCCGGATATATCTATTCACATGGGTGATTATAGCTTTCTGGTTTCTCCGGTTATTCTCGGTAACTCCAACATTGATCTTATTCTTGGGATGGATTGGCTTTCCAAGCATGATGCAAACATTGATTGTGCAAATAAGGAAGTTAAGCTTACTCATCCTGACGAAGACGTGATTATCTTCGCCTCTCGTGATAACACAATCATGCTATTCTCTCTCAATGACAAGGGCAAGATTAATGCCATCTCTCAGATTCCGGTGGTCAATGAATATGAAGATGTTTTCCCTGAAGAGCTTCCAGGCATGCCTCCGCATCGTCAAGTTGAATTCGTCATTGAACTCGAGTCCGGCACCGAGCCAGCATGTCGGCGTCCGTACAAGCTTTCCCCTGATGAGTTGAAGGAGCTGAAGAAACAACTTGATGAGAAAGAGCGTATGGGTCTAATTAGGCCTAGCATTTCTCCTTGGGGCTGTGGTGTTCTATTTGTCAAGAAGAAGGATGGCACGGAACGCCTTTGCGTTGATTACCGGCCATTGAACAAGAAGACAATAAAGAACAAGTATCCTCTCCCCAATATCAATGAATTGTTCGAGCAGCTCAAAGGAGCAAAGGTGTTCTCAAAGCTCGATCTCCGGATGGGTTATCACCAGATCCGTATCCGTGAAGAAGATATTCCTAAGACCGCATTGAGAATGAGTTTTGGCTCTTATGAATACACGGTCATGTCTTTTGGCCTCGCAAATGCTCCACCCACTTTCTCGAGGATGATGCACTTCATATTCAACCCCTACACCAATGAATTTGTTCTCGTCTATCTGGATGACATCTTGGTATTCTCCAAGAATGAAGAAGACCATGCCAAGCACCTCCGTTTGGTTCTGGACAGGCTCCGTGAACACAAGTTCTATGCGAAGTTCTCCAAGTGTGAATTCTGGCTGGATAAAGTCTTATATCTTGGCCATATCATCTCCGCTGAGGGTATTTCTGTCAACCCCGAGAAAGTTGAAGCTATTGTCAACTAGGAACCCCGCAGAATGTCAAGCAACTCCGAAGCTTCCTTGGTCTCGCTAGCTATTGCACAAGGTTCGTTGAGAACTTCTCCAAGATTGCCAAGCCCCTTTCCAACCTGTTGCAGAAGAATGTCAAGTACTCCTGGACTCCTGATTGTGATGTGGCATTCAAAACACTCAAAGAGAAGCTCATTTCTGCTCCGGTTCTTACTCCTTCGGATGAGTCCAAGCCCTATGAAGTCTTTTGTGATGCTTCTTTACAAGGACTTGGTGGTGTTCTCATGCAAGACAAGAAGATTGTGGCATACACTTCTCGTCAATTGAAACCAAATGAGAAGAATTACCCCACACATGATCTCGAGCTAGCAGTAGTGGTACATGCCTTAATCACGTGGAGACACCTTCTGTTGGGCAGAAAAGTGGACATCTTCATCGATCACAAGAGCTTGAAGTACATCTTCACACAGCCTAACCTGAACCTTCGCCAGACTCGTTGGGTTGAGATGATCCAAGAGTATGATCCAAGCATTGAATACACACCTGGCAAGGCCAATGTTATTGCAGATGCCTTGAGGAGAAAGGCATTTTGCAACAGTCTCCTTCTCAAACCGTTTCAGCCCGAGCTTTGTGAATCATTCAGGAAGCTCAACCTCCAAGTTGTTCCGCAAGGCTTTCTTGCAAACCTTCAAGTCGCTCCTACCTTGGAAGATCAGATCCGTGAGGCCCAGCTCAGTGATGCTATGGTGCAGAAAGTGAAACATGGTATTGCTAAGGGTACTCCCAAATACAAGTGCTATCGTGTTGATGAGAAAGACACCTTGTTCTTTGAGGACAGAATTGTGGTTCCCAAGGGTGATATCAGGAAGCTCATAATGAAGGAAGCACATGTCTCCCTCCTCTCGATTCATCCCAGAAGTTCCAAGATGTACCAAGACCTCAAACAATCTGAATGGTGGACTCGCATGAAAAGGGAGATTGCCCAATTTGTGAATGAATGTGATGTCTGCAGAAGAGTGAAGGAAGAGCATCAACGTACAGCCAGTCTCCTCCAACCTCTACCTATTCCCGAGTGGAAATTTGACCACATTGAAATGGATTTTGTCACTGGGTTTCCTAAGTCCAAGAAGGGGAATGATGCTATCTTTGTAGTCATTGACAAGCTAACCAAAGTAGCTCACTTCCTACCCGTCAAAGAATCCATCAACGCAGCTCAGTTGGCAGAGTTGTACACTTCCAGAATTGTTTCGTTGCATGGCATTCCTCAAGTCATCTCCTCAAACAGTGGAAGTTTGTTCACATCCAAGTTCTGGGACTCCTTTCAGTCAGCCATGGGCACTAAGATTCGTTTCAGCACTGCGTTTCACCCTCAGACTAGTGGTCAAGTCGAAAGAGTGAACTAGATCCTCGAAGACATGCTGAGAGCTTGTGTCATCTCTTTTGGCATGAAGTGGGAAGATTGTCTCCCGTTTGCCGAGTTCTCTTACAAAAACAGTTTCCAAGCAAGTGTCGGCAAAGCTCCTTTTGAAATCCTCTATGGCAGAAAGTGTCGTACCCCGCTCAACTGGTCCAAGATTGGTGAACGTCAACTTCTTGGCAATGACTTGATCTCAGAAGTTGAAGAAATGTGCAAAGTCATACGTGAGAATCTCAAAGCCGCTCAATCACGTCAAAAGAGTTACTATGACGTCAAGAATCGTGATTTGGCTTTCGACATTGGGGATCATGTCTATCTCCGTGTTTCTCCTATGAAAGGAACACAAAGATTCGGTATCAAATGAAAGCTTGCTCCTAGATACGTGGGCCCTTTCAAGATTCTTGGCAAAAGAGGCGATCTAGCCTATCAACTTGAGCTCCCCTCCAACTTTGCTAATATTCATGATGTGTTTCACGTGTCTCAACTCCGCAAGTGCTTCAAGACACCTGAACGCACCATTCAGTTCGAGGAGATTGATCTTCAACAAGACTTGTCTTATCGTGAGCACCCTGTTGCTATTCTTGAGGAAACTGAGCGCAAAACCCGCAACAAGTCAATCAAGTTCTTCAAAGTTAAGTGGTCACACCATACCGACCGAGAAGCTACGTGGGAACGAGAAGATCACCTTCGTTCCGAGTATCCTTCCTTCTTCCGGTCCTAGATCTCGGGACGAGATCTTTTTGTAGTGTAGGAGAGTTTGTGATGCCCCATATGTAACACTTCCAATAATGGCAATAAAACTTCCTCATTTGATCCTTGTCATTATCCTTGGGGGTTCTTGTCATTTATTTTATTTGCATTGCCATATCTTTTATTATTTTTGCATCCTTGCATTGCTCATCATCATATCATCATGGCATCATAGTTTACTTTATCATGTGCATGTGTGAGACCTTATGATGTTGTTGTGTGTGAGGTCTAGCTATGCCTAGCTAACCTACCCCCCCCCCTTCTACCTTCTTCTCCCTCTTCTTCTTATTCTTCTTCTTCTTTCTTTTCTTCTGTCCTTTTCTTTGCTCTATTGTGCAAGCCACCTAGCCAAGTGCCTTATGTTTCTTTCTTCTCCTTTAAATCTTGCACCATGTGAGCAACCTTTCCACCAAATATCAACCTATTTGAAAATGATTTGGTTGGGTTTTAAAATATCAAGAGTTGAACCATATTCAAACTCCTTTTATTTTTCTGCCTCTAAAAATGTCCAAGTCAATTTATTTAAATAGGGCATAATTCACTGAGCATGGGGATATTTTTCTTTTCCCCTAACTCTTCTTATTTATTTCTGTGCTTTTCTTTTCTTTTTCTGCCTGAAGAAATAAAAGGAAAAAGAAAAGGAAGCAGCCAGCGGAGGCACCTGGGCCTCCTCCTCCTTCTCTCTCTCCGCCCAGGCACATCTTCTTTTCTCTACGCAGCCCAACTCCACCGCAGGCCCAGCCAACAGCATCGCCGTCGCGCCGTGGCCTTTTCTGCGCCTGGCCCCACCTGTCTATGGCACAGGGCCACGTCACCGTCTTCCTCCATCAGCAAAGCAGAGCAGCGCCCGCGCTCACCGTCGCGCCGTGAATTCACGGACGTCGAAGCCTCGTGCCCCGAGCCCCCCTTTTAAACCCAAACCTTGTCGTCCCCTTCTCTCTAGGTTTCCTCTCCCCTCTCTCATCGTCTGGAGAGCCGAGATCCTCCAGATCCGCCGTTCCCATCGACACCCGAGCGCATCTGAGAGCAGCCCCTCGTCGCCGGCGAGCTCCTCGTCGTCCTCAGCCCCACCAAAGTTGTCCGTCTGCTTCCTCTACGTCGACTCCTTCGCCTACGTCGACTACGCGGACCCGATCGCCTCCACGTCGAGCGCTTCTTCCTCTTCGTCCTCTCTGGTAGCCGTAGGTGTTCGAGACGCGCCGTCGTCGACTCCGTCCACGACTGGGCCAGCCGAGCACTCCGCCGTGCTCGTGATGAGCTCCTCTCTCTCCCCGTACCTTTTTCCCCTTCCTGCGCGCCCTCTATCTCCTAGTTCTCCGAGCGCCCGATCGCGTCGTCGTCGGACCTCATCGCCGGCGAGTGTTCCGACCCTCTAGGTCGTGCAGTGCCGTCCGTTCGCTTCGTCTAGTCGCGTAGGATCTCCCTATGCAGTCGCCGTGCCGCCTAGGGCTTTGCTTCACCTCGCCGTCGATCCGTCGCCGACGTGCTATCGTTGCTCACTGCCGGTGTTGTAGTGCCCCGTAGGTGCAGCTAGCGTGCGGGTTGGATGCGGAACTCCTCAAGGAGCGTCTCGCACCCCTCCGTCGTGCCATTTGGTCGCCGGAGCGGCTCCGACGGGGCCAGTGCCTCCGCTGTTTCTGCATGTTGCTGTTTAGTCTTCAGAGTTTGCATCAGCTATCTGTCGAGTTCAGTTCAGTAGCGCAGTGGTTTGTCTCCGTCAGTTTCACCGAGTGGGCGTGAGTTCGATCCCTCGCGAGCGCAGTGGTATTCGCCCATTTTTGCTTTTCGCCTGAGGCTGACAGGTAGGCCCCACCTGCCAGCCTCACAGCGCCGTCCGAGCCCCCGCGCGCACCCATGTCGTCAGCTCAGCCCCGCCGGGCCCCCTTGTCTGTGGGCATGGCTAGCGCAGCCCTGGGTCATTCTGACCCCTGCGCATTTTTTTCTTTTTCTGTTTTGAGTTTTCTTTTCTTTTCTGTTTTTTTTTGTTTATTTAATATCTGCATATATGTGTTTCTGATGAATATGAGTCCTATACGAAAAGTGCTTAGAATTCCATGTAGATTATGAATATGCTACTTGCTGCCATGTTTAAAAACATTTAAAATGTTGTTTGAATTTAAACTTGTTTTAAATATGCTTAAACTTGCAAAAATCATAACTAAATATCTACAACTCCAAATTTTACAAACTTTATATGCATTTGGGGTAGAAAAATGTGTAGAATACTTTAGGGCTATTGTTTAGCATGTTTGACAACTCTATCACAGAAGTTTTTCAGATCTGCCCCAAATGCATTTAATTGAATATGGGAGTTTCCGGATATTGTTGTTATTTAATTCCAGCCCATTTAAATGTGCTAGCATGTTGCTGTTATGTTAGTTGCACCCTTGCCATGTTAACCAACTTCTTTAAAACATGTTGCATGCTTGTTTGGACAACTACATAAACTTGTTAAGTTGTTCCTTTGCTTGTCTCATGCTTGTGTTTGATCTTGCTTGTTATGGTGTTGTTGCACTCTTGTGCCCTAGGCCATGCATCATTTCTTCCATGTTCATATGCTCATGTGCATGCATCATGTGGTTGAGCGCTTCATGTTGATCGATTTGTTCCGTCGTTGCATTGTTGTGTTTGGTTAGAGCCCGGTGACGATACGGAGTACGAGATTTCTACCGAGGTTGAGTGTGAGGAGCAAGGTTGCGTTCCCTCCGAGGAATCAACAGGAAAGATGACCTTACACAGATATCACTACTATCTTTGCCTATGCTAGATGTCTCGCTCTTTAGCTTATTGCCTCGATGCCTATGTCTGTTTGTCAGCCTCCTATTGTTGCCATGAACCTCTCTAACCACCCAACCTAGCAAACCTTTGATTGGCTACGTAAGCTTCGCTCAGCCCCTCTTATAGCATTGTTAGTTGCAGGAGAAGATTTGAAGATTCTTGCTTCATGTTGAAGTTATTGTTGGGATATCACAATATATAATCTGTTAAACTAAATCATCTATATATTTGGCAATGGGTGGAAGGCTACGCCTTTGCTTGGTGTTTTGTTCCACTCATGCCTCCCTAGGAACCGTTTAAACCGGTGTTATGTTCCCTGATTTTGCGTCCTAACACGGTTGGGGTTTATGGGCCCCCCTTGATAACCCACTTAGCGCTAAAGCTTTTCCAGCAAGGCCCAACATTGGTTTTACATTTGCCTAATAACTAAAACTTGCATGGGGAGTTATAAACCCTTTTATTAATCAACAACCTGGGCCGGTGCTCCACATGAGTGTTGGTCCAAACTAGGGAGCCTGCGGGGCGACCTTGGGGAAACCCGAGGGCTGTTAAAAACATGTAGCATCACCCATCCGGTCGTGGCCTGAGACGAGATACGCGCGGCTACTATCAGGGTGTCGGCACTCCGTGAGGTCTTGCTGGATTAGTTCTACCTTAGTCGGAATATCTTGAGCATGGGATTCCGGGAATACTCGGGTCTTCCCACCTTGGAGTTGCGACTCCGTAGAACGGGAGCTTGTGATGGGCTAAGTTCGGACACCCCTGCAGGGTTTTGATCTTTCGAAAGCCATGCCCGCGGTTATGTGGCAGATGGGAATTTGTTAATATCCGGTTGTAGAAAACTTGACACTATGTTCATAATGCACTACCAGCGTGAGTAACCGTGACAGTCGCTTTCCGAAGGGGTTCGGGAAGTGAACACGGTGGGGTTATGATTGACGTGCTTAGATAGGATCACTTCGTGATCACTTTGACGATCGTTGGCACTTCTCTTCTCGCTCTAAACACGTAAGCTAGTGCTAGTGCAGCTGCAACCTTGTTTTCAGCCGTGTTCCACACCCAAGGCTTTGATAGTATTGCTACCCGGGAACGGGATTGCTGAGTCCTCCGTGGCTCACATATTCTACACCACACCAGATGCAGGTACCGTTGAGAACTACACAGCTGGTGGTTCAGAGTTGTACTGGGAGTTTGATGAAGAACGTGGGCGATACTACGTGTCTTACCCAGATGATCAGTAGGGCTCTTACTAGGATGATCGGGACCTTGTGTTGCTTTATTTATGGTATCTTTCATTTGGATCTTCGTCTGTAGTCGGATTGTGATGTTATTTGGATGATGTATGTTTATGTAATGCATTGTGTGACGTGGCGAGTGTAAGCCAACTACTCTTTTACAATTTCATCCCTCTTTTACATGAGTCATGCAAAGATACCATACTTGAGATCACTCTAGTATGAGATTATGCCTTTAAGTCGTGCCTCGACACGTAGGAGGTATAGTCTCATACTGGGCATTACATAAAGGTAAATTCTCTTTATAGATTTGATGAAAGTGATATTCCTCATTATAAGTCTGCTAGCCAATGCTTAGATGAGTTTGACAATTTTATTGTGAAACAAGAAAACTTCAATGCTTATGTTGGTAGACAATTACAACACAATGCTCATATGATTGAACTCTTGAGTGGTTATCTGTCTAGTGCTAAAGACGAACTGAAACTTATTAGTATACATGCTTCCATGGTCACCACTCAAGTAGAACAAGTACTTAAGGCTCAGAATGATTTTCTCAATGAATTAAATAGTAAGAACAATGACTATGTTGTTAGAGTTGCAACTAGAGGTGGTAAAATGACTCGGGAACCTCTGTATCCTGAAGGCCACCCTAAGAGAATTGAGCAAGATTCTCAGAGAGCTAATTTAGATGCACCTAGTTCTTCTAAGAAGAAGAAAAAGAAAAATGATAGAACTTCGCATGCTTCTAGTGAACCTGTAGCTCACCCACCTGAGAATCCCAATGATATATTTGTTTCTGATGCTGAGACACTATCTGGTAATGAACATGAACCTAGTGATAATATTAATAATGATGTTCAGGATGATGCTCAACCTAGCAATGATAATGATGTAGAGATTGAACCTGCTATTGATCTTGATAACCCACAATCAAAGAATCAACTTATGATAAAAGAGACTTTGTTGCTAGGAAGCACGGTAAGGAAAGAGAACCATGGGTCCATAAACCCATGCCTTTTCCTCCGAAACCATCCAAGAAAAGGGATGATGAAGATTTTGAGCGCTTCGCTGAAATGATTAGACCTATCTTTTTGCGTATGCGTTTGACTGATGTGCTTAGAACAAATCCTTATGCCAAGTATATGAAAGATATTATTACAAACAAAAGAAAGATACCTGATGTAGAAATCTCCACCATGCCTGCCAATTACACTTTTGAGGGTGGAATGCCTAAGAAATTAGGAGATCCAGGAGTACCTACCTTGCTCCATTAAGAGAAATTATGTTAAAACTGCTTTGTGTGATCTTGGAGCCGGTGTTAGTGTTATGCCTCTCTCTTTATATCGTAGACTTGACTTGAGTAAGTTGACACCTACTGAAATATCTTTGCAAATGGCTGATAAATCAACTGCTATACCTATCGGTATTTGTGAGGATGTACCTGTTGTAGTTGTAAATGTTACTATTCTAACGGACTTTGTTATACTTGATATCCTCGAGGATGATAGTATGTCTATTATTCTTGGAAGACCTTTTTTGAATACTGCAGGGGCTGTTATTGATTGCAACAAAGGCAATGTCACTTTTCATGTCAATGGTAATGAGCATACGGTACACTTTCCGAGGAAACAACCTCAGGTCTTCAGTATCAATTATATTGGAAAAACTTCAACTATCACTATTGGAGGTTTTGAGTTTCATATTCCCACTATCAAGAAGGCATATGACATACTTATTGTTGGGGACATACATATCCCCATTGAGGTAACATAGTGTTATTCGAAAATTCTCCGGTTTCATGTTACTCGGAAAGAGTTTATTAACAAGACCTGATCAACCTTGTTAATGGATTCCTTTTGATGAACATGGGATAGGTGAATCTAGATAGCACAAACCTTGTGTACCCTCCTTCTACTTTCTTTTAATTAGGTTAAATAAAAGAAAAATATCATTATCTGTCTGTTTCCGGACTTATCCGTGCAATAAAAAAATATCCCGAAAATAAAAGTTCTCCAAATGCCATGAAAATGAAATATGATTTTTTTTCTAGAATATTTAAGAAAATATGGCACTGAACACACAGCGAGGGGAGCCAGCCCGTGGCCTCGAGGGCACAGGGCACGCCCCCTTGCCTCGAGGGCCCCACGTGGCCCCCCTGCACTTATCCTTTCACCCATACTCTTCTTATTCCTCCCAAAAAAAATCCCCAACCAGCTCAAACCCGAGTTCTAGCTCATTTTGCCGCCATTTTCGATCTCCTTGCTCAAAGCACCATTCACCAAACTGTTTGGGGAGATTGTTCCTTGGTATGTGACTCCTACATTGGTCCAATTAGTTTTTATTCTAGTGCTTTGTTTGTTGCAAATTTATGCTGCTGTGGTGACCTTGTTCTTGAGCTTGCATGTCAAATTTTCTTACTCCCAAGTCTATACTTATAATAATTTGTGACTCTCTAGAAATTCCCACATTAATTAGAAATTAGGAGCCGTTTATCTGGTGGGACCAGATTATAACGGTGTAGATCATCCGTGTTTTTTTGGCCGGTAAATATTTACTAATCAGAAGCACCAACGGAAGCTCCACGTTAATTCTCAGAAATAATCATTACTGTCCATCTGATCTCCATGGTAGTTATCTACAGCCGTTAGATGAAGTATACATAGAGTCCATGCCTTTTGTCCCACACGGATGCCTCCGTAGCCAATTCTTGCACCGGCCATCTCAAAAAAAAAAACTTTACGGGCCACCAAAGGAACCATTGACGTGTCCTCCCTGTTGTCCTCCTCTCACATCCCCACGCAGTTCTAAACTACCATGCTACAATTAAGCCTTCGTGATTCCGTTCTCTCCGACTGTTCAATCTTACGTTCCCCCAAAACAGTGCAATAATCCATGTTGGTTGCTGCAGCGACAGAGTATGCCATTTGGTAAGTTTGAATCGGAAACAATTCTCTTGATCCATCTCAGATTTGACAGTAGCTGTCGCTGCCTCCCATGGCTATGATCTCCTTTTTTCGAGCCAGATCCGTTGGTGCTCAGATCTGAAAAAGGTAAAGAAAGTAGTTTTATTCGTTCAAGGATACATTGGTCTGCCATCTTGGACGCTTGGACCTTCCTTAATATTTTTCCACCAGCTCTCTTTTCTTCCTGGTGTTATTCAATCTGCAACAAGATCATGCCCAGCCATCACCGTGTCCCGTAACTACTGATTGTGCATGCAGGCGTGCCGGACTCCGTTGACGATCTATATGGCCGTAAAACGCACATAGGTGCGCTTGAAGGTTAGTCATCACCATTCACCAATCCACCTCGCAGTGCTCCGACGGCCAGCCGTTGCGACAAGTCCCAGGACCAGCAAGCAATACCACAGATGGCCCAGCGCTCTCGATGTCATGGCCATGCACGCAACCTGGACTGCTGTTCCGTCCAGATCAAGAGGCCAGACAAATCAGGATTTGTATACATACATGTCAAGGTATGCAATTATCTTGAATATGCATAATGATTATTAATTAGGTGTTCATAGCCAGTTCCGCTTCGACAATAGAGCACATGGGCATCATCGTGCATGTGCATGGTGTGGTTGACACTCCATGCATGTCCTCCCATGAAGTGCTACAAATTTTCTCTGTAGTTTTGAGATGAAACTGGAGACCAGCGTACTATTACCAGCAGGCCTTACGGCTATGTCTTCTCTTTATGCATGTACCTCTGATGGTTTCTTGGAGCACTACTTCCATAAATATAGTAGTAACTCGATCAGTTTTTTTTCTCTCCATGATAAGTGATGTAGTTGATTTCTTGACTAAAGAGTTAATTTAACTGATTAAAATTGAATCAGGTGTTGTGCATGCCATATCTTCTGAATTTGTGTTCAAGTTCATTATTGTCTGTCTGAGACTAATTGTTTATATATTTACACTTGCTACCTTTGCACATATACTAAAAGTGTATCATGTTGTACTCCAACGAAAGGCTTAAGAACGTATTTTCAGCGTGTAAATCGCTGCATATAATAATACTAGAACATGTATTGTAATATTTTAATAGACTTTAAATCATTTTCTAATATATTATCTACACAAAATAAAATATAAATATAGTTCCATGCATATAACTAATAAATAATAATGGAACGATAACCATCATCCAAAAAAATGGAGTATTGGAGTTCAAGGTATTTCTAAATCATCTAAATACATATTATTTAGATGTGAATCTCCTATGTACTTGAATTTTGTATTCCCAGTACTTTATTAGTTTTTTTGTGGGCAATTCCTAAATAAACAAACTATGTTTTGTGTTAATCATACTAAACTCTGTTGTCATTTGTACCAAAGACCAAGTGTATAAGCACTTAATTAATAGGTATTGAGAATAAGGGGGGTCAGAGCGATACATATATTTTAGAACAAACGTACCAGCAGCATTAAGTGCTCCTACATGTACAAAGTAGTAATGTATTAGCTGTCCATCGCTAAGAGAAATATGGTTATGGTCCCTATCATTAAATTAACATCCTTATATTTGGCTGATTGGGACTGTTCTTTTACTGTCCACGATAGCTTCATTAATATCTGCATTCTCTCTTCACAGATCAATATTTGGTGTGCTGTTCATATAGTGGTTTTCTAATTGATTGCAACCAAGTTCATGAGGTCATGTTTGTGGCTTCCAGTTTTAAAGAAAATTATTTGATTAGTCCACACCGAATGCCATTTTTTGGTGGTCATGAAGATGTATCTTATTTCTTAGCTACCTTTCAGTAATGGATTATGCTTGGAAGCTTCACTGAGAAAAGGCAATGTTTCGAAAGTTCTGTAAATCAGATTTCAATATGTAAGTTACAACATTATATGATTTTCTGTAGCACTTGGAATACAGCTAATGTTATAATTTGAGTATTGGAAATATATAATTTGCTTCATGTTACTGCATGTACACTGATAGAAGAAACACCAATTTGATATTATTTTATGTCTTGCGTCACTAAATTGAGGTATTTTCCAAACATGCTCTACATCTTTCCAAGTTATGAAACTTTATCTTTCTGAAGCAATGTTGACAGCTCATTGTGCTTCATAAAAACAGAACGCAGGTGTAACATAATGCATGATTAATCAATTTGGACCTGCATATTATTGCCAGTTCTTTGACCATCTGACTACAGTTTCTTCATACCTTGCTGTTGTATTGGTACACCCATGAGCATAGATATGTAAGCTCAATTCGCCAATGGAGCCATTAGAAGTCCGATTGTATCCCATATTTTTTGGAACTGATATTATACTAACCCTACTAAATTTTTTGGTTTCTTTCATCTAAATAGGAATATAGTGCGTATATATGAATTCTTCATTTGTCATTTCGATTTTGTGTGTGATATTTGTAAGTTAATTTCAAGAGGATTACAAACCTCGCACCGACTGTTGATACCATGAAGCCATCGTCAACACCACCAATATTCGATACCGCTATAGCCAATGGACATGCCTTCTTCAGTCATTAATTGACCCGGGCATGGCTGGAGGTGGACATAACTTATGTTGACAGGTTACATATCGGTCCAATTTTGAAGGCTTCCAGTAGGCATTTCATGAACTTGCGATGTGAACAACGCTATGCAGCGTTTTGAAGGTTTGAGGTATTGCAAAGATGAAACAATCCTTTGGTTGGTTTCATGGAGTGGGTATGAATATATTCGACACTCTATGTCCTTATCAAGATGGAGGGGACATTGTCTCAAAAAAAAAGATGGAGGGGACAATGATTAATACCTCACATAGTTCTAAATCCTTTTCGAGATGCAATATTGTATGCATCTGGCCATTTCACTTGAATGATACTTAGTGTTGATTAAAGTTACACATATGTAGATATATATGTATTGTTTGTTAAAGTTGGATGAATGTTGCGATGTGGAATATGGATGAAGTGCAGCTTATAAAATAAAAACCATTTTCACTTATTTCCTTAATATTGTCCTTTTTTTGTATAATAACAGGGACTTCAGCATTCCATGCTACCTTTTTTACTATGTGACTATAAATTATTATTAGTATAAAAATCAAGAATTAACAAATCTAGACCGTGCAGGTGCACGGGTTGACGACTAGTAGTTCTAATGCATGATATAGCCTCTAGGCACTTATAGGAGTTGTTGCTATCATTCTTGTTGAGATTGGTTAACTTTTATTTGTGAGTTACTAAAAATTTCAGAAATTTTCAGAAAAGGATAATGTTAAAAAGAATATTGAGGGGCTCTTCCAGCAAGAGCTCAGAGGAGAAGAAGAAAGAAGAAAACAAGAAGCCCAAGTATCATCTTCCTTGCATGGCGGAAGTTCGATCGTAGGAATGGCCTTGTAATAATTTCATGATGTCCGCCGGTATTTACGAAGACTTTTATTGGTTGGCGAATAATGCAGGCCTCGCCAACTTCATCAACGACCAAAAAGAACAGTATCTCTTACTCACCAAAATTTTTACGCAAAGCTTTCATTTTCATTCTAGGAAAACACCACCTATGGTGGAGTTTCGCTTATATGATGTGGTTAAGGAGATATCACTGTTAGACTTTTGTGAAATATGCAAAGTACCCTTTGAAGGTAGACTTGATGAACCACGCCATGAAGACGTCAAAGGGTTTATTGATATGATAGCCATAGGTGAAACTAGATAAGTTTCAGGGGCAAGAATCACCAGTATACACTTCCCTGTTCTGCGCTACTTTGCTTTATTTGCTAGTAGGTGTTTAATTGGTTGTGGGAACAGTGGGAATCTCAGTGCCCCTGATATTATCATTTTACGCCATGCCTTGTTTCGTGACACAACTTTTAGCTTGGGCGCCGTCGTTGCCAAATGATTGAGTCTGAACCGCTCAAAGGGGCCCGTCTTTGGAGGCATCTTTGCTTCTCGCCTTGCTGAACATTTTAATATACCTATTAGGCATCATGAGAAGGAAGAAAAGTTGCTTGCCCTTGTTTATCTAGACTACAAGAGCATGGTAGCTCATGACTTTATTGTTAAAGACAAAAATATGCAGCTACTTTATAAATTGAGGTTTGATGAAATATACTGTGAAATTTTTACCTTGCCTACACCATCTCTGTTTGATCTATCCACAGGCAAGTACCTCATTACATCAGATGCCTTCTACCAGTACTAAGGCCGGGCACAAGCTTCAGAGCCTGAGCCAGAACGACCATTTGAACCTTCTCGACAATCTGTTTATGGGTGGGATCTGGACGAGCTCGCCAACCAGTGGCATCCAGAGGACACATCTCAGTACACTGGAGGGAGTGGCTTCAATCCTTGGCCATAGACCAACTTAGGCCAAAAGCCTAAGCTTGGGGGAGTACGTGTTTCTCACCGACTTACATTCATGTTCACACATTTATTCTAGCTGTCGGTGCTCACACTCTTTCACTGTACCATCCATGCTTAGTTTAAATTTCTTTTTCTTAGTCTTTTTCTTGTGTCCTAG
Organism: Secale cereale; assembly: GCA_902687465.1. Lineage (NCBI taxonomy): Eukaryota > Viridiplantae > Streptophyta > Magnoliopsida > Poales > Poaceae > Secale > Secale cereale. The sequence goes on along the minus strand of LR738710.1, from coordinate 802,710,244 downwards.
AAAAACCCAGAAAAACAAATAAAAAATATTAGTTGTAGCTTCTAGCTAGTTTACTTTCTTTGCTTGTAGTAGTAACTAAAAATGAAAACCCAAAAAGATGTCCCGTTCTTCTTCTGCTTGTTGGGAGCTTTCCCGTGTAAATAGTTTCTTTTCTTTATTAGGGGTTAAGAGTATATGACCATGATTAAAAATGCTTAGTGGCTCTCATATGCTTTGTTGTTGATTTAACCTTGAGCCATATTACCTTGTCTTCTCTCTTGTATTAAATGCCTGCGGATTCCAGCCTAGTCCAATGCATGTGCACTATTATTATTTTCCACACCGTTCTGTCGTGCGAGTGAAAGGCAATAAGGATGATATATGATGAACTAATTGAGATGAGAAAAGATGGTATGAACTCGACCTCTTTTGTTTTTGTAAATATGATTGCTCGTCGTTCTTGATTCAACTTGTTATGAATGAAACTTGTTTGCAATGACAATTAGAGATCATAGTTGCTTATGCCATGCTTAATTAGTTGAGAGTTTATAATGGTCTATCTTGCATGCCAACATGATATTAAAATGGTTGTGATGTGGTATGATGGGTGGTATCCTCCTCTGAACAATTTAAGTGACTTGACTTGGCACATGTTCACGCATGAGGTTGAAACAAATCAACATAGCCTTCACGATATTTATGTTCATGGTCATTTATATCCTACTCATGCTTGCATTCATTATTAATTAATTTTAATGCATGTTCATGACCGTTGTTGCTCTCTAGCTGGTCGCTTCCCAGTCATATTCTAGCCTTCACATGTACTAAGCGGGAATACTGCTTGTGCATCCACTTCCATAAACCCCAAAGTCCACCATACCTTCATTTATGCGGTATTTACCTGCCGTTCCAAGTAAATTTGTATGTGCCAAACTCTAAACCTTCAAATGAAATTATGTTTTGAATGCTCGAACAGCTCATGTATCAACTAGGGCTATCTATATCTTCCATGCTAGGTGGGTTATTCTCACAATGAGTGGACTCCGCTCATCATTCACGAGAAAATGGCTGGTAACCAGTATGCCTAGTCCCATACTCAAAATCATAATAATTAAACGAAACTCCCCAGGGTTGTTGCTTGTTTGGACGGTAACCCGTGGATTCGGCTAGCCGTGGAGTGTGCTTGTTGGTGGTTGGGGGAGTATAAACTTTACCATTCTGTTTGGGAACCGCCTATAATGTGCGTAGCATGGGAGATATCGAGATTCTTGGTTGTTATGTTGACAATAAAAGTATACCGCTCAAAATGTTATTCATCTCTATTTAAAAATCGAGCTCTAGCACCTCTAAAAATCCCTGCTTCCCTCTGTGAAGGGCCTATCTATTTACTTTTATGCAGAGTCATCATCCTCTTATCAAAAAGCACCAGTAGGAGAGCACCTCTGTCGTTGCATGTATTACTATTAATTTGCATTGAGTATGATCATGACTGGATCTCTTTTACCATGAATTACAATGTCTAGTCAGTCCTTGATCTTTAAAGGTGCTCTGCATTTATGTTTTGCGGTCTCAGAAAGGGCTAGCGAGATACCATCCTGTTATATCATATCATGATTGTTTTGAGAAGTGTTGTCATTTGAGGTTTATTATTGTTGCTCGCTAGATGATTATGTCATTGATGTGGTTAGTTCATGATCTTGTTGAAAACCTGAATGCTAGCTTACATATTTACAACAACAAGAGCAAACAGAGGTTGTCAAAGTTTTTATTTATAACTTTCAGTTTATCAACTGAATTGCTTGAGGACAAGCAAAGGTTTAAGCTTGGGGGAGTTGATACGTCTCCAACGTATCTACTTTTCCAAACACTTTTGCCCTTGTTTTGGACTCTAACTTGCATGATTTGAATGGAACTAACCCGGACTGACGCTGTTTTCAGCAAAACTGCCATGGTGTTGTTTTTGTGCAGAAATAAAAAGTTCTCGGAATCTCCTGAAAATCAATGGAGATTTATTTCAGAAAATATAAAAAAATACCTGCAAGAAGATCCACACCTGGGGGCCCACGGGCTGTCCTCGAGGGTGGGGACGCGCCCCCCTACCTCGAGGGCACCCCGATGCCCCATCGACGTATCCCCAGGTCCTATATATTCCGTTTCGTGGAGAAAAAAATCAAGGAGAAAGAATTATCGCGTTTTATGAGACGGAGCCGCCGCAGAGCCCTAATCTCTCTCGGGAGGGCTGATCTGGAGTCCGTTCGGGGCTCCGGAGAGTGGAGATCGTCGCCATCATCATGATCAACCTTCCTCCATCACCAATTCCATGATGCTCACCGCCGTGTGTGAGTAATTCCATCGTAGGCTTGCTGGACGGTAATGGGTTGGATGGGATCTATCATGTAATCGAGTTAGTTTTGTTAGGGTTTGATCCCTAGTATCCACTATGTTCTGAGATCAATGTTGCTATGACTTTTCTATGCTTAATGCTTGTCACTAGGGCCCGAGTGCCATGATTTCAGATCTGAACCTATTATGTTTTCATGAATATATCTGTGTTCTTGATCCTATCTTGCAAGTCTATAGTCACCTACTATGTGTTATGATCCGGCAACCCCGAAGTGACAATAATCGGGACCACTCTTGGTGATGACCATAGTTTGAGGAGTTCATGTATTCACTATGTGTTAATGCTTTGGTCCGGTACTCTATTAAAAGGAGGCCTTAATATCCCTTAGTTTCCAATAGGACCCCGCTGCCACGGGAGGGTAGGACAAAAGATGTCATGCAAGTTCTTTTCCATAAGCACGTATGACTATATTCGGAATACATGCCTACATTGCATTGATGAACTGGAGCTAGTTTTGTGTCACCCTAGGTTATAACTTCTACATGATGAATTGCATCCAACGTAATTTCCCATCACCGATCCAATGCCTACGAGCTTTACCTATATTGCTAGTCGCTTATTTACTTTTCCGTTGCAATTATCACAAAAACTACAAAAACACTATCTTTACTTTTATTGCTGCTACCACCACTATCATATTACTATGCTACTAAACTATCTTGCTGCAGATACTAAGTTTCCAGGTGTGGCTGAATTGACAACTCAGTTGCTAATACTTAAGAGTATTCTTTGGCTCCCCTTGTGTCGAATCAACAAATTTGGGTTTAATACTTTACCCTCGAAAACTGTTGTGATCCCCTACACTTGTGGGTTATCAGTCATCAAGACTCTTTTCTAGCGCCATTGCCGGGGAGTGAAGCACCTTTGGTAAGTGGAATTTGGTAAGGAAAAATTCATATAGTGTGCTAAAATTTATTGTCACTTGTTACTTTGGCTCAAAATCCTTTGAGGGGCTTGTTCGGGGTATCTTCACCCCGAGGAGAAGAGCAAAGAGTTGCTCCTCAACCTACTGCACCTATTGAAAATGTTTGCTTTGAAATTCCTTTGGGTATGATTGAGAAACTGCTTGAAAATCCATTTACAGGAGACGGAACACTTCACCCTGATTTACATCTAATCTATGTGGATGAAGTTTGTGGATTGTTTAAGCTTGCAGGTATGCCCGAGGATGTTATCAAGAAGAAGGTCGTCCCTTTATCTTTGAGGGGAGATGCATTGACATGGTTTAGGCTATGCGATGATATGGGATCATGGAACTATAATCGTCTAAAGTTGGAATTTCATCAGAAGTTCTACCCTATGCACCAGGTTCATCGTGATCGTAATTATATTTATAATTTCTGGCCTTGCGAAGGAGAAAGCATCGCTCAAGCTTGGGGGAGGCTTAAGTCAATGTTATATTCATGCCCCAATCATGAGCTCTCAAGAGAAATGATCATTCAAAATTTTTATGCTCGGCTTTCTCATAATAATCGCTCCATGCTCGATACTTCTTGTTCTGACTCTTATATGATGAATACTGTTGACTTCAAATGGGATTTATTGGAAAGAATTAAACGCAACTCCGAAGATTGGGATCTCGATGAAGGTAAGGAGTCAGGTATGACCCCTAAGTTTGATTGTGTTAAAGCTTTTATGGATACTGATGTTTTCCGTGAGTTTAGCACTAAATATGGACTTGACTCTGAGATAGTAGCTTCTTTCTGTGAATCCTTTGCTACTCATGTTGATCTCCCCAAGGAGAAGTGGTTTAAATACGTAGCGACCAGACCTCAAACAGTCCGATCACTATGCATCAGTGTCATCCCTGGATCAGTAATGCTGACACGCACAGTACTTGAAGGATTTATAACAGAGTAGCAATCACACACTTATTGCATTGATAGTTCCAACGATGAACTTATTACAATAAAAATGGCTTAAGGCCATCTAACACGATAACAGCGGAAGGCTTGGAAGATAAGTGAGTCCATCAACTCCAACGGCATCACTGAGTATAGAACCACGACCTATAAGGCACCTTACTCATCGTCTGAAAAGTCTGCAACATGAACGTTGCAGCCCGAAAACGGGTCAGCACATGGAATATGCTGGCAAAGTAACACATAGAGAGTAACAAAAGTAAAGCTATACTATATGCAATATGGCTAGTGGAAAGCTCTATTGTTACAGTTTTTGCGTAAAGCCAATTTTTCCCTACTTCAAATGAATAGATTTTAATTAACTATCATGGTAGTTGAAACATCGTTGAGAAGATAGACATCCTCTCAACCCCAATTAATAAAATCATCATTAAACCCAACAATATTAATTAGAGTAACATGATGAGATTCACATGATATCCAGGTACTAGATACTCAAGACGTCCATAACTGGGGACACGGCTAATCATGATCAGTTTGTACACTCTGCAGAGGTTTGTGCACTTTCCCCACAAGACTCGATCGCCTCCGTTTAATTTCTCGCACTGCATGATGTTTGAGAAACGGATGACCGAGACACAGTCTTTCAGAAGTACTAGCACCTTACAAACGGGTGGACCGTACCAACCTACATCCCCTACATCTGCTAGTCCACCACTGTAAGAGTTCGCACAACTTAGTCAACTATGCTAGAGCCCATAATAGCATTGTGGCTGCACACGGAAGTTTCTAGTATGAATAATCTCATGATCCCTTTGAGCCTGGGTGGCGGTCCAAAAGAAAAACAGGCAATCGTTGGAATACCAAGGTGCCTCAATCCACCCAGATGTGTGTTAAAGTTGCCACCTTAAGTTGAACCATTAATTAACAAACTCACATCTGTCATGGATACACTCACCCAATCCACGTCTACGAGCATAGCATGTACTAACAGCAAACGTAGAAGTAGCTCCCAAAGGTTTGAATGTAATGCAGGTAATAGGTACTACCTCAATCTACTTCCCAGTCCCACAAGTTAATTGATCCTACTCATGCAATGTGTGAGGGTTTGACTAATGCAATGAAAACTGGGTAATTGGAAAGTATGATCAAAGTGTTACTTGCCTTGCTGATGATCCGCAAAACCTAGAGATTCAAAGTAGCAAGCGGCGCACTCCGGGTACTCTATCGCAAACAAACAAGCACACAATAAGTACTTAACTAATGCACGGGTAAAACTCGAATAAGAGATCTAACCAGAAAGTTCAACTTAAGAACTCCAGTTTGCAAAAGAGACGGCAAAAGAAAAGCAACGAAAGACAAACGGCGAAAGAAAAACAACTACCGAACCAATCTGGACCTAAGTCCAAATTTAGCAGAGGCAAACGCTTGAGTGACTAGGTTAAACAGAAAGAGCATTTCGAGATGAAACTCCAGGCGCTTGAATCACCTGATTCCGATAAACGAGCGAAAAGATAAACTAAAACGAAGATCGGATCAGAGATCGTGATCAGAAAGTAAACTAGAAAAATAAAACTAATACAGCTTAACGAACGAACGTTCGTCAGCTGAGACTAAACGACGAAATCATTCGTTAGAACGAACGAACGGGTGAACGTTTACTAATTAACTAAACCGAAAAAAAAGGAAACCGATCTAATAAAACCGATCTAAAGATAAACCGACTAGGGTTCTTAAAAAATGACGGTCTTCTAAAAGAAAACCGGGCGGCTACCTCGTCGACGACCGGCGGGTGGCGGGGCTACGGCGGGCGGTGGTGGCGACGGTGGGCAGCGGCGGCGGCAACGGCGGCGGCGGGGCGGCGAGGCGTCGTGCGGCAGCGAGGGGCGGGGCGGCGGCTTGCGGCGTCGCGTCGGCTTGCAGCGGTGACTGCGAGGCGGCGGGGCGGTGTGCGGCAGAGGGGGGGTGCTGTGTTTATATAGGGGGTGCTAGAAGCTTGGGGGAGGGGGCAAGAAACGGCAGCGGCGGCGGAGTCCGACGCGGGCACGGCGAGCACGCGGGGAAGGTGGTGCGGGCGGCAATCGCGGCGGCTGGGCCTGGCCCGGCTGGGCTTCGGCCCGGTCGGGTCGGGTCCCCCTATATATATATTTTTTCTAAAGAACGCCGGCGCTGCGAAAAAGAAATCTAGAAAATAAAATAAAATAAAAATCTAAAATTGCCAAAACAAATTTTCACCGTCTAAATAGAATATTTAGAAAAAAATGAACATTTTCTTGGCACTAAAATGCATTTTTTTGAAAACATGCAATTTTTCCTAATTCGAATAAAACTCCAAATAAAACTTATTTGATTTTTCTATTAAATCCTCCGTATTTCTTTATTTTTGGGAGAGTCATTTTACTCCCTCTCTCATATATTTTTGATAGAAATACTTGAAGATAAAATAAATAAAATCAAGTGATCCTATTTTCAAAATTTGAGAAACCTCAAATATGAAAATATTGAAATCCCCAACTCTCTCCGAGGGTCCTTGAGTTGCTTAGGATTTTCTGGGATCACCAAAATCAAGCAAATATGATATGCATAATGATCTAATGTATAACATTCCAAATTGAAAATTTGGGATGTTACAAACCTACCCCCCTTAAGATGAATCTCGCCCTCGAGATTCGGGTTGGCTAGAAAATAGGTGAGGGTGGTCCTACCGTAGGTCTTCCTCTCTTTCCCAGGTGGCTTCATCCTCGGTGTGGTGACTCCACTGAACTTTGCAAAACTTGATTACCTTGCTGCGGGTGACTCGGCTGGCATACTCAAGAATCTTGACTGGTTTCTCTTCATAGGTCAAATCGCTGTCCAACTAAATAGCTTCCAATGGCACAGTATCCCTCAGCGGTATCTCGGTCATCTCTGCGTGGCATTTCTTCAACTGGGAAACATGGAATACGTCGTGAACTCCTCACAATCCTTCGGGTAGTTCCAAATTTTAGGCTACTTCTCCCATGCGTTCCAAAATCTTATAGGGTCCTACAAAACGGGGCGCTAGTTTTCCCTTAACTCCAAAACGTTTAACTCCTCGTAGTGGAGATACTCGAAGATAAACTATGTCTCCAACCTCGTAAACGATCTCCTTGCATTTTGAATCTGCGTAGATCTTCTGCCTGGACTGGGCTATCTTGAGCCTATCGCGAATCAACTTCACCTTCTGCTCCGATTCCTTGATCAAATCTGGCCCGAACAGCTTGCGGTCTCCAACTTCGTCCCATGACAACGGAGTCCTACATCTCCTTCCGTATAACGCTTCGAAAGGGGCCATCTTCAAACTGGATTGATAACTGTTGTTGTAAGAAAATTCGGCATACGGCAAATTGTCGTCCCAACTAGATCCATAATCTAGTGCGCAGGCTCTTAGCATATCCTCCAAAATCTGATTGACTCTTTCAGTCTGTCCATCTGTGTGCGGGTGAAAAGCTGTGCTCAACTCTAGCCTGGTACCCAAAGTTTCATGTAACTGATTCCAGAACTTTGAGGTAAACTGGGTTCCTCTATCTGATACGATGCTCCCCGGAACTCCATGCAGACATACAATTCGGGTCATGTATATCTTTGCCAACTTTGCACTGGTATAGGTAGTCTTTACGGGGATGAAATGAGCTACCTTTGTCAAACGATCGACTACGACCCAAATCGAGTCATAGCCAGAATGAGTTCTGGGTAATCCTGTAATAAAATCCATACCTAGCTTATCCCACTTAAATTCGGGTATTGGCAATGGTTGTAAAAATCCTGCCGGCTTCTGATGTTCTGCCTTCACTCTCTGACATACATCACAAACTGCTACATACTCTGCAATATCTTTCTTCATACCGGTCCACCAGAAAATATCCTTCAAATCCAGATACATCTTAGTATTTCCTGGGTGAATTGAGTAGGGTGAATCATGGGCCTCCTAGAGAATGAACTTCCTGATCCCCGGGTCGTTAGGCACATAAATGCGGTCCTCAAACCATAAGGTGTCGTGTTCATCCTCACGAAATCCTTTAGCTTTTCCTTCGCTCATACTCTCTTTTATAGAGGCAACCTCCTCGTCAGTTTTCTGAGCTTCTCTGATTTTATCCATCAGGGTAGACTGGATCTCTAGTGTTGCTACGTAGCCTCTCGGAACTATCTCCAAACGTAGTTCTCGTAAGTCCTCGGCTAACTCCTTTGGAAATTCCTCCGTCATTAGGGTATTGACATGGCTCTTATGGCTTAGCGCATCGGCTACTACGTTAGCCTTTCCGGGATGATAATGCAATCTCATGTCATAGTCCTTAATGAGTTCCGGCCATCTCCGTTGCCTGAGATTCAGCTCCTTCTGAGTGAATATATACTTCAAACTCTTGTGATCCGTATATACTTCACAATGGTTTCCGATGAGAAAATGTCTCCACGTCTTCAATGCATGCACCACGGCTGCTAACTCCAAATCATGAGTGGCATAGTTCAACTCATGAGGTTTCAGTTGTCGTGAAGCATACGAAACAACTCTTCCTTCCTGCATAAGGACTGCTCCAAGTCCTCGACGTGAAGCGTCGCAGTACACCTCATAGTCCTTATGTTGATCTGGCATAATCAACACGGGTGATGAGACCAACCTTTTCTTTAATTCCTGGAAACTGACCTCACATTCTTCTGTCCAACTGAACTTGGTGTCCTTCTTCAACAACTCTGTCATTGGCTTTGCAATCCTCGGGAAATTATCTATAATTCTCCGGTAGTATCCTGCAAGTCCAAGAAAACTCCGGATCTCTCCAACTGTTGTCGGTGCTTCCCAATTTGTCACAGTGTCCACCTTGGCGGGATCTACTGCTATTCCTTCAACGGATATAACGTGTCCGAGGTATCCAACTTCCTTCAACAAAACTCGCATTTGCTAAACTTGGCATACAACTGATGTTCTCTGAGCTTCTCCAATACCAAACGCAAATGCTCTGCATACTCCTCTTCATCCTTTGAGAGAATCAATATATCATCTATGAACACTACGACGAACTTATCCAAATACTCCATAAGTACTTTGTTCATCAGGTTCATAAAATATGTTGGGGCGTTAGTCAGACCAAAAGACATAACGGTATACTCGTACAACCCATACCTAGTGGTAAAGACCGTCTTAGGTATATCATGCTCTCGAATCTTCAATTGATGGTACCCTGATCGCAGATCGATCTAGGAAAATACCTTAGCTCCTTGCAATCTATCGAACAGATCATTGATCATCGGCAGTGGGTACTTGTTCTTGATCGTTACTTCGTTCAATCCTCGGTAATCAACAACCATTCTTAATGATCCATCCTTCTTCTCCACTAGAAGTACTGGCGAACCCCAAGGCGAAGAACTTGGGCGTATGAATCCTTTATCCAGTAACTCCTTAATATTTTCTTAATCTCCTCCAAATCCTTTGCGGGCATCCTATATGGTCTCTTAGAAATTGGCCCTGTGCCTGGCAAAAGCTCAATCAAAAACTCTATATCTCTGTCAGGTGGCATTCCTGGCAGTTCTTCTGGAAACACGTCAGGGAAATCCTTCACCACTGGTACTTCCTCCTGAACAACTCCTGATAAGGAATTTAATCTATTCCTTTTCGGCTCATGCCGGGATACATACTTGATCATTCTCCCTTCTGGCGTAGTAAGCAAAATGGACTTAGTGGCGCATTAAATATTCCCTTCATACTTAGATAACCAATCCATGACTAATATCACATCCAATCCTTGAGATTCCAATACTATTAGGTCCGAAGGGAAAATTTAGTTACCAATCCTTAATGGCAACTGATCACACCATAACTTAGCCATATACTCAGCTCCTGGCGAGGTTACTAACATGGGCGACCTAAGGGCTTGGGTTGGCAGCTTATACTGATCCACAAATCCCCTTGAAATGTATGCATGCGATGCACCAGTATCGAAAAGAACGAGTGCAGTAAAGGACTTAACTAAAAACTTACCTATTACTGCATCTGGCTGAGCTTCAACCTCCTCCACGCTAACGTGATTCACTTGTCCTTTGTTGAAGGGGTTGGGCTTCTTCGCGGCGCTTCCATTGCCGTTCCCATTCTTAGCTTCTGGGCAGTCATTGGCATAATGTCCATTCTTCCCGCACTTGTAACAGGTGACATGGATGAAATCCTTCTTGGTGGGTGTGGACGGGGTAGGGCGTCTCTGGTTACTACTTGCTCCATTCCCATTTCCATTCTTAGGGCCATTATGATTGTGAGAGCTACCTCCTCCATGGGTATGTTGAAACTGTCCTACCGTTTTAGGGGTAAAACGAGGCTTCTGTTGTGCTCCAGAATTGTACTTTCCTTGTCCATAATTCCTCTTGCGACTTTCAATCTGTTGATGCTTCCTTTCAATCATTAGAGCGCGATCAACCAGCTCCTGGTAGTTATAGAAAGTTGCCACCATCAACAGTACACTCATCTGATCATTCAGCCCTTCCATGAATCTCTCCTGCTTAGCGGCATCTATGGCCACATCATCTGGGGCATAACGAGATAGGGTACTAAACTCATCCACGTACTGAGCCACGGTACGATTGCCTTGGCGCAAATTGTGAAACTCCTGCTTCTTCATACTCATAGCTCCAGTTGAGACATGGGCGGTACAAAAAGCTTGCTGAAACTGATCCCAAGTCACATTGGCTATGGGAAAAGTGGCTGTGTAATTCTCCCACCATGCTGCGCCTGGTCCAGACAACTGGTGTGCGGCAAAACGCACCTTCTCAGCATCTGAGCAGTTAGCAGTGGTCAAATCCCTTCCAATTTTGCGCACCCAGTCGTCAGCGACTATTGGTTCGATGCTGCTAGCAAACACTGGTGGTTGCAACCTTAAGAAACGTGTCAGGTTGTCCACGGGTGGTGGTGGTGGGTTGTTGTTGTTGTTCTGGTTGTTCTGGTTGTTCTGAGTATTCTGGACAAGTAGTTGCATCAGGGTGTTCTGCTGCTGGATCAACTGGGTGAGCTCAGGGGGAAACTCAAATCCGGGCTCACGTCTTGGAGGCATCTGATGGGTGTAGAGGGAAGAGATTAGAATAGAAAGGAGGTCTAAGGGAAAATCACTACCCATATGCACATGAGGAAAACACACAATTCATCACACCAAAATCAATTTCAAACAAGGGCTTACATGGATCTAATCATTACAAAAGTGTTCTAAGTCTACTAAATGGGAAAAACTACTAGTCATAGGAAGGTCGTCTAGAAATTTTGATCGACAGAGGATTCCATGATATCTGCTCCAGCTTCATCTTCATAGTCTTCGTCTTTGCTATCATCGGGTTCCGAATCCGTGTCGTCAATGATGATGTAGTCTTCCGGTGGAATCTCCTTGGGTTCTTCTTCCTCTTCTTCTTCTCCCATGAGTATCCCTAACTTCCTCTATCTGATACGATGTTCCTCGGAACTCCATGCAGACATACAATTCGGGTCATGTATATCTTTGCCAACTTTGCACTGGTATAGGTAGTCTTTACGGGGATGCAATGAGCTACCTTTGTCAAACGATCAACTACGACCCAAATCGAGTCATAGCCAGAACGAGTTCTGGGTAATCCCGTAATAAAATCCATACCTAGCTTATCCCACTTCCATTCGGGTATTGGCAATGGTTGTAACAATCCTGCCGGCTTCTGATGTTCTGCCTTCACTCTCTGACATACATCACAAACTGCTACATACTCTGCAATATCTTTCTTCATACCGGTCCACCAGAAAATATCCTTCAAATCCAAATACATCTAAGTATTTCCTGGGTGAATCGAGTAGGGTGAATCATGGGCCTCCTGTAGAATCAACTTCCAAATCCCCGGGTCGTTAGGCACATAAATGCGGTCCTCAAACCATAAGGTGTCATGTTCATCCTCACGAAATCCTTTAGCTTTTCCTTCGCTCATCCTCTCCTTTATAGAGGCAATCTCCTCGTCAATTTTCTGAGCTTCTCTGATTTTATCCATCAGGGTAGACTGGATCTCTAGTGTTGCTACGTAGCCTCTCGGAACTATCTCCAAACATAGTTCTCGTAAGTCCTCGGCTAACTCTTTTGGAAATTCCTCCGTCATTAGGGTATTGACATGGCTCTTACGGCTTAGCGCATCGGCTACTACGTTAGCCTTTCCAGTATGATAATGCAATCTCATGTCATAGTCCTTAATGAGTTCCAGCCATCTCCTTTGCCTGAGATTCAGCTCCTTCTGAGTGAATATATACTTCAAACTCTTGTGATACGTATATACTTCACAATGGTTTCTGATAAGAAAATGTATCCACGTCTTCAATGCATGCACCACGGCTACTAACTCCAAATCATGAGTGGCATAGTTCAACTCATGAGGTTTCAGTTGTCGTGAAGCATACGAAACAACTCTTCCTTCCTGCATAAGGATTGCTCCAAGTCCTCGACGTGAAGCGTCGCAGTACACCTCATAGTCCTTATGTTGATCTGGCAGAATCAACACGGGTGATGAGACAAACCTTTTCTTTAATTCCTGGAAACTGGCCTCACATTCTTCTGTCCAACTGAACTTGGTGTCTGATACGTCCAAAACGTATCTATAATTTCTGCTTGCTCCATGCCTCTTTTGGGTGATATTGCTATGATATTTATACACTTCCATACACTTTTGATCATATTTGGACTAACCTATTAACTCAGTGCACCCCAGTGCCAGTTTCTGTTTTCTGCTGTTTTTGTATTTCAGGTTTTCCCATTACGAGAACTGCCAGAAAAATCCCGGAAAAATTATATAAAAAATCAGCGTTCCGGAAGCTTCCCGGCTGCCAAAATACAGCCGGAGGGGGGCCACCAGGGCTCCAGGCGCCCTGGTGGCGCGGCCCCCCTCCTGGCCGCGCCGGGGGGGGCGCCTGGGCCCCCCAGGCCTCCGCTGATGCCCCCCTTTGGCATATATTTATATCGTGTCCCGAAACCCTCGAGACGGGAACCCTTTTTCGCGATCTCATCTCTGTTCCGCCGCCGCCGCGCTTCCAAGATCGGGAGCGCCAGGAGAACTCTTCCCGGCACCCTACCGGAGGGGAGGATCACCACCGGGAGCTTCTCCACCACCATGGACGCCTCCCGGATGAGTTGTGAGTAGTCTCCCTTGGACCATGGGTCCATGACCAGTAGCTATGTGATGTTCTCCTCCCGTTCTTGTGCTTCACTAATTAGTCCTTGTGAGCTGCCCTACATGATCGAGGCACATATGTAATCCTTATGCTGTTGCTATGTTGAGTTTGCTGGGATCCGATGGATTGTGAGATTATGTTCAGATTGTGTTTGAGTAATATATTTGATCTACCTCTTTTATATTTATGTTCGTAAGTAATTCTTGCATGTTCTCCGTTGTTATTTATTGCTTTGGCCAAGTAGTAGGTAGTGACTCCAAGAGGGAACGTTGTGCTTGATTGTGGGTTCATGCTCCTCGATGACTAGCTTGAGTGACAGAAACATGAGTCTAGGGGATGTGATGTTGCCACAAGGGGGAAAACAACGGTGCTTGTGTCCGCGGGTGCAAGGATTGTTTACTTTACGCAAAGTTCTTTTAATGCAGTTGTCTGTTGCTTTGAGTTTACACTATGGGTGGGACTCGCAACTTAATACCAGCGAGATGTTCTGGATAGATATCTCAAGGTGGATGATTAGTAGTAGATGCAGATGGATTTCGGTCTACTTGCCTTGGCGTACCGCCCATGCTTTGAACCTCTACCATTCTTGCAACATAGTTAGCATTAGTTTGCGCACATAATTCTGTCAATTGCCCAGCTGTAATTCGTTTACCTCACATAGCTGTTTTATCGTCTTTTGGGAGAGAGACATCACTAGTGAACGTCATGGGACCCCGGTCCATATTACCATCATTGATCACATCCGCTATTTACTTTCAGCTTTTACTTACTATTTGCAGCATTACCTATCACTATTATCACTTGCGTTTGATCCTTTGTATACTACAAGGCCGGAGAGATTGACAACCTCTCTGTACTCGTTGGGAGCAAAGTTATTTGTATCTGTGTGCAGGTCCACATTGATTGCTAATATCTGGCGCCGTTTGCAGTTGGCACCTTCTTGTTGAAACTCGGAGTCTCAGGGAAATCGATCCTTGGTATCTTTGCCAAGGGAAAACTTCCGCTACACTGCATCTCAAACCTTCCACTTGGGGTAACCAACGAGGGGCGAGAAGCCATCAAGCAAAGTTTTCTGGCGCCGTTGCCGGGGACTCCACTCTTCAGGATAGGGGAGTTGCAGCTATCTTTTACCTTTGCTTTTTAGTCTTGTTAGTTTACCTTTCAGTTTTTGCTTTAGTATCTTTTATCGAAAATCACAAAAATAGTTATCTTGCTTGCTTGCTACTATGGGTTCCATCGAGAACACCAAGTTGTGTGACTTCACTAGTCACAACAACGATGACTTTATCTGCACACCTATCACTACACCTGCCACTTCAGCACCTTCGTATGAAATTAAACCTGCTTTACTGAACCTAGTTATGAAAGATCAATTCTCCGGTGCTGGAGAGGATGCTGCTTTACACTTGAACAACTTTGTTGAACTTTGTGATATGCAAAAGTACCAAGAAATAGATGGTAATATTGTTAAGCTTAAGCTTTTTCCTTTCTCCTTGATAGGAGGAGCTAAAATATGGTTTCAGTCTTTGCCTAGAAATAGCATAGATTAATGGGACAAGTGCAAAGATGCTTTTATTGGAAAATACTATTCACCTGCTAAAATTATCCAACTAAGAAGTAACATAATGAATTTTAAACAATTGGATAATGAACACGTTGCCCAAGCTTGGGAACATATGAAATCTCTTATCAAGAACTGCCCTACTCACGGTTTGACTACTTGGATGGTTATCCAAACTTTTTATGCAGGCTTGAACTTTACCACGCGGAACTTGTTAGATTCGGCCGCGGGAGGAACTTTTATGTCAACTACACTTGGTGCTGCCACGAAGCTTCTCGATGAGATGATGACCAACTATTCCCAATGGCACACCGAACGCGCTCCAATAGGTAGGAAGGTAAACTCTGTCGAGGAGATTTCCTCCCTAAATGAAAAAGCTGACTTGATCATGTCCCTACTTTCCAAGCAAACTTCTATTGATCCTCGTGATGATCCTTTAAATTCTGTGATTGCCCATGCTTATAGGAGTAATTTTGGTAGCAATCCTAGACCGTTCCCCTCTAATTCCTATGGGAACAACAATGCCTATCCTAGCACCAAGAACTCCACCCAAAAAGATAGAGAATTACCTGGTTATGAGAAACTTCTAGAAATAGAGAAGGCCACTAAGAATTACATGCACACCCAATATGAACAAAACAAAACCTTCTCGAGGCAATTAAATGAGCATACTGCTATCTTGCAAGACATTAGTAGACAATTAGAGAGCCTAAATATTGAGATTTCTAACCTCCAGACTAGGCTCACTATCACTAAGACCCAAGTTTCCAATATGTCCCACACACAAGCACTTTGATAAACCAAATGGCGGCTAAACCCGAAGTGGTTGCACCCCTAAGGGAGGAAGAAGATAGAATTAAGAGCCTTCCTACCCACCACACTGTTGCTACTATCCAAGTTGTTGAGGATATCCAAACTCTTAGCACCCAATGCACTCCTGGTCCCATTGGACCTATTAATGGTGATGCTATGACTATAGAAACTACCAAACAAGTGAACCTAAAGGACACCACTACCACCTTACTTGATAGTAGTGACCTTGATTTTGATAATTGCACTCTTACCGAAGTTATTGATTTCCTTCACAAGATGTCTAGAGATCCCCGCACTAGCACGCTTAATCTTGCCTTCACAGAGCATATTACTAATGCTCTTATCAAAGCTAGGGAGGAGAAACTTAGAGTAGAAGCCTCCATACCTAGAAAGCTAGAAGATGGTTGGGATCCTATGCTTAAAATTAAGTTGAATAACTTCTCTTGCTATGCTTTATGTGATGTTGGAGCTAGTACCTCCGTTATGCCCAAAAGAATATATGCTATGCTTAAATTGAAACCTTTTGATTCTTGTTCTTTTGGTGTTCGTCTTGTTGATTCTTCCACAAAGAAACCTTTGGGGAGGATCGACGATGTTCTTATCATTGTCAATGACAATTACGTTCCCGTTGATTTTACTATTATGGATATTGAATGTGAACCTTCTTGTCCAATTATTTTGGGACGTCCTTTTCTACGCACCGTTGGTGCTATCATTGACATGAAAGAGGGGAATATAAAATTCCAATTTCCTCTCAAGAAAGGGATGGAACACTTCCCTCGAAAGAAGATTAAGTTACCTTTTGAGTCCGTTATACGGGCTAGCTATTCTTTTACTCTTGATAAAACTTGATCTTTTTGCATTATGCCTAGCTTAAAGGCATAAAAGAAAGCGCTTTTGGGAGGCAGCCCACATGAATAAAAAAATTATTTTGCTTTTGTTGTGTCTTGATGTTGTTACTATAGTAGCATCATCATTGTATCTTTGCTTTTCAACTTTGTGCCAAGTGTAGCCTCTGATTGCAAGAAAGTTCAAAAGTTGTGACGTGCTGTCCAGGAAACAGATTCTGTCCTTGGATAGAAAAATTCGTATAAAATCACCAGATCATCTTTTTGGTCTGAATTTTTTCGACAGCGTGCTCTATACAATTGTCTTTCGTGCATCTGTTTTGAGTTTTTTTATTAGAGTTGCAGAAGTGCCCCGAAAAAAATCATTTACTACCTGTTGTTCTGTTTTTCACAGATTCTGTCCTGTTTTGCCTTTCCTTCATTTTGCAAACCTAGAGCTTGCTTTTTCTTTGCAAAAACCTTTTGGCAATCTCGAGAAACAGTAGACCTTCAAGAATATCTTTATTTCCAGCAAGGAACAATTATTTTATTTTGGGTACTAACCTCGCTAATCAGATTATGATGAGTTATGTATGAAGAGAGTTTTCAAGTGTGCGAGGGAAGATGATAAAAAGATTCAGGAGTGTCAAACGCTCAAGCTTGGGGATGCCCCCATGCACCCCCAAGAAATATTCAAGGAGACTCAAGCGTCTAAGCTTGGGGATGCCCCCGTGCATCCCCTTCTCCATCAACATTATCAGTTCGTCTTTCGTTCCACTATATTTTTATCACTTCATGTGTTATGTGCTATGCTTGGAGCGTCTTGCTTTTAGTTTTCCTTTTTAGTTTTCTTTAGCTTTTCATAACGAGTCGGAACTCAGCTTTCTTTGTGTGGGAGAGAAACACGCTCCACTTCTACCTAGAACATAACATAGAATTTTCATGTCTATCTTTGCTGTGTGTGTTCTTTGTCTTTTGATAGCTACTATCATGTTCAGCTCTTAGTATTCATGCTTATCTTTTTAAAGAGCTTTTGTTCAGTTGGTTGCTTGAACTCTCTTTATTTATCATGATTATCTTATTAAGAGAGTTTGCTTCTGTTGCATGGTTGATATGTCTATGATAAAAATGCTACGTGCATAATGGTGCTTAGTAGTTCATGTTTTCTTATGGTTAGTCTCAAATAGCTGGGGGGTTCCCAATGTGTTATTGGAATACCAACATGATTTGTTTGCCTATGATGTGGTATGGTTTAGTAATATCTTCCTTCAAGAATTTATTTTGATTGACTTGGCGTATGCTCACGCATATTTAAGACTGTAAAGAAAGTCTGTCAAGCCTTGATGATCTTTTGTTTCTGAGTAGCGATATAACTACCATGCCTGATTCAATGTTGCTTTGTCGCTCTACATGATTATGACCGTCATTGCTCTCTTAGTTGGTCGCTCCCAGTCTTTTGCTAACCTCCACCTGTACTAAGCGGACTGACTGCTTGTGCATCCAAATTCATTTAAACCAGTTATGCCATATGAGTCCACCATACCTTCCTACATGGTATTTATCTGCCATTCCTAACGAAGACTTTCATGTACCATCTCGAAATTATTCATAAAAATGCATTCCTATTTTGTGCCTCTGTTTTAAGTTCATGAGGAAGTAGTAGTTAATTCATGATCTTTCTAAGTTGGACAAGCTTCACCCCGGGATTGCATGTCTAATGTGCAAACCCATAACACGAGAAGGAACTGGCATTGAGTGCGCCCGGCTCAAAATTAATATAACAAACAAACCCTCCTTCACGCTTTGTTCATGAGAAATCAGAAAACTTTGGTAGTGATAAACAAAGGAGATTAAGAGGATGTGATCGTCCTCATTCGGGAGCCGTTCCTCGAAACTTGTCCATCTCAAGAAGTGATTGAGTTGTCTGCTAGCATTCGTTGACGGAACATGCATAATCAAAAAAATAATTATTACCTCTGTTTTTAAAACCAAGAGCTCTGGTACATGTTTTGTCTTTGTTTCCGACTACAGGTTTTCAACCTTGCCAACAAACGCCACGGTTCGAGAGTCTCCACCTTCTTTTAAAGCACCAACTACTGAGAGCATGATTGTCATTCTGAGTGTAATGTGCATTGTCCCAAAGTACCATTGTCTTTTGCATGATTATGATATCGTTTATTCTGAAATCATTGTATCTAGTCATCACTTAAACCTTGGAGGTGCCCCTGCATTTACGTTTTGCTTCACTAAAGGGGGCAAGCGAGATATCACTTTATCATATTTGCACACCATGCTCATTACAAATCTATTTGATGTTTCAGTATCATGTTGTAAAACTTTCAGTTCTTTGTGATTTTCTCATGAGGCAACTTAATTACTACAGATTCATTGTCTCAGTAAGCTTTTGTCATATGACTATTAAAAAGTCCTATATGGTTAATAGCATGTCACCACAGAAATTATTCTTGTTATCATTTACCTACTCGAGGACGAGCAGGAATTAAGCTTGGGGATGTTGATACGTCCAAAACGTATCTATAATTTATAATTGCTCCATGCCTCTTTTGGGTGATATTGATATGATATTTATACACTTCCATACACTTTTGATCATATTTGGACTAACCTATTAACTCAGTGCACCCCAGTGCCAGTTTCTGTTTTCTGCTGTTTTTGTATTTCAGCTTTTTCCATTACGAGAACTGCCAGAAAAATCCCGGAAAAATTATATAAAAAATCAGCGTTCCAGAAGCTTCCCGGCTGCCAAAATACAGCCGGAGGGGGGCCACCAGGGCTCCAGGCGCCCTGGTGGCGCGGCCCCCCTCCTGGCCGCGCCGGGGGGGCGCCTGGGCCCCCCAGGCCTCCGCTGATGCCCTCCTTTGGCATATATTTATATCGTGTCCCGAAACCCTCGAGATGGGAACCCTTTTTTGCGATCTCATCTCTGTTCCGCCGCCGCCGCGCTTCCAAGATCGGGAGCGCCAGGAGAACTCTTCCCGGCACCCTGCCGGAGGGGAGGATCACCACCGGGAGCCTCTCCACCACCATGGACGCCTCCCGGATGAGTTGTGAGTAGTCTCCCTTGGACCATGGGTCCATGACCAGTAGCTATATGATGTTCTCCTCCCGTTCTTGTGCTTCACTAATTAGTCCTCGTGAGCTGCCCTACATGATCGAGGCACATATGTAATCCTTATGTTGTTGCTATGTTGAGTTTGCTGGGATCCGATGGATTGTGAGATTATGTTCAGATTGTGTTTGAGTAATATATTTGATCTACCTCTTTTATATTTATGTTCGTAAGTAATTCTTGCATGTTCTCCGTTGTTATTTATTGCTTTGGCCAAGTAGTAGGTAGTGACTCCAAGAGGGAACGTTATGCTTGATTGTGGGTTCATGCCCCTCGATGACTAGCTTGAGTGACAGAAACATGAGTCTAGGGGATGTGCTGTTGCCACAAGGGGGAAAACAACGGTGCTTGTGCCCGCGGGTGCAAGGATCGTTTACTTTACGCAAAGTTCTTTTAATGTAGTTGTCTGTTGCTTTGAGTTTACACTATGGGTGGGACTCGCAACTTAATACCAGCGAGATGTTCTGGATAGATATCTCAAGGTGGATGATTAGTAGTAGATGCAGATGGATTTCGGTCTACTAGCCTTGGCGTACCGCCCATGCTTTGAACCTCTACCTTTCTTGCAACATAGTTAGCACTGGTTTGCGCACATAATTCTGTCAATTGCCCAGCTGTAATTCGTTTACCTCACATAGCTGTTTTATCGTCTTTTGGGAGAGAGACATCACTAGTGAACATCATGGGACCCCGGTCCATATTACCATCATTGATCACATCCGCTATTTACTTTCAGCTTTTACTTACTATTTGCAGCATTACCTATCACTATTATCACTTGCGTTTGATCCTTTGTAAACTACAAGGCCGGAGATATTGACAACATCTTTGTACTCGTTGGGAGCAAAGTTATTTGTATCTGTGTGCAGGTCCACGTTGATTGCTAATATCTGGCGCCGTTAGCAGTTGACACCTTCTTGTTGAAACTGGGAGTCTCAGGGAAATCGATCCTTGGTATCTTTGCCAAGGGAAAACTTCCGCTACACTGCATCTCAAACCTTCCACTTGGGGTAACCAACGAGGGGCGAGAAGCCATCAGTGTCCTTCTTTAACAACTCTGTCATTGGCTTTCCAATCCTCGAGAAATTCTCAATAATTCTCCGGTAGTATCCTACAAGTCCAAGAAAACTCCGGATCTCTCCAACTGTTGTCGGTGCTTCCCAATTTGTCACAGTGTCCACCTTGGCAGGATCTACTGCTATTCCTTCTCTGGATATAACGTGTCCGAGGAATCCAACTTCCTTCAACCAAAACTCGCATTTGCTAAACTTGGCATACAACTGCTGTTCTCTGAGCTTCTCCAATACCAAACGCAAATGCTATGCATGCTCCTCTTCATCCTTTGAGAAAATCAATATATCATCTATGAACACTACGACGAACTTATCCAAATACTCCATAAATACTTTGTTCATCAGGTTCATAAAATATGCTGGGACGTTAGTGTGGGGACCCCGACTCATAAGTCGTGATCACCGAATGCACGTGTACAGTGATCCCAGAGATCAATGCTCACTGAACACACAGAAGCTGAATAACAAGAGTCTTACATCCATACATACCGTATTACACAAATAGGACCATAATGGTCAAGTCTTGAGTGTATCGTTGCAGTGGAAATCTCCAATAACAACTTGGACCCATGCCATCTGCCTTAAACCTACAGGCGTTCTGACTGAGAAGCGTCCTAGCTCGCATGCTCGTCACCAAGGAATCGTCATCATATCATGTTCTCTCATGCCTGGCCAATAAAATAACCAGTGGCAAGCCAATGAGTACTTTGAATGTACTCGCAAGCAACCCAAGTGTGCTGATAGAATAATTATGCAAGGCTGTACTGCTAATTAGCAGTTTTGCAGAAAGCTAGTTTTTCATATGCAAGTATGATCAACATATAACAAGGGCATGCATGTGTCTGCAACAAGTATCAGGAGGTTACAAACATCATTATCGAGAAAGAGTTGTAATCAACTCATGGTCAAGCTCATTGTGACTTCCTCAAGAATCACATCATCAATATCACTGAACCGTGTTGTTTTCCTCACACGCACACACACCAGGTTCCGCAAACATTGGACGTAGCCCAAGAGCGGTTACCCAACTGTCCTTCACCGTGGACACGGCTAATCGAATAGTTTTACACTCTGCAGAGGTTGCACACTTTACCCACTAGATCCGGGGAACTTTCGTGACATCCACGACCCGCGGTACCTCAAGTACCCGGGGTAAGCACCCGATCACTATCTTTCCCTAGGCGACACTAATATGGAGTCCACTCAATTGGTAGCAACCTCCATGCCCCACATTTCACATCTTAAGATTTTGTAGCCTCGCTCCCATATTCATCACATACCACAAGCACGGGGTACCAACGGTGTGTCCGATGCCCTGTAAAGACAGTCATGGCCACCTATCCAAGCGCGACCCCGTCCCAAGAGTGACCTCATGTCACCCCTGTCACTAGTAATGCGGGCACCATGCTAGTATCGGTCTAGGTAATCAATAATGCCCTTTCCCATATAAGGGTAGAGTGGTTGCGCATGTAAGGTTGGAATAACGGTCGTAACTTAAACCAATCCGTTTTCAAAACAACACACACACTTGCCTCGGTACACCACTTCGTCACCAAGTGGTTACCCATCTCACCATCTCCCTCGGGCATAAGTGGCACCCGACGGGGTTTTCGAAAAGTCTTTTGAAAGTATTCTGCCTCCGTCACCATGCATATACCCGTCCCATTTGCGTAGCCTCTATTGTAGCAACCTAACTACTCCCACCCACATAACCCTCATAGGAAGGTAGGGTCATGCTTGATGCAAGCTTCAATAGTAAATTAACAGAGGTAGCAACCGAAGTGGTCTCCACCTCAACATGATTCCGATGCATTGATAATAAGGTGCTATGAAACATGCATAAAAAGGATTCTCGAACATGGTCAAAGGGATGCTTGCCTTGTCCTTCCGAGTCTTCGAACCTTCTGGTCCATCTCTGAGTACTCCGTTTATTTCGTCAACTAACGATGGAAACAATCATAATAAGCAACACAACAAGGCAAAAATAAAAGTGCTCTAAAAATAGGAGTTGGACTTTTCTAGGATACCTCTGGTCATATGAGAAATGACCAAGGTGGTTTCATAGGTATTGGATCAATGGATAGTTTGGAACATTTCAATATGATGGAATCAAGGGGTTTATGGATTTGAAAGAAGTGTACAGAAATATATTTTGAATAATGAGCAAAGGCACCCATTTAACAATTCATGATTTTAGAAGCATCTAGGAGTTGGTTTCACTAGATTTGGAGTTCAAATGAATTCCCTAGGATTTTGCAAAGTTGATAAATATGAAGAAATGGCTCATTATTTGGTGGGATACAGAAAGTATTAATAAAAATGTTCCAAAAATAAGATTGGATATGACAAGCACCTAGGAATTTGAACCACTGCATTTGGATCAAATTTGAGCTCTTTGTGATTTCCTAAAGTTCATCACAGAAAATGGAATAATGACATTTTGATAACATTTGTGAAGAAAAGGTGCATGGAAAAATGTGCATGTTGCACCAACAGGTAGATCATGGTTTTAGAAACTCCTAGAAATTTGAATCATCAAATTTGGAGTTCATTTGAATTATTTATGGGTTTTTGAAGTTGTCTGGAAAAGAAAAAGAAAAGGAAAAGGGGTTATACCCTTTACTGCGCACAGGGCGAGGCTTAGCGCTTCCGTGCATTGGGCCGGCCCAGAGGCTCGGCCACGCGGGCGACAGGGCGACGTCGAAGACAGCTTCCCTGAAAAGCACCTTCGCCGCGGGGACGCGGCAGCTGCCTGTCCCGCCTCCACTTATCCACAGCGAGGCGAGGCCCACCCGCCAGTGGCCCTTGCCCCACTAGACAGCCGACAGGCGGGGCCCAGTTGTCGGTTTCATCCCCTTCCTCCCGCGCGATGCGGCGGGGAACAGAGGCGATGCTCGACGGCGGCTTGCCGGCGCTGCAGGGCGTCTTCGGCGACGCTCGGCCTGCCGTCGTGATCAGGGGATCCAGCCGCATCCAGCTATAGGTGGCACGGCCGCCCAGGAGCACCGAGTGGAGAAGGGGGTTGGCCGCGGCGGACCAGGCTGGCGATAAGGTTTGGGCACGGAGATGCAGGCACGGGGAGGAAGAACTGGTGCTCGGGGAGTGTTGGCGGTGGCTCTTGTGTTGCTCTGGAGCAACGAGGAGGGAAGGAGGGGCTCTTTGCGGCGCGAATTTGAGCGATGGCCGGCGGCAAGGTTCTCGGCCGTGGAGCAGAATGGGGGCACGGGAGGAGCAGTGGGTTGGCCTGGGGGCGTACGGGAGAGGGAGAGGGCCAAAGGAGCAGCAAGGGGGGTCGGGGGTGGCCCTTAAATAGGAGGGCGACGGTCCACCGAGGTCACGTGCGCTGGCGAGCACGTTGTCGTCGCCACGGGCCACAAGGCCGCGCGTGGGTGTGCCCGAGGTGTTCGTGGGGTTGGTCTAGGTCGAGAGGAAGGGAGAGAAGGAGTAGGGAGCGTCGGGGCAGCGCGCGCGTGTGAGCTCGCTCACTGGAGCTCGCGGTCGACCAGTGCGCGTGCGAGAGGAGCGACAGGAGGAAGAGGGAGAAGGGGGCCGACCAGATGCCGTGTCACGGACGTCGAGGCAGCCTCGGGGGACACGATCCCAAAGCCCTAGGCTGTCGGGTGCCTCGGGCAGGACGCAGCTACAGTGCGGGGGCACACTGTAGGGCGTCCAGGGCGCCCGTATGGACGGCATGGCCATGTCCTCGCTGCTCTGGACGCGTCCACTTTGCCCAATGATGTCTAGGGGGTCAGGGGAAGAGTAAAGTAGTGGGCTGTGGCCTTGGATGCCATGGAGGGCCACTGGAGGGAGGAGGAAGGTGAAAGAGGAGGAGAATGCTGCTGTCCAGAAGAGTAAAAATGGGGTTTTCACCCCTCAATCATTGAGCTCTGGCCATGGGGAAGTTACTGGAGGTAGAAGATGATCAGGTTTACCTGTGGTAAGAATTTGAGGTAAAGGGGAATAGTAAAAGGGGTCAAAACAATGGTTTTGGAAAAATGGCAGAAGGTGTTTGATGCAGATTTGGGCAAGCAAAATAACTCCACTTGACATGAGACTTAACAGGATCAAATGGCACATACATTTAGGCCCTTCCACCAAATTTGAGCTCATTTGGGCAAAGTTGCCAATGCAACTTTTGTAAACCCTAGAAATCAACAGAAATGGATTTCTCAAGATTAGGTTAAGCAAATCATCTCCCCTTGATGCACCACTTGGTTTAGTGTCATCATTTGGGGTTGTGAACATGTCCAAAAAATTTGAGGCCCCAAGTAAAAAGTTGGCAATGTAGAGTTGTTCAAATTTGGATCTGGTCAGAAAGGGTTTTGGGGCACTTAGATCAAGTTGTCCTTCTCCAAAACTTGTGCCATTTGGTCTAGTTGCATAATTAGACCATTCAAGCATGTGCACCAAGTTTGAGAGCACCTGGACAAGTTTGGCAATGTAAAGTTGCTCAAACTTCAAAATGGACAGAAATGGTTTTGAGGGGATTAGATGATGTTTTCTTGATCTTCAAGGCATGAGGCTTTGTAAAATCATCACATATGTCATATTTGACATGATGGAATTTCCCTGGAATTTTTGGAGAACATTTCCTTTGTAAATATTTCAAAAGCTTGAAATATCCGGAAAGGGTTTTGGAAGGATTTGTCCAATATTTTGAACATGACCATGTGTTGAAACTCTTATATATGGACAATATATGTCCAATGAGTTTCCCTGAATTTTGGAAAATATTTTTTAAATAATTAAATAGTTTTTCCCTATTAAAGACCATTTCTGGCCTTAAGAAGAAGCTTTTAAATAAAATATAAAAATAACTTTTAAAATTATAGTTTTGTGGTTTATGGGAGTCCTATACATAATAGGATTCAAATATACTTTTTGAAAGATTTTTCACACCCTAAATAAGGTACTTGTAGTGCAAACCTCAATTCAGGGGTTTTGGAAAACTAATTTTAGAAAATACTATTTGGCAAAAATATTTTTATAAGAAAATACTATACTGATCTATACACATGGCATGATCATTGGGAAAAGGTTTTGGATCAAGGAGATGAAGTATAAGAGTTGGAGGATTTATTTGATTTTTAGAGCACTGGCAAACAGCAAACATAAAACCAATCAAGCAAGATCAAAAACACTCAAAATTTTTTTGTTAAACCACACTTTAGCATAATTATTAGCTTAAGCAATGTGGCGTGAAAATCAGGGTGTGACAGACCTACCCCCCTTACAAGAATCTCGTCCCCGAGATTCCCAGACTAGGCGTGGAAAGGAATACGGAGTGTTGGATACGGGGTAGTCTTCACTTCTTCTTGTTGGTTCTGCTTCTGAGTGGTGCTCCCTGGAATCTTGAAGTACTTGGTGGTGTGGCTTCCTGCTTATTGCCCTCTTTGATGTAGGTTGCTGAGGGGTCTCTTGTATGGGTTAGGTTGAGCTAGATGTCAAAGGCTCGGTGATCGATGTCCTTGCAGGGACCGGGCTAGTTATTAAGTAAGAAGTACTTCCAGAGTGGTGACCCGTGGAATATTTGGTGTACGGTGGGTATCTCAGGTGGTAAATCTAGCTGGGAGCCGTCTACTATTTGTCTTGCAGTGGTCTTGAAGAAGGTCGATAAATCTTGGTGTGAGCATCCCTTCGACATGGAAATGCTTGGTTCCTTCGAGAGGAGTGGTTTGCGGATACGCCCGGTCTTCAACGCGGAAGTTCTTGATGATGGTGGTCGGTGTAGTTCTTCCTTCTTGACATGCCGGTCTTCAAATGTCTTCTAACCAGCTGCACAGCTCTTCCTCCGTCTTCGGGTAGTCAAGTATGTTGCCAGATAAAGATGACAACTAACTTGTCCAAGTACCCCCATGAAGTTTATGGGGTACGCAAGGTAGGCTATGGTATTGGTGGTGGTCTCCGTTGAGTATTGGCAGAGGTCTTCTTGACTTAGAGTCAAGGTTGTGGTCAGGATCTGACCATGTTGTGGCTCGGTGGGGCTTAAGGGTTTCAAGGATTCTAGTGAGTGGGTGAACGTATATTATCTTATCCTTAAGCACAATTTATGAGATGCCAATAGTTCTTCCTAGTCCTGCAATCATTATACCACCGAAAGAATCATCCCGCAGAGGCTAACTCCAATCACCACTCATGTCATACATATCCTCATGACTCTCAAGAGGCGGTTTACAAAATTGTACTTGTCTATGATCCCCAAATCCATATGTATGTCTACCCCAAAAATCCATGGGTAGATCATACATGCTGCTAAGCTTAAATTAAACTCCACAATCCAAGCACTCAATCTATTCTTGCAAGGCTCACGATAATGCATCTCTATTCTAAGGAAATACATCATATGCCACTCCAAGAGTTTGTTTCCTTCCTATAGATCAACTCCAATAGCCCGGTAATTTCCATCAATCACCACATAATCCAATAATTCTACAAATCCGATGTCTACGGTGTTCCACAAGATCTCAAGTCCCTATAATATCCAAATACTTGGAAAGACTATGCATTATTATAGTAAGTCCACCAAATTCATAGCATCCGGGTCAAGTCAACTCCAAGGTCGTGCTTATATGGATCCCTAAATCAACTCCGACAAATAATCCAATCTCCTAGTTTATTATCCACCGAGAAGCATGGTATCATGATCAGGATCATCGATCTAAATCCAATTTACTCCGAACCATGCAGACATATCTAGCATCTATACCCAACAGAATCACCTACTTAAATCCAAATCTCATGTCCAACGAGTACTCCTACATTTCCCCCAAGTCATCCTCAAAATGTCAACTATCTACTATCAATATCCCCTGGCTAGGTCAAATCCTTATACCTCCAAGGATTTCAATTTGCGATCACAATAGCCCTGCAAATCCAAGTTACTCCAGGGTGATAAAAGTTACGCTACTCCATTAATCATGATCCCACCAACATGAAAACCTCACAATCCATCAAGGTCTCAGATAATTCCTCGAAGTCACTTATATAAAGTCACCCAGTCATCTGTCTTATGTCCTCAAATCGGTCTATCTATGGCATCGTCGATTCTTGTGCTATATTAGGATGACAATGTGCTCGTTCACTGTGTCCACTAGCTCCTTTACGAACCCACTGTTGTGCAAGGTTACAAAGGCTTAACAGGTTCTCTCGCAATACTATGGGTTAAGCACATGGTTAAGGATTCGTGCTGGAGTGCCTCGTGAAGTCTCAAAGGGTCTAGGAATGGGTCTCTAGCCTGGAGGGTTAAACATTACTTCACAGGGTTGCACTTGATCATGGAGGTTGTATCAGAGGTCTTCATTGTTAGTTGGTCACCGAGTTGGAATCCTTGGTACTTCTTGTCTTGCGGGTCTTCAGCTGGGGAGAGAGAAGAGAGGGTAAAAGTAGCATAAAGGAGGGGAATGCCTAAAGGGGGTTCTATAGTGCAGGTGCAACAAACAGGTGCAAAAAGGCCGAAACAACAGAAACAAGACAAGGAAGATGATATAGCCATGCACTTGTTACCTAGGGCAAAAGTGCGACTATATCAAAACACAAACAAATAAAAGCAAGCAACACACAATCATGGTTCTATTCGAACCATCATACGGACTCGACTGCGCATAGGGGGTACACGACTCATCCTACCCTAGGGGTTCTCGGACTCAGCAGTCGTGACTTGTGCCTCGTGCAGTCTTCTGAGCTTTCCTCGGGTGTTGCTATGTCCCTTGTAGTTGCTTGATGAACGATCCGGGTTGAGCCTGAAGAATCTTCAACAACTTCTCGCATGATGAGGTGATGTGATGAAGGTGTCTCCTTGTAGCTGGCATCGACTTGGCCTTCTCTTGTCTCTTTAATCATGACGATCCCTTGTGCCTTCTTGGGCGTCGAGGGTACCAGGTAGGCAATCCGTATGCAATGACAATAACAAGGAATAATAGAGGTCCAACATGTCGGTTTCGTTGGTGACAACATCGACACCAAGAGCGGGGGACGAAGAGAACCGTTTTCCTGCTCACTATAGTGAGGTGGACCAAATGGCGGGGTTCTCATCCACCGGTGGTTGCCGATACAACAACGGTAGTGACAGGATTCCTCTATTAGCGATGTATATTATGATTTTGCATAACCTATACCCTGGTCGTCATAGGCCAATGTTGCATCTTCTTGGGGCACTGTCAAGGGTGTCACCATCTTTTGGGTCTTTATGTCCTCATTCCTCGAGGATGGATTTTCTATTGGTATCGTCTTGTCGTGGTGTCGCCACTCTTGCATGCAGAAGTGGTGGGTGAGTGTTTTGCAAGGTGCACTCCACGAGGATTACAGAAAATCCAGTGGTCTGGGGCATAAGGGTTCTAGCGACCAAAATTTTTGAAGGGGAAGAGATCAAGTATGGCCTAGTTTTCGAAAAACTGAGAAGGGAAGAGAAGTATAGATAGTTTTGAAAACTAGTAATAGTTTTGAAAATAATTTTACCCTAACTAACGACCATGCTAACTAAGGCTTGCTACAGTCAGGATGGCTCTGATACCAGCTCTGTGGGGACCCCGACTCATAAGTCATGATCACCGAATGCACGTGTACAGTGATCCCAGAGATCAATGCTCACTGAACACATAGAAGCTGAATAACAAGAGTCTTACATCCATACATACCATATTACACAAATAGGACCATAATGGTCAAGTCTTGAGTATATCGTTGCAGCGGAAATCTCCAATAACAACTTGGACCCATGCCATCTGCCTTAACCCTACAAGCATTCTGACTGGGAAGCGTCCTAGCTCGCATGCTCGTCACCAAGGAATCTTCATCATATCCTATTCTCTCATGTCTGGCCAATAAAATAACCAGTGGCAAGCCAATGAGTACTTTGAATGTACTCGCAAGAAACCCAAGTGTGATGATAGAATAATTATGCAAGGCTCTACTGATAATTGGAAGTTTTGCAGAAAGCTAGTTTTTCATATGCAAGTATGATCAACATATAACAAGGGCATGCATGTGTCTGCAACAAGTATCAGGAGGTTACAGACATCATTATCGAGAAAGAGTTGTAATCAACTCATGCTCAAGCTCATTGTGACTTCCTCAAGAATCACATCATCAATATCACTGAACCATGTTGTTTTCCTCACACGCACACACACCAGGTTCCGCAAACATTGGACGTAGCCCAAGAGCGGTTACCCAACTGTCCTTGACCGTGGACACGGCTATTCGAATAGTTTTACACTCTGCAGAGGTTGCACACTTTACCCACTAGATTCGGGGAACTTCCGTGACATCCACGACCCGCGATACCTCAAGTACCCGGGGTAAGCACCCAATCACTATCTTTCCCTAGGCGACACTAATATGGAGTCCACTCAATTGGTAGCAACCCCCATGCCCCACATTTCACATCTTAAGATTTTGGAGCCTCGCTCCCATATTCATCACATACCATAAGCACGGGGTACCAACGGTGTGTCCGGTGCCCTGTAAAGATAGTCATGGCCGCCTATCCAAGCGCGACCCCGTCCCAAGAGTGACCTCATGTCACCCCCGTCACTAGTAATGTGGGCACCATGCTAGTATCGGCCTAGGTAATCAATAATGCCCTTTCCCATATAAGGGTAGAGTGGTTGCGCATGTAAGGTTGGAATAACGGTCGCAACTTAAACCAATCCGTTTTCAAAACAACACACACACACTTGCCTCGGTACACCACTTCGTCATCAAGTGGTTACCCATCTCACCATCTCCCTCGGGCATAAGTGGCACCCGACGGGGTTTTCGAAAAGTCTTTTGAAAGTATTCTGCCTCCGTCACCATGCATATACCCGTCCCATTTGCGTAGCCTCTATTGTAGCAACCTAACTACTCCCACCCACATAACCCTCATAGGAAGGTAGGGTCATGCTTGATGCAAGCTTCAATAGTAAATTAACAGAGGTAGCAACCGAAGTGGTCTCCACCTCAACATGATTCCGATGCATTGATAATAAGGTGCTATGAAACATGCATAAAAAGGATTCTCGAACATGGTCAAAGGGATGCTTGCCTTGTCCTTCCGAGTCTTCGAACCTTCTGGTCCATCTCTGAGTACTCCGTTTATTTCGTCAACTAACGATGGAAACAATCATAATAAGCAACACAACAAGGCAAAAATAAAAGTGCTCTAAAAATAGGAGTTGGACTTTTCTAGGATACCTCTGGTCATATGAGAAATTACCAAGGTGGTTTCATAGGTATTGGATCAATGGATAGTTTGGAACATTTCAATATGATGGAATCAAGGGGTTTATGGATTTGAAAGAAGTGTACAGAAATATATTTTGAATAATGAGCAAAGGCACCCATTTAACAAGTCATGATTTTAGAAGCATCTAGGAGTTGGTTTCACTGGATTTGGAGTTCAAATGAATTCCCTGGGATTTTGCAAAGTTGATAAATATGAAGAAATGGCTCATTATTTGGTGGGATACAGAAAGTATTAATAAAAATGTTCCAAAACTAAGTTTGGATATGACAAGCACCTAGGAATTCGAACCACTGCATTTGGATCAAATTTGAGCTCTCTGTGATTTCCTAAAGTTCATCACAGAAAATGAAATAATGACATTTTGATAACATTTGTGAAGAAAAGGTCTATGGAAAAATGTGCATGTTGCACCAACAGGTAGATCATGGTTTTAGAAACTCCTAGAAATTTGAATCATCAAATTTGGAGTTCATTTGAATTATTTATGGGTTTTTGAAGTTGTCTGGAAAAGAAAAAGAAAAGGAAAAAGGGTTATACCCTTTACTGCGCATAGGGCGAGGCTTAGCGCTTCCGTGCACTGGGCCGGCCCAGCGGCTCGGCCATGCGGGCGACAGGGCGACGTCGAAGACGGCTTCCCTGAAAAGCGCCTTCACCGCGGGGACGCGGCAGCTGCCTGTCCCGCCTCCACTTATCCACAGCGAGGCGAGGCCCACCCGCCAGTGGCCCTTGCCCCACTGGACAGCCGACAGGCGGGGCCCAGTTGTTGGGTTCATCCCCTTCCTCCTGCGCGACGCGACGGGGAACAGAGGCGATGCTCGACGGCGGCTTGCCGGCGCTGCAGGGCGTCTCCGGCGACGCTCGGCCTGCCGTCGTGATCAGGGGATCCAGCCGCATCCAGCTATGGGTGGCACGGCCGCCCAGGAGCACCGAGTGGAGAAGGGGGTTGGCCGCGGCGGACCAGGCTGGCGATAAGGTTTGGGCACGGAGATGCAGGCACGGGGAGGAAGAACTGGTGCTCGGGGAGTGTTGGCGGTGGCTCTTGTGTTGCTCTGGAGCAACGAGGAGGGAAGGAGGGGCTCTTTGCGGCGCGAATTTGAGCGGTGGCCGGCGGCAAGGTTCCCGGCCGTGGAGCAGAATGGGGGCACGGGAGGAGCAGTGGGTTGGCCTGGGGGCGTACGGGAGAGGGAGAGGGCCAAAGGAGCAGCAAGGGGGGTCGGGGGTGGCCCTTAAATAGGAGGGCGACGGTCCACCGAGGTCACGTGCGCCGGCGAGCACGTTGTCGTCGCCACGGGCCACAAGGCCGCGCGTGGGTGTGCCCGAGGTGTTCGTGGGGTTGGTCTAGGTTGAGAGGAAGGGAGAGAAGGAGTAGGGAGCGTCGGGGCAGCGCGCGCGTGTGAGCTCGCTCACTGGAGCTCGCGGTCGGCCAGTGCGCGTGCGAGAGGAGCGACAGGAGGAAGAGGGAGAAGGGGGCCGACCAGATGCCGTGTCACGGACGTCGAGGCAGCCTCGGGGGACACGATCCCAAAGCCCTAGGCTGTCGGGTGCCTCGGGCAGGACGCAGCTACAGTGCGGGGGCACACTGTAGGGCGTCCAGGGC
Organism: Secale cereale; assembly: GCA_902687465.1. Lineage (NCBI taxonomy): Eukaryota > Viridiplantae > Streptophyta > Magnoliopsida > Poales > Poaceae > Secale > Secale cereale. The sequence continues at coordinate 802,677,610 of LR738710.1, read as the reverse complement.
GCCCGTATGGACGGCATGGCCATGTCCTCGCTGCTCTGGACGCGTCCACTTTGCCCAATGATGTCTAGGGGGTCAGGGGAAGAGTAAAGTAGTGGGCTGTGGCCTTGGATGCCATGGAGGGCCACTGGAGGGAGGAGGAAGGTGAAAGAGGAGGAGAATGCTGCTGTCCAGAAGAGTAAAAATGGGGTTTTCACCCCTCAATCATTGAGCTCTGGCCATGGGGAAGTTACTGGAGGTAGAAGATGATCAGGTTTAACTGTGGTAAGAATTTGAGGTAAAGGGGAATAGTAAAAGGGGTCAAAACAATGGTTTTGGAAAAATGGCAGAAGGTGTTTGATGCAGATTTGGGCAAGCAAAATAACTCCACTTGACATGAGACTTAACAGGATCAAATGGCACATACATTTAGGCCCTTCCACCAAATTTGAGCTCATTTGGGCAAAGTTGCCAATGCAACTTTTGTAAACCCTAGAAATCAACAGAAATGGATTTCTCAAGATTAGGTTAAGCAAATCATCTTCCCTTGATGCACCACTTGGTTTAGTGTCATCATTTGGGGTTGTGAACATGTCCACAAAATTTGAGGCCCCAAGTAAAAAGTTGGCAATGTAGAGTTGTTCAAATTTGGATCTGGTCAGAAAGGGTTTGGGGGCACTTATATCAAGTTTTCCTTCTCCAAAACTTGTGCCATTTGGTCTAGATGCATAATTAGACCATTCTAGCATGTGCACCAAGTTTGAGAGCATCTGGACAAGTTTGGCAATGTAAAGTTGCTCAAACTTCAAAATGGACAGAAATGGTTTTGAGGGGATTAGATGATGTTTTCTTGATCTTCAAGGCATGAGGCTTTGTAAGATCATCACATATGTCATATTTGACATGATGGAATTTCCCTGGAATTTTTGGACAACATTTCCTTTGTAAATATTTCAAAAGCTTGAAATATCCAGAAAGGGTTTTGGAAGGATTTGTCCAATATTTTGAACATGACCATGTGTTGAAACTCTTATATATGGACAATATATGTCCAATGAGTTTCCTTGAATTTTGGAAAATATTTTTGAAATAATTAAATAATTTTTCCTTATTGAAGACCATTTCTGGCCTTAAGAAGAAGCTTTTAAATAAAATATAAAAATAACTTTTAAAATTATAGTTTTGTGGTTTATGGGAGTCCTATACCTAATAGGATTCAAATATACTTTTTGAAATATTTTTCACACGCTAAATAAGGTACTTGTAGTGCAAACCTCAATTCAGGGGTTTGGAAAACTAATTTTAGAAAATACTATTTGGCCAAAATGTTTTTATAAGAAAATACTATATTGGTCTATACACATGGCATGATCATTGGTAAAAGGTTTTGGATCAAGGAGATGAAGTATAAGAGTTGGAGGATTTATTTGATTTTTAGAGCACTAGCAAACAGCAAACATAAAACCAATCAAGCAAGATCAAAAACACTCAAAAGTTTTTTTGTTAAACCACACTTTAGCATGATTATTAGCTTAAGCAATGTGGCGCGAAAATCAGGGTGTGACAGTTAGTCAGACCAAAAGACATAACGGTATACTCGTACAACCCATACCTAGTGGTAAAGGCCGTCATAGGTATATCCTGCTCTCGAATCTTCAATTGATGGTACCCTGATCGCAGATCGATCTTGGAAAATACCTTAGCTCCTTGCAATCTATCGAACAGATCATTGATCATCGGCAGTGGGTACTTGTTCTTGATCGTTACTTCGTTCAATCCTCGGTAATCAACAACCATTCTTAACGATCCATCCTTCTTCTCCACTAGGAGTACTGGCAAACCCCAAGGCGAAGAACTTGGGCGTATGAATCCTTTATCTAGTAACTCCTTAATCTGTTTCTTAATCTCCTCCAAATCCTTTGCGGGCATCCTATATGGTCTCTTAGAAATTGGCCATGTGCCTGGCAAAAGCTCAATCAAAAACTCTATATCTCTGTCAGGTGGCATTCCTGGCAGTTCTTCTGGAAACACGTCAGGGAAATCCTTCACCACTGGTACTTCCTCCTGAACAACTCCTGATAAGGAATTTAATCTGTTCCTTTTCGGCTCATGCTGGGATACATACTTGATCCTTCTCCCTTCTGGCGTTGTAAGCAAAATGGACTTACTGGCGCATTCAATATTCCCTTCATACTTAGATAACCAATCCATGCCTAATATCACATCCAATTTTTGAGATTCCAATACTATTAGGTCCGAAGGGAAAATGTAGTTACCAATCCTTAATGGCAACTGATCACACCATAACTTAGCCATATACTCAGCTCCTGGCGAGGTTACTAACATGGGCGACCTAAGGGCTTGGGTTGGCAGCTTATACTTATCCACAAATCCCCTTGAAATGTATGAATGCGATGCACCAGTATCGAAAAGAACGAGTGCAGTAAAGGACTTAACTAAAAACTTACCTATTACTGCATCTGGCTGAGCTTTAACCTCCTCCACGCTAACGTGATTCACTTGTCCTTTGTTGAAGGGGTTGGGCTTCTTCGCAGCGCTTCCATTGCCATTCCCGTTCTTAGCTTCTGGGCAGTCATTGGCATAATGTCCATTCTTCCCGCACTTGTAGGTGACATGGCTGAAATCCTTCTTGGTGGGTGTGGACGGGGTAGGGCGGCTCTGGTTACTACTTGCTCCATTCCCATTTCCATTCTTAAGGCCATTATGATTGTGAGAGCTACCTCCTCCATGGGTATGTTGAAACTATCCTACCGTTTTAGGGGTAAAATGAGGCTTCTGTTGTGCTCCAGAATTGTACTTTCCTTGTCCATACTTCCTCTTGCGACTTTCAATCTGTTGATGCTTCCTTTCAATCATTAGAGCGCGATCAACCAGCTCCTGGTAGTTATTGAAAGTTGCCACCATCAACTATACACTCATCTCATCATTCAGCCCTTCCATGAATCTCTCCTGCTTAGCGGCATCTGTGGCCACATCATCTGGGGCATAACGAGATAGGGTACTAAACTCATCCACGTACTGAGCCACAGTACAATTGCCTTGGCGCAAATTGCGAAACTCCTGCTTCTTCATACTCATAGCTCCAGTTGAGACATGGGCGGTACGAAAAGCTTGCTGAAACTGATCCCAAGTCACATTGGCTATGGGAAAAGTGGCTGTGTACTTCTCCCACCATGCTGCGGCTGGTCCAGACAACTGGTGTGCGGCAAAACGCACCTTCTCAGCATCTGAGCAGTTAGCAGTGGTCAAATCCCTTCCAATTTTGCGCAGCCAGTCGTCAGCGACTATTGGTTCGATGCTGCTTGCAAACACTGGTGGTTGCAACCTTAAGAAACGTGTCAGGTTGTCCACGGGTGGTGGTGGTGGGTTGTTGTTGTTGTTCTGGTTGCTCTGAGTATTCTGGACAAGTAGTTGCATCAGGGTGTTCTGCTGCTGGATCAACTAGGTGAGCTCAGGGGGAAACTCAAATCCGGGCTCACGTCTTGGAGGCATCTGATGGGTGTAGAGGGAAGAGATTAGAATAGAAAGGAGGTCTAAGGGAAAATCACTACCCATATGCACATGAGGAAAACACACAATTCATCACACCAAAATCAATTTCAAACAAGGGCTTACACGGATCTAATCATTACAAAAGTGTTCTAAGTCTAATAATGGGAAAACTACTAGTCATAGGAAGGTCGTCTAGAAATTTTGATCGACAGAGGATTCCATGATATCTGCTCCAGCTTCATCTTCATAGTCTTCGTCTTTGCTATCATCGGGTTCCGAATCCGTGTCGTCAATGATGATGTAGTCTTCCGGTGGAATCTCCTTGGGTTCTTCTTCCTCTTCTTCTTCTCCCATGAGTATCCCTAACTTCTGTGTCAAGTCATCATTTTTCTCCACAAGTATTAGCATCTCCTCCTCATATCCGTCGCGCGTAGACTTGAGTTCCTCTTCTAACTCCAAGTTTCTGTTTAGTGCTTTCTTCAAATCTATCATCCCTGCACACATCTGGTGCTCCTGGCGATGAATGTGATGGTTCAACTCCTGGATGAAAACTGCAATGGATCTATCCTTCCGGGTGCTGATCATATCCCAATTCTCATCTCGGCGTCCACAAATTTGATAGATGGTGTCTTTTAGCTCCTGCTTATAGACTTCTCCAATCCTTCCCATAGCGATGTGGACTGCCATGCTCCTGCGTAGGCTCCATTTGGGCGCATTAAAAGAAAATGCTATGAGTGCGGTGACGGGCTTGAACGTCCTTCCTGAAACTTGAGCTTGAATCAACCAACGCTCCTCCTCAGGTAGAGTGGCGTTGTAGGTTCCGGTGAAACTTGGTAGTCCAATGTTTAGATATCTGGTGACTTCCTTCAGGTGTCGTCCAAATGGTGTATCTTCATCCGGTTGTGTGAACTTGTTCTTTGCATCCACCATCCTAAAAGAGTAGAAAAGATGAGGAGTCAGAAAAGAGAAGAGTGAATAGTGCTCTAGGGCTTTAACTTAGTGGTCGTGTCCTACAGTCAGCCTGTGCTCTGATACCATCTTGTAGCGACCAGACCTCAAACAGTCCGATCTCTGTGCATCAGTGTCATACCTGGATCAGTAATGCTGACACGCACAGTACTTGAAGGATTTATAACAGAGTAGCAATCACACACTTATTGCATCGATAGTTCCAACGATGAACTTATTACAATAAAAATGGCTTAAGGCCATCTAACACGATAACAGCGGAAGGCTTGGAAGATAAGTGAGTCCATCAACTCCAACGGCATCACTGAGTATAGAACCACTACCTATAAGGCACCTTACTCATCGTCTGAAAAGTCTGCAACATGAACGTTGCAGCCCGAAAACGGGTCAGCACATGGAATATGCTGGCAGTATAACACATAGAGAGTAACAAAAGTAAAGCTATACTATATGCAATATGGCCGGTGGAAAGCTCTATGGTTACAGTTTTTGCGTAAAGCCAATTTTTCCCTACTTCAAAGGAATAAATTTTTAATTAACTATCATGGTAGTTGAAACATCGTTGAGAAGATAGACATCCTCTCAACCCCAATTAATAAATCACCATTAAACCCAGCAATATTATTTAGAGTAACATGATGAGATTCACATGATATCCAGGTACTAGATACTCAAGACGTCCGTAACCGGGGACACGGCTAATCATGATCAGTTTGTACACTCTGCAGAGGTTTGTGCACTTTTCCCACAAGACTCGATCGCCTCCGTTTGGTTTCTCGCACTGCATGGTGTTTGAGAAAGGGATGACCGAGACACAGTCTTTTCGAAGAGGTCCCCTTAACCAGATAGATAGGCCGGTACACCTACAATCCCTCTACATCTGCTAGCCCATCATGGAAAGGTTTCCCACAACTTACTCAACTATGCCAGAGCCCATATTGGCATGTGGCTGCACACGGAAGTTTCTAGTATGAATAATCTCATGATCCCTTTGAGCTTGGGTGGCGGTCCAAAAGAAAAACAGGCAAACTGGAATACCCAGATGCCTCAATCCACCCAGATGTGTGTTAAAGTTGCCACCTTAAGTTGAACCATTAATTAACAAACTCACAACTGTCATGGATACACTCACCCAATCCACGTCTACGAGCATAGCATGGCCTAACAGCAAACGTAGAAGTAACTCCCAAAGGTTTGAATGTAATGCAGGTAATAGGTACTACCTATATCTACTTCCCAGTCCCACAAGTTAATTGATCCTACTCATGCAATGTGTGAGGGTTTGACTAATGCAATGAAAACTGGGTAATTGGAAAGTATGATCAAAGTGTTACTTGTCTTGCTGATGATCCGCAAAACCTAGGGATTCAAAGTAGCAAGCAGCGCACTCCGGGTACTCTATCGTAAACAAACAAGCACACAATAAGTACTCAACTAATGCACAGGTAAAACTCGAATAAGAGATCTAACCAGAAAGTTCAACTTAAGAACTCCGTTTTGCAAAAGAAACGACAAATGAAAAGCAACGAAAGACAAACGGCGAAAGAGAAACAACTACCGAACCAATCTGGACCAAAGTCCAAATTTAGAAGAGGCAAACGCTTGAGTGACTAGGTTAAACGGAAAGAGAATTTCGAGATGAAACTCCAGGCGCTTGAATCACCTGATTTCGATAAACGAGCGAAAAGTTAAACTAAAATGAAGATCGGATCAGAGATCGCGATCAGAAATTAAACTAGAAAAAGAAAACTAATACAGCTTAACGAACAAACGTTCGTCAGCTGAGACTAAACGACGAAATCGTTCGTTAGAACAAACAAACGGGTGAACGTTTACTAATTAACTAAACCGGAAAAAAAAACAGAAAACCGATCTAATAAAACCGATCTAAAGAAAAACTGACTAGGGTTCTTAAAAAACGACGGTCTGCTAAAAGAAAACCGGGCGGCTACCTCGTCGACGACCGGCGGGCGACGGGGCTGCGGTGGGTGGTGGTGGCGGCGGTGGGCAGCAGCAGCGGCGGCGGCGGCAACGGCGACGGCGGGGTGGCGAGGCGGCGTGCGGCGGCGTGCGGTGGCGAGGGGCGGGGCGACGGCTTGCGGCGGCGCGGCGGCTTGCGGCGGCGGCTGCGAGGTGGCGGGGTGGTGTGCGGCAGAGTGGGGGTGCTGCATTTATATAGGGGGGTGCTAGAAGCTTGGGGGAGGGGGCAAGAAACGGCGGCAGCGGCGGAGTCCGACGCGGGCACGGCGAGCGCGCGGGGAAGGCGGTGCGGGCGGCGGTCACGGCGGCTGGGCCTGGCTCGGCTGGGCTTCGGCCCAGTCGGGTCGGGTCCCCCTATATATTTTTTTCTAAATAACGCCGGTGCTACAAAAAAGAAATCTAGAAAATAAAATAAAAATCTAAAATTGCCAAAACAAATTTTCACCATCTAAATAGAATATTTAGAACAAGATGAACATTTTCTTGGCACTGAAATGCATTTTTTGAAAACATGCAATTTTTCCTAATTCAAATAAAACTCCAAATAAAACTTATTTGATTTTTCTATTAAATCCTTTGTATTTCTTTATTTTTGGGAGAGTCATTTTACTCCCTCTCTCATATATTTATGATAGAAATACTTGAAGATAAAATAAATAAAATCATATGATCCTATTTTCAAAATTTCAGAAACCTCAAATATGAAAATATTGAAATCCCAAACTCTCTCCGAGGGTCCTTGAGTTGCTTAGGATTTTCTGGGATCACCAAAAGCAAGCAAATATGATATGCATAATGATCAATGTATAACATTCCAAATTGAAAATTTGGGATGGTACACAATTGCTTCAATGATCGAGACCAAAGTTTGTTAGTTTCCAATGAAGTTTATGATGCATACTTGATATTGTGGCTGAATTGTTACTTTAGCATAAGAATCATATGACTATATCTATATAAGTTGCTGTTATGAGAATGATCATGATGCCCTCATGTCCGTATTTTGTTTTTATCGGCACCTCTGTCTCTAAACATGTGGACATATTTTTTGATATCGGCTTTCGCCTGAGGACAAGCGAGGTCTAGGCTTGGGGGAGTTGATACGTCCATTTTGCATCATGCTTATAAGTTGATATTTATTGCATTATGGGCTGTTCATACATGTTTTGTCACAACACTTATGCCTTTTCTCTCTTATTTTGCAAGGTTTACATGAAGAGGGGGAATGCAGGCAGCTGGAATTCTGGGCTGGAAAAGGAGCAAACTCTGGAAACCTATTATGCACAACTCCAAAAGCCCTGAAACTCCACAGAACATCGTTTCGAAAAATATAAAAAAAATATTTGGCGAAAGAAACCCACGGGAGGGGCCACCGGCTGGCCTCGAGGGTGGGGAGCGCGCCCCCCTTCCCAGGGCGCGACCCTGCCTCGAGGGCCAGCGGCAGGCCCACGGTGCCCATCTTCTCCTATATGAAGCTTTTTGACCTGGAAAAAATCAGAAGGAGGCTTTCGGGACCAGACGCCGCCGTCTCGAGGCGGAACCGAGGCGAAAATAAATCTAGGGCTCCGACAAAGCTGTTCTGCCGGGGATACTTCCCTCCGGGAGGGGGAAATCGTCACCGCCGTCATCACCAACAACTATCCCATCTTGGGGAGGGCTATCTTCATCAACATCTTCACCAGCAACATCTCCTCTCAAACCCTAGTTCATCTCTTGTATCCAATCTTTGTACCCAAACCTCAGATTGGTACCTGTGGGTTGCTAGTAGTGTTGATTACTCCTTGTAGTTGATGCTAGTTGGTTTATTTGGTGGAAGATCATATGTTCAGATCCATTATGCATATTGATACCCCTCTGATCATGAACATTATTATGTCTTGTGAGTAGTTACTTTTGTTCCCGAGGAAATGGGAGAAGTCTCGCTATCAGTAGTCATGTGAATTTGGTCTTCGTTCGATATTTTGATGAGATGTATGTTGTCTCTCCTCTAGTGGTGTCATGTGAACGTCGACTACATGACACTTTACCATTATTTGGGCCTAGAGGAAGGAATTGGGAAGTAGTAAGTAGATGATGGGTTGCTAGAGTGACAGAAGCTTAAACCCTAGTTTATGCGTTGCTTCGTAAGGGGCTGATTTGGATCCATATGTTTCAGGCTATGGTTAGGTTTACCTTAATACTTATTTTGTAGTTGCAGCTGCTTGCATTAGAGGTTAATCATAAGTGGTAGGCTTGTCCAAGTAAGGGCAGCACCCAAGCACCGGTCCACACACATACCAAATTATCAAAGTACCGAACGTGAATCAGACGATCGTGATGAAAACTAGCTTGACGATAATTCCCATGTGTCCTCGGGAGCGCTTTCCTTTATATAAGAGTTTGTCCAGGCTTGTCCTTTGCTACAAAAAGGATTGGGCCACCTTGCTGCACCTTATTTACTTTTACCGTTTGTCACTTGCTACCAATTATCTTATCACAAAACTATCTGTTACCTATAATTTCAGTGCTTGCAGAAAATACCTTACTGAAAACTGCCTATCATTTCCTTCTGCTCCTCGTTGGGTTCGACACTCTTACTTATCGAAAGGACTACGATAGTTCCCCTACACTTGTGGGTCATCAACCCGCCAGTCACCTTTAAGCAACGAGTGCTCGTAACGGTGAAACATGTCTCGCGTAAGCGTGCGCGTAATGTCGGTCTGGGCCGCTTCATCTCGCAATACCGCCGAAACAAAGTATGACATGCTGGTAAGCAGTGTGACTATTATCGCCCACAACTCATTGTGTTCTACTCATGCATATTATCTTTGCATAGACCTGGCTCATGATGCCACTGTTGGGGAACGTAGTATTTCAAAAATTTCCTACAATCACGCAAGATCTATCTACTAGATGCATAGCAACGAGAGGGGAGAGTGTGTCTACGTACCCTCGTAGACCCAAAGCGGAAGCGTCTAGTGACGCGGTTGATGTAGTCGAACTTTCTTCACGATCCAACCAATCAAGCATCGAATACGGAGCCTCCGCGTTCAGCACACGTTCAGCTTGATGACGTCCCATGAGCTCTTGATCCAGTAGAACTTCGCGGTAGAGTTTCGTCAACACGACGGCGTGGTGATAGACATGATAAAGCTACCGGCGCAGGGCTTCGCCTAAGCACTGCAACGATATGACCGAGGTGTGTTTCTGTGGAGGGGGGCACCGCACACGGTTGGGAGAGATCAACTTGATCAACTTGTGTGTCTAGAGGTGCCCCCTGCCCCCGTATATAAAGGAGCAAGGGGGAGGCCGGCCGGCCCCTATGGCGCTTCCTAGTAGGAGTCCACCAAGAGGGAGAGGGGAAAGAAGGAGAGGGAGAGGGAGAAGGAAAGGGGCGCCGCCCCCCCCCCCTCCTTTCCTTGTCCAATCCAGACCAAGGGGGAGGGGCGCGCAGCCCTGATACGTCTTTAACGTATCTATAATTTTTTATTGTTCCATGCTATTATATTATCCTTCTAGGATGTTTAATGGGCTTTGTCATACACTTTTATATGATTTTTGGGACTAGCCTATTAACCTAGAGCCCAGTGCCAGTTTTTGTTTTTTCCTTGTTTTTGAGTTTTACAGAAAAGGAATATCAAACGGAGTCCAATTGACGTGCCAATTTTTGATGATTTTTTCTGGACCAAAAGAAGCCCCCAAAGTAAAAGAGTTGGGCCAGGAGAGCCACAGGCTGCTCACGAGGTTGGGGGCGCGCCTTGGGCAGGTGGTGGCGCCGCCCTATCTCGTGGACGGCCCGGAGGGCCCCCTGACTTGTGCCCTACGCCAAAAAATCCTATAAATACTGAAACCTTCGGAAATTAACCTAGATCGGGAGTTCCGCTGCCGAAAGCCTCTGTAGCCACCGAAAACCAATCTAGACCCGTTCTGGCACCCTGCCGGAGGGGGGAATCCCTCTCCGGTGGCTATCTTCATCATCCCAGCGCTCTCCATGACGAGGAGGGAGTAGTCCACCCTCGGGGCTGAGGGTATGTACCAGTAGCTATGTGTTTGATCTCTCTCTATCTCGTGTTCTAGAGATGGCATGATCTTGATGTATCGCGAGCTTTGCTATTATAGTTGGATCTTATGATGCTTCTCCCGCTCTACTCTCTTGTAATGGATTGAGTTTTCCCTTTAAAGTTATCTTATCAGATTGAGTGTTTAAGGATTTGAAAACACTTGATGTATGTCTTGCACGTGTTTATCTGTGGTGACAATGGGATATCATGTGATCCACTTGATGTATGTTTTGGTGATCAACTTGCGGGTTCCGTGACCTTGGGAATCTATGCATAGGCGTTGGCACACGTTTTTGTCTTGACTCTCCGGTAGAAACTTCGGGGCACTCTTTGAAGTACTTTGTGTTGGTTGAATAGATGTTTCTGAGATTGTGTGATGAATATCGCATAATCATGCCCACAGATACTTGAGGTGACAATGGAGTATCTAGGTGACATTAGGGTTTTGGTTGATTTGTGTCTTAAGGTGTTATTCTAGTACGAACTCTATGATAGATTGAATGTTACTACGTACTCTAGAATAGATCGATCAGAAAGAATAACTTTGAGGTGGTTTCGTACCCTACCATAATCTATTCATTTGTTCTCTGCTATTAGTTACTTTGGAGTGACTCTTTGTTGCATGTTGAGGGCTAGTAATATGATCCAGTTATGTTTCCTTGTTGAGAGAACTTGCACTAGTGAAAGTATGAACCCTAGGCCTTGTTTCCTATCATTGCAACACCGTTTATGCTCACTTTTACCACTTGCTACATTGCTTTTTTTATATTTTCTTACTACAAAAACCTATATCTACCATCCATATTCCACTTGTATCACTATCTCTTCGCCGAACTAGTGCACCTATACAATTTACCATTGTATTGGGTGTGTTGGGGACACAAGAGACTCTTTGTTATTTGGTTGTAGGGTTGTTTGAGAGAGACCATCTTCATCCTACGCCTCCCACGGATTGATAAGCCTTAGGTCATCCACTTGAGGGAAATTTGCTACTGTCCTACAAACCTCTGCACTTGGAGGCCCAACAGCGTCTACAAGAAGAAGGTTGTGTAGTAGACATCAAGCTCTTTTCTGGCGCCGTTGCCGGGGAGGTTAGTGTTTGAAGGTATATCTTTAGATCTTGCAATCGAATATTTTAGTTTCTTGTTTTATCACTAGTTTAGTTTATAATAGAAAACTACAAAAAAATGGAATTGAGGTTACCTCATATGCTTCATCTTTTTAATATCTTTCGTGAAAATGATGGGAAGGAAAATTGTCCTCAAGTACTAGAAGAAGAATTACATAGGATGCTTGGCATAAAATATGTTCATGATGAGAATGATTGCAATGTTGTTAATACGAATTCTTTGAATACCAATGATGCTAATGATATGCAAAGCCACAAGCTTGGGGATGCTATGTTTGATGAAGATGATATGTTTAGTCCCCCAAGTTTTGATGAGCAAATTTATTATGATGAAAGCATGCCTCCTATTTATGATGATTATTGTGATGACACGTATGCTATAAAGAATAAAGATAACCATGAAACTTGTCATCGTGATTTTAATTTTCAATTGGATTATGCTTCACATGATAGTTATTTTGTTGAATTAGCTCCTCCCACTACTATGAATGAGAAGAATTTTGCTTCTGATGGGAGTAGTAAAATTTCTTTGCAAGTAGATCATGAAAAGAATGCTTTATGTGCTGGTTATATGGTTGAATTCATTCATGATGCTACTGAAAATTATTATGAGAGAGGATCATACGCTTGTAGGAATTGCAATAATATCGAGTTTCCTCTCTATGTGCTTAATATCTTGAAGTTATGCTCGTTTTCCCTTCCTATGCTAGTTGATTATCGTTCCCATAAGTTGTTTGCTTACAAAATCCCTATCCATAGGAAGTGGGATAGACTTATATGTGCTAGTCATATTCTTCATGATGCTCCCTTTATGTTTCAATTCTTATCTTTTATGCGAGCATCATTGAAATCATCATGCCTAGCTAGGGGCGTTAAACGATAGCGCTTGTTGGGAGGCAAGCCAACTTTATTTTGTTTTCTTTGCTTTTGCTTCTGTTTAGGAATAAATATTTCATCTAGCTTCTGTTTAGATGTGGTTTTGTGTTTTAATTAGTGTTTGTGCCAAGTAGAACCTTTGGGAAGACTTGTGTGAAGTTTATATGATCTTGCTCTGAAAAACAGAATCGTTAGCGCTCGCTAGAATGGTCATCAGATTTTACTGGAGCGTGCTATTTAGTTGATTCTTTTTGCAGATGATTAATAGACAATTTCCTCATGTTTACCAATTTAGTTTACTTTTTTGGAGTTACAGAAGTATGTGAAAACTGCAGATTACTACAGACTGTTCTGTTTTTGACAGATTCTGTTTTTCGTGTGTTGTTTGCTTATTTCAATGCATCTATGAGTAGTATTGGGAAGTATGAATCATAGAGAAGTTAGAATACAGTAGGTTTAACACCAATATAAACAAAGAATGAATTCATTGCAGTACCTTTGAGTAGTGGTTTGTTTTCTTATACTAACGGAGCTCACGAGATTTTTGTCTAAGTTTTGTGTTGTGAAGTTTTCAAGTTTTGAGTATTGCTTTGATGGACTATGGAACAAAGAGTGGCAAGAGCCTAAGCTTGGGGATGCCCAAGGCACCCCAAGGTAAAATTCAAGGACAACCAAAAGCCTAAGCTTGGGGATGCCCGGGAAGGCATCCCCTCTTTCGTCTTCATCTATCGGTAACTATACTCGGAGCTATATTTTTATTCACCACATGATATATGTTTTACTTGGAGCGTCATGTATTTTAGTTTGTTTTGCTTGCTGTTTGAATAATATCCTAAGATCTGAAATTCTTAAATGTTAGAGAGTCTTCACATAGTTACATAATTATACAACTACTCGTTGTTCTTCACTTGTATCTTTCGGAGTAGTTTGTCATTTGCTCTAGTGCTTCACTTATATCTTTTAGAGCACGGCGGTGGTTTTATTTTGAAGAAATAGATGAACTCTCATGCTTCACTTATATCCTTTTGAGAGGGGTGCTGCTACAAATAAACCGGCTGATCCCAGAAAAGATTAGCCGCCTCCCTAGCCATCCGATTACACAAGAGTGCACCGATGGATCCTTCTATTCATTACCTCTACTCTATCACGTAGCACAAATGTCAACTCGCATGCCAGGAGAGGAACAGCACCTGCGACTCGCGGCGACCACGCTGCACTACTCCCAGCATGCCGGTCACACTTGTAGCCTATGATCTCACGCATCGACGAGGCTGTCTTGCAGCAAACACCGACAAAGTCGCCGCCGTCCCTTGCAGCACCACTCCTGTTGCAGCATCGGCACTGCGGCGCCGGCGACCACCACGTGTTGCGTTGCAGCACCGGCAACGCTCATCGCCAGCCTCCCCCTACATGCTGTGTTGCAGAACCGCAGCTAGCGGCGCCCGCTGCCATCACGACCGCATGTTGCATTGCAGCACCGGCAGCGCGGCGCCCGCCTTCGGCGACCACCGTGTGCCGCGTTGCAGCAGTGAACAGCGCTCGCCGCGGGCCTCCCCCTGCAAGCTATGTTGCAACACCACAGTCCGCAGCGAGCGGCGCCCGCCGCTGACGACCACCGCATGCTTTGTTGCAACGTTGAGCAGCTCGCCGTCGGCCTCCCACTGCATGTTGCGTTGCAGCACCCGCCTCCATGCACCCCCTACGCGCTCCTACAATGCAGCAACGACGACACCCTCGCTGCACACGCGGTTGCCCTTGCAGGAGAGAGAAGCTTCTCGTCGATGGAGCTTGGTGGCTGTTGGTGGATGGACGCGGTTGTAGACTTGTAGAGGTATCGACTGAGAGAGAGAGAGAGAGGAGTATGCGGGGAAGATGATGAAAGATGCAACCGACGCCTCGATGAGTAGTGGAGGAAAACTTCTAGGGAAGAGATAAGCCTATGCTGGTGGAACTGTTTGCTTGGACACGTCTACGACGCATGAGGCGGTTTACGCAATCGCTAGATCAGTCGGCTATTTTAAAACCTTTTCCTTTTGAGAGTCTATTAAAACAGCATGGTAATGTGCTTTGGCTATAAAACTAGCCATCACATGATAGACATCCATGATCAATGTAGTAAAAACTTTCATACTAAGTGCATTGAATATGATGAGAAGTTGGATGCTTGATAATTGTTTTGAGATATGAGGATAGTGATATTAGAGTCATGCTAGTGGAGTTATTATGAAATTCAGAAATACTTGTGTTAAAGTAAGTGATTCCCGTAGCATGCACGTATGGTGAACCGCTATGTGACGAAGTTAGAGCATGAGGTATTTGTAGAGTGTCAACCTTTATGTGGAGGTCGGGGGCGCGCGATGGTTAACTCCTACCAACCTCCCCCCTAGGAGCATGCGTTGATTGCTTTGTTTTGATGACTCGTAGATTTTTGCAATAAGTATATGAGTTCTTATGACTAATGTTGAGTCCATGGATTATACGCACCCTCACCCTTCCACAATTGCTAGCCTCATTTGTATCGCGCAACTTTCGCCGGTACCACGCACCCACTATATATCCTTCCTCAAAACAGCCACCATATATCTTCCTCAAAACAGCCACCATACCTACCTATCATGGCATTTCCATAGTCATTCCGAGATATATTGCCATCCAACTTTCCACCGTTCCGTTCATATGACACGCTTCATATTGTCATATTGCCATGCATGATCATGTAGTTGACATCGTATTTGTGGCAAAGCCACCATGCATAATTTTTCATATATGTCACTCTTGATTCATTGCACATCCGTGTACACCGCCGGAGGCATTCATATAGAATCATGCTTTGTTCTAGTATCGAGTTGTAATATGGAGTTGTAATTCAATGAAAGTGTGATGATCATCATTATTAGAGCATTGTCCCATGTGAGGAAAGGCTAAATCAAGAAAGCCCCTCCGAAAAAAAGAAAAAAAAAGGGAAGGAAAGGCCAAACAAAAAAAGAAAGGCCCAAAAAAAGAAAACGCACAATTGCTACTATCTTTTCCACACTTGTGCTTCAAAGTAGCACCATGTTCCTCATGATAGAGAGTCTCATGTTTAGTCACTTTCATATACTAGTGGGAATTTTCATTATAGAACTTGGCTTGTATATTCCAACGATGGGCTTCCTCAAATGCCCTAGGTCTTCGTGAGCAAGCAAGTTGGATGCACACCCACTTAATTTATTTTGTTGAGCTTTCATACATTTTTAGCTCTAGTGCATCCGTTGCATGGAAATCCCTACTCACTCACATTGCTATCTATTGATGGGCATCTTCATAGCCCATTAATACGCCTAGTCGATGTGAGACTATCTCCCTCCTTTTTGTCTTCTCCACAGCCACCTCTCTATTCCACCCATAGTGCTATGTCCATGGCTCACGCTCATGTATTGTGTGAAAGTTGAAAGGTTTGAAAGAATAGAGTATGAAAACAAGTGCTTGGCTGAAACTGGGGTTGTGCATGATATGAATATTTTGTGTGATGAAGAGAGAGCATAGTAAGACTATATGATTTTGTAGGGATAACTTTCTTTAGCCATAGTATTTTGAGAAGACATGATTGCTTTGTTAGTATGCTTGAAGTATTATTATTTCTTATGTCAATATAGACTTTTGTCTTGAATCTTTCAGATCTAAACATTCATGCCACAATTAAGAGAATTACATTGAAAATTATGTTCGTTAGCATTCCACATCAAAAATTCTGTTTTTATCATTTACCTACTCGAGGACGAGCAGGAATTAAGCTTGGGGATGCTTGATATGTCTCCAACGTATCTATATTTTTTGATTGTTCCATGCTTTTATATTATCCTTCTAGGATGTTTAATGGGCTTTGTCATACACTTTTATATGATTTTTGGGACTAACCTATTAACCTAGAGCCCAGTGCCAGTTTCTGATTTTTCCTTGTTTTTGAGTTTTACAGAAAAGGAATATCAAACGGAGTCGAATTGACGTGCCAATTTTTGATGATTTTTTCTGGACCAAAAGAAGCCCCCGAAGTAAAAGAGTTGGGCCAGGAGAGCCACGGGCTTCCCACGAGGGTGGGGGGCCCGCCCTGGGCAGGTGGTGGCGCCACCCTATCTCGTGGACGGCCGGAGGCCCCCTGACTTGTGCCCTACGCCAAAAAATCCTATAAATACTGAACCTTCGGAAATTAACCTAGATCGGGAGTTCCGCCGCCGAAAGCCTCTGTAGCCACCGAAAACCAATCTAGACCCGTTCTCGCACCCTGTCGGAGGGGGGAATCCTTCTCTGGTGGCTATCTTCGTCATCCCGGCGCTCTCCATCACGAGGAGGGAGTAGTCCACCCTCGGGGCTGAGGGTATGTACCAGTAGCTATGTGTTTGATCTCTCTCTTTCTCTCTCTCTCTCTCTCTCTCTCTCTCTCTCTCTCGTGTTCTTGAGATGGCACGATCTTGATGTATCGCGAGCTTTGCTATTATAGTTGGATCTTATGATGCTTCTCCCCCTCTACTCTCTTGTAATGGATTGATTTTTTGTTGGGGATCGTAGCAGAAAATCAAAAAAATCCTACGCATCACCAAGATCTATCTATGGAGTCTACTAGCAACGAGAGGGGGGTGCATCTTCATACCTTTGAGGATCGCGATGCGGAAGCGTTACAAGAAAGCGGATGAAGGAGTCGTACTCGCAGCGATTCAGATCGTGGTTGATTCCGATCTAAGCACCGAACAACGGTGCCTCCACGTTCAACACACGTGCAGCCCGGTGACGTCTCCCGTGCCTTGATCCAGCAAGGGGAGAGGGAGAGGTTGGGGAAGACTCCATCCAGCAGCAGCATGACGGCGTGGTGGTGGTGGAGGAGCATGGCACTCTAGCAGGGCTTCGCCAAGCACCGCAAGAGACGAGGAGGGGGAGGGGTAGGTCTGTGCCAAGAGGGAGATGATCTCGTGTGTATGGCAGCCCCAAAACCCCCATATATATATATAGGGGAAGGGGAGGGGGTGCGCCCCCATCTAGGGTTCCCTCCCTAGGGGTGGCGGTAGCCCCCAAAACCCATCTAGGGTGCGGCCAAGGGGGGAAGAGAGGGGGGCGCCCTAGGGTGGGCCTTAAGGCCCATCTGGACCTAGGGTTTGCCCCCCTCCCACTCTCCATGCGCCTTGGTCTTTGGTGGGGGGCGCACCAGCCCACCTGAGACTGGTTCCCTCCCAAACTTGGCCCATGCAGCCCTCTAGGGCTGGTGGCCCCACCTGGTGGACCCCCGGGACCCTCCCAGTGGTCCCGGTACGTTACCGATAGCACCTGAAACTTTTCTGGTGACCAAAACAGGACTTCCCATATATAAATCTTTACCTCCAGACCATTCCGGAACTCCTCGTGACGTCCGGGATCTCATCAGGGACTCCGAACAACATTCGGTAACCACGTATATCTATTCCCTATAACCCTAGCATCATCGAACCTTAAGTGTGTAGACCCTACGGGTTCGGGAGTCATGCAGACATGGCCGAGACAACTCTCCGGTCAATAACCAACAGCGGGATCTGGATACCCATGTTGGCTCCCACATGTTCCACGATGATCTCATTGGATGAACCATGATGTCAAGGATTCAATCAATCCCGTATACAATTCCCTTTGTCTACCGGTATAGTACTTGCCCGAGATTCGATCGTCGCTATCCCGATACCTTGTTCAATCTCGTTACCGGCAAGTCTCTTTACTTGTTCCGTAGCACATCATCCCTTCATCAACTCCTTGATCACATTGTGCACATTATGATGATGTCCTACCGAGTGGGCCCAGAGATACCTCTCCGTCACACGGAGTGACAAATCCCAGTCTTGGTTCGTGCCAACCCAACAGACACTTTCGAAGATGCCCGTAGTGCACCTTTATAGCCACCCAGTTACGTTGTGACGTTTGGTACACCCAAATCATTCCTACGGTATCCGGGAGTTGCACAATCTCATGGTCTAAGGAAAAGATACTTGACATTTAGAAAAGCTTTAGCATACAAACTACACGATCTTGTGCTAGGCTTAGGATTGGGTCTTGTCCATCACATCATTCTCCTAATGATGTGATCCCGTTATCAATGACATCCAATGTCCACGGTCAGGAAACCGCAACCATCTATTGATCAACGAGCCCGTCAACTAGAGGCTCACTAGGGACATGGTGTTTGTCTATGTATCCACACATGTATCTGATTTTCCTATCAATACAATTCTAGCATGGATAATAAACAATTATCATGAACAAGGAAATATAATACTAACCAATTTATTATTGCCTCTAGGGCATATTTCCAACAGTCTCCCACTTGCACTAGAGTCAATAATCTAGTTCACATCGCCATGTGATTAACACTCACAGGTCACATCGCCATGTGACTAACATCCAGAGTTTACTAGAGTCAATAATCTAGTTCACATCACTATGTGATTAACACTCAATGAGTTCCGGGTTTGATCATGTTATGCTTGTGAGAGAGGTTGTAGTCAATGGGTCTGCAACATTCAGATCCCTATGTAGTTCGCAAAACTTTATGTCATATCGTAGATGCTGCTACCATGTTCCACTTGGAGCTACTCCAAATTGTTGCTCCATTATACGTATCCGGTATCTCTATTTAGAGCAATCCGGATAGGTGTTAAGCTTGCATCGACGTAACTTTTTACGTTGGACTCTTTATCACCTCCATAACCGAGAAACATTTCCTTATTCCTCTAAGGATAATTTTGACCACTATCTAGTGATCCACTCTTGGATCACCTTTGTACCCTCTTGCCAGACATGTGGCAAGGCACACATCAGGTGCGGTACTCAGCATGCCATACCGTATAGAGCCCATGACAAAAGCATAGGGGACGACCTTCGTCCTTCCTCTTTCTTCTGCTGTGGTCAAGCTTTGAGTCTAACTCAACTTCACACCTTACAATTCAGGTAAGAACTCCTTCTTTGACTGATCTATTTTGAACTCCTTCAAAATTATGTCAAAGGTGTGTGTTCTTTTGAAAGTATCATCAGGCGTCTTGATCTATCTCTATAGACCTTGATGCCCAATATGTAAGCAGCTTTATCCAAGTATTCCTTTGAAAAACTCCTTTCAAACAACCCTTTATACTTTCCAGAAATTCTACATCATTTCGGGTCAGCAATATGTCATTCACATATACTTATCAAAAATGTTGTAGTGCTCCCACTCACTTTATTGTAAATACAAGTTTCTAACAAACTTTGTATAAACCCAAAAACTTTGATCATTCCATCAAAGCGTATATTCCGACTCCGAGATGCTTGCTCTAGTCCATGGAAGGATCGCTGGAGCTAGCATACATTTTAGCATCCTTAGGATCGACAAAACATTTCTGATTGTATCACATACAACCTTTCCTTACGAAAACTGGTAAGGAAACTTGTTTGACATCCATCTGTCAGATTTCATAAATGCAGCTAATGCTAACATGATTCCGACGGACTTAAGCATCGCTATGGGTGAGAAAATCTCATCGTAGTCAACTCCTTGAACTTGTGAAAAACTCTTCGCCACAAATCGAGCTACATAGACGGTGACATTGCCGTCCACGTCCGTCTTCTTCTTAAATATCTATTTATCTTAATGGCTTGCCGATCATCGGGCAAGTCCACCAAAGTCCATACTTTGTTTTGATACATGATCCTATCTCGCATTTGTCGGCTTCTAACCATTTGTTGGAATACGGGCCCACCATCGCTTCTCCATAGTTCGTAGGTTCATTGTTGTCCAACAACATGACATCTAAGACAGGATCACCATACCACTCAGGAGTAGTACATATACTTGTCGACCTACGAGGTTCGATAGCAACTTGATCCGAAGCTTCATGATCACTATCATTAGTTTCCTCTTCCACAGTCGTAGGTTCCACAGAAACATCTTTCTGTGTTGCACTACTCTCCGGTTGAAGTGAGGGTTCGACAACCTCGTCAAGTTCTATCTTCCTCCCAGTCAATTCTTTCGAGAGAAACTCCTTCTCGAGAAAGGACCCGTTCTTAGCGACAAACATTTTTGCCCTTGGATCTGAGATATAAGGTATACCCAACTATTACCTTTGGGTATCCTATGAAGATGTATTTGTCCTCTTTGGGTTCGAGCTTTTTTCGGCTGAAGCCATAAGCATCGCAGCCCCAAACATTAAGAAACGACAACCTTGGTTTCTTGCCAAACCATAGCTCACATGGCGTCGTCTCAATGGACTTAGATGGTGCCCTATCTAAAGTGAATGCAACTGTCTCTAATGCATAACCTCGAAATAATAGCGATAGATCGGTAAGAGACATCATAAATCACACCATATCTCATAATGTTCGATTACGACATCCGGACATACCATTACGCTGTGGTGTTCCAGGTGGCTTCAACTGCGAAACAATTCCACAATGTCTTAAGTGATTGCCAAACTCATAACTCAGAAAATCTCCCCTTGATCAGATCGTAGGAACATGATCTTCTTGTTATGATGATTCTTCACTCTGAAATTGCTTGAACTTTTCAAACGTTTCAAACTTTTGCTTCATTAAGTAAATATACCCATATTTACTCAAATCGTCAGTGAAGATGAGAAAATAATGATATCCACCACACGCCTTAATTCTCATTGGATTACACACATCAGCATGTATGATTTCCAACAAGTCACTTGCCCGTTTCATTCTACCTGAAAACGAGTCTTAGTCATCCTGCCCATGAGGCATGGCTCGCATGTGTCAAGCGATTCAAAATCAAGTGACTCCAAATATCCATCAGCATGGAGTTTCTTCATGCATTTTATGCCAAAATGATCTAAGCGGCAGTGCCACAAGAAGGTGGTACTATCATTATTAACTCTACATCTTTTGGCGTTAATATTATTATCATGCGTATTACTATGATCGAGATTCAATAAACCATTGGGCGCATGACCATAAAGGTATTATTCATGTAAACAGAATACCTATTATTCTCTAACTTAAATGAATAACCATATTGCAATGAACATGATCTAATCATATTCATGCTCAACGCAGACACTTGATAACATTTATCTAGGTTCAACACTAATCCCGAAGGTAGAGGGAGCGTGCGATGGTGATCTTATCAACCTTGGAAACACTTGCAACACACATCATAACCTCGCCCTTAGCTATTCTCCGTTCAGTCCGTTGCTTTTTGCTTCAAGTCACTAATAACAGCAACTGAACTGGTATCCAATACCCAGGCACTACTAGGAGTACTAGTAAGGTACACATCAATAACACGTATATCAAATATACTTTGTTGAAGTTGCCAGCTTTCTTATCTACCATGTATTTGGGGTAGTTCCGCTACCATGTGACCGTTCCCCTTACAATAGAAGCACTTAGTCTCGAGGTTTGGGCTCAACCTTGGGTTCCTTCATTAGAGCAACAACGGGTTTGCCATTCATGAAGTTTCCCTTCTAGCCCTTGCCCCTTTTGAAACCAGTGGTCTTGTTAAACCATCAACACTTGATGCTCCTTCTCGATTTCTACTTTTGCGGTCTTAAGCACCGCTAATAGCTTCGGGATCATCTCCATCCTTTGCATGTCATAGTTCATCACGAAGTTCTAGTAGCTTGGTGATAGTGTCTAGAGAATTCCGTCAACCACTGTCTCATCTGGAAGATTAACTCCCACTTGGTTCAAGTGATTTTAGCACCCAGACATTCTGAGCACATGCTCACCAGTTGAGCTATTCTCCTCCATTTTGTTGGCAAAAGAACTTGTCAGAGGTCTCTTACCTCTCAACACGGGCATGAGCCTGAGATCCCAATTTTAGCTCTTGGAACATCCCATATGTCTTATGGCGTTCAAAACGTCATTGGAATCCCGATTCTAAGCCGTAAAGTATGGAGCACTGAACTATCAAGTAGTCATCAGGACGTGTCTGTCGGGTGTTCACAACATCCACGGACGATGTTGTAGGGGTTTGCACATCGAGCGGTGCATCAAAGACGTAAGACTTCTGTGTAGAAGTGAGGACACTCCTCGGACTACGGACTCAGTCCGCATCATTGCTTACAATATCTTTCAACTTAGTCTTTCTCTAGGATCGTATTAAACTGGGAGCTACAACGCAAGCTATTGGTCTACAACATAATTTGCGAAGACAACTTAGACTATTGTTCATGACAATTAAGTTCATCTAATCAAATTAAATGTACTCCCACTCAGATAGACATCTCTCTAGTCATCCAAGTGATACATGATCCGAATTGACTAGGCCGTGTCCGATCATCATGTGAGACGGACTAGTCATCAACGGTGAACATCTTTATGTTGATCGTATCTTCTATACAACTCATGTTCGACCTTTCGGTCTTCCGTGTTCCGAGACCATGTATGTACATGCTAGGCTCGTCAAGTGAACCCTAAGTGTATTGTGTGTGTAAATCTGGCTTACACCTGTTGTATGCTGAAAGCACATTTGCTCCCTGGGTGGTTTTGGTAATTAATGACAACATACTTTGTGGTTGGACTAATGCCTTTATCAAGTATGTTTCAGGAAATCCAATCACATTGGTATGGCAAGATGACTGAAGAAGTGGACCCCTCAAAATGCTAAGGAAAGCATTGGCAAAAGCTCAAGACTCCATTTTTGGTTTAGTGATCCAAGATCACATTGAGTCCATAGGAAAAGCCAATACTATTAAAAGGGGATGAGGTTGTGTTGATGATCTGGTTGCTCAAGTGCTTAGTGATATATCTCCTTCAACTATCAGCAACTTTCACTACTATACACACTCATAAGTAATCTCGGACAAACCGATTCTTCCAACTCAGTCCCACCGAGATGAACCACTTCAGCCATATTCCAAACCCTAGAAAAATCGGTCATTCCGAGTTTGAGATCGGTCTCACCGAAATGTGGACTGCCAACCTTCTGTAACCATTTGACATCATTTCGGAATAACCGAGATTTCTTTTTCGGTCTTACCGAGATTGACAAGCTTCTGTCTTGGCTCAAATCGGTCTCACCGAGATTGCATCTTCGGTCCCACCGAAACTGGCATGTTCCTGTCTTTTCTCAAATCGGTCTAACCGAGTTTTCTTTCTCGGTCCCACCGAAAACTCCAACGTTCATATCATTTACACTTTCGGTCTCACCGAGATGGTATTTTTGGTCCCACCGAAAACCCCAACGTTCACTATATTTGAACTTTCGGTCTGACCGAGTTTCCACTTCGGTCTCACCGAGATTGCTCAATTATGTGTGTAACGGTTGGATTTTTGTGTGGAGGCTATATATACCCCTCCACCCCCTCTTCATTCGTGGAGAGAGCCATCAGAAAGTACTACCACTCCTACCTTACACTTTCTGAGAAGAGAACCACCTACCCTTGTGTTGAGATCAAGTTATTCCATTCCTACCATATGAAACTTGATTTCTAGCCTTCCCAAGTTGCTTTCCACTCAATCCTTTCTTCCACCACAGCCATATCAGCGAGGAGAGTTGAGTGTTGGGGAGATTATCATTTGAAGCACAAGAGCAAGGAGTTCATCATCATCTACAACATCTATTACCTTTTGGAGGGTGGTGCCTCCTAGATTGGTTAGGTGTCGCTTGGGAGCCTCCGTCATCGAGATGTGGAGTTGAACCAAGAAGTTTGTAAGGGCAAGGAGATCGCCTACTTCGTGAAGATCTACCCCGAGTAAGGCTAGCCCTCCGTGGGCGTAGGCCATGATGGAATAGACAAGGTTGCTTCTTCATGGACCCTTCGTGGGTGGAGCCCTCCGTGGACTCGCGCAGCCGTTACCCTCCGTGGGTTGAAGTCTCCATCAACGTGGAAGTACGATAGCACCACCTATCGGAACCACGGGAAAAATCATTGCGTCTCCAAATTGCGTTTGATCTTCTCCACTTCTCTTTACTACTTGTGCAATTTACTTTCCGCTGCCCATACTCTAGAATTGCATGTGTAGTGTGCTACTTGACTTGTGTGCTATGCAAAAACTGTCAAAATATGTCCTTGATAAAAGACAGAATTTTTATCTTGTCGAGTAGTCTAATCACCCCCCCTCTAGACACTCTCACCTTCTTCGATCCTACAATTGGTATCAGAGCTCTGGTCTCCATTGCTTTGGTTTACACACCATTGGAGGAAGATGGACGTGTCTACGGATGGGAGTGTTAGCCATAGAGTGCCTGTTCTTAATGGAAGGTTCTATAACTCTTGGAGGTCTGAAATGCTTAGTATCTTTAAATTGTACAATTTGTGCAAATATATTGAGACCCCCTATGTGCCTCCTTTTGATCCCTTGCACCCTACCATGGATGAAGAGCTTGATTTGCTTCGTAACCTTAGAACTGTAAATCTTATCATTAGAGGGTTACCCGATAACTTGCTTAATCTTGTTACAAACTTTGAGTGCGCCTATGCTATGTGGAAATTCTTGGAAGAACTTTATCCGGACTACTCTTTGAGAAGTCTTGATGAAATTCTACACAAGACTATTGAATTTGATAAGTTGCACCCCAATGATCCCAACTTTGATAAATGCTTCTTTGAGCTTCGTGATCTTATAAAAAAAAGGGTGATCCCGTGTCGGTGTACTGAGGTAGGGGTACCTCAGTACCCCAACTTGTGCACGGGCAGTTGCTGCTTCCCGCGGCAGGGTTTACCACGCGCTCGCCGGAGACCTTCCTGCTCCATATCAAACCATTCAAAAACAAAGTATGCAAGACAGAAGATCGAGACCCCGGCAAGTGGAGCTTGCCGGGAAGGCCGTACCAGGCTCAAGATTACCTCACTAGCACAAGGCCCTGGCAAGAGGAGCTTGCCAGGAAGACTAGAAGATTCCATCATAGAAGACACGCCTCGGCGCTATATGCGTCCCGGCGAGGGCCCGGGGAACGGCAAGCTCCCGGGCCCGGCAAGATCAAGACCCCGGCAAGGTGCTTGCCGGGAGAGTTGCGCTGTGTGCCCGCGCTCCAGCTCATCGGCCCACGCGTCGCCCTGGGGCCTATCCAGGGACGCGTGGCGGATGGCTGTGCAGCCTGGGGGACACGGTGGCACTCCACGGTGGTGGATCCATCGCCGTGGCAGACGGAGACGCAAGGGCGGGAGCTTTTGGGGTCGACGGCGACGGGCATTAAATGCCCTTGTCCCCCACTGTCAAAGTAGGTAGCGACCACTGTTCGCGCACTGTAGCTCCACTGTTCCCGCACTGTTACAACTACCACCTCTTTTACGTTTTTACCCCTTTCTCCTACGTTGACATCTGTCGGTGACCCCTTGTACTATAAAAGGAGGCCCATGCACAACGTGGAGGGGGTTCGGAACATAGATCACTCATACGCTCGGTGTAGCTGCTTCTTCAAGCTCCCGAGCTCTCCAACTCAATACACAACTAAGCAGGAGTAGGGTATTACGCGTCTATCGCGGCCCGAACCTGGGTAAAACTGCCCGCGTGCTCGCTACGATCTGCTCTTCGTGCTCCCTCCGCCCTCGTACTGCACAGACAAGGGGCTCCGGTCCCATAGGTGTTCGTGGCGGACAGTTTCCCCCGACATCCGGAGCCCGGGGAGCGGGCGGAGCCGCTGCTCCGCTCCGAGAAGACTCCTGCCTGCTTGGCGCCGACCTGCGGGGCGCCTCTGCCGTGGCCTGCGCGCGGGCCGCCTCCGCCACGGCTGGTGCGCCGGTCGCCCCCGGCGCAGCTTGGCTTCCCCGGGAAGCTTGAGCTGCCCGGCGAGCTGGTTGTTGCCGGGGCGCCTGCGCCCTCGCTCCCGTCGCCGCCCTGCGGAGACGCTTCAGTGGAGACCGCCTTGGGCTTGCCGGGGGCGGGGAGGTCTCCGACGAGGAGAGGTCGTCGGCGTAGAGCTCCGTAGATCCGTCGGAGTCCTCGGCGGCCTCGGCCTCCTCCTCCTCCTCCTCCTCCCCGGCTGGCTTGCTGGGCCCAGCGCCCTGCGCTGCGGCCTCTTTTCCTCTGGCGCCTCCGCTCCCTCCGGCGCCTCCGCTCCCCGCGGCGCCTCTGTTCCCTCCGGCAGCGCCACCCCTTGCCGCGGCCTCGGCCGCGATTCCGGGGATCCCGGAGTGCCTCAGAGAGGGGACCCCAGCGAGCGCGTCGGGAGGAAGTTGCAGCAGTCTGCGGATCTCCGCCTCCTCCGCCTGGCAGGACGCATCCGCAGCCTCCGCCTCGTCAGGCGTATATCCAAAATCTCCTGCCGCTGCGGCTGCAGCGGCCTCTTCAGCCCGAGAAGCCATGTATGCAAGCTCCTGGTCGGTGGTGTCCCGCGTGTGCTCCTTGATGTCATCCTTGTTCTTCGCCACCTCCACAAGGTTGTCGAAGAAGCTGAGGACGTCTATGGGCTTGGGCGGAATCCACGTGCGGTCCACGCCGTGCGAATCACACGCGGGCATCATGGCGCAAAGACGGTCCCGGACTGTGCTGTTGCAGAGGGGCACCACTCCCCGGGGAGGTCTGAACCACTCAGGGTGGGCCGGGTCATATTTGAAGAGTTCCCGGACCATCCCCTTCAGCTCCAGCGTCGTGAAGTTGAAGTTCAGCCCGGGGCGCAGCCTCATTATATCCGCTGCGTTGCCGTACTCCCAGGCCGGCCTTTTCCTGTCTTGGAGAGGGGCGATGCGGCGGCGGAGGAAGTCTGCGCCTACTTCTGCAACGGACAGCCTTGCTACCCGAAGACGAAGAATCCGGATGAGGGCGATGTCGAGCTTGATGTCGTCCGAGTCTATCTCGCTCCAATCCCTGCCGCGCACGATGGGCGTTGTGCGCGGCGCGGTGAAGGGCTGCGGCTCGTCCTCAACGATCCAGCACCAGTCTGCACGCCACTCCTCCCACTTGCCGCGGAGCTCCCCCGGCAAGTACGACTCCTTCTTGTTCAGACGAAATACCCAAGAAATTCCCCCGAAGAGGGGGGCGCCGGCCTCTGCTCTAGGAGTGAAGAAGTGCCTAAACAGCGCTACGTTTGGGTGTATTCCTATGAAGTTTTCGCACATGTGTGCGAAAACCGCCATTGTGAGGATGGCGTTGGGGGTGAAGTCAAGAAGGTGGAAGCCATAGGTGTGCATGATGTCGCAGAAGAAATCAGAAAAAGGAGGGCAAAGACCGCAGTGAAAGAAGGCTGCGAAGAAATAGTACCCGCCGGGGTAGTTGTCCTTGGCGGCGGCCGGATAAGCTCGAGTGCGGGGGTGCGCCTTGGTTTCCTTGGCCCAGAACAAGTAGTACTTGTTCCAGAGCTCCCGCGCGCCGAGCCTCGGCGGGAAGACGAGGTTCCGCTTCCGGTACGCGGTAAGCTTCGCTGCTTGCTCCGACTTCTCCCTCTTGGCTTTCTCCGCCTTCGCCTTCTCGGTCTTCGGGGCCATGGCGGAGGCGGCGGAGGAAGGGGGGAACGGCGGCGGCGGAGGTGTGGAGGCGGAGCGCAAAGGGGATTTCTGGAGGAAGAAGAAGATGCAATGAAAGCGCAAGGAGGGGAATCGCTCCTGCTTCCTCTGCTTTTATGGGGAAGTGGGGGGGGCGTTTCGCTCTTTCCATTAAGAGAACGTGGGCACGTCCCATCCCACGACGCCGCAATCGACGCGTGCCGTTACGGGGGGATGCGGCGGATACGGGAGTGGATTCGGCGTGCCGTGGGCCGCGTGTGCCCGTGCACTGTTTTGGGCCTGGCCCAACAGCGCTCGGCACCGTGTGTGGCCCAGGCCCGGGGGCTCCTGTCGGTGTACTGAGGTAGGGGTACCTCAGTACCCCAACTTGTGCACGGGCAGTTGCAGCTTCCCGCGGCAGGGTTTACCACGCGCTCGCCGGAGACCTTCCTACTCCATATCAAACCATTCAAAAACAAAGTATGCAAGACAGAAGATCGAGACCCCGGCAAGTGGAGCTTGCCGGGAAGGCCGTACCAGGCTCAAGATTACCTCACTAGCACAAGGCCCTGGCAAGAGGAGCTTGCCAGGAAGACTAGAAGATTCCATCATAGAAGACACGCCTCGGCGCTATATGCGTCCCGGCGAGGGCCCGGGGAACGGCAAGCTCCCGGGCCCGGCAAGATCAAGACCCCGGCAAGGTGCTTGCCGGGAGAGTTGCGCTGTGTGCCCGCGCTCCAGCTCATCGGCCCACGCGTCGCCCTGGGGCCTATCCAGGGACGCGTGGCGGATGGCTGTGCAGCCTGGGGGACACGGTGGCACTCCACGGTGGTGGATCCATCGCCGTGGCAGACGGAGACGCAAGGGCGGGAGCTTTTGGGGTCGACGGCGACGGGCATTAAATGCCCTTGTCCCCCACTGTCAAAGTAGGTAGCGACCACTGTTCGCGCACTGTAGCTCCACTGTTCCCGCACTGTTACAACTACCACCTCTTTTACGTTTTTACCCCTTTCTCCTACGTTGACATCTGTCGGTGACCCCTTGTACTATAAAAGGAGGCCCATGCACAACGTGGAGGGGGTTCGGAACATAGATCACTCATACGCTCGGTGTAGCTGCTTCTTCAAGCTCCCGAGCTCTCCAACTCAATACACGACTAAGCAGGAGTAGGGTATTACGCGTCTATCGCGGCCCGAACCTGGGTAAAACTGCCCGCGTGCTCGCTACGATCTGCTCTTCGTGCTCCCTCCGCCCTCGTACCGCACAGACAAGGGGCTCCGGTCCCATAGGTGTTCGTGGCGGACAGTTTCCCCCGACATCCCGGTCTTATCAATGTTATCATTAGAAATGCTCTTGCATTGCATTCCGAAGATTATTGTCACATTGACCAAACTAATGCAAGTACTTATCAAATTGACCTAGGTGTTGATGATGAACAATCTATGGGTCAATATGATGATGAGCATGAGCATGATGATGATTACTCCGATTCGGACACCGAGCTAGACAAGGTCATGAAGAGTCTCAATCTTATGGCAAATATGAGAGACTACATGTCCGGCGGAAAAGAGTGGATTCTTGATAGTGGATGCACCGATCACATGACCGGAGACAAAGACATGTTTCGAGAGCTTGCAGAGAACGATGGTCCACGCAAGTATGTGACTTTTGGAGACAACTCCAAGGGTAAGGTACTTGGCCTTGGTAAGGTGGCCATATCTCATGATAGCTCTATTCAAAATGTCATGCTTGTAGAATCTCTTGGATACAATTTACTTTCCGTGTCTAGATTAGCTGACTTTGGATTCAATGTGCTATTCACCAAAGTAGATTGCCAAGTCTTTCGTCGTGACAATCAAAACATGGCATTTACTGGTATCCGTAGAGGTGATCTATATATTGTTGATTTCACTAAGAAAGCCCAACCTAGAGCTTGTTTCATTGCTAAATCCTCTAAAGGTTGGTTGTGGCATAGAAGGCTAGGACATGTTGGTATGCGTAATCTAGATAAGCTGATTAAAGGTGATCATATTCTTGGTGTTAAAGATGTTCTCTTTGACAAAGATAGACTTTGTAGTGCTTGTCAAGCAGGAAAACAAGTTGGTGGAAGTCATCCCGTGAAAAACATCATGACCACAAGGAGACCGCTTGAGCTTCTTCATATGGATCTCTTCGGTCCCAATGCTTACAAAAGCCTTGGTGGTAACTCCTTTGGTCTAGTTATAGTTGATGATTATTCCAGATTTACGTGGGTATTTTTCCTTGATGATAAATCGCAGGTTCAGAGGATCTTCAAAACCTTTGCCAAAAAGGCCCGAAATCAATTTGAGGTGAAGATCAAGAAAGTTCGGAGTGACAATGGAACGGAGTTCAAGAACGCCAATGTAGACTCTTTTCTCGATGAGGAAGGAATTCTACATGAGTTCTCGGCTACGTACACTCCTCAACAAAATGGAGTTGTTGAGAGGAAGAACCGAACGCTCATAGAGATGGCGAGAACGATGCTTGATGAATACAAGACACCGAAGCACTTTTGGGGAGAAGCGGTCGAGACAGCTTGTCATGCTATCAACAGGCTTTATCTTCATAAGCTCCTCGGCAAGACATCATACGAGCTCCTCACCGGTAACAAACCCCAAGTGGGATACTTTCGTGTCTTTGGTTCAAAATGCTATATCCTTGATAAGCATCGTCGGTCTAAATTTGCTCCTAAATCTCATGAAGGCTTTCTTCTTGGTTATGGATCAAACTCCCACACCTACCGTGTCTACAACAATTTCACCCAAAAGGTTGAAGAGACGGTAGATGTGAAGTTTGATGAATCTAATGGCTCGCAAGTAGAGCAAATGCCTATTGATGTAGGAGACAAGGACCCATCGGAAGCTATCCAAGATTTATCTATTGGGAAGATCCGTCCCATGGAAGTGAAGGAGAGTACCTCATCTACATATGTGGAGCCCCCTACCTCACGTCGAGATGAACCTCAAGGCAACATGGAGGCCTCCACAAGTGGAACTCACCAAGATGAGGAAGTGCTACAAGAAGATCCACCACAACCTCCTTCTCCACCGCCTCAAGACAACACCAACAACAATGAAGAAGAGGAAGATGAAGATGATGAGGAAGCTGAGCCACAACATCAACAAACGCTATCCCGAGTCCGAGCAAGAGTCAAGAAAAATCATCCCGTGGAACAAATGATGAACGACATCAACTCCGGGAGAATTACTCGCTCTAAAACTCGCTTAGCTAACTTTTGTGAGCATTACTCATTTATCTCTAGTATTGAACCTATGAAGGTAGAAGAAGCACTTGAAGACCCGGATTGGGTGAACGCTATGCACGAAGAACTACACAACTTCGAGAGGAACAAGGTATGGACTCTGGTAGAGAAGCCCAACGATGATGAAAACATCATTGGAACCAAATGGGTGTTTCGGAACAAGCAAGATGAAGATGGACAAGTCATCCGCAACAAGGCTCGTCTCGTAGCTCAAGGTTACACACAAGTCGAAGGTATGGACTATGGCGAGACCTATGCCCCCGTTGCTAGACTTGAGTCCATTCGCATTCTTCTTGCTTATGCCAATCACCATGATATTACTCTCTATCAAATGGATATCAAAAGTGCTTTCCTAAATGGTGAAATTGAGGAGGAAGTATTTGTAAAACAACCTCCCGGTTTTGTGAATCCCAAAAAGCCTAATCATGTTTACAAGTTGCACAAAGCTCTTTATGGTCTTAAACAAGCTCCTAGAGCTTGGTACAAATGCTTAACTAGCTTTCTTCTTGAAAAAGGGTTTGAGATTGGAAAGATAGACTCAACGCTGTTCACGAAAAGGGTTAATGGTGAACTATTTGTGTGCCAAATATATGTTGATGATATTATCTTTGGTTCAACTAACCCCCATTTTAGCAAGAAGTTTGGACAGCTCATGTCGGAGAAGTATGAGATGTCCATGATGTGTGAACTCAAATTCTTCCTTGGGTTGCAAATCAAGCAATCTAAGGAGGGTACCTTTGTCTCACAAACAAAGTACACTAAGGATCTCTTCAAGAAGTTCAACATGCAAGAAAGCAAAGGTATGAGTACCCCCATGCCTACTAGTGGACATAATGACTTGACAAAAGATGGAGAACCCGTTGATCAAAGGGTTTACCGATCTATGATTGGTTCTCTACTATATCTTTGTGCTTCTCGTCCTGACATAATGTTGAGTGTATGCATGTGTGCGCGATATCAAGCAGCCCCTAAAGAATGTCATCTTAAAGCTGTTAAAAGGATAGTGAGATACTTGATACACACACCAAACTTTGGCATTTGGTATCCTAAGAGGGCCTCTTTCGACCTTGTTGGCTATTCCGACTCGGACTATGCCGGTGACAAGGTTGATAGAAAGTCAACTTCGGGTACATGTCAATTCCTTGGTCGATCCCTTGTATCTTGGTCCTCCAAGAAACAAAATTCGGTATCTTTATCCACTGCCGAAGCAGAATATATTGCTGCTGGTTCGTGTTGTGCTCAATTGCAATGGATGACACAAACGCTTAAAGATTATGGGATACATGTGAGACGTGTTCCCTTGCTTTGTGACAATGAGAGTGCAATTAAAATTGGACACGATCCAGTGCAACATTCTCGAACAAAGCATATTGAAGTTCGTCACCATTTTATTCGTGATCATATTGCCAAGGGTGACATTAATCTTAAGCATGTTCGTACTGACAAACAACTTGCTGATATCTTTACAAAACCTCTTGATGAGAAAGTGTTTTGTCGCTTGAGGAATGAGTTGAACATCATTGATGCTTCAAACTTGGAGTGATAACTCCATTGATGGATGCAAGGCATGAGCCTACTTGACTAATCCTTGATATTTCTCTTATGATGATGATCATATGTCTTGGACACATTTGCCTCCTTGTATTGCATCTAACTCTTTGTAGGTACTTGGATGATCTACATTCCACAAGATTACCACACACTCAAATCATGAGTAATCTTGTCATTGACCAAGTATCTAGCCCTTTGGGATGTTGAGTTCAAGGAACAAAATTCCACATATCCTTTTTGACACCTTATACATCTAGTATTTCACTCCTGTCATCTTGGATATCCTCGAGTATTTCCTTGCTTGCCTAACCCATGTAGGAAGATGAACTACACAAATAGAAATGGCGCTCCAACTTCACATTCAATGAGCACCTACATCAAGCTTACCTATATGAGTGAAGCATCAACAAGCCCAAGGTATGTTATTCACATCTTTAAGGAGCTTTACTCAAAGTCATGAGTACAAGCAGCTTCATAAGATGTGATCACATCAAATGCTTAATCGAAAAATGGCAACCCCATTTTGAGCTTAAATGATGAGTATGACCTATGATCAAATGTCTTCATTTGACTCCTAAGTCAATATACTCAAACATAGGTGATCTTGTCGCCGACCTTTATCTAGATGAAGTACATATGCTTTTGGAGTTTTTCTGTTTTATCTTATGTTCTCTCATTGAGTTTTCTTTAAACAAAAAAAACAAAAAAAAAACAAAAAAAACTTCATCTAGGAATCTTTTTTCATTTCTATTCTTCTGTCTTTGTGTATATCATTCTGACTCTGATCAATTCCCCAAAAATCTTTTACAAATTCATTGCAAATCCTTTGAAACACTCCTCGCAAAGTGAGCTGAATTATTTCTGTATTTCCTTGGAATAAACTCGGCGTCACCGATTTGAAATTTTCGGTCTAACCGAAAAGGATTCGGACCCACCGATCCATCTATTTCGGTGTCACCGATTTATCTTCCAGGACATCAACTTCTGCAGCTCCACTCAAATTTAAATCTTAAGGGGGAGAAGACTCAAATTTAAATTCAAATTGTTTCTCTATGAATGTTCTTATTTTCCCTGTTGTGATTCTTAAGGATCCCACTTCTTTCTTTCTTTCCATCTTTCCTAACCTTCCTAGTTTGCTGTCCTTTTCGGCACTTGATGTCAAAGGGGGAGAAGACTTAGGGGAGTAGGGGGAGAAGAGACTTAGGGGGAGAAGAAAAGTAATCTTATCTTAAGGGGGAGAGAATCACATCAAAGCTTTGCCGTATTTTACATTTGGACATCATTCTCAATTGGCATCATTCTTTTGATTTTGCTCTTTCCATTAAAACCCCTTGTTCTGAGAGAACTCAAAGGGAGAGGAATCTTCACAATTGATATCTTATGGAAAGCAAAATCTCTCAGAGTTCATTGAAAATCTTTTAGTTTCGGAGACATGTTTGCTGATTCAAGCTTGTGCTCAATATGAGACACTCTTTATACATGTCCTCCCTGGCTTGGTACTCTTGATGTTCTTGCAGTTGGTTGAAGAAGTACTCTTGTGTTATCTAACCTTTTTTTCCCAAGTTTATCTCTTCAGGTACAAGCCAAGGAATCTCAAGGTAAGTATATGCATCTTGCAGAATGTGCATGATGGTGACTTGCTTGTAAATACTTGTTTGCAAGAAATCACCATGCACATATGCATTATCACTCATTTCCTTTCATCTGCTCTGATGCATATAGCCAAGCTGCATGTAGCACATCTTGCTTATCTCTCTTGTGTGCTTGTGGTAGTCCAAAACCATAATCTATGAAGATCTTGCACACTTGTAGGGGGAGCCTGTGTACTACATGCTTGTCAAAGCTTTCATGATAATTCTGTCTTTCTTTCAATAAGCTTTGATGTTTTGTTTAGTGTGATTTTAGTGTGTTGCCATCAATTACCAAAAAGGGGGAGATTGAAAGCACATTTGCTCCCTGGGTGGTTTTGGTAATTAATGACAACATACTTTGTGGTTGGACTAATGCCTTTATCAAGTATGTTTCAGGAAATCCAATCACATTGGTATGGCAAGATGACTGAAGAAGTGGACCCCTCAAAATGCTAAGGCAAGCATTGGCAAAAGCTCAAGACTCCATTTTTGGTTTAGTGATCCAAGATCACATTGAGTCCATAGGAAAAGCCAATACTATTAAAAGGGGATGAGGTTGTGTTGATGATCTGGTTGCTCAAGTGCTTAGTGATATATCTCCTTGAACTATCAGCAACTTTCACTACTATACACACTCATAAGTAATCTCGGACAAACCGATTCTTCCAACTCAGTCCCACCGAGATGAACCACTTCAGCCATATTCCAAACCCTAGAAAAATCGGTCATTCCGAGTTTGAGATCGGTCTCACCGAAATGTGGACTGCCAACCTTCTGTAACCATTTGACATCATTTCGGAATAACCGAG
The DNA here is from genome assembly GCA_902687465.1 of Secale cereale. Taxonomy (NCBI): domain Eukaryota; kingdom Viridiplantae; phylum Streptophyta; class Magnoliopsida; order Poales; family Poaceae; genus Secale; species Secale cereale. Next base: position 802,642,497 of record LR738710.1, on the reverse strand, counting down.
ATTGCTTTTTCGGTCTTACCGAGATTGACAAGCTTCTGTCTTGGCTCAAATCGGTCTCACCGAGATTGCATCTTCGGTCCCACCGAAACTGGCATGTTCCTGTCTTTTCTCAAATCGGTCTAACCGAGTTTTCTTTCTCGGTCCCACCGAAAACTCCAACGTTCATATCATTTACACTTTCGGTCTCACCGAGATGGTATTTTCGGTCCCACCGAAAACCCCAACGTTCACTATATTTGGACTTTCGGTCTGACCGAGTTTCCACTTCGGTCTCACCGAGATTGCTCAATTATGTGTGTAACGGTTGGATTTTTGTGTGGAGGCTATATATACCCCTCCACCCCCTCTTCATTCGTGGAGAGAGCCATCAGAAAGTACTACCACTCCTACCTTACACTTTCTGAGAAGAGAACCACCTACCCTTGTGTTGAGATCAAGTTATTCCATTCCTACCATATGAAACTTGATTTCTAGCCTTCCCAAGTTGCTTTCCACTCAATCCTTTCTTCCACCACAGCCATATCAGTGAGGAGAGTTGAGTGTTGGGAGATTATCATTTGAAGCACAAGAGCAAGGAGTTCATCATCATCTACAACATCTATTACCTTTTGGAGGGTGGTGCCTCCTAGATTGGTTAGGTGTCGCTTGGGAGCCTCCGTCATCGAGATGTGGAGTTGAACCAAGAAGTTTGTAAGGGCAAGGAGATCGCCTACTTCGTGAAGATCTACCCCGAGTAAGGCTAGCCCTCCATGGGCGTAGGCCATGATGGAATAGACAAGGTTGCTTCTTCGTGGACCCTTCGTGGGTGGAGCCCTCCGTGGACTCGCGCAGCCGTTACCCTCCGTGGGTTGAAGTCTCCATCAACGTGGATGTACGATAGCACCACCTATCGGAACCACGGGAAAAATCATTGCGTCTCCAAATTGCGTTTGATCTTCTCCACTTCTCTTTACTACTTGTGCAATTTACTTTCCGCTGCCCATACTCTAGAATTGCATGTGTAGTGTGCTACTTGACTTGTGTGCTATGCAAAAACTGTCAAAATCTTTCCTTGATAAAAGACAGAATTTTTATCTTTTCGAGTAGTCTAATCACCCCCCCTCTAGACACTCTCACCTTCTTCGATCCTACATATGCGAACGTTATAGCCTATCACACCCGATCATCACATGGTGCTTCGGAACAACGAACCTTAGCAACGGTGCACAGTTAGGGGGAACACAATTCTTGAAATTTTAGTGACATATCATCTTATTTACTACCGTCGTTCTAAGCAAATAAGATGTAAAACATGATAAACATCACATGCAATCAAAAAGTGACATGATATGGCCAATATCATTTTGCTCCTTTTGATCTTCATCTTCGGGGCTCCATGATCATCATCGTCACTGGCGTGACACCATGATCTCCATCATCGTGTCTTCATGAAGTTGTCTCGCCAAACATTACTTCTACTACTATGGCTAATGGTTAGCAATAAAGTAAAGTAAATTACATGGCGTTTTCAATGACACGCAGGTCATACAATAGGTTGTCATACTCATCAACATGCAAGTCGTGATTCCTATTACAAGAACATGATCAATCTCATACATCACATATATATCATTCATCACATCCTTTTGGCCATATCATATCACATGGCACATGCTGCAAGAACAAGTTAGACGTCCTCTAATTGTTGTTGCAAGTTTTTACGTGACTGCTATAGGTTTCTAGCAAGAACGTTTCTTACCTACGCCAAAACCACAACGTGATATGCCAATTTCTATTTACCCTTCATAAGGACCCTTTTCATCGAATCCGATCCGACTAAAGTGGGAGAGACAGACACCCGCTAGCCACCTTATGCAACTAGTGCATGTCAGTCGGCGGAACCTGTCTCACGTAAGCGTACGTGTAAGGTCAGTCTGGGCCGCTTCATCCCACGATGCCGCCGAATCAAGATAAGACTAGTAGCGGCAAGTAAATTGGCATGATCTACGCCCACAACAACTTGTGTTCTACTCGTGCATAGTAACTACGCATAGACCTAGCTCTGATGCCACTGTTGGGGATCGTAGCAGAAAATCAAAAAAATTCCTACGCATCACCAAGATCTATCTATGGAGTCTACTAGCAACGAGAAGGGAGTGCATCTTCATACCTTTGAAGATCGCGATGCGGAAGCGTTACAAGAACGCGGATGAAGGAGTCGTACTCCCAGCGATTCAGATCGCGGTTGATTCCGATCTAAGCACCGAACAACGGTGCATCCGCGTTCAACACACGTGCAGCCCGGTGATGTCTCCCATGCCTTGGTCCAGCAAGGGGAGAGGGAGAGGTTGGGAAAGACTCCGTCCAGCAGCAGCACGAAGGCGTGGTGGTGGTGGAGGAGCGTGGCACTCCAGCAGGGCTTCACCAAGCACCGCAAGAGATGAGGAGGGAGAGGGATAGGGCTGCGCCAAGAGGGAGATGATCTCGTGTGTATGGCAGCCCCAAAACCCCCACTATATATAGGAGAAGGGAAGGGGCTGCACCCCCATCTAGGGTTCCCTCCCTAGGGGTGGCGGCAGCCCCCAAAACCCATCTAGGGTGCGGCCAAGGGGGGAAGAGAGGGGGGGCACCCTAGGGTGGGCCTTAAGGCCCATCTTGACCTAGGGTTTGCCCCCCTCCCACTCTCCATGCGCCTTGGGACTTGGTGGGGGGCGCACCAGCCCACCTGGGACTGGTTCCCTCCCACACTTGGCCCATGCATCCCTCTGGGGCTGGTGTCCCCACCTGGTGGACCCCCGGGACCCTCCCGGTGGTCCCGATACGTTACCGATAGCACCCGAAACTTTTCCGGTGACCAAAACAGGACTTCCCATATATAAATCTTTACCTCCATACCATTACGGAACTCCTCGTGACGTCCGGGATCTCATCCGGGACTCTGAACAACATTCGCTAACCACGTATATCTATTCCCTATAACCCTAGCGTCATCGAACCTTAAGTGTGTAGACCCTACGGGTTCGGGAGTCATGCAGACATGGCCGAGACAACTCTCCGGTCAATAACCAATAGCGGGATCTGGATACCCATGTTGGCTCCCACATGTTCCACGATGATCTCATCGGATGAACCATGATGTCAAGGATTCAATCAATCCCGTATACAATTCCCTTTGTCTACCGGTATAGTACTTGCCCGAGATTCGATCGTCGGTATCCCGATACCTTGTTCAATCGCGTTACTGGCAAGTCTCTTTACTTGTTCCGTAGCACATCATCCCGTCATCAACTCCTTGATCACATTGTGCACATTATGATGATGTCCTACCGAGTGGGCCCAGAGATACCTCTCCGTCACACGGAGTGACAAATCCCAGTCTCGATTCGTGCCAACCCAACAGACACTTTCGGAGATGCCCGTAGTGCACCTTTATAGCCACCCAGTTACGTTGTGATATTTGGTACACCCAAAGCATTCCTACGGTATTCGGGAGTTGCACAATCTCATGGTCTAAGGAAAAGATACTTGACATTTAGAAAAGCTTTAGCATACGAACTACACGATCTTATGCTAGGGTTAGGATTGGGTCTTGTCCATCACATCATTCTCCTAATGATGTGATCCCGTTATCAATGACATCCAATGTCCATGGTCAGGAAACCGCAACCATCTATTGATCAATGAGCCAGTCAACTAGAGGCTCACTAGGGACATGGTGTTTGTCTATGTATCCACACATGTATCTGAGTTTCCTATCAATACAATTCTAGCATGGATAATAAACTATTATCATGAACAAGGAAATATAATAATAACCAATTTAATATTGCCTCTAGGGCATATTTCCAATAGTTTTCCCTTTGAAGTTATCTGATCGGATTGAGTCTTTAAGGATTTGAGAACACTTGATGTATGTCTTGCACGTGTTTATCTGTGGTGACAATGGGATATCATGTGATCCACTTGATGTATGTTTTGGTGATCAACTTGCGGGTTCCGTGACCTTGGGAATCTATGCATAGGGGTTGGCACACGTTTTCGTCTTGACTCTCCAGTAGAAACTTCGGGGCACTCTTTGAAGTACTTTGTGTTGGTTGAATAGATGTTTCTGAGATTGTGTGATGCATATCGTATAATCATGCCCACGGATACTTGAGGTGACAATGGAGTATCTAGGTGACATTAGGGTTTTGGTTGATTTGTGTCTTAAGGTGTTATTCTAGTACGAACTCTATGATAGATTGAACGTTACTACGGGCTCTTGAATAGATCGATCAGAAAGAATAACTTTGAGGTGGTTTCGTACCCTACCATAATCTCTTTGTTTGTTCTCTGCTATTAGTTACTTTGGAGTGAATCTTTGTTGCATGTTGAGGGCTAGTAATATGATCCAATTATGTTTTCCTTGTTGAGAGAACTTGCACTAGTGAAAGTATGAACCCTAGGCCTTGTTTCCTATCATTGCAACACCGTTTATGCTCACTTTTACCACTTGCTACCTTGCTGTTTTTATATTTTCTTACTACAAAAACCTATATCTACCATCCATATTGCACTTGTATCACTATCTCTTCGCCGAACTAGTGCACCTATACAATTTACCATTGTATTGGGTGTGTTGGGGACACAAGAGACTCTTTGTTATTTGGTTGCAGGGTTGTTTGAGAGAGACCATCTTCATCCTACGCCTCCCACGGATTGATAAACCTTAGGTCATCCACTTGAGGGAAATTTGCTACTGTCCTACAAACCTCTGCACTTGGAGGCCCAACAACGTCTACAAGAAGAAGGTTGTGTAGTAGACATCAAGCCCAGCCCTGGACGGCCCTCTCTATCTCCACTAAGGCCCACTAGGGCCCAATACTTCCCCGGGGGGTTCCGGTAACCCCTCCGGCACTCCGATTTAATCCAAAACTTTTCCGGAACACTTCCGATGTCCGAATATAGTCGTCCAATATATCAATGTTTACGTCTCGGACATTCTGAGACTCCTCGTCATGTCCGTTATCTCATCTGGGACTCTGAACTACCTTCGGTACATCAAAACTCATAAACTCATAATACCGATCGTCATCAAACGTTAAGCGTGCGGACCCTACGGGTTCGAGAACTATGTAGACATGACCGAGACTCATCTCCGGTCAATAACCAATAGCGCAACCTGGATTATCATATTGGCTCCTACATATTCTACAAAGATCTTTATCGGTCAAACCGCATAACAACATACGTTGTTCCCTTTGTCATCGGTATGTTACTTGCCCGAGATTCGATCGTCGGTATCTCAATACCTAGTTCAATCTCGTTACCGACAAGTCTCTTTACTCGTTCCATAATACATCATCTCGTGACTAACTCATTAGTACTTTTGCTTGCAAGGCTTATTATGATGTGCATTACCGAGAGGGCCCAGAGATACCTCTCCGACACTGGGAGTGACAAATCCTATTCTTGATCTATGCCAACACCACGAACACTTTCGGAGACACTTGTAGAGCATCTTTATAATCACCCAGTTACGTTGTGACGTTTGATAGCACACAAGGTGTTCCTCCGGTATTCGGGAGTTGCATAATCTCATAGTCATAGGAACATGTATAAGTCATGAAGAAAGCAATAGCAGTAAAAACTAAACGATCATAGTGCTAAGCTAACGAATGGGTCTTGTCCATCACATCATTCTCCTAATGATGTGATCTCTTTGATCAAATGACAAGTCATGTCTATGGCTAGGAAAAATAACCATCTTTGATCAATGAGCTAGTCTAGTAGAGGCATATTAGGGACATACTATTTTGTATATGTATTCACACATGTACTAAGTTTCCGGTTAATACAATTCTAGCATGAATAAAAGACATTTATCATGATATAAGGAAATACATATAACATCTTTATTATTGCCTCTAGGGCATATTTCCTTCACTTGGGAGATGAAGATGGCTCCACGGGCGATCCAGGTCAGTGGCCTGAAGCCACAGCCAGTGGGCGCGCAAGGCAATGCTCGTGCGGTGGAGGTCACGCACCGTGAGGCCACCATGCTCGAGCAGGCTGGAGAGTTTGGGCCAGCTGACAAAGCAGCTGCCATGCTTGGCATCTTTGCGCCCATACCAAAGGAAGTCCCTTACCATCGTCGTGATTCTCTTGAGGGTCGTGGGGTTAAGAGCCATGGCGAGCAGGCACTACTAGGGAAATACTTATACACATGAGCTCACCAGTAGCGCTTGTTCAAAGCAAGTGCTGCTGCTAAATAGAGGTAGCGCTTGGGCAGCACGAGCGATGCTACTATGAGCATAACAGTAGTGCTGAATCTAGAAAACGCGCTACTACTACAATTGACAAACCGTTCCAGGTATGCTAGGGATACTAGTAGCGCTCACTCTTTGGAAGCGCTACTACTATCGATCTTAGCAATAGCGCTTTTTCCCTAACCAACGCTACTGATAAGGGCCCTTATCCAAACCGGCCCGCGCGCGTCCTCTCACTCTCCCCCTCACACTCTCTCATCGCCTCTGTCACCTCCGTCACCGTCGCCGCCGTCCTCCTCTGTCGTCGCCATCCTCCACCCCCCAAGGTCCCTCCCTCCTCCCCCTCCTCC
>LR738710.1:802563091-802635757 GCA_902687465.1 Secale cereale | reverse complement strand
TCCCCCTCCTGCTCTCTCCTCCCCCCCTCAAGTTTGAATAAGTAATTTGAATAGAATAAAATATGAACTTGAAAAGAATAAGTAAATGTAGGTCTTTTGAATGGAATTGGAAATTTTTAGAAAAATTAAATAAGTAAATTTGAATAGAATAAAATATGATATTGAAAAGTATAAGTAAATGTAGGTCTTTTGAATAGAATAGGAAATTTTTAGAAAATTTGAATAAGTAAATTTGATTAGAATAAAATATGAAATTGAAAACAATAAGTAAACGTAGGTCTTTTGAATAGATTTTTTAGTAAATGTAGGTTTTTGTTTATATTTTGATTTAGGATTTTCACTAAGTCCTAAGATGAGGATAATAATCTTTTTTTCTTATATTTGGTTTTGCAGAAAACAAGGAATCCCTGCATCATCCCCGCCGTCGTCCTCGTCACCGACCACCTCCGACCTCGAGCTGAGACCAGCCAAATACCCATGTCGATGATGGTGTAGATGTGTTGATAGTTATAGTAGAGTAGTAGCTACATGAGTAGCTGTGATAATTTTCATGGAATATGATGGAGATGTAGACATGTGATATGTAGTGTTCTATGTAGTACTAGTGCTTGCCCAAGTGGCCTATGTTTGCAGGGTACACCTCACAGTGGCCTATGTTTTGCCGAAGTGTTGATTCATTTCCGTTCCGGCAAATTCAGGCGCTCGATATGTCCTATTTTAGCAAAGGTCATGCCAGATTTTTCCGTGAATTTAAGTATGACTTGTGCTAGAATATGTAGGAAATATCGAGTGCCCCAAATTTGCTAGAAAGAGAATTAAACGACATTGAGAGTTCACTTTAAGTTTTTCGGGGCTCCATACATGACAGTAAAAAATCAATGAGGGAGAGTCTCCACCATAAATGAGAGAAGAAGAATGCCGACTGTTGTCGTGGGGGTCGCTTCTCCTTCTTCTCTTTATGCTAGACCTTTGTTATGCACTAGGGGAAGAAGGAGTAGCGACCATCATCGACGGTTGAAAAATCAGTGAGGAAGCACCATATATGGGAGAAGAAGAATGCCGACTATTGTTGTGGGGATCGCTTCTCTTTCTTTTCCTTGTGCTAGATATTTGTAATGCACTAGGGAAAGGAGGAGTAATGACCATCACCGACAGTCGCAATATCAGAGAGGGAGTGCCCACCATATACGTGAGATGAGAGTTTAGGAAGGAAGACTCGACAGACCTAAAGTCAACCTGTTGCATATTGAGTAATAGTGATTTGTGTGTTGAGTGTCCTGGTAGTTTCTTTCGATCGATTTTCAATTAATGCTTCAACTATGAACATAGGAAATGTCTGACGATGAAAATAATTTCGGTATGTGTGAATACTACGAAGACGAGCGCAGCCTGTGCGACAGAAGTTTCCTAGTTGATGGTAGGTGCTTCAGCATCAAGCTGGCTGAGAGCTTCGAAGTGGATACAAAGTCACAATGACAAGTATTTTTTCGTAATTAAACATGACTTCTGCTTCTTTCGCTTCAACTTATAATTTTAATTTTTTACTATTCTACTAGCGTATCCCCTGCCATGCAAGAATTTTTGTCAGGGACTCCCGATGAATGTTGTGCCCCATTGGATCGAGGCTAAAGGTCGCATGAGAATGGTTAGCTTACGGCCAAGACATCATGCATTCAGGATTTCTAAAAGTGAGCAAGTCTTAATAGTGAAAGACTGGAGCGAAATTGTGAAGGATCGCAGAGAAGTACTAGGGGGCAGCCATCAGAAGCGCGGCCCACAATTAGGAGACAGGTTCATCTGCATGCTCCAATGTGATGAATCAGGAGTGCTACACATGTTCTATACTATTTTACCAGAGAGAGCAGCAGCAATGATTAGCTAGCTAGAATGAGTTTGAAGATGATGATGTGCTACACTATGACTATGATGATTAAATAGCTAGTGTTGGTGGTAATGACTATGATGATGATTATTAGCTAGTGTTGGTGGTGATTAGATAGCTACCGTAGCTAGTGTTGGTGGTGATTAGCTAGCTAGAATGAGTTTGAAGATGATGATGTGCTACACTATGACTATGATTAAATAGCTAGTGTTGGTCGTAACGACTATGATGATGATTAAATAGCTTGTGTAGGCGGATTAGATTCAAGTGTAGGCAACATGTGGTGCATCACATGTTGCCTCCACTTGAACCTAATACACCTTCATCTCACACACTATTGTATATACTTACTAATCATGATCATAAAATCATATGATGAAAGTATTGTATATAAAACATATATAAAACATATACAAATACAGCAAAAATGAGCTGTAATTAAAAAACAGAAAAAATAAGCAGTAGCGCTTTTCAGAAGAAACACTGTTGCTACTTCCCTTTATCAGCAACGCTTTTCCAACAAGAGCGCTACTGCTAACTAGGTGTATCAGTAGCCCCGCTAAACCAGCGTTACTACTACCAGTTAGCTGTAGCACCTTACTGGTAGCGCTTGTACAAGCGCTACTAGTAGCTATAGAACCAGCACTACTACTAATGAGGATGTGGATCGGCATGGCGGTGAGCACGTGTCGCACCAGAGCAAGGCGCTCGGCGCGTGATAGCCGGGAGGCTTTCCAAGTGTGTGTATTTAGCATTTTACAATTAAAAAAAGGAGAAGTTCTTCATTGTTTTAGCTGCCCTCCCATCGGGGAAGGAATTTATATAAAGCTCATACAATCATATTTGATAAGCTGCTATATAATCATATTTCAGTTTTTGTTAAAAATGTATTTAAATCATATTTAAAATTTAGTTAACAAAAATATGTTTAAATCATATTTCAGTTTTAGTTGACAAAAATGTATTTAAAAATTATTCAAGACTGATCTTATTCTAAAGATCTTGACGTCAGGAGTTCAAATATATAAAATATGCAAAAACAAAAAATTGCCATAAAGATACGAACCATCTAAGTTGTCAAAACAAACTAAAGGTAATGAAGTTTGAGGAGAGAGGAAAGATATCGTAGGCATACATGTGTCAGACTGTGAGAAGGAAAAGAGAGAAATAGAGGTCATGCACATGCAAAAGGCTCCAATACTATGTCGGAGCAGCGGCTGAGATATGCACTAGGCGTGGAACCAGTTAGGATTCGCCATATTCGGTTTCTATTGCCTAGCTATAGGTTTGTGGTAGGTAGACTTGAGGTATGGTTATCTGGTAGTGCTCCAGTTTTTTGTCCAGTGGTGACGTGATTCTAGTTATAAACTTTTATTTTAGAGTGTGGCTAGGTCTTACTCAATTGAGACTTAACCAACTCTAAGTCAAGTGATACAACATGTAAGAAAGAAAAATAATAATAAAAAATACACGGATCTTCATGTAAGATCTCATGAATATTTCATCGACTGGGACTTGGTTAGCAATTCCATTTTTTTATCCATATATCTATCTTTTTTTGAATTACACATGCATTCCTCCTTTGTGATTTCAAAAAAAGAAGTAAATACTATCAAGTCTTGGGGGTTTATCTAAATGCTTCATATACACTACGAATCACACAAATACACAAATAAAAAACAAGTTTTTTCCGCAGAAAAAGCTCGAACAAACAGAAGTATTCACTCAACTAAGCTATTCTGTTCACAACTTGGTCTTGAACGGCACATAGTTTTTGAGCGACTGGGTGATCCCCTGCACGGACGCGACGGTCACGCCCACCGTCACCGCGAAGCACACGAAGCTCAGGCTCTGCAGCGCCACCCACTTCCAGGAGGACCTCTTCACCTTGCTTTGCCGGATGTACATCTCCACGGGGAAGTACACGGTGAGCGGCCAGAACCCGAGCGCGCCGAGGAGGCCAAGGATGTCGTTGAAGAAGGGCAGCAGGATGGCGAGGACCGTGCTCACGACGACGAACGCCGTCCTCCAAACCAGCCTGAACATGTTGACCCCGAACCTGCCGGCGCCGAAGGGATGGTACTGGCGGATGACGAAGTCCGAGCCCGGCCACCGCGCCGCGGCCCAGCTCTCCACGGCGGCGTAGATCGGCTGGCAGTAGACCTGGTAGGCGCCGACGAGGTGCACGACGATGCAGACGTTGGCGAAGTCGATGAGCCAGAAGGGCTCGTAGAAGCCGAAGCCGGTGAGCATGTTGCCCGGCGCGGCGTTGCCGAAGGCGGCGTAGCCGAGGCAGCCGCAGAGCATGTAGAAGGCCGTGGTGGTGGAGACCCCCATGAGGTTCGCCTTCCTCATCGTCTTGTTCTCGGCCGGAGGCGCCTTCACCGTGTCCTGGATTTCTATGAGGACCATGGAGTACGAGTAGGCGAACGCGATGTTGCCGAGCGCTTGCAGCATCAGCCATATCTTCTCAGCCGAACTTGCAACGTCTGCCCCGATTACAGTGCCGCTCATGGTCGTCTTCCCGGTAGGACCTGATATGGTCTGCGCCAGGGAGAGGCCAACGCCGATGGTCGAGTAGGAGAAGGACATGACCGCGGCCAGGATGGACAGCCACGCCATCTCGTGGAGGTTGGGGAGCTGGGAGAAGACGATCTGCGAGACCCCGAACACGACCATGTACATGGCGGTGTACACGCCGCAGTCGGCGGAGTGGCCGCCGTTGTGGAAGCAGTTGGCCTTGTACATAGCCGCGGCGCTGGTCGACGCCGTGATGGTGTACCCGATTGCGGTCCCGACGAGGTTGACGTACTGGCAGAGGCCGCAGAACCACACTTGGCCGCTGCCTAGGTAGGACTCGACGGCCTCCATGTAGGTGTAGTTCCTCTTCCCGGCCACGGCGTCGCCGCTGCGGTAGCAGTCGGTGAGGAGCACGGAGGTGTAGTACGTGACGCCAGCGAAGACGACGAGCGTGGCCGGCCCGGCGACCCAGCCGAGCTGCGCTATGGACCAGGGCAGCGACAGCACGCCGGAGCCGATCACCACCGTTATGATGTGCGCGCTAGCCGTCCATACCGTTCCCGTTCGCTTGGGCTTGCCGTCGTCGTCGACGGAACCGTCGTCGATGATCCGCAGACGGTGCTCTGCCGGCAGTCCGCCGATCTCGATATCTACGTCTGCCAAGGCCATGTCGCTAGGCTGGTGTGCAGAGAACAACGATGTGCCCGCAAAGTCTCTTATAATGCCGTGATGTCCAACCGAGTCGGATAATCTCGATCGAAGCTTATACTACATGCTGCTGTGATGTACCCGAATTTGATTTTTTTTTTCATGGTAATACGTATCTCACTCATATCATACAGATTAAAGTATAAGTCACGTAAAGACCAACATGATAAAATTGAAAAGATAGCAGAAATTTTATTTCATCCCTGATTCTATTGTTATACTACGCACAGCACTTTTTTTAGACAAACTACGTACTGTACATAGCAGGGAGCTAAAGGCCTCTCAAGCCCACACGTTCTCGATCCAAGAAAAGAAGAAGAAAGCACGCACACACACGTGTTCGGTTCGGGGAAAAAAAGTTCAAAACAAACTTTAAACTCGTAGATGAAAGCTAAATCAAACACTGCAGTTTTTTTTTATCATCAGTATAGACGCAAGCGTTCATATACACGCGCATATACTCACTCATATGAACGCACACACGCACAACCTACCCCTATGAGCACCCTCGAGAGACTGAGCCGGCATATCATCTTGAGATTTACGAAGTCACCGTAGGTGTCTCGTCGTCGACGGGAACATCTCCTCCCGCTGGAAACGCATCGCCGGAAATCCTGAAATAAATCCAGGAATAATGCGAGCATCAGGATTTGAACCCTGATGGGTTGGGGATACCACTGTCTACCTAACCATCTCAACCACAGATTGATTCACATCAAACACTGAAGTTTGAACCCCGGAAGTTGACACTCTGAACTTGTCAGTCTCGGTCTATTTTGAGCTTTGAGAGTGTTTAGCTTGTATTCGCTGAGTTGGGCCAGCTCATTAGTGCGGTCGCTCCCGCCGCTCATGCGTAGCGTAGCTGTAGGTTCTCTCACTCTGCTCTGTTTTTGTTTTATTTTCTCCATTTTTTTCTTTAGCTTTTCTTTGATTTTTCATCAGTTTTCTTCTTTTTCTTCGTTATACTTTATGTTTTCACTTTTTTTTCTTCGTTATATTTATGGTTTTCTTTTGTTTCTTTCTTGACTTTCTTTGTAGTTTCCATTTTCTTTTCTATTTGTTGGCTTTACTTGATTTTGTTTTTTGACTAGCGCACATGTGTAATATATAAGAGTTAAATACACTACAGATGCCCTAACTTGTCCGGCGCGGTCAGTTTGATGCTTAAACTTGAAAAATACACAAAAGTGGTGACATAACTTGTCCGAGCGTTTAAAGACGATGCCTTTGGATGTATGCCGCTGTATCAAGTGCCCGTGTGCCATGCTAGCATGTCGTTGGCCCACACATCAGTGGCTGAGGGCGCGTTATGAGCTGTGTGTGATGTTCTTTTATAAAAATGCCCCTAGACTTTAGTTAATTCTCGAGAAAATGGACGCATGTTGTTCGTATTTATAGCAACGCCCATGTACTTTAATTAACTCTCACAAAAATATAACCACAAGTTGGTATTGGAACCATGGACCTCCTGGTTGCCTAACAAACGAGCAGACTAAGGCCACACTTTCGTTTACATTAAACTGCTAGCCAGGCCGATTCCACGTATCGCTTTAGACATGTTTTCTTCATTTTTTTTAAGTGCAGCTTTATTTTTTCGAGTGAAGTTTCTGTTTAATTTTCATGATACATAAGTTTTCCCATATGAAAAAAATAAAATAATTATCAATATGTAATTATCGTTTTTTTATATCTTTATTCTATTTTCATTAATTATTGTGTACCTTTGTCAAGTCCAAGATGCGATTCTATCCCGATCACGTGACACTTACGTGATTGGGGCACAACCGCATTTCGGGCGCTTAGCAAGATGGGTATAATTACATCGTATCATTACATATATACATGAAGGATACAACAATACATACAAGTCAAATGAATACAACATCATCAATACAAAGTATCCGACTACGGATACAAACAAGAAAAGCACAAAGACATCCATCTGCTATCCCGGGCTGCCGACCCGGAACCTAACCCAAGACTGAAGAAGAAGAACTCCAAACAACGAACAACGCTCTCACGTCAAGACATCGGAAACCTGCACCTGCAACTGTTGTTGTAGTATCTGTGAGCCACGAGGACTCAGCAATCCCATAACCATGGGTAACAAGACTATCAAAGCTTAATAGGTAGGAAGAGGTAAAGTGGTGAGGTTGCAGCGGCGGCTAAGCAAAGTATGGTGGCTAACTTACGAGTACAAGAATAAGATGAGCATCTACGCAAACGGTCGTAACTAGTAGTGATCGCTAAAGATCCTGAACTACATACGAGTCAAACATAACCCCACCGTGTTCTCTTCTTAAAGTGAAAAGAGACAGTCACGGTTACTCACACAGTTGTGTGTTTTACTTCGGATCATCTGTCAAGTTTTCTACAACCGGACATTAACAAATTCCAATCTGCCACATAACCGCGGGCACGGCTTTCGAAAGATCATAACCCTGCAGGGGTGTCCCAACTTAGCCCATCACAAGCTCTCACGATTAGCTGAAGTGATAAATATAATATCATCACCCCTTATCTTAGGGAAAACCGATCAGGCTCGGCATCCCGGTGCACAAGACATTTCGACAATGGTAAAACAAGTCCAGCAAGACCTCCCGGCGTGCCGACACCCTGATAGTAGCCGCGCGTATCTCGTCTCAGGCCACGTCCGGATGAGCAGTACGTACAGTAACCGAAGACCCCAGATAACTGGGTGGCACCGCAAGTGGCTCTAGTTTGGGACCAACACCATCAGCACTGGTCCCCCTGCTATGTAGAAAGAAATCTCGAGGGTGCGACCCCCTATGCAAATTTAATTAATTAATTAAGTTGTTATTATGAGGCAAATTAAAACCAATGTTGGGCCTTGCTGGAGGAGTTTTATTCAAAGTCGAAGTGTCAAGGGGTCCCCATATACCCATCGTGTAAGGAACGCAAAATCAAGGAACATAATGTCGGTTTATCGGCGCCTAAGGTGGCATGAGTGGAACAAAACACCGAGCAAAAGGCCAAGCCTTCCACCCATGTGTTGGGGAACGTTGCATGGAAAACAAAAATTTTTCTCTACGTTCACCAAGATCAATCTAGTAGATGCAACTACGAGGGGAGAGTAGGATCCACATACCCTTGTAGATCGCTAAGCGGAAGCGTTATGAACGCGGATGATGGAGTCGTACTCGCCGCGATTCAGATCGCCGAAGATCCTAGCACCGAAGCAACGGTGCCTCCGCGTTCTTCACACGTACGGCTCGGGGACGTCTCCTCCTTCTTGATCCAGCAAGGGGTGGAGGAGAGGTTGATGGAGAACCGGCAGCACGACGGCGTGGTGGTGATGGTGGAGAAGAACTCCGGCAGGGCTTCGCCTAAGCACCGCGGGAGAAGAAGATGTTATGGGAGAGGGAGGGCAGCACCGAGGCACGAACTTGTCTTTGCTGCCCTCCCTTTGCCTCACTATATATAGGGGGGGTGGAGAGGTGAGGGCGCCCTAGGGTTTCCCCCTAGGGGCCGGCGGCCAGGGCAAGGGGGGGCGGCGGCCAAGGCAGGGGAGGGGGGCGGCGGCCAGGGCCAGGCCCTAGGGTTTCCCCCCTTAGGTGCCTTGCCCCCCACTCCATAGGGGTGCGGCTGCCCTAGGGGGTCCCACCCCCTTAGCCGCATGAGGAGAGGGCCCAGGGGGGGCGCACAGCCCCCTGAGGGCTGTGGTGTCCCCCCTTGTGGCCCATTAGGCCCAGAACTTCTTCCGGACCCCCCGAAATCCTTTCCGGTACTCAGCCGATTTCCCGATGCTCCCCGGAACACTTCCGGACTCCGAAACCTTTCATCCTATATATCAATCTTCGTCTCCGGACCATTCCGGAGACCCTCGTCATGTCCGGGATCTCATCCGGGACTCCGAACAACCTTCGGTAACCATACACTTTTCTCACTAACAACCCTAGCGTCACCGAACCTTAAGTGTGTAGACCCTGCGGGTTCGGAAACCATGTAGACATGACCGAGACACTCCCAGGTCAATAACCAATAGCGGGATCTAGATACCCATATTGGTTCCCACATGTTTCTCGATGATCTCATCGGATGAACCACGATGTCAAGGATTCAGGCAATCCCGTATACAGTTCCCTTTGTCTCGTCGGTATGTTACTTGCCCGAGATTCGATCGTCGGTATCTCTATACCTAGTTCAATCTCGTTACCGGCAAGTCTCTTTACTCGTTACCGTAATACATAATCCCGTGACCAACTACTTGGTCACTTTGAGCTCATTGAGATGACGTATTACCGAGTGGGCCCGGAGATACCTCTCCGTCACACGGAGTGACAAATCCCAGTCTCGATCCATGTCAACCCAACAGACACCCTCGGAGATGCCTGTAGAGTACCTTTATAGTCACCCAGTTACGTTGCGACGTTTGGCACACACAAAGCACTCCTACGGTGTCAGTGAGTTACATGATCTCATGGTCATAGAAACTTATACTTGACATGCAGAAAACTATAGCGATAACTGACACGATCAAAAGCTATGTTAACGTTTGGGTCTCGTCCATCACATCATTCTCCTAATGATGTGATCCCGTTATCAAATGACAACTCATGTCTATGACCTGGAAACCGCGGTCATCTTTGATCAACGAGCTAGTCCTGTAGAGGCTCACTAGGGACACAAAGTCTGTCTATTCATCCACACGTGTATTTGAGTTTCCAATCAATACAGTTATAGCATGGATAATAAACGATTATAATGAACAAGGAAATATAATAATAACTCTTTTATTATTGCCTCTAGGGCATATTTCCAACAGTCTCCCACTTGCACTAGAGTCAATAATCTAGCATTACAAGGTAATGAATCTAACACCCATAGAGTCTTGGTGTTGATCGTGCTTAGCCCGTGGAAGAGGCTTAGTCAACGGATCTGCAACATTCAAATCCGTGTGTACTTTGCAAATGTTTATGTCCTCCTCCTTGACCGAATCGCGGATGGAATTGAAGCGTCGCTTTATGTGTCTGGTCCTCTTGTGAAACCTTGGTTCCTTGGCTAGAGCAATGGCACCAGTGTTGTCACAGAACAGAGTCATTGGGTTCAGTGCACTAGGCACAACTCCAAGATCTGTCATGAACTCCTTCATCCAGACACCTTCCTTTGCCGCCTCCGAGGCAGCTATATACTCCGCTTCACATGTAGAATCAGCTACCACGCTCTGCTTGGAACTGCACCAGCTTACCGCTCCCCCGTTGAGAATATATACGTATCCGGTTTGTGACTTAGAGTCATCCGGATCAGTGTCAAGCTTGCATCGACGTAACCCTTTACGACGAGCTCTTGATCACCTCCATAAACGAGAAACATATCCTTAGTCCTTTTCAGGTACTTTAGGATATTCTTGACCGCTGTCCAGTGATCCATACCAGGATTACTCTGAAACCTTCCGGCCATACTTATGGCAAGGCTGACATCTGGTCTTGTGCACAGCATTGCATACATGATAGAGCCTATGGCTGAAGCATAGGGGACGACACTCATCTTTTCTCTATCATCCGCAGTCACTGGGCATTGAGTCTTACTCAACTTCGTACCTTGCAATACCGGCAAGAACCCCTTCTTGGATTGATCCATTTTGAACTTCTTCAAAACTTTATCAAGGTATGTGCTTTGTGAAAGTCCTATCAAGCGTCTTGATCTATCTCTATAGATCTTGATGCCCAATATGAAGGCAGCTTCACCGAGATCTTTCATCGAAAAACTCTTGTTCAAATACCCCTTCACGCTATCCAAAAATTCTATATTGTTTCCAATCAGCAATATGTCATCCACATATAATATTAGAAACGCTATAGAGCTCCCACTCACTTTCTTGTAAATACAAGCTTCATTGTAAACTTGTATAAACCCAAACGCTTTGATCACCTCATCAAAGCGAAGATTCCAACTCCGAGATGCTTGCACCAGCCCATAAATGGAATGCTGGAGCTTGCATACTTTGTCAGCATTCTCTGGATCGACAAAACCTTCTGGTTGCATCATATACAACTCTTCCTTAAGAAAACCGTTAAGGAACGCTGTTTTGACATCCATCTGCCAAATTTCATAATCGAAATATGCAGCTATTGCTAACATGATTCGGACGGATTTAAGCATCGCTACGGGTGAGAAAGTCTCATCGTAGTCAATCCCTTGAACTTGTGAAAAACCCTTTGCCACAAGTCGAGCTTTATGCACGGTGACATTACCGTCAGCGTCCGTCTTCCTCTTAAAAATCCATTTATTCTGAATGGCCTTCCGCCCTTCAGGTAATACTTCCAAAGTCCATACTTTGTTTTCATACATGGATCCCATCTCGGATTTCATGGCCTCCAACCATTTGTCGGAATCCGGGCCCCCCATCGCTTCTCCATAGCTCGTAGGTTCACCGTTGTCTAACAACATGACCTCCAAAACAGGGTTACCATACCACTCAGGTGCAGTGCGTACCCTTGTCGACCTACGAGGTTCGGTAGTAACTTGATCAGAAACTTCTTGATCATCATCATTGGCTTCCTCTTCAACCTCTGCAGGCTCCACAAAAACATCTTTCTGTGCTGCGCTACTTTCTGGTTGAAGCAGAGGTTCAATAACCTCATCAAGTTCTACCTTCCTCCCACTCAATTCTTTCGAGAGAAACTCTTTCTCGAGAAAGGACCCGTTCTTAGCGACAAACACTTTGCCCTCGGATCTGAGATAGAAGGTGCACCCAACTGTTTCTTTTGGGTATCCTATGAAGACACATTTGTCCGCTTTGGGTTCGAGCTTTTCTGGCTGAAGCCTTTTGACATAAGCATCGCAACCCCAAACCTTGAGAAAAGACAACTTCGGTTTCTTACCAAACCATAGTTCATACGGTGTTGTCTCAACGGACTTAGATGGAGCCCTATTTAAAGTGAATGCAGCTGTCTCTAACGCATATCCCCAAAACGATAGTGGCAAATCGGCAAGAGACATCATAGAACGTACCATATCTAATAGGGTTCGATTACGACGTTCGGACACACCATTACGCTGTGGTGTTCCAGGTGGTGTCAACTGTGAAACAATTCCACATTTTCTTAAGTGATCACCAAACTCATAACTCAGATATTCTCCCCCTCGATCAGATCGTAGGAACTTGATCTTCTTGTTACGATGATTTTCAACTTCACTCTGAAATTGCTTGAACTTTTCAAAAGTTTCAGACTTATGCTTCATCAAGTAAATATACCCATATCTACTTAAGTCGTCAGTGAAGGTGAGAAAATAACGATATCCACCGCGCGCCGTTACACTCATCGGACCGCACACATCGGTATGTATGATTTCCAATAAGTTACTTGCCCGTTCCATTGTCCCTGAAAACGGGGTCCTTGTCATCTTGCCCATGAGGCACGGCTCGCACGTGTCAAGTGATTCAAAATCAAGAGACTCCAAAAGTCCATCAGCATGGAGCTTCCTCATGCGTTTTACGCCGATATGACCCAGACGGCAGTGCCACAAGAAAGTGGTATTATCATTATTAACTCTACATCTTTTGGCATCAATGTTATGAACATGTGTATCATCACTATCGAGATTCAATAAGAATAAACTTCGGGTGCATGACCATAAAAGATATTACTCATATAAATAGAACAACCATTATTCTCCGACTTAAATGAGTAACCGTCTCGCAATAAACAAGATCCAGATATAATGTTCATGCTTAACGCAGGCACTAAATAACAATTATTCAGGTTCATAACTAATCCCGATGGTAATCGAAGAGCGAGCGTGCCGACGGCGATCACATCAACCTTGGAACCGTTTCCCACGCGCATCGTCACTTCGTCCTTCGCCAGCCTCCGTTTATTCCGCAGTTCCTGTTTAGAGTTGCAAATGTGAGCAACCGAACCGGTATCAAATACCCAGGCACTACAACGAGAGTTGGTAAGGTACACATCAATAACATGTATATCACATATACCTTTGTTGTTGTTGGCCCCCTTCTTGTCCGCCAGATACTTGGGGCAGTTCCGCTTCCAGTGGCCGTTCCCCTTGCAATAGAAACACTCAGTCTCTGGCTTGGGCCCAGCCTTGGGTTTCTTTACTGGATTAGCAACTGTTTTGCCACCCTTCTTAGAGTTACCCTTCTTGCCCTTGCCATTCTTCTTGAAACTGGTGGTCTTATTGACCATCAACACTTGATACTCCTTCTGGATGTCTGCCTCAGCGACTTTCAGCATTGAAAACAGCTCGGCGATGGTCTTGTTCATCCCTTGCATGTTATACTGCTGCACGAAGCTCTTGTAGCTTGGAGGGAGTGACTGGAGAATTCTGTCAATGATAGCCTCATCCGGGAACACAAGTCCCAGATCAGCTATGCGGGTATAGTACCCAGACATCTTCAGTAAGTGCTCACTGACAGACGAATTCTCCTCCATCTTGCAAGCGAAGAATTTATCGGTGGTCTCATACCTCTCGATCTTAGCATTCTTCTCAAAGATGAACTTCAACTCCGTGTACATCTCATATGCACCATGACGTTCAAAACGTCTTTGAAGTCCTCCTTCCAAGCCGTACAACATGGCACACTGCACTATCGAATAGTCATCCGAACGCGTCTGCCAAACGTTCATAACGTCCGCAGAGGCTCCAGGAGCGGGGGGGTCACCTAGCGGTGCATTTAGGACATAAACCTTCTGGGCATCTGTGAGGATGATCCTCAGATTGCGGAGCCAGTCCACAAAGTTGCTCCCGTCATCTTTCAGTTTAGCTTTCTCTAGGAACGCATTAAAATTCAGGGGAGCTACTGCGCGAGCCATCTACAACCAAAATTTGCAAAGACATTTTAGACTATTGTTCATGATAAGTGAGTTATTACCTAATCAAATTAATTATAACTCCCACTCAAATTGACATCCCTCCGGTCATTCGAGCGTGACATGATCCAAATTCACCAACCCAAGTCCGATCATCACGTGAGATGAGGTGGTGTCAATGGTGAACATCAACATGTTGATCATATCTACTATATGACTCATGCTCGACCTTTCGGTCCTCCGTGTTCCGAGGCCATGTCTGTACATGCTAGGCTCGTCAAGTCTAACCCGAGTGTTCTGCATGTGCAAAACTGGCTTGCACCCGTTGTATGCGAACGTAGAGTCTATCACACCCGATCATCACGTGGTGCTTCGAAACGACGAACCTTCGCAACGGCGCACACTCGGGGGGAACACAATTTTATCTTGAAATTTTAGTGAAGGATCATCTTATAATGCTACCGTCGTCCTAAGCAAAATAAGATGCATAAAAGGATTAACATCACATGCAAATCATCTGTGACATGATATAGCCATCAACTCGTGCTTTTGATCTCCATCTCCAAAGCACCGGCATGATCTCCATCGTCACCGGCGCCACACCATGATCTCCATCATCATGATCTCCATCATCGTGTCGCCATCGGGGTTGTCGGCGCCCACCATGCTCTTACTACTATTGCTACCGTTTAGCGATAAAGTAAAGCATTACAAAGCGCTTAATGATTGACACGCAGGTCATACAAAAATTAAAGACAACCCTATGGCTCCTGCCGGTTGCCGTATGCATCGACATGCAAGTCGATATTAACTATTACAACATGATCATCTCATACATCAAATATAATTCATCATGTCATTGGCCATATCATATCACATGCATACCCTGCAAAAACAAGTTAGACGTCCTCTAATTTGTTGTTGCATGTTTTACGTGGCTGCTATGGGTATCTAGCAAGAACGCTTCTTACCTACGCAAAACCACAACGGTGATATTCAAGTTGCTATTTAACCTTCTACAAGGACCGCCTTGTTCTATTCCGATTCAACTAAGATAGGAGAGACAGACACCCGCCAGCCATCTTATGCAACAAAAGTCACATGTCTGTCGATGGAACCGGTCTCATGTACATGGACATGTAAAGTTGGTCCGGGCCGCTTCATCCTATAATACCGCTGAATCAAGAAAGACTAAGGAGGGCAGCAATTTAAACATCAACGCCACAAACCCTTTTGTGTTCTACTCGAGAAAGCATCTACGCAAGATCCTAGCTCATGATGCCACTGTTGGGGAACGTTGCATGGAAAACAAAAATTTTTCTCTACGTTCACCAAGATCAATCTAGTAGATGCAACTACGAGGGGAGAGTAGGATCCACATACCCTTGTAGATCGCTAAGCGGAAGCGTTATGAACGCGGATGATGGAGTCGTACTCGCCGCGATTCAGATCGCCGAAGATCCTAGCACCGAAGCAACGGTGCCTCCGCGTTCTTCACACGTACGGCTCGGGGACGTCTCCTCCTTCTTGATCCAGCAAGGGGTGGAGGAGAGGTTGATGGAGAACCGGCAGCACGACGGCGTGGTGGTGATGGTGGAGAAGAACTCTGGCAGGGCTTCGCCTAAGCACCGCGGGAGAAGAAGATGTTATGGGAGAGGGAGGGCAGCACCGAGGCACGAACTTGTCTTTGCTGCCCTCCCTTTGCCTCACTATATATAGGGGGGTGGAGAGGTGAGGGCGCCCTAGGGTTTCCCCCTAGGGGCCGGCGGCCAGGGCAAGGGGGGGCGGCGGCCAAGGCAGGGGAGGGGGGCGGCGGCCAGGGCCAGGCCCTAGGGTTTCCCCCCTTAGGTGCCTTGCCCCCCACTCCATAGGGGTGCGGCTGCCCTAGGGGGTCCCACCCCCTTAGCCGCATGAGGAGAGGGCCCAGGGGGGGCGCACAGCCCCCTGAGGGCTGTGGTGTCCCCCCTTGTGGCCCATTAGGCCCAGAACTTCTTTCGGACCCCCCGAAATCCTTTCCGGTACTCAGCCGATTTCCCGATGCTCCCCGGAACACTTCCGGACTCCGAAACCTTTCATCCTATATATCAATCTTCGTCTCCGGACCATTCCGGAGACCCTCGTCATGTCCGGGATCTCATCCGGGACTCCGAACAACCTTCGGTAACCATACACTTTTCTCACTAACAACCCTAGCGTCACCGAACCTTAAGTGTGTAGACCCTGCGGGTTCGGAAACCATGTAGACATGACCGAGACACTCCCAGGTCAATAACCAATAGCGGGATCTGGATACCCATATTGGTTCCCACATGTTTCTCGATGATCTCATCGGATGAACCACGATGTCAAGGATTCAGGCAATCCCGTATACAGTTCCCTTTGTCTCGTCGGTATGTTACTTGCCCGAGATTCGATCGTCGGTATCTCTATACCTATTTCAATCTCGTTACCGGCAAGTCTCTTTACTCGTTACCGTAATACATAATCCCGTGACCAACTACTTAGTCACTTTGAGCTCATTGAGATGACGTATTACCGAGTGGGCCCGGAGATACCTCTCCGTCACACGGAGTGACAAATCCCAGTCTCGATCCATGTCAACTCAACAGACACCCTCGGAGATACCTGTAGAGTACCTTTATAGTCACCCAGTTACGTTGCGACGTTTGGCACACACAAAGCACTCCTACGGTGTCAGTGAGTTACATGATCTCATGGTCATAGGAACTTATACTTGACATGCAGAAAACTATAGCGATAACTGACACGATCAAAAGCTATGTTAACGTTTGGGTCTCGTCCATCACATCATTCTCCTAATGATGTGATCCCGTTATCAAATGACAACTCATGTCTTATGACCTGGAAACCGCGGTCATCTTTGATTAACGAGCTAGTCCTGTAGAGGCACACTAGGGACACAAAGTCTGTCTATTCATCCACACGTGTATCTGAGTTTCCAATCAATACAGTTATAGCATGGATAATAAACGATTATCATGAACAAGGAAATATAATAATAACTCTTTTATTATTGCCTCTAGGGCATATTTCCAACAGTTCTGTTGGGGAACGTTGCATGGGAAACAAAAATTTTTCCTACCGTTCACCAAGATCAATCTAGTAGATGCAACTACGAGGAAGGAGTGTGATCTACGTACCCTTGTAGATCGCTAAGCGGAAGCGTTATGAACGCGGATGATGGAGTCGTACTCGTCGCGATTCAGATCGCCGAAGACCTAGCACCGAAGCAACGGTGCCTCCGCGTTCTTCACACGTACGGCTCGGGGACGTCTCCTCCTTCTTGATCCAGCAAGGGGTGGAGGAGAGGTTGATGGAGAACCGGCAGCACGACGGCGTGGTGGTGATGGTGGAGAAGAACTCCAGCAGGGCTTCGCCTAAGCACCGCGGGAGAAGAAGATATGACGGGAGAGGGAGGGCAGCACCGAGGCACGAACTGTGTTGGCTGCCCTCCCTTTGCCCCACTATATATAGGGGGGGTGGAGAGGTTAGGGCGCCCTAGGGTTTCCCCCTAGGGGCCGGCGGCCAGGGCAAGGGGAGGCGCCCAGGCCCTAGGGTTTCCCCCCTAGGTGCCTTGCCCCCCAAGTCCCAAGGGGTGCGGCCAGCCCTAGGGGGTCCCACCCCCTTAGCCGCATGGGGAGAGGGCCCAGGGGGGGCGCACAGCCCCCTGAGGGCTGTGGTGTCCCCCCTTGTGGCCCAATAGGCCCAGAACACCTTCCGGACCCCCCGAAAACCTTCCCGGTACTCCGCCGATTTCCCGATGCTCCCCGGAACACTTCCGGTACTCCGAAACCTTTCATCCTATATATCAATCTTCGTCTCCGGACCATTCCGGAGACCCTCGTCATGTCCGGGATCTCATCCGGGACTCCGAACAACCTTCGGTAACCATGCACTCTTCTCACTAACAACCCTAGCGTCACCGAACGTTAAGTGTGTAGACCCTGCGGGTTCGGAAACCATGTAGACATGACCGAGACACTCTCAGGTCAACAACCAATAGCGGGATCTGGATACCCATATTGGCTCCTACATGTTTCTCGATGATCTCATCGGATGAACCACGATGTCAAGGATTCAGGCAATCCCGTATACAGTTCCCTTTGTCTCGTCGGTATGTTACTTGCCCGAGATTCGATCGTCGGTATCTCTATACCTAGTTCAATCTCGTTACCGGCAAGTCTCTTTACTCGTTACCGTAATACATAATCCCGTGACCAACTACTTGGTCACTTTGAGCTCATTGAGATGACGTATTACCGAGTGGGCCCGGAGATACCTCTCCGTCACACGGAGTGACAAATCCCAGTCTCGATCCATGTCAACCCAACAGACACCCTCGGAGATGCCTGTAGAGTACCTTTATAGTCACCCAGTTACGTTGCGACGTTTGGCACACACAAAGCACTCCTACGGTGTCAGTGAGTTACATGATCTCATGGTCATAGAAACTTATACTTGACATGCAGAAAACTATAGCGATAACTGACACGATCAAAAGCTATGTTAACGTTTGGGTCTCGTCCATCACATCATTCTCCTAATGATGTGATCCCGTTATCAAATGACAACTCATGTCTATGACCTGGAAACCGCGGTCATCTTTGATCAACGAGCTAGTCCTGTAGAGGCTCACTAGGGACACAAAGTCTGTCTATTCATCCACACGTGTATTTGAGTTTCCAATCAATACAGTTATAGCATGGATAATAAACGATTATCATGAACAAGGAAATATAATAATAACTCTTTTATTATTGCCTCTAGGGCATATTTCCAACACCATGCCCAGTATATAGGTGTGTTAATAATGATAATAGATATTGTGATATTCCAACAACAAGTTCCCTCCTGGAACGATCTTCATCTTCACCTGCAACTAACAACGCTATAAGAGGGGCTGAGCAAGCGGGTAACATAGCCAAACAATGGTTTTGCTAGGAAGGTTTCAAAGGTTAGAGGTTTCATAGCAACAAGGAGAGGGGCTGACATAAAAGATGGGTAGCTCGACATGTAACGATAGCATCGAGACAACTAAGAATGGCAATGATAGTATAGGTATCCAAGGGTATGGTCATCTTGCCTGAGATCCCGCAAGGAAGAAGAACAGATCCATGAAGAAGACGAAGAAGAAGCCTTGAAGAAGAACCACGGGAAGACGAACGAATCCTCACGAATGCAACGGAACAAGCACTAACGAGAAGAAGCAAGCAATACGGTAAACAAACCACTCAAGAACATGACAATATGCTCAACCAAGTATGATGCAAAACAAGTCTACTTATGATGCACAGAAAGTCTACACAGGAAGCAAAACATGGCAAGGTAGGAAGCACAACAAAACAACACAAGTCTATATGCTCAACCAAGTATGATGCAAAACAAGTCTACTTATGATGCACAGAAAGTCTACACAGGAAGCAAAACATGGCAAGGTAGGAAGCACAACAAAACAACACAAGTCTATATGATGCAATACATGGCAAGGTATGATGCATGACAAGACTATACAGGAAGCATAACATGGCAAGGTAGGAAGCACAGAAAAGAAACACAAGTTTATATATGATGCATTACATGGCAAGGTATGATGCATGACAAGTCTATACAGGAAGCACAACAAGTCTATACAGGAAGCATAACATGGCAAGGTAGGAAGCACAACATGGCAAGGTAGGAAGCACAACATGGCAACGGTGCAAGATGCACCCAAACATCAAGCAAACATACTCCAAACATGTTAACAAGATGATATTATGATTCTACATGCAAAATCACTCAAGTTTCATATAAGGAACACCCCAAACGGAGCAACGGTCTAAAAGATACACATGAAACAAGATATAACAACAAGCTGAAATTAACAGCCACATAGCAACTTGGAAGCAACAAATATATATGCTACAGCACTCAAACATGGTGATAAGAAGCATGGACATGAAGTGGACATATCCTACAGCAAACAACTTCATTGGAGCAACTCCATAGGAGGCATGGATCAATAGCAACAAGCTACAACATTTTGATCATGACAATAAAAACCTGACAGCAATATTTTATAGCAACTTGGGAGCAAGAAATAAATAAGCTACAACAAGTCAAATGAGCAAGTAAGGACATGAATGGATAGTCAACAACATATACAACAAGGAATGATCAATGGCCACCCCAAAACTAACATGGATTCACCTAGGGCATCAAGCAAACATAGCATGAGGATATTACAGATTCCAGACTTAGTGAAATTTTACTAAGTGTTAAAACAACAACATTATCATGGCATGTTTGCAAGCATGTTTAAGACAACACAAGGCATATCATGGAAAGTTAAATGCACCACATCAAAGAACACATCATGGAGATTCTAAAACATATAAGCATGTGACATGGGGACAAACACAACAATAGCAACAAGCTCCTCAACTAGGCATCTCGTAACAAGTTTCAGAACATAACAGCCAAATGCACTTTTGCAACATAGATAAGCATGGCAATATGAACTCAAACAAGCATGCTATAGCAACCAACACGTAGAGCATCTCATGATGAACATTTTGACATATCATTTGCATCATTTGGATAAACATGCACCAAGTTATCATATCTCAAACATGGCAACAAAATAACAAGCAGCAGCAGTTTATAACAAGTAGCACCCTTGCAACAGATATTAGAGCATCTAGATGAACTCAAATGAGCATGGCACAATGGAACAAAGTGTAGAGCATATCACCACGATCATTTTGACAAATCATACACTCAATTTGAATAAGCACACAAAAAATTATTAGCCCAACAAGAATGCATCAGACAACAGTTTAACAGGGACTTAGCAGATTTTTACCACTAGAAAAAAAAACACATCGGGCGCAATATAGGCGGGTGGAGCTCACCGAGTGGGCCTGGCCCAGGTCGGGGCGAGGAGGCAGAGGCATCTGGGCCTGGCTGATCCGGCCCAAGCTGGGCCTGGCCGGACCTGCCTTGGGAGGGAGGAGGGCCCAGGCGGGGAGGCGCTGGCACAAAGCTGGGAGGCAGGTCGGCTTCGCCTGGGGAGGCCGAGTGGATGGGCCGGGCAGTCCGGTGCGAGGCGGCCCAGGCGCAGAGCAGATCAGCCCACGGGGCGCTCGTCGTCCTGCTCCTTCGATCCCGCCTGGATCGAGGACGGGCGTTGCGGCGGCGGCGACTACCGGACTCCGGCGAGGGCGGCGCGAAGCAGGGAAGCCGGTGGGCGACGGGGATGCCAGATCCGGCCGCTCCGGATCCATTCCGGCCGGATCCAGGCCGGATGTTGACGCGGGCGGAGGAGAAAGGAACTCCGGCGACGACGGGCGCGTGGCGCGGGGCGGCGAGCACAGGGGAGCGGCGAGGTCGCACGCGGGAGCGACGGAGCGAGGGTCGGCTCGAGGTCGTCGGCAGGGGCGCGACGGCGACGCTGGAGCGGGGCGGCGGCGGAGGGAGGAGCACTCTGGCGGCAGTGCATCGAGGGAGGAGCGGGGACGAGGCTCGGGCGAGCCTGCGGGACTCGGGCGGCCCAGATTGGGCCCGAGCAGGCCTGCTCGCGGGCCTGGAGGGCCCGGCGGCTTGAGGCCGAGGGGAGGCCACGCGGCGCCCGTGGGTTGGCTGGAGCCTGATGACGCGGCGGCGGCTGGCCATTCCGGGCGCGCCAAGTGGCAGTTCGGAGGTGGCCGGGCACGAAATCGAAGGAGGAGGGGGCTGGTGGCGCGGATTTTGAGGGAGATGTGGTCTGGAGGTAGGAGAAGAGGGTAGGGATGCCAAAATAGGAAGGGGGGGTTGTTTATATAGGGTAGGAGGCTAGGTTTAGGGGATTTTGGGGCCGTTTCAGACCACCGGATACCGATCGAACGGCTCCGAAGCGGAGAGGGACTAGGCTGGGCCTAGAGGGAATTAGTGGGCTGTGTTAGAGGGGCTTCGGGCTGAGAGGAGAGAAGGAAAAATAGGCCCGCGGGGGTTTTCGGAGACCGAAAACGTCCGACGAAATAACCGGCTACTAGTGCCGCTATATATATCCGTTGGGCTATCAAACGAGCTCCGAATGGGATGAAATTTGGCAGGTGGCCTGTCCACACTATAATAAGACCACATGCCAAGTTTCAACCCATTCCGAGAATGTTTTTCGGCCACTCATAAAATAAATATTCGAAGGCACCGCAGGCACGTGCAAGTGTGTCTGGGCTCAGAACGGACAACGAAGAGGACGAGGGGACTCGGGCGGATGCAAGTTTTGAAAACATGCTGATGCAACACACATGATGACAAGGCAAGATGCAACATGCAAGCAGATGACATGGCACTGACAACGAATAACTGGCTGACACCTGACGCACCGGTCTCGGGGTGTCACAACCTTGAAGGGATAAAAATGATTTTTTAAATTTATGTGGACATAAAAAGTTGAATGGATATCAAAAATTATTGTGTAATTTATGCATCTTCGTTGAGGACCATAAGCACGAACAATTGTTGTGTATCTGGATTATATTTTTTAAATGCACAATTTTTTAAATTGACAATATTGTATTTAAAAGCTGTTCAATGTGTATTAAAAATTATTGTGTGATAATAATAAATTCTAGAAATGTATTAACATGTTAAATGTGTTTGTATAAATTTAAGAATAATATTACACAATATTTTTTAATACACGTTCAACATTTTCTAAAAGCACGTTGACCATTTTCAAAAATAATATGAAATTGAAAAATGAACTTGAACTTGAACGTGTATTTCAAAAAATGCTCACCGTGTTTTTAATATACATTCAACTCTTTAGATCCACAACAATTTTAGAAAATGTTCAGGTTTATCTCTTCAAAGTACACAATAATGAAAATTGAATAGAGATATAAAATAAACAATAATTGCATATTTTTTATTATTTTATATTGATATGGAAAAAGTTACATATCATGAAAACTAAACAGAAACTTCACTCGAAGAAAATAATATAGTAACTTGGAAATATATTTTTTACTCCAATACAAGCATATGCAGAGTGATATGTGCAATCATCTATATAAACAGCTTGCTGATTATTAAGCGCAAACCAGAGCGTGGCCGTCTGGCCTACTCTATTGTTAGGCGAAGAGGAGGTCCAGGGGCTATTTTTTGGAAGAATAAATTAAAATCTAGAGGCATTCCGATAAAATAACAACACACGTAGCTCACAGCGTGCGTCCAGTGCCTACAATCACTGACATGTAGCCTAGCGACACGCTGCCATGCCACAAGGGCACTCGATAAGGCGACGTACGTCCAGAGGCACCGTATTTGAACATGCAGACAAGTTACGACACCACTTTCTTGTATTTTGTAAGTTTAGGCACCAAACTGATCGCGTCGGATAAGTTAGGCCACCTGTAGTGTATTTAACTCAATATTTTTTCATAAACGTTGGACATATTTCAAATACATTATGCTTATTTTTAAAATACGCGTTGTACATATCTTAATGACAGTAAACATATTTTTAAAATACTGTAAAAACATATATTTGAGTACACGGTAAAAAAAATTTAAACTTTCCTAAAAAAACTTCTTAGAAAAGCCTTCCCTAAAAGGCGCATTAACATTTTTAAACTTAAAAAGAACTTCCCTAAAAACATTTTTTTGGATGGACAGATTTTTTTTGTAAAACTTCCCTAAAAAATACGATAACCTTTTCTAAACTTCCCTAAAAAAATTACTTAGAAGAACAACTCCCCTAAAATACATATTTTCTTAACTACACAAAGCATGTGTGGACTCGATCCAGGGACCTCGCACTTGAGGTGCGCCATGTAGCCATCACCCTGACGACTACTGGTCATGACAGATAGCGCGGCCTATATAAGAACACACAAAAACGTTCATACATACATTTTTGAGAAAAATTAAAATATTTCTTTTAAAAAATGTGAACAATTTTGAAGTGCCTAGTTTTTCAGAACACAAATAATTTAGGAAATTCTGAAAACATTATTTAAAAAATGCGACATAATTTTTGAAAATCCGAAACTTTTACATAGAATGTGAAAATGCTGGAATTCTGAACATTTTTTAACAAATATGATATTTTTGAAATCGCGAATGGAATTTAAAAAATACAAACATTTTTGTACAAGCACAAAGGGAAAATGAAATTGTGCCAAAAATAGAAAAACATGAACATTTTTTAAATTTCTGGACAATTTTAGAAATACGTGAATAATTTCTAAACTTCATGAATTCTTGTTGTGGTATAGTTGGCCGGCCCAAATTCTCGTCCGTGGGAGTACCAGGTTGTTCCAATCGGGATTGTCCGACATAATTGATGTGATACAAATATTTCGCATTGCCAATATTTGACAAGCCAGGATTTGACAGAATGAAAAGCTGCCAAAAGTTGAGAACTTTTTCGTGAGGTTGGCAAGAAAAGTTGGTAGTCAACCAATCACTAACCAACATTTGGTATTGGCCGACTTGTGACTTCAAACCAATAGTGCCCGTAGTATTCCTAGTGTGCCAAACAGTTATATGGTCCAAAATAGATCCGGATTATAAGTATAGAGTGCCAATTTTCGAAATTCAAAGATCAGGGGTTTGATTTAGTTTTCGTCTACAACTTTAAGATTTGTTTTGAACTTTTTCCTCGGCTCGGATCTTAAATTTTCTTGCAGCAACATGCACCCCGATTCATCAACAACTCCGAAAGTTAGACTATCTCTAGCAGACCTCGCAAAATCCCGACCCGCCTAAGTCTTTTGTAGTTCGCGGAAGAAGGTATATGTTGGCCGGTGCGGGCGAGGTCAGACTCAGACCCCGCAAAATACACCCGTAAAAAAGGATATTCGGTGAATATGCTCTTTTACGGGTCGGCTACGTGGGGTCTGCTCCGGCATCGCCGCGTCGACGCGCAAACCGAAGACTCCCAATTATTGAATTTGACATCGATTCCGATACATAAATTCAAATTCAAACAATAGAACACAGCTCACGCGCAAATAAAAGCTTAGTTTTGTAGGACAAATGCAAAAGAGGGTCTTGCAAAAGTGATGACCACGTCCGGCATCATCTTGGTCGATCTTCACTCCACGCCATAGAGTCCATGAAGGTCATCGGAACCACTGAATCCACCTCCGGCGCTTGTTCCGACTCCCGCATTGAAATCATCGGCTGGTGCACTGAACACATCGGCGATATTGGTTCCAAACCCCGTTGAGAAAACATCTCTGGCAGTGTAACTTGCACCGGCAACCATTCTCCTCTTCAAGATTTCTCTTCTTGCCATATCGTGCCATTCTTTGGTGAGGTCGTCCATGTCATCGTGGTTCATTGCCATGATCTTGTTCTCCTCGACGAGCAATTTGGACATGGCTTTGTTTTCAGCGGCACGTGCTCTTCTCTCCTCAATAACCGCTTTGCGCAACCCCTCTTCCTTGAGCAATTGACATTTTTCTTGCTTCTCTCGTGCCTTCTTCTCGGCCAATTCTTTCTGTATCTTCAACGTCCTCGCCAACATTAACTCATTTGACTACACCATGGCATCAATTTTGTCCCGCAAGCTCGATGCTTCGTGCTCTCTCTTCATCTTCTCCTTAGTCTTCTTGTCACCATCGGGTTTGTTCAAGTTTCTTGGGCCATCGTCATCCTCGTCTTCATCCATATTTGTAAGTGAACCTCTCTTCGGTGGGGATTCTTTGTCAATCAACTTTCACTTCTCGCACCCTTTGAGCAAATCCCAACAATGCTCTAGTTTGAAGCAATGCACCCTTTGAGCAAGTCAAATGATGCAACCATTTCATATGATGCAATATGATGGTCACAAAATGAAAATTAACTCACATAGTCGGATTCCACGGTTCCACTTGGAGGTGCACTGCGTACTTGTTCCAAGCAAGTTGCCCAACGGCTGCAAATAGGCTTGATCACGTCCCAACGCCCTTGAAGTGACTGAAAGGTGCGTGGAGTCTTATTGGGATACGTTGCCATCATGTGGAAGTATTGATCTTCGATCCTTTTCCAATGCCTCTTGGCGGTTTGAGAAGTACCCGTGCATGCATCAAGAGACACCGCACTCCATGCCTTGATCAAGATTTGATTTTCCAAGATCGTGTAGTTCTTCGATCTCCGACTTTTTCCACTTTTTGTTTGCGATTGCTCATACGCCCCCTCATCGATCTCCTCCACTTCTTCTTCACCACCATGATCATCCACGCCGCCCTCCGTTTCATTGTAATCGAATGCAGCGAACGGGGCTTGATCGATGTCAACGGCGTTGGTGTCTAACAAGTTCACGAACTCGACAGTTGCATTGTTCGAACCACCACTATAGTTAACGACAACAAGTCACGTTCTATCGTAAAATGGCAAAAAGGAAAGAAAATTAAAAGGACCAAAGAGGCATACCATCCGGCCATTTCGTCGAACACATCGCTTGCGGTGGAAGCAGCGGCGTTGAGCGGCATCGCCGGGAAACCTGTTTCCGGGGCGGAGGGAGTGTATGAAGGAGTCGGCCTCTTTGTAGGAATCTTCTTCCGCTTTACGCCCGGGACCTTGCCGACCTTCTCCGTTGACGGACGGGATCGCGAAGCTGCGTTGGCGCCCGGAGCGCGGGCCTTCCCGGCGGCGGGTAGCCGGGTTCCCACCCTGCACGACCATGTTACCTTGCCGCTTCCGGGTAGGCGCAGTGGTGCCTTGGGCGACGACAGGGCCAACATGGCCGACGACGAGATCCGCCCGAGGGGATTGAGCATGCGCGACCTCGACGGTGACGAGGGACGGCAGGGAGTCATCCATGGGGCGGCGAAGGACTCCCGGAAGAGATGCACCGGAGCAGGAGGTGGCGGGGGCAATGGTGGGGGGAGCCGGAAGGAGTGTGCGGAAATGTCCCTCCCGCCAAATATCGCTGCGGATAGGGGCTGAGCTCGGGTCGTCTTTCCACCCCGTGAATCTAGAGGCCGGGGAGATCTTTGCCGCGCCCTGCAATTTTTTTTACGAATCGAACGCATTTGCAGTGTCTGATCGGCCATGATTTTTCACGCCAACCCATATTTTAGCGGTTATTTTATGGGTCGGGACGAGATGCGGGGTCTAGTAGAGATGCTCTTACTTGCCTATATCCCTTCACGATGGAAGACAACGGTCAAGAGGCTTTAGAGCAACTCCAATGGGTCGACCCAAACGGACGACGATTTTGTCTGCTTTTTGTCCGTTTGGGTCGGCCGCCCGCCCGGCGTCCGCCTTATTTTTCATATGGGTCGGCAGCACGCCCAACGCGCCGACCCATATGTGCAGGCATGGCCGGCTGGCCGCCCAATTTTACATTGCATTCAACATATTGTGAAATGAAAATTTAACAAGCAAAATAGTTTAGCCGCCCAAATAAATAGTATAGTTTTATAGGTCAAATAAAAATAAAAAAGTTTCACATAGTTTTGCAAACGAATAAAAAAAGATACATCTATTGGTTGCCAACATGAGTCCACATATGCTCGACCAAATCATTTTGCAGTTGCACGTGAGTTTCCAAATCACGCATGTCTTCATGAAATTGAGTGAACCGCTCAAATGTTGCGGCTACTCCATGCTCAGGCACAACATTCTCACCCTGAAACTATGATTCAACCAAATCAAAGTAATCCTTCCAGAGAAGGAAATGCCCGGTCTCTCGGTTACGATTCAATGCCGGAAGGTGGCCCCGAATGGAGCCACGGAACAACGGCCGCTGGTTGTTGAGGTGGTGATGGACCAACACGGCAGTCAATATCTCCTCCTCGTCGTCGAACGACGAATTGTCGGAGTCGTAAATGAAATTATGGAAAAAGAACTCGTCGGCGGAGTCCATTTTCGTACCTTGGCAAACTGTCAAACAGCTTGCGGGCGTCGAGGAAGGAGACGGCCGGCGAGGGGAGACGCGGCGCCCACAGACCAGCTAGCTGCCCTGCCGGCGTCCGACGAGCGTGCCGGTCGTATGTGGCGGGGGCGGCGAGGCGTCTTCTTGGTCATGGGCGGGAACCGGTTTGCTCCCCGGCGGCAAAACGGCGGCGGCGGGCGACTGGGGGCTGGGGCGGCGTTGCTGGGCGGATGTGTAGGCGGCGGCAGCTGGAAGAGTCGTCGGCAAAAATGGGCGGCGACGTCGGTGACGGAGGAGGCGGGGGCGCGAGGGTTGCTTGTTGGCCGGGGGAGGGGAGGCCAATGTGTCATAGACCAGCGGGTCCGGGGACAGGAGTAGCCGAGCGCGCGCGCGTCCGTCGCATGTGCGCGCCGACGCAAATCAGGCTAAAAAATAACCGGAAATGAGTCGCTCACGGACGAAAAACGGACGCGCGTCCGTTTGGATGGACGCGTTGGGCCGCCTTTTCTGTCCGCACCGACCAAACAGGTGGCCGCGGACGAAATGGATCGTCCCATTGAAGTTGCTCTAGCCCGTGCCCGCGAGAAAAAGAGGTGGACAGAGGCTGACCAAACGATGGAAGACAACGGTCAAGAGGCTTTACGCCCCTGCCCGCCAGAAAAAAAGGTGGACCGAGGCTGACCAAACGGAGAAAACGCGTTCTACCTGTACTGCCAATTTTTATTACCACCAGTCCACCACGAATGATTTTACCGTACCAGTCCGCTCCGTAAAACCGGAGCCACTCCCCCCACCACCCCGCGCACTGTGCGCCTGCGCAGCAGTCCATTCACCGCGACCCGTGAGAAAAGGGGCCCGACTCCCAAGCCTCCATTGATCACTCCCTCCCTGCCTAGAACCCCAGAAGCCTAGCCCCCTACTACTGGTATCTTCTCCCAGAAGCAAAAGATTTCTGCCTGCGCGGCAGTAAACACCGCCCTCCCTCTCACGTCCCGTCGAGGCGTCGACCTCTCCTTGCTTCTCTCCACACGGCGCAGCAGCCTTTGACCCGGCGCGACCCCTCCGCCCCCTTCCTTCCGCTTCTTCCTCGCAAATGCCGCCTGCTCGCTCCGGCGTTTGCGCGTAGTGCGCTAGACGACGGCCGGGGATAGCTACTAGTGCGACAGCCCCGGTCTCCGGCGGCATGGGGGAGACGGATTTGGGCGACGTGGTGCTCTCCTGGTCCGTCCGGGACATCACCGACGACGGCCTCTACAGGGCCAAGGTACGTGCGTGCGTCCGTCGGCGGCGCTGCTACTTCGGGCATTTCTCCGCGGTTGCCAGCTTCAAGCATTTCGTTTTCCAATCTGTACAAGCGTACGCGCGCTAGGTTCCCGGCCGTGCTTTAGTCTGGTGATTGATTAGTCGCCTCTGGTGCACTGTTTGTTCACTGCTCGTTAGTGTAACCCAAGTTGGTCACTCTGATGGCAAGTTTCAGGGAAGTGCAGCCGGCATGCTTGGACAGTCTCTGATCACGCAGTCGTTGCACACCTGGTGACTGACAGACACATGCTAGTCTTTCAGGAAATTGCATGTTGCTTGTTGGTGCCATTTGTGCCTAATCTATGAATGCCATATGCATGATTTCTAGGAGGTGCCCGCTGCTGTTCAAAATGATGTCGTACTGATTTGCTATGCCCATGATTCAGGCTCATTGTGATGTGCTGTGATGTTGTATACGTTGGTGACACTTTTTTCTATGTCAGGTTATGTCTTTGGTTGATCAGCGTAACCTCCTAGGTAGTTGTGCTCCTAGGTGACGCGAGCAGCTTACGCCCTGTATTTGCCAACTATTTATCCTTGCTTGATCTTGCTGCGGATGAAATTGACCACATAGCGCTGTTCTGCTAGCATTAGTTTTTCTAGAACTTGCCGTAATTAGTTGCATGCCATTTCTGCGCTCAAGCAATTATTAAAGAATCTTTTGCTACCTACAATCATATTTTCGTTCATACCCTTTTTATGTAGGTTGAGACCATTCCCTGCAAATTCAAGTCACTTGATCACTATCTCCAATCGTATCGTGTTCCCCTGATTGAAGAAACGAGGGCATATCTGTGCTCACGCCTTGAACTCATCAATGAAGCGTCCTCGTCGAAAATACTTTGCTTGCAGTCAGCAGGAAAATCAGGATTATACTTCATGGATGTGGACTTTGGGGACAATGATGCTGGGTTTTCTACCGAGGCATACACGGCAAAGAATGGTGATATATTCATTTTGTCTGGCTTGAAACCTGAAGCTGCGGAGGACTTCAACCGATACGGTGTCACATATTGCTTGGCAATGGTTACTGAGGTTTCTTTGGATGATGAATACCAGAAGGGTTTCAGAGTTAAAGTTGCAAAAGATATTGGTTTGGAAGAACAAGACTTAAGTAAATTCAGACATGCAATATTTATCACTAATATCACGACAAGCATACGGATATGGAAAGCACTTTCCTTTGACACACGCATGAATGACAATTTCATAGTAATCAAGTCATTGTTAGCCCCAACAAATTTGGTAATATAACCTGGATAGTTGTGTTTTAGTTTTACTTGTTTTTTTCTTCACCACTATGAATTTGTCTCTAACTTTTTGAGCTACTCTCTGTTGGGTCTTCTGCAGGGTGATGATGTATGTGGTATCTGCGTTGAACAGAATGGGGGCTGTTTGCGTAATTTGACAGAGCAATTACTTTCGATTAACCTTAATCAATCACAAGTGGATGCTATTGAATCTGTGATCTCAGCTGTACGATGTAGGCATATGAACCTCTTGAAGCTTATATGGGGTCCACCAGGTACTGGAAAGACCAAGACTGTTAGTGCTTTACTATGGGCTTTGGCGTGTATGAAATGCAGAACTCTTACGTGTGCCCCCACTAATGTTGCTATTGTTGGAGTTTGCACTCGTTTCCTTCAAAACTTGAAGGATTTCAACCAGCACATTGACGAAAACGGTCTACCCTTGTCTCTTGGAGATGTCGTGCTGTTTGGGAACAAACAGAGAATGGACATCACCGAGGATCTTCAGGAAGTTTTCTTGGATTTTCGTG
Source organism: Secale cereale (assembly GCA_902687465.1). Taxonomy (NCBI): domain Eukaryota; kingdom Viridiplantae; phylum Streptophyta; class Magnoliopsida; order Poales; family Poaceae; genus Secale; species Secale cereale. Next base: position 802,604,921 of record LR738710.1, on the reverse strand, counting down.
TGGACGAACTTCTTGAGTGCTTTTCATTGGTGTCTGGATGGAAGTACAGAATAGCTTCAATGGTATCCTTTTTTGATGACTGTGTGTCACGTTACGATATGCTTCTTGAGGATGAAGAAAATAGTGATCCTGCGAGCTTTCTGGACTTCATAAAGAAGCAGTTTGATGTGACAGCAGTAGCTCTGAAAAGATGCATAGTGAAGTTGTGGGTTCACCTTCCTGGAAGGTGCTTTTCTCGCTATAGTGCCATAAATATATCTACGTTGCTTAATATGCTGGGAAAATTTGGTACCCTTTTGTGCGACGTAGACTTGACGGAAGAGGGCTTGAAAAGGGTCCTTTGTTGTTTGTCAACTGAAAACTCTGTTTGTGCACAGCCTATATCTTTTATTGAGAAAGAACTGGATGGAGCAAGGTGTACATGCCTTAAATTGCTTAAAGATCTACAACACTCTCTTAACTTACCCACTGGAGTAAACAAAAACTGGCTCCAGAGCTACTGCCTACGTAATGCTACACTTCTCTTCTGTACTACCTCTAGCTCTTATCTGTTGCATTACATGGAGATTGCACCCCTCGATGTCTTAATTGTTGATGAGGCTGCTCAGGTGCGGGAGTGTGAGTTGGTAATCCCACTACGTTTGCATCGGTTGAAGCATGTTGTTTTGGTAGGAGATGACTGTCAGCTGAGTGCAATAGTTACAAGTCAAGTAAGTTTCGTCTTACCCTCTTTGTACTGTATATATGGTGTCATAATTTCATTCCATAGTCATTGGTGCAGTTGTCTACAACATCAACATCAATTTCGTCTTACCTTTGTAGCTATTGGTGCATCTGTCCACAACACTAGTAATCACGCACGTGAATGCATGTCTTGTCTAACATAAATTAATAATATTTTTTTACCGTAAAATGTTCTTTTTAACATTGGAAAGTCAATGAAGATTTAGACCATAAAGTTGCAAGCATCAACATTAACCAGACATGGAAATGTCTGCATCGGATAATTTTAATATTTCTCTTGAAGTTGGATGGGTAACACAATCCATACACCAGTTCAAATGGCTCAAAAAGTAGCTAGATTTGATACAAGTCTTTTTGGGATATTTGGTATAGGTCTTGTTGGGAGATTGGTTCATGATAGTCTTAGTTCTTACCTTTCATTTGGAAAAAATCTGGATATGTTCATGATAATTGTAGTTTTTACCTTTCATTGTTTCTCTTTAGGTATGCAGAGAAGCTGGCTTCGGTACAAGTCTTTTTGGGAGATTGGTTACCCTGAAATTCGATAAACATTTGCTGAATATACAGTATCGAATGAATCCTTGTGTTAGCCAGTTTCCAAATGCTCAGTTTTATGAGAGGAAGATTTTAGATGGTTCAAATGTCTTGTCTCCTAGCTATAACAAGGATTATACATGCCTCCCGTTCGGTAGCTACACTTTTATAAATGTCACGGATGGAAGGGAAGACAAAGAAAGCACCGGAAACAGTCGGAGAAACATGGTTGAAGTTGCTGTTGTTCTGCACCTGATCCAAACCATCTTTAAATGTATGTCTAAGCTGAAACCTATCTTTTCTCATAACCTTAATATCCTGCCTTGAACTCCTTGGTAGTTATTAATTTGTTTCTATATGAAGCTACTTGGCTGATATAAGATGCAACTTTAGAAGCTTATAGGATCTTCCTTTCTTTTATTACATGTTGTGTAACCTTCATTGATATAAAGGTGATCACTGCAATAATTTATGTTCAACAATCCAGTTTGTTACTTGTGTATCTTGTGATGTGTTAACTCCATCAATCTGGGTTTATGAAAATTCAATTCCCTAGGTCTTACCTGTTTAATAGGTAATGCTAGATGTTTTACTTAGAAAACTGAGAACATTAAGTAGATGACTTGAAGGATGAAACATCATGCTGAATTAGAGTTGTTATCTGTTACATTTACCCACTTTTAGGTATTTGTTTCTATCTTCAGAGTGAAAAAGTAATGATGTGTCAATTGTAAGCTAATACATACTCAACTTCAGTTTGCTAAAGAAAATTCTCTAACTAACCTTGTGCAAAATCAACCCTGAAAGATCAGTAAACTTACCAGCTTAGTATTTTCTGCAGGTTGGAAAAGTAAAGACAAAGGGCTCAGCATCGGTGTGGTCTCTCCATATAGTTCTCAAGCTGATGCAATTAAAGGCAGACTTGGCAAAAAATATGACACATGTGATGGCTTTCATGTACGGGTCAAGTCCATTGATGGTTTCCAAGGAGAAGAGGATGATATTATAATACTAACAACGGTTAGATCCAACGGGAACGGTGTTGTTGGATTTCTTGCTGATAATGGAAGAACAAACGTTGCTCTTACCAGAGCAAAGTGAGATTTTTTTCGGGCCTTTGTTTTGTTACTGTTTAAAGTATGTCATGTTGATAATATAATTCATCCAATGATGCTTTATTTGATGCAGGCACTGTCTTTGGATTGTTGGGAATGCTCATACACTGTATAAAAGTGGAACTGTCTGGACAGACCTTGTTGCTGATGCTCAAAGACGTAAATGTGTTTTCAATGCCACTAGTGATGCGGCCATATGTAAGTTGGTTTTTCAAGTAAAGCAGGAGCTTCATGAACTTGATGATCTTCTTAATGCTGATTCGGCGGTTTTCAGCAATACCAAATGGAAGGTAAGTAACATAGTGATGTTTAGTCGGTTACTTTGACCATACTTTCATGTGCTTCCTCTATGTGCGTTTCTTTTCCTCCTATTTCTTTATGCTAGTAGTTTAGATTTGTAGTTTTTTCCTCTCTTAGTTTGATTGGCCTCATCTTGTGTGGCTGTGCCATTTTGCACCATTAAGTTTACTGGAATGCAAACCACATGTACATAGGTGTCTGATGAGACTAGTTGTCAGGGAGTAGTACCAGGTTTATTGAATTTACAATTTTCTTTTTAGCATTTGACTTTTTGTGTGGTCATGAAATGTGTCTTTCCCCACCGCCACTGAATCCCTGCCGGTAGCCCTCCTCGAAGCCCATGGCAGCTCTGACGACCTCGACCTTGGAACCGCTTGCTGGACTCCGTCGGACTCGCCCTGGTGACTTCACCATCCACGCATACCACCCTGAGGATGGTGGTCTCCATCACCGAAGACAGACTGATGGTTGCCGCACGGGACGTCGAGGATGTCACGTACTCCTCCCTCAATCTCCACCCTGGTGACTTCACCATCCACACATACCACCATGAGGATTTCCTCATCTTTGCCACCCGCGCGCTCATGGACCGCCTCGCCGGTGACCACTTTATCAACGGGCCCGGCTTCACCCTCGCGTTCTGCCCTTGTAATAAGCTCACCCACGCTGATGTCAGCTCCCTTAACCAATGTGTGCAGCTTGGGCTCCGTGGCATCCCGGCACAAGCTTGGCACTTGTCCACCGCTGAACACCTCTTGGGTAGCAGCTGCTAGATTGAGAGGCTCCATATGAGCACGCGCTCCCGCGCCGACCTCGCCACCTTCCGGGTGACCGCACGCACACGCGACCCCATGAGTTTTCGTCGGGCGGCCATCCTTGAGATCGTGGAGTCTGCCCCCCCGGCAATCGTGCCCTGTCGCCAGCCACCTGCACCTTTCTGTACCCCGTGTCCATCACGCATTCACGCTCGCCTCTACCGCGCCCGGATGGCCTGCCCAGGCCTTTGATGGTGACCACAGCCCGCGTGACGGTGCACATGGTGCCGACGATGGGGATGCTGGACGTTAACATGCCAATGGGCAGAGCCATGGCCACCGACGTAGCCGCAAGGGATGGCGCACCTCTGACGCTCCCGACGACTACGCGTATGCCATGGCCGTCGATTCTGAGGCTGGCGTTCATCCGACCACCGTGGTCGCACTGATGGCGTCGCCATCGATGCTAGCTGGCCAGACTCCCGTCTCCGCACGGGTGTAGCAGCGCCGCCGCTGCAAGACAGACCTCGGGCCGCATAATGGATCCTTGGCCCGCCGCAGGTGGCCCCCACAGTTCTCGTCGCTTTCCCAGAAGGGGAAAGTGAGATGGAAAGAAAAAGTGAATGGCAGAGGTGGCCCGACATGCAAAAGCTGCATCATCCGCGGCTTCTTCGCCTTCTCGCCCTGGTGGGCGTGACCCGGCGCCAGCTGGCTCCTGCCCATTGGCCGCGACGGCCACCAGCCCTGCCATGACCGGTGGCTCTCACCCAATGGTCGCGGACCCGACCAGTCTCGCCTGCGCCTATGGGTCCGCCCATAATGCAATCGAGCCGGACGAGGATCGCCCTGGCATGCGTGGTGATCGGGACAACGACACATGCCACCAACCCCTTGCCAGCGAGGTCCTAGACTCCCAGCCTCTGGTGCCTGTGCCTGATCCGCTGTCGGGGCTTTGCAGCACTTTGTCGTTGCCAACCCTACTGGCGCTGCGTGCATAGCTGACCAGTCCATGGCACGCCGTCCTGCGCTGGAGTCCACCACGACGTGCCTAACAATGAGTCCCACACAGCCAATTGTACCTTCCCAAGAGCCAATATGGCACCACACACGCGTGTAGCGTGTTGCACAAGGACTCGGCCTTGGACACTGCTTTGGCCCAGCTCGATGTTCAGCACGCTGCCCAGCATGAGACCCAATATGGCACCACACACGCGGTTCACATTGCTGATTCTGCCCGCACTCCAAGCCTGCCCACGCACTTTGCATCCCCCCAATTACCATGTGCCGTTCATGCCCAGGCGCTACGGCACCCACAAAGTCGACCCTGGGCGACTTCCTCCTCGCCACCACCAGGCAGATCGACGCCGCCCTCCCAATCCCCAGTAGACGACAACGGCAGATCCCCCCAATTTCACCCCTCGGTGCGGGCGATCGGCCACGTCTTCTACCCGCAAGACTGCTGGCCCGCCGATGGCCGAGAGGCACGCTCAGATCCACATCCTACGCACCCTCGACATTGTTGCGGTTGACCATAAGATCACTGTGGCTGAGATGCAGGCGCATGAAGGTCTCTTCGCGGCGACTATTCCCGTGTTCGTCTTCGGCCATTGTCGCGCTGGTTGATCGCGAGCTCCCCGTAGATCCCACCATTGCGCTGATCACCACGGTTGTCGGGGGCTGCCCGATCGAGGCATAGCGGCCGCGGCCTACACACACTTTGACGCCCTCTTGGGCTTGGAGGCGCCTCGAGAATGCGCCCTAGACCGTGGTGATCACCACGGTTGTCACCCCACATTGAGTGATATCTTTGCCGCCAAGAGCATCCTGTAGCTATTTCGGCGTGCCTCGGGCCTCCAAGTCAACTTCTTGAAGAGCACGACCACCTTGATTCGCGGCAATGCCGACGAGGCCGCGCCCGTTGTCGACATGTTGGGTTGCCCCATTGTCGAGCTGCCTATTACCTACTTGGGCATCCTGCTGACGCTGTGCCGGCCTACCGCTGCTCAAGTGCAGCCTGTAGTCGACAAAACCGCCGGCAAGCTCCCCTGCTGGAAGGCGCACCTCATGAACAAGGCCGTCCGCCTTGCATTCGTGAAAGCCATCCTGAGTGCGATCCCGATCCATCAACTGCTAGCGCTGGCGCCTCCCAAGAAGACCATCAGGGAACTCGAGAAGATCCAGCGAGGCTTTCTCTGGGCTGGGCGCGCGGTGGCAAACGGCGTACACTGCCACGTCAACTGGCAACGAGCTGCCAGACCGATCTCACTCGGTGGCCTAGGCATCCATGACCTTGCGCGCACCAGCCTCGCGCTCGGTTCAGCCACACGGACACCACCAAAGCATGGGCAGGCCTCGACTTGCAATTCTCCGCCGAGGAGCACACATTCTTCCTTGCCTCCACCACCATGTAGGTTGGGAATGACATACATGTCGAAGATAGCTGGACTGGTGGGCGTTCCGTTCGCGAGATCGCTCCACTACTATACGCATGCATTCTCAATCGCCACTGCAAGCTCAGGACCGTCGCCGATGGGCTGTAGGCCAACTGCTAGGCACAAGACATACATGGTACAATGGGCATCCATGAAATCGGGCAATATCTCCAACTTTGGCACATGATCGACGGCACGACCCTCTCTGCCAAGCTTGATTGCCTCACCTGGAAGTGGAGTGCAAAAGGTGCTTACTCCGCCAAATCGGCCTATGTCGCCACATTTCAGTGGCTCCACCACCTGCATGGAAGCTCACTTGGAAGAACTGGGCGCCGCCGCGCATCCGATTCTTCCACTGGCTCACCCATCTGGATTGATGCTGGCCTACGGACCTCCTTGCCTGCCGTGGCCTGCAACACCCCACGCGATGCCCCCTCTGCGACCAGGCACCTGACACCATGCACCACCTTATCCTCCCTGCCCATTCGCTCGACAGATTTGGCACGAAGCGATATGCTTGCTCAGGATCCCCTGCACCCCGCCCGACAATGAGCCTTCGGCCAATGATTGGCGGCAATCAGCATGCCTTATCGCCTCCAAGCCCATGCGCAAGGGCCTCGGATCCATGACCCTCCCCGTCCTTTGGATGATATGGAAACATCGTAACGATTGCGTTTTTGCCAGAGGACGCCCATTGGTGGACGACCTGCTTGAGGGAGTCCTGGGTTAAGGGGTCCTCAAGCCGCCGACCTAGTCCTCATGGGCCGGACTGATGGGCTACTTCGGAGCCAAGCCAGGGCATGGACCCGTGACCGGATAGAAGACCTTCAGAGCCTTGGTGTGTCCTCCAAGTCAAGATCTAGTATGATTTTTCCCTTTACTATAACCGACCATGTGTAACCCTAACCCTACTGGTGTCTATATAAACCAGAAGGTTTTAGCCTTTGGGGGTAGAGCAACATCCATCGTCCTATTAGCCTAGGGTTTAGCTCATTTGATCTCGTGGTAAATCGACTCTGTAACTATACCATACACATCAATACAATCAAGCAGGACGTAGGGTTTTACCTCCTAGAGAGAGCCTGAACCTGGTTAAACATCGTGTTCTTCGTCCTTTGTTCCCCATCGCTCCTAGATCCATAGCTCGGGACCCCCTACCCGAGATCCGCCGGTTCTAACACCCGACATTGGTGCTTTCATTGAGAGTTCCGCTGCGGGATCGCCAAAGGATCGATGGCCCAACCATTCGTTGGAAACCCTGCTCTGGCCAGATCTTCATGTTCGGCAGCATTATATTGCGCGCCGACCTCATCGGTCGTTTGGACCAGGTTGAGAACTTCACCCCCGGTCACGAGGCCGACCGTCGGAACTTGGAGTCCAGCGCCGGCCCTCGGGAAAGCCCTGCTCCTATGGACTCCGTGACTATTGTGGAAAAACCCACCGAACCCGACACCTTGACCTCGGATTCAGTGGGCTCGAAGGGAGCAAATGTTGTCCGGGATCTTGCCTTAAAGCCGGGTTCCGTCGAATTATCTGAAGAGCGTCTCGCCGAATACCCAGAAAGCATGGGTCCGACGGGAGCCTCTTCGGTAGACTACTTGTTGGATGGATTCCTCGCCATGGGAATCTCCGTCAGCAGGCCTACGGCCTATGATCTGATCGGGCTTAAACCTGACAACAGAGAGATCCGCACCTCGCCGATCACGCACATCGTCGCCACTATCGGAAAAACGGCGAGAGGGATTGCGATCTCCGAAGTTGAAAACAATATATTCCTGGGTCTCTAGCCCGGAGACGGACACTCGTCAAGAGAAGAGCTCGGACTCGAGCCACGACGCGGTATCCGACCTCAAGTCGGCCCAACGGCGTATCGGGGTAAGCCTGAACACTATACGACCAGATCCGGACATAGCCCAGGCACGGTTCGCCGCCGCCGAAGCTCCGGACTCACAACGAATGGGAATGTTAAAAAATTTCCCACATACCTCCCACATTGAATTTTCCCGAGACGCGGGAAATCCGGACGTTTGGGACCTAATGTACATCAAACAGCAGCCCGAAGAATCGGTCCATCATTACTGGGCTAGATTTCTCTTGGTCAAAAACAAGATGACGGACTGTCGCGACAAAGAAATAACTGAAGCCTTTCGGTTGAACCGTCGGGATGAAGGAATCCTAAATGCCCTCGCCTGAAGCTTCACCGAATTGTCGGACATGGTACGCAAATACTGCGCCTTGGAAAGCGCCTGGAAGATGCAGCAAATGCGCATGTATTCAGTCCCTGTCGCACAGCCTAGAAAAGTCCAAGCAAAACGAGCATATACGCGGCGGTCGCCCGAGCACGAGCCCGCCGAAAAAGAAAAACAAGCCCAGATCAGTCCTGGATGAGTTGCTGGATAACGATGCCCCATACACTCAGCCTTACTTAATGCAAATCCAACCCATAGGCTTCGAGCTTGCTTCGTGGTGAGGCAAGTGGCCAAAAGTGGCGAAACTATCCTTGGTCTCACACCCCCTGACGAACGATTAGCAACGCCACCACATGACAACGATGTTCTGGCAGTCTATGAGACATTCTTCTCAAATAATCAAAGGAAAAGAGCCCTTCGAGAGCTCGGCCAGGTCTACGAGAGATTCTCCTCAAACAATCAAAGGAAAAGAGTCCTTCGAGAGCTCGGCCATGTCTACCAAGTGACGACCGCACAATCATGGACGGACACACCAATTACCTTTGATCAGAAGGACGGGCCAAGGTCCCGTGCCACCCATGCACCCGCCGCACTGGTACTTGACCCCAAAATCGACGGCTTCAGACTAACTAAGGTGCTGATGGATGGGGGCAGCGGTCTGAACCTCATTTACGAAGACACACTTGACAAAATGTAGTTCGACAGATCCCGCGTCGAACACAGTCATACCACATTCCAAGGAATTATCCCCAGCAGAGAGGCGCGCTGTTCGGGACGCGTAACCCTGGACGTAGTGTTCGGTACCCCCGACAACTACAGATCCGAACCCCTGCTGTTCCACATTGTGCCCTTCACCAGCGAATACCACGCCTTATTAGAACATGAAGCGTTCTCAAAATTCCAGGCTATACCACATTACGGGTATATGAAACTCAACATGCTAGGGCCCAATGGTGAGATCTCGCTTGCAAATGATCCGAATAAAACCCTCCGAGCTGAAAATAAAATAGCATCGCTCGCCCTTGAGGCACTGTCTGAGGTCCTCGCAGCCGAAGAATTAACCACGCTTCGCACAACAGTCGACAGGGACGACGTGGTCCTCAATAAAAGGTCAAAATCCATGTCATTCAAACCAGCTCACGAAATCGTAAAATTTCAAGTACATCCGACAGACCCGAACAAAACGGCGTCCATCGGAGCACAGCTGGACCCTGCAGTTAACGAAGCACTACGAACCTTCCTACGCGAGAAATGGGAAATATTCGCCTGGCATATGAAAATTTACGGGCCTACGATATGTGGCTCAACCCGGACAAATGCGTCTTCGGGGTCCCCGCCGGAAAACTGCTCGGATTTATTGTCATCGAGGCCAATCCAGCTAAAATCAGGGTCTTGTCCCAGCTAGCAATACCGACGGAGCTCAAACACGTCCAGAAGCTGGCAGGGTGCGTCGCTGCGTTAAGCCGTTTCATCTCCCGCCTCGGCGAAAAGGCACTACCACTCTACAGGCTACTTAAAAAGACAAAACTTTGAGTGGACTGACGAAGCAACTACGACGCTAGAGGAAATCAAAACACTCCTGGTAGGCAACCCTATTCTAGCTGCACCAGGTATCGGCGAACCTATGCCGCTGTACATCTCGGCCACCAACCAAGTGGTGAACGCGGTGCTCGTCGTAGAATGAGAATCAGAGGGCCACAAGTTCCAGGTCCAAAAACCAGTGTGTTATGTGTCAGAGGTTCTCACACTGTGCAAATCCCGGTATCCACATTACCAAAAGATAGCCTATATAGTCTTTATGGCATCCCGAAAATTGTGACGCTACTTTCAAGAGTGTTCGGTGACAATTGTATCCGAGGTACCCCTAAATGATATAATCAGTAACAAGGACGCCACAGGCCGCATTGCCAAATGGGCGATAGAGCTCCTTCCCTTCGAAATCGTGTACAAACCACGCCGAACTATTAAATCTCAGGTGTTGGTCGATTTTCTATCCGAATGGACCGAAGCCGAGCTCCCCAGGGAATATAGTACATATGCACATCGGACAATGTACTTCGATGGCTCCAAAATGCTAGCCGGAGTGGGGCCGGGGTAATCCTCATATCCCCCACAGGCGACAATATTCGGTACGTTCTGTAGATCATGTACACGGACTTCAGTAACGCAGCCGAATACGAGGCACTATTGCACGGTCTCAGGATGGCAACGTCAATGGGTCTTCGGCGGCTAGAGGTGCGGGGAGACTCGAACCTCGCCATCTCTCAGTTCATCGGCGAATTTGACGCCAAAGACCCTAAAATGGCTGCATACAGAAACACTGTCCTCAAAATGTCGACCTGATTTGAGGGACTAGAATTCCACCATGTCTCTAGAGACAATATAATAACCAAGCCGCGGATGTCCTTGCCCGCATGGGCGCCAAGCGCGACCCAGTTCCTAAAAACACCTTCTTGGAAAGGCTCTTCAAGCCATCTGTGGTATGGCAAGACGGGGACAGCGGAGGCATAGTCAATGGCCCGCCCAGATCGCCCCCCCTCCCCCGCGGAAACTGAGCGCGGCGACTACATCATCGGCGGCTCTGCACTCGAAGAAACACCCTCGACCAACGAAATCATGGCCATAATCGCCCCATGGACCGAACCCCTGCTCGGCTACCTCCTGCGACAAGAACTTCCCGATGATCAGACGGAGGCGCGACGCATAGTCTGGCGCTCTAAAGCGTACAAGGTCCACGAGGGCGAGCTTTACAAAAAGAGCACTACGGGGATCCTGTGGAGGTGGGGCAACAGCTCCTCACTGAGATACATGCCGGCATGGGCGACCACCACGCGGCAGCCTGGACCTTGGACAACAAGGCTTTTCGAGCAGGGGTTTTCTACACACGCACGTTAGTCCAACACTGTGTCGGGTGGCAGCTATTTGCAAATTAAAGTCATATGACCCCCACAGCTCTTCAGACAATACGGATAACCTGGCCGTTCGCAGTCTGGGGGCTAGACATGGTCGGACCACTTAAAGGGGGGACCAAGAAGAAGTATCTACTGGTTATGGTAGACAAGTTCACTAAGTGGATCAAAGCTAAACCAGTAACCTCTGCAGAGACCGAGCCAGTTGTTGACTTCATATCCGACGTCGTACATCGTTATAATGTTCCCCACAATATAATTACTGATAATGGGTCTAATTTTACCGCCTAGGAAGTTAAAGATTGGTGCGCTAAGATGGGCATAAAGCTCGATTACGCTTCGGTGTACCACCCACAAACCAATGGTCAGGTCGAGCAGGCCAACAGACTCATTATGAGAAGCATAAAGCCTTGCCTGGTCCGCTCACTAAAGGAATCAGACTGCCACTGGGTAGAGGAGCTTGACTCCGTGCTATGGGGGCTGCGCACCACTCCTAATCGATCAACATGATACACCCCGTTCTTTATGGTGTACAACGCTGAAGTAGTCCTCCCATGTGATCTTATCCATGACGCACCCAGAATACGCATGTACGAAGAGAAGGAGGCCGAGCTGGATCGGCAAGATGACCTGGACGCCTTGGAAGGGGAACGCGACATAGCTCTGGCACGCTCTGCGTTTTATCAACAAGCACGGCGTTATCAGAACCGGGAGGTTCGGGCGAAGGCATACAATGTGGGAGAACTTATCCTCCGCCTCCTCGAGAAACAGAAGCACAAGCTTTCACCCAAATGGGAGGGGCCCTTCATCATAGAGGAAGTGCTCGCGGGAGGTGCACACCGCCTTCGCAGCCCATTAGATAACCGCCTTGAACCACATCCGTGGAATGCAGCCCGCCTTCGGCGTTTCTGCGCCTAGTTCGCCGTCGTCATCACCATTCTCCGTTTTCTTCGTCTGTCCTCCTTTTTCTTCTATTTATTCACGAAGCTATAACCTCCCGATTTGGGGTTCGGATAAACCGAACCCCGCCAATGACGACACTATATGCATCTTCGAATGTACTACCCAGCTTTACCTAGGGGCTCCCTTTAAAAGAGCCAATCAATGTGTTCGTCACTTAAACGCGTTTATCTTGTTTACGCTCACAACCTTCCCATATTCTTCAAGCCACTACATGCACCCATTTGACTTAAGTCCTTTGCCAAGCTGGGTTGCTTACCCCTACGTTCCCGATTGTTCGGCTAGGGAGTGAAGGGAGCACCTCTGCGGTTGTTACGACTAGGTAACCCAGGTATGTACCTCAGATGGGTGAAGCCGAAAGCTAGGGTTCCTTCAGAAAATAATGGGTCGGCCTTGCGGGAAGTGGAAATTATCAGGCGCTCGCCGCCACCCTATGGTTCTCGGTTCCTAAAAACCAATGGCGTCCGCATATCATACGTATCCGGAGAAACAGTTCGTGGTCAGCATACCATGCCTGAAGAAAGGAACCCTTGGAGGAACTATTTTCTTTGGAAGATGTTTCTTATGTTAAGTAGTAATATAACATAGCTCTCTACACACGTTTGGTCTGTTCACACCAAATGGCCGGATTGCCCGGTTACCGGAACTGCTTCCCTGTTATTCAGGGCACGTTGTACGGAACACTTCCCGACCATTACTCGGGAAGGCAGAAGCCGATGGCCGGTTAAGACAACGTTTTTCATGCGGATCGAGACGACACGATGTAAAGTACATAGATACATAGAATCATGCACCCTACTCCTTGTCGACATTGTCTATCAAGCTGTCGAAGAAACAATCTTGTTGGGAGTACCGAGCAGCAGACATCACCTGGTCATATACTAGGCTAATGGGTATTTCTTGCCCGTCCGGCCACACGGGTCCAACTCGAGCCATATGTTCAGGACTGAGTTTGGTAAACCGGGTCTTCACCATTGCCCAGGCCTTGCGCGCTCCTTCCCGATCGTCTGACGTCTTCCATAATTCAAAATATCGCCTCGCTCCTTTAAAGCGGCTAGCCAGTTCGGCCATGCTTTCTGGCGGCACTTCTAATGGCCATAATGCCTTCACCATGCTCTTCATGGCCTTCCGGGCGCTCTCGTCATTTGTGGTAAGTTCCTTCAAAATGTTACCTCCAAAGGAACCGATCTCCTCTTTCGGCCGCCCTGTCAGGAGACCTAGCAATAGGAGTGGCATGTTCTTGTTAAAACGTTGTGATAATCCACGTACATGTAAGTTAAATTAGTTACTTACTGAACATGCCGTCCTTTAGCTTCTGGTTTTCCTAAAGGGCTTGCGCCAATTGAGATTTTAAACTCTTGATTTCTTCGGCTTTCTGCTGATTTTCCGCCTTGAGCTTATTCTTCTCCTCATGGCTTCGTGTCATTACTCGTTTGCCAGCCTCATGCCGTGATTCCGCGCGCCGCTGGGATTCTTTGGCCGCCTCCGGATCCTTACGCAATTGGCCTATGGATTCGGCGGCTACAGGGACAGTATGGTGTTACAAGCAAGGAACGCCATACAACTTTAAGCATTTCAAAGCTTCCCTGCTTACCATGAGCTTCGCTGGTAGCCTTCTTAGCCGCTTCGAGTTCGGCTTTAGTATCGGCCAACTGTGTTCGGCTCAGCTTGAGGTCTTCGGATAACTTGTTATTCTATTCCCTTGCGGCCTACAAAATTGAAACAATACATAGTTACAGATCCTTACCCGCCCAAATTAAGGCTCGAGGGCTACTAGGTTAGGATTTATGATCTGTTCTTAAGCTATCTATCTCGCACCTGCATATTGGTGGAAAGAAAAGTGGCGATCCCCTCAAGCCCTGTTCGGGCCGCTCCGAGGTACGCATCCACCAAATTAAAAGCATTGAATTCTAGGTTGGTGAAGGCGATGTGGCGCAAGGATTCCCTCCGGTGGTGGTGATTCATCACGCTCTCGACTTCGGAATTGGTAACCGAGACGTCGTCGGGATCCTCCGAAGGTACGCTTGCCGCCGCGTGTCCCGCATGGCCCCTAGCTAGCGCCGAAGACCCAGGATTGGAACTACGCCTCGGCACGTCCGATGTGTCTTCGGATTGGCGTGGTGGTGCTCTCTTTCTTCAAAATTAAGCGAACGTCATAGGAAGATAATAAAGCGAATCTTTCGATGGTTCCGAACACACTACCTTTGAGCTGAGGGAGCGGCCGTTTCCGCTTCGGCGGTGGCCTCTTGGATACCCCATTGTGGACCGAGGCGGGCATATCCCGCGCCCTTCCCGCAGTTGTTCGGCGCGCAGTGCGATGACCCTTGGGAGTAGAAGTCAGCACACTTGGGACGGTGTGAGGCGAGCGCCCTGTTCGGGAAGAGGTCTTCCGTTCACTTACTGTGGAAGAAGGAAGGGCCCCGGGGTGGTCGGCCATCAAGGCAACCTTGGTGCCGTCAAGGCTTTCCTGGTAAAAGGCCCCGTCTTCAAAATCAATCGACGTCTCCGGATCATCATGATACCCCGGGTCGTCATCACGGGAAGGACTCTCCGGTTGAGGAGGGCAGCTAATGGACTCGACCTGGCGCCTCCAACTCTGTTTGAGAAAGAAATACGTTCGGTCAATGTTTAGACGTAATCCTCGCACCAAAGAGCAAAAGGCTAAGACTTACCCATTCCGTTGGATTGTAGCTGGAAAAACCCTCTCGGAATCCTGACCGGATAAAATCTTCTTCCTCTCCTTTGAAGAGGTCGGCTAGTATTCTGGCTGGGGCCGCCTGATTGTCCGGCCCCTGGCGCTTGTGGCTGGTTGCATCGTTAGTCCCGTTGTAGCACCACACTGTGGGTCGAGGCCGGGATGCATCCTCTGCTAGAGGGGTTGTACGCATCGAGCTATAGCAACGGCCATCACGTCGATCATAGTCAGTTTGCTGTGGGCCAGCAGCCGAATCTTGGTGGCCAGAATGAGCACCTCCTCATTATCTCCTTCGGAAGGATTCTTGGGCCTCCAGTTGAATCTCTTCTGCAGCGGAGCATTTTAGTATTCGGGTAATCCCCTCCAGACTGGGTCGGACAGAGGAACGTCCTTGACATAAAACCATTCCGAGGTCCATTCTTCGGGATCTTTCTTCGGGGCGCCAATGGGATACCCCGTCCCGGCTATACACCACACCTCGGCTCCGCCTACTTCAAATATTGATCCTCGGGTATGAGGGACGAGGCAGAAACATTTTCTCCACAGATCAAAGTGGGCCTCTCAACTCAAGAAAATCCCACACAGTGCTACAAAGCCAGAGATATGCAGTATGGATCCTGGGTGAGGTGGTGGAGCTGGATCCCATAGAACTCTAGCAAACCCCACAGGAAAGGATGAATGGGAAAGCCTAGGCCTCGTAGAAGGAAGGGCACGAAACATACCCTCTCTTCCTTGCTTGGAGCAGGGGAGCTCTCAGCGAATGCTTGGCCGTCTACAGAGATCAGGTCGGCGCAGGCGAAAACAAGATTCGCCGCGGGGAGATATTCTTGTGTCTGCAGATCGCTCAGCCGGAGGCATGAGATGGAGCAGCTTGCCCAGTCGCCTGGGAAGGGACCATGAGGTCGTGAAGATGAGCCTGGGGCATCGGCCATGGTGTCTAAAATCTCTCCATCGTAGGATTCTGTGGGGAGGATGCGTTAGTAGTCCTCCGCGCCTTTGGATCTATAAATAGGTGTGCCATCCTAAGCTGAAAGGATGGGTCTGCGAAAAAGGTGGTATTGGGCTGTTCGCCTTCGCCTTCTGAAAAGGCGCACGGCTGTTGAGGTTTACCCCTGTCCCGAGGTAAGCGTTAACTCGACGGCCCCACCATGTTTTGACAGGGGTCCTCGGATTCCGGATTGTTAAAACCGGTCGAACACGAATACAATGTTGACATGGATCACGCTGGGCGGTGAACCTCCGATGTTAATCTGGGTCCTGGATATTATTCGGCCCGTGGATACTGCTCCGAACAATACAAGGAAGGGTGAAGAACTCACCTCGCAGGCCGAAGATTCAAAATGAGCCAGATGGCAATCCCCGGCGTTGGAGGCTAGTTTGGGGGCTACTGAGGGAGTCTCGGGTTAAGGGGTCCTCGAGCCGCCGGCCTATTCCTCATGGGCCGGACTGATGGGTTACTTCGGAGCCAAGCCAGGGCGTGGACCCGTGACCGGATAGAAGACATTCGGAGCCTTGGTGTGTCCTCTAAGTCAAGATCTAGTATGATTTTCCCTTTATTATAGCCGACCATATGTAACTCTAACCCTACTGGTGTCTATATAAACCAGAAGGTTTTAGCCTTTGAGGGTAGAGCAACATCCATCGTCCTACCAGCGTAGGGTTTAGCTCATCTAATCTCGTGCTAGATCGACTCTGTAACTATACCATACACATAAATGCAATCAAGCAGGACGTAGGGTTTTACCTCCTAGAAAGGGCCCGAACCTGGGTAAACACCGTGTTCTTCGTCCTTTGTTCCCCATCGCTCCTAGATCCACAACTCGGGACCCCCTACCCGATATCCGCCGGTTCTAACAACGACACTGCTCACGAAGATCAAGGATGAGGCCACCTTTGGGTCGGCGCCGGTGCAATAGGGCTTAGAGTCATCAGCCCCTAAACGTGGGATGTCCACTGATCCGTTCACGGACATTGTAACTGCCTCCTAGGAGGATTGTAAACCAAACTCTCTCCTTTCATGGAAATGAAACACAAGCTCTCGGTTTTTTTTGAAAAAAAAAGTGTCTTTATTTCTTGGGATCATCTATGTGGTCCACTTGTCTCTGTTATGCAGTTTGCAATTGGGGAGGTTTGTCATTAAGAATTACATGGACATGTGCTAGTTTGCACCATGCTATGTAAATATATGGTTCTTTCTACGTATTAAAGGCCATGTGTGAATCTCTTAACTTCTTTTTTGAAGAATATATCTGTTAATGTTAGTTTCTTGAATTCATTCTCTCAGGCGCTAATTTGTGTATTGGTAAATTCAACAGGTCATTATTAGCGACGAGTTTAGAAAGTCTTTCACCAAACTGAAGTTGTCACAGCTCAGGAGGGAAGTACTCCGAAAGCTTATCAAACTTGGCAGTGGTTGGAGGACAACAGTTAGAAACATAGATATACCTGGTGTTTCCAATCATGCAAAAGTATACAAGATCAGGGACCTTTATCTTATTTGGAATATTGACATGGAGAAAAGGGAAAGAAAGTATATCCAGATAATAAAAATTTGGGATCTACTCTCACAACATCATGTTGCAAGAACCGTTCAACGTCTCGAGGTTGTTTTTTCCATGTACACAGATGATTACCTGGATCATTGCAGAAGAGTGCAGACACTCGGGTATGTGCTGTTCATTGTTACTGGGCTATTCTCTGGTTCCTTATGTTCTTTTACCTTTTATGCTTGAAATGAACTGTTTGTAAATACTCATGCTTACAAATGAGTTGCTTGTACACATTCTTCTTATTTTCTGCCTCCTTTTTTGGGTGGTAACAGGAAACTGGAGGTTCCTATGGTTTGGAATGTTGAGCATGATATTATTCGCTTTAAGAAGGATTGCAGAGTTGATGCTCAGGAAGAGCATGATGTCGTGGATTCATCACATGCCATGGAAAATTCAAAAGTTAGCGAAAGCTTCTTGCTGATGAAATTCTATTCATTATCATCCGGAGTGGCAAAACATTTGCTGACAGCTTCTGATGGTTCGGAAATCGATATCCCATTTGAACTGACTGATGAAGAAAAGGTGATAATCCAATTCCCGCTCACTAGTTTTATACTTGGGAGGTCAGGCACTGGAAAAACCACTGTATTGACAATGAAACTGTATCAAAGAGAGCAACAGTCATTGATTGCCTCCCAGGGTCTAAATTTGGATGGTGATGATTTATATGGGATGGATGACAAAAATATTATGCCACTGAAGGACATAGGAGAAAGTTTTGTGAAACAAGTGTTTATAACTGTAAGCCCAAAGCTGTGTTCAGCCATAAATAATCACATTTCTGGACTTAAAAGGTAAGTCTGTCGAGCGACCTATTTAGAAGTTTACATGTGTTTAGCATTTTTCAAACATGTTTGTAAATACATTTAAAGTGGACAGAAATATGTGCACGAGTTGGTCAAGATAATTTTTCACTGTACTCACTCCATTCCACTGTATTTATGACAATTTCTTTTTATTTGCAAGGGCACTGTATTTATAACACGAAACTCTTTACATTCTTCCTTTGTCACCTTTTGAAGTGTTAGCGGTTCAATACATCTGAAGTACATTTTTTCTCTGATATACTTTAATAATTTTAAAGAGCACTATACCTATGGGGACTATCCCTTATGGGTGGGCTCAGCTTGTCCTCACACGAATAGCCAACCGATCGACACTCTGTTTTCTGGTGTTGAAATTTACACTCTCCGAATGATATTCACTATTATTATTTTGCGAGTTATATCAACCATGTTCCTCATATTAGTTCTAAGTTATTTCAATCTTTTATAGGTTTGGCTGTGGTGATGTCTCTAATCAGCCTAGCATTCTTCATATGCATGACATCTTTGATGACCAGGAAGAGTTCACAGAAATACCTGAGAGTTTTAGCAATCTACCTCATCAGCACTTTCCTCTTATTATAACATATCGAAAGTTCTTGATGATGCTTGATGGAACATGCCAGACATCATTTTTTGATGTGTTCTATGGCGAACTGAAGTCTAGTGTTGAGAGAGGGCATTCAAAATCCCATGCGCTGGAAACGTCTATTGAATTAAAGGAAGTTACCTATGAGAAATTTGCTGCTTCGTATTGGCCTCGTTTTAATGCAGACCTGACCAAGAACCTTGATGCATCCACTGTCTTCACTGAAATAATTTCTCATATAAAGGGTAGATATCAAGCAAGCATGCCTTACACCGGTAAGCTTGGAAGACAAGATTATGTGATGCTCTCAGATAAAAGATTTTCATCTCTGAACAGTGAGAAGAGAGATAGGATTTACAATATTTATGTTCATTATGAGAGTATGAAATCCACTGCCAGAGAGTTTGATTTGTCAGATTTTGTCAATGCTCTTCACATCAATCTTGTATCCGAGGGCTACAATGGAGATATGGTGGATTTTGTTTACATAGATGAGGTGCAGGATCTAACCATGACACAGATAGCACTTCTTAAGTATGTCTGCAGGAACTTCAAGGAAGGCTTCCTTTTTGCTGGTGACACGGCCCAGACTATAGCAAGGGGTATCGATTTCAGGTTTGAAGATATCCGTTCACTCTTTTACACTGCATTTCTCTCAGAAACTGAAGCGTTTAATCAAGGACTTCAACATGGAAAACAAGTCCAACTCTCTGATATGTTCCAACTTACTTCAAATTTCCGCACGCATTGTGGCATCCTTCACATGGCACAAAGTATCATGAGCCTTCTATACTTCTTTTTCCCGTCAAGTGTTGACAAGCTTAATCCAGAGACTGGACTAGTATATGGAGAAGCTCCCGTACTGCTGGAGTCTGATAATGATGAAAATGCAATAATTACTATATTTGGAGAAATCAAAAGTAAGCATGGTAACATGCATGGGTTTGGTGCTGAGCAAGTCATATTAGTTCGTGATGATGCTACCAAAAAACAAATTGTTGATCTTGTTGGCAAACAGGCTCTTGTTTTGACTATTGTTGAATGTAAGGGCCTCGAGTTCCAGGTATGAGCATCTAAATCCACTTAATCTGTGTTCATTTTGCAAAAAATAATAATAATTGAACTTGTTATGTTTTAAAATTTTGAGTATTCTTACTGACTGTAAATACATGGTGTAGGATGTGCTGTTGTACAACTTTTTCGGCTCATCGCCTTTAAGGAACAAATGGAGAGTTCTGTACGGCTACATGAAAGATAAAGATATTATAGCACAATCTGAGGAGATCTCTCATCCGGGTTTCGACATTAGCAAGCATCATCTTCTCTGCTCAGAGCTGAAGCAACTCTATGTTGCAATCACACGCACAAGGCAAAGACTGTGGATATGTGAGAATACAGATGATTACTGTCGACCGATGTTTGACTATTGGAAGAAGTTGTGCCTTGTAGAGGTTAGGTTACTTGATCCTTCCCTCATTCAAGCAATGCAGACAGGAAGCAGTACTGATGATTGGAGGCTACGCGGAATCAAGGTTAGTGATCTTCTTACTTGTTTGCTGTGGAAAGCCAGTTTACCTTGCTGCGCGTAATGTATTTGGACCTTCTTATTTTCATGAAATGCATGGGGATTTTTGTCTGACAATTGGTCTATGCACAGAAATTCTTTTTTGAGGTGTAATTGTGCATCTCTACTTACAATGTTACTGTAATTCTCTTTTGAGGTTGTTATTCCACTGAGAAGTGCTCTTTTTTCTTGTAGTTATTCAACGAGAGGCAATTTGAAATGGCTACGATGTGTTTCGAAAAAGCTGGTGATGCATACAAAGAGAAGTGGGCAAGAGCTGCCGGACTTGTAGCAATTGCTGAACGTGCGGCATCCTCAAAATTGGAGAATGGCAAGGCTCCAATGCAAACAGCATCAGAGATTTATGAGTCCATAGGCATGCATGAGAAAGCTGCTATGTGCTATATGAAATTAGGTGACCACAAAAAAGCATTAGAGATTTATGAGTCCATAGGCATGCATGTGCAAGCTGCTACGTGCTATATCAAATTAGGTGACTACAAGAAAGCAGGTCTGCTGATTCTCCATCATTTTCAAGCTGAATTCATACTTCTGAGATTTATCATTCCATAACGTTTTTTAAATAAGTTGTTCCTAAAGACTTACCATATTACTGTAGTGAGTACCTTCAATTTTGTAAACATTCATACAGGTTTTTAGCTTTTGACATGGACAGTCTTTAGACTCTTTACATCACACTCCACGCTGCTATATTTGACTAAACATTATTTTCCTTGCATTTCCCTAGGTATGGTCTTCATGCAAAAATGTGATGCTTCCTGGCTTGAGGATGCTGGTATCTGTTTTGCTACGGCTGAATGCTGGTCGGAGGCAGCTGAAGTGTTCTTCAAAGCTAAATGTTACCCCGAGTGTTTCTCAATGTGCTCGAAAGGAAAACTATTCAATCTTGGCTTGCAGTTCCTGCAACAGTTGGAGGAGGAACATTTGCTTGAGAATTCAAAATCCTTAGAGGTTTCTGCTACTAGAAAGACGTATCTTGAGAATTGTGCTCAGCATTATTCTGAGTGTGGTGACATAAAGCGTATGATGCCTTTTGTTAAGGCTTTCAGTTCTATGGATCATGTACGGGCATTCTTGAAGTCGAAGTTTCTTCTTGAAGAACTGTTTAGCCTAGAGGTGGATATGGGTAATTTCCTTGAAGCTTCAGAAATAGCAAAGCATAAAGGAGATGTCTTACTTGAGGTAGACATGCTTGAGAAGGCAGATTTGTTTGAGGATGCAACACGGCTTCTCCTCCTCCGTATCATTGTAGATTCTTTTTGGTCTTCAAATAGCAGAGGGTGGCCTCCCAAAAGATATCCAGAGAAGGAGCAATTGCTTGCAAAAACCAGAGAGATGGCAAAAAAGGTGTCTGATTGCTTTTACTGCCTTGTTTGCCTGCAAGCTGATGCACTGTCAGATATGAACAAGTCTCTTGCCAGTTTAAATTGCACTTATCTTGAAGGCAGAAAATGTGGAAACTTCTTTGTTGAATTCATCACTTCCCGTTCGATTCTTCATGTTCATCTTCAGTCTGAAGCCTCTAGATACAATTTGGAATTAGGACCTGGAGCTGAAGATGAAAGTAGCTGTAATGATATGGTGGCTCATAACCAGATATCACCCCAAACCCTAGCGTATGCCTGGGATCACTGGAAGTCAATCGTAATCAAAGTACTATCTCATCTTCGCCACACTGATGGTCCAGAATTAAATGAATATGAAGATCTTTGCTTTAAGTACTTTGGGTTGAGGAAGGATGGTGAAGATGCCCGATATTTTGTGGTTAACATGAACTCAAGTTGGCTCTCTAGTGCAGGCAGAAATTCTTTGCAGCAAGATGGCAACAGATGTTGGCTGGATGTCCTTGAGTATCATTCATGTGCCCAGTCTTTCTTGATGAATGAGTTGTCTTCTGTTGGTTTCAGTGTACTTAAGAAGTTGGAGTCCATTGCTCAAATTTCTCCAAAGCCATCATCTTCATATGCCCTGGTGAGAACTATCCTTATTGTAAAAGAGATAGCTAACTTTTTGGAAGAACCAGAGGTCAGTATGCCGAAAAGTACAATGAAGTTAAGAAGCTTCTCTGTTCTCTGGGAGCGTCGCTTCTTCGAGTTAATTTTTCTTGTCTGGAGAGATGGGGCAAGGAGGAGCCTCTTGCATATACTTGACTCGCCAGCTTCGTATGGGTTGATTGCTGATTCCCTTGGTGCAAATCTTCAACCAACAAATAAAAATTTAACTCACGGGCATCTTGGGAGGACAACCATACTTCTGCTCCATGCAGCACGATTGGATGATGGACTGATTTCACGGCTGCTACAGTACCTAGACAATGATTCTGAGTGGGCAGATTTTTATCGATGTTTGAAGACATTTCTTGATACTGGTGTTCTTACCTCCTTGATCTCGAACTTTAGGCTCGCCCTTGATTTTACCTTCAATTGTGTGACGTGGAGGGATGAACTAGACTACATATCTCCAATATGCTATCTGGGTCTGATGGAGTGCCTTGGTTTTTTGTCTTCAGCACACCTTCTACAGAAAGGTTGTATGTACTGCACGAAATCTCTGTTGGTCAATATGCTGGAATGCCGTACCAGCAAGGTTTACCTTGACACCTGCCTGGCAGCTACTTCAAGATCAGATTGCGATCTTGATCATACGGCATCCGAATCAGGCCATTCAGGCCATTTCATATTAGAGACCATTATGACTATCTTGACAGAGAAGAAAATGCTTCGGGAGTGGGTCCACAAGACTTCAACTCCTAGTTGTTCATACAAAGCAGTCCTCCTGAGATTAGTGGTCACACTTTATCCACTGATCCTAACTCATGATCTGGAGATTTCCCATTATAAGCTCACAAATACTCTTCTGGAGTGTGGAGTCTTTAAGGATTTACCTCTGGAGTTCTCTCAAAAGATTGTACATGCTTTACGAATGAGGTCTCGCACACCAAGCAACTTCATAAGAGTGGTTGCTGATGCACTTGCTGCGATTGGAGATCGTCTGGTAGTTATGGGTTCACCTGAAGGCCCAGCAATCTGTGAAAACATAAACGCTTATATAGTTAGCACAGAGGATTTGAGTGATGTTCAGAAGGTAATGGCTCTCCTTTGTTCTGAAGAGGCAAGTTCTGTAAAGCAAGATACCACACTGCCAGAAGAATCTGATGGTGCCAAATTCTGCAATGTTACTGGAAACGTTCCGAAGACTGTACAAGATAATAAGATGGAGAATACAGGAGAGATGGATTTGAGTGATGAGAGTGCTGCCTTCTGGGAGAAGCTTGACGCTTTTCAAGTCAACAAGGAAGGCCAGGTGACTTTTCATATGTTATAATGCCTGTTGTGTTATTTTTCCACTTTGTCCCATTGCTTCGCAGCTGCCAAGTTAATTCTAAAAGCTGATTTTCTGCAGAAAGATGCAAGGTTTATTATCGAGTTCCTTAGGAGTGCGGTTCCATGGCTGGCCGATGCGCAATTGCTGGAAGAGGTCAGGCACATCTGCAGCGAGTTCGAAGAACATACTGCCAGGTAACCAAATGCTGAATTAGAGCTAACTCTTAATTCCTTAATGGCAGTAAAAATCACTGAAAAAAAATAGCATGCTATAGTGTGCAGAGAATTGTCTCACTAAATAAATAAGTGTACAATGTCTAGCTAATAGCATGCTATAGCCGCACGCTAATAGCCTATTTTAAGGGGCGACGCTGTTTTGTATAGCGCGTTAATTTTTTTTCCGTGGTAAAAATGCTGAATGGAAATTGGCAGACATGTATGAGCGACACCTTGTAAAACATGACTGGGCCATCCCTAGGTCTTCTGAAAATATTACCATTGGCGCAGGACGGAGGAGACAGCTTGTCTGACCGTGGAGAAGGATCTGTTCTCAATGTGGCAAGATGGTGAGAACAAACTGCATACGATCATCAGCTATCTGCGTTCGGCAAGGGCGTCCATGAAAGAAGATGGAAGGAGGAATGAAGCTGCAGCCGGTGTCCAGCCGCAGACTGACGGAGCGGGCGAGCGGACCAGGCGTTCAGATAATTTTCCTGATAGGGGAGGAAGGAACACGGTGGAACCGGTGAAGGAAGAAGCGGCCGCCGCCGCGATCCCGCAGAAGGCGGCACAGAAGCAGAAGGGCAGGAAGAAATCCAAGAAATGCAAAGGCCGTGGCAGGAGGTGAGCCGCTGTAGCTGTAGCCCGCTGTGTAGTTTCCCACCTGCAAACCGTCGACTGCATTGGAGAAACTTGTTTTGTACCGGCACTGTAAAACTAGCGTATGGGAAAGGCTTAATGTTGTTGCCTTGGTGTCGTTCATGAGAAGGGTCGGATGGTTCTGACTTCAGTGACCGTGCACGCAGTTACCTTTTTTTTACCGTGAAATTGCCCCTGATCCATCTACCTATACAACATGCCGGGTTGTAGCTAGGGTTTATCATTTTGAATTCCCCGATTCTGCCTCTACGGCAATGCATATTACACTTCACACTCAATTCAGTAGATGGGGAATCCACCATAGTACTGACACTTGATCTGACAAACTGGTAATCAAAACAAGATCTCATAGAATCCCCACCATTCCCTCCTCTCGTTGGCGGCGAACGGCGGTGTACAATTCCGTGTGGTGGGGGTGGCGATTAGACAACGACTGATCCATTCAGAGCACCAAAGTGGTTGTTGGGGAAAAATTTCTTGGCTGCAAAATCCCACGATGGATCCATTATGTACACCGCCTCGTCGACGTCCCGGTGGCGCCGGAGAGATCTGGTCGCCGGGGTGGGTTGTTGTTGAGCATACAAAGCTGGAAACAATACTACTCCTACATCCATCCAAGCAAAACAAGCCCTCGGCCATGCGCTGGTTTCTCCAATGCAGGTGGGGAACTATAGCTACTACAGCAGCGAACTCACTTCTTGAAACGGCCGTTGTGCGGATTTTTGGGTTTCTTGTTGCCCTTCTTCCTTCGAGCCGCCGCTTCCTCCTCCTTCGCCCATTCCGCCTCGTCGTCTGAGCATTCAGTCCATTCGTCTGCTTCGTTGGTCTGCGACTGGACATCGGTCTCGCTGTCCGAGCATTCAGTCCATTCGTCTGCTTCATCAGCCTGCGACTGGACGTCGTTCCTCCTCTCGCCTTCCTTCTTGGTGGGCACCCTTTCGGAACACAGGAAGCTGATGATCGTCTGCAGTTTCTTCTCACCATCTTGCCACATTGAGTACAGATCCTCCAGAGTCAAACAAGATGTCTTCTCCGTCCTGCGCAAATGGTGAATTTTCATAAGAATTGGGGATCACCTGGTCATGGTCATGTTTTACACTACTGTATCTATACTGCCATTAACAAGACCACCACAGCTGGTGCTAATTTAGCATTGGCTTACCCGGCAGAACGTTCTCCGAATTGACTGCAGATGTGCCTGACCTCTTCCAGCAATTGTGCATCAATCTTCTCTTCAAAGCCTGTTTGCTCCAGCCATCGAACGACACTTCCAAGGAACTGAATAATAACCCTTGCATCTTTCTGCAGAAAATTAGCTTTTAGAATAAGTTGGAATCTGCGGAGCAATGAGACAAAGCGGAATAACAAAATAAGCATTGCAACAAGAAGCTTGCCTGGCCTTGCTTGTTGACCTGAAACGCCTCAAACTTATCCCAGAAGGGAGCATTCTCATCACTTAAGTCTGTTTCACTTGTACTCTTCGCCTTGTTAGTATCTTGTACAGCCTTAGGAATGTTTTCGATGCCAGCAGATTTTTTTGGCAGTGTAGCCTCTTGTTTTACACAACTTGGCTCTTCAGAACGAAGAAGAGCCATTATCTTCGGAACATCATGCAAATCCTCCTTAATAATCATATAAGCATTTATGTTTCGACAGATTGCTGGGACTTTGGGTGAGCCCACCATAACTACCATAGGATCTCCAACTGCGTCCAGTGCATCGGCAAGCACTCTTATGAAGTTGCTCGGCGTGCGATAATTTATTTCCAAAACACGGATCATCTTCTCAGAGAACTCCAAAGGTAAATCCTCAAAGACTCCGCACCGTACAAGAGTATTTGTGACTTCGTAACAATTCCGCTGAGTTAGGATCAGTGGATAAAGTGTCACCACTAGCCTCAGGAGGACTTCAGAGTATGAACTAGGAGTTGATGTCTTCTGTACCCACTGCAAGAGCATATCCTTGTCTGTCAACATAGTCATAATTGTCTCAAATATGAAACGCCCTGATGAGCGTGCCAAAGAATCAAGATGGTAATCTGGGCTCGAATTAGATGCCAGGCAAGTATCAAGATAAACCTTGCTGGTACGGCACTCCAGCATATTGACCAACAGAGACTTCGTGCAGTATACACAACCTTCCTGTAGAAAGTATGACGAAGCCATGAAACCAAGGCACTCCATCAGACCTACATAGCATATCGGGGATATATAGTCCAGTTCATCCCTCCGCATCACACAACTGAAGGTAAAATCAAGAGCACGCTTAAAGTTCCAGATCAAGAGGGATCTATCAACGCCAGCATCAAGAAATCTCTTCAAATATTGATAAAACTCTGCCCACACGGAATTATTGTCCAGGTAATGTAGTAGTCTTGAAAGTAGCGCATCATCCAATCGTGCTGCATGAAGCAGAAGCACGGTTGTTCTCCCAAGATGCCCATATGTCAATTTTTTATCTGTTCGTCGAAGATGCGCACTAAGAGAATCAGCAATCAATCCATATGCAGCTGGTGAGTCAAGTATATGCAAGAGGCTCCTCGTTGTCCCATCTCTCCACGCAAGAAAAACTAACTCAAAGAAGCGACGCTCACAGAGAAAAAAGAAGCTTCTTAACTTCATTTTTGGCACACTGAACTGTGGTTCTTCCAAAAACTTTTCTATCTCATGTATAATAACGTTAGTTCTCACCAGGGTATACAAAGATTCTGGCCTTGGCGAAATTTGAACAAATGACTCCAACTTCTTAAGTACACTGAAACCAACAGAAGATAGCTCATTCATCCAGAAATACTGAGCACACGAATGGCACTGAGGGGCATCCAATAAACATCTGTTGCCATCTTGCTGCAAAGAACTTCTGCCAGCATTACAAAGCCAACTTGCATTCATGTTAAGCACCACATATCTGTCACCTTCATCATCTTTTCTCAATCCGAAGTACTTGGAGAAAAGATCTCCATACATGACTGTGTAATCATTTAATTCTGGACCATCAGTATCGCGAAGATGAGATAGTACTTTGAGTATGATCGATTTCCAGTGATTCCAGACATAAAACAGAGTCTGGGGTGACATCTGGTTAGAAGCCAGCATATCATTACAACCATTTTCATCTTCAGATCCTGGCCCTATCTCTAAATTGTATCCAGAGGTTCGAGACTGAAGATGAACATCAATAATCGAACGGGAAGCAATAAATTCAACAAACAAGTTTTCACATTTTCTGCCCTCAAGCAAAGTGCAGGTTAAATCGGGAAGAGACTTAATCACATCAGACAGTGCATCAGCTTCCAGGCAAACAAAGGAGTAGAAGCAATCAGAGACCTTCTTTGCCTTCTCTTTGGCTTCTGCAAGCAACTGTTCCTTCTCTGGATTTCTTTTGGGAGGCCACCCTTTATTATTTAAACACCAGAAGGAATTTACAATGACGTGGAGGAGGAGAAGCCGAGTTGCATCCTCAAACAAATCTGCCTTCTCAAGCATTTTCATCTCCAATAAGACATCTCCTTTATGCTTTGCTATCCCTGCAGCTTCAACAAAATTACCCTTTTCCATCTCTAAACTAAACAGTTCGTCAAGAAGATTCCTAGACTTCAAGAATGCCTGTATATTATCTATAGAACTGAAAGCCTTAACAAAGGGCATCATACGCTTTATGTCACCACACTCAAAATAATGTTGAGCACAATTATCCAGATACTCTGATCTAATTGCAGAAACCTCCAAGGATTTTGAATTCTCAAGCAAATGTTCCTCCTCTAACTGTTGCAGAAACTGCAAGCCCAGATTGAATAATTGTTTTCCTTTTGAGCACATGGAGAAACACTTGCTGTAGCATTTAGCTTTGAAGAACACTTTAGCTGCCTCCGACC
The DNA here is from genome assembly GCA_902687465.1 of Secale cereale. NCBI lineage: Eukaryota > Viridiplantae > Streptophyta > Magnoliopsida > Poales > Poaceae > Secale > Secale cereale. The sequence continues at coordinate 802,576,665 of LR738710.1, read as the reverse complement.
AGCATTCAGCCCTAGCAAAACAGTCACCAGCATCCTCAAGTCTAGAAGTACCACAGTTTTGCATGTAGACCATACCTACAGCAATGCAAGGAACACGATACGCTTAGTCAGACAGAGCTTTCTGGAGCATGAGGTAACACTCCTTACGAAAGTTAATATTAACATATTTGCAATTTAGGTAGGGAAATCATTTCAAAACAGTACTTTGAGAATTGATGGCATTTACTTATATGGCAACTTTTTTAAGAACAACTTGCTATTTGTGGACCGATACGATATGATGAAATTTCAAATGAGCTTGGAAATTATGGAGAGTTGTCCGACCTGCTCTTTTGTAGTCGCCTAATTTGATATAACACGTAGCAGCTTTCTCATGCATTCCTATGGACTCGTAAATCTCTGATGCTGTTTGCAATGAAGCCTTTCCTAAATCCAAATTTGTGGAGATGGCATGGTCAGCAGTCACTACAAGTCCAGCAGCTCTTGCCCACTTCTCTCTGTGTGCATCTCCAGCCTTTTCAAAACACATAGTAGCCATCTCGAATTGCCCCTCATTGAATAACTACAAAAACAGAAGAACTTGTGACACGGAATAACAATGGTAAAAGACAAGTACGGAAGAACTCTAAGTAGCCATGAGCCGCCTAACAAAAAATATGTGTGCATAGAACAATTCTGAGAAACCAAAACGATTTAGAACACTCACTGGGCAACATAATGCATACATGATAAATTAAAACTGGCTTTCCAGACCAAACAAGTAAGATCACTAACCTTGGTTCCCCGTAGCCTCCAATCATCACTGCTGCTCCCTGTCTGCATGGCCTGGATGAGGGAAGAATCAAGTAATCTAACTTCTACAAGACACAACTTCTTCCAGTAGTCAAACATTGGTCGACAGTAATCATCTGTATTTTCACATATCCAGAGTCTTTGCCTAGTGCGTGTGACTGCAACATAGAGTTGCTTCAGTTCTGAACAGAGTAGATAATGCTTGCTTCTGTCAAAATTTGGGTGAGATATCCCCTCGGAGTGAGCTATAATATCTTTATCTTTCATGTAGCCATACATAACTCTCCATTTATTTCTTAAAGGCGATGAACCAAAAAAGTTGTACAACAGCACATCCTACACAATATCTCTGAAGTAAGTACACTCAACATTCTGAAATAGCGCATTTTACTATTGAACTATTTGCAAAATTAACGCAGATGAAACTGAATTGATAGGCCCATACCTGAAACTCAAGGCCCTTACATTCAACAATAGTCAAAACAAGAGCTTGTTTACCAATAAGATTGACAATTTGTTTTTTGGTAGTATCATCACGAACTAATATGACTTGCTCAGCACCAAAGCCATGCAGATTACCATGTTTACTTTTACTTTCACCAAAAATACTCATAATTGCATTTTCATCATTATCAGACTCCAGCAGCACAGGAGCTTCTCCATATACAAGTCCAGTCTCTGGATTAAGCTGGTCAACACTTGATGGGAAAAAGAAGCACAGAAGGCTCATGATACTTTGTGCCATACGGAGGATGCCACAATGTGTGCGGAAATTTTGAGACAGTTGGAACATATCAGAGAGATGGACCCCATGTTTAAGTCCTTGATTAAATGCCTCAGTTTCTGAGAGGAATGCAGTATAAAAAAGTGAACGGATGTCTTCAAACCTGAAATCGATACCCCTTGCTATAGTCTGTGCAGTGTCACCAGCAAAAATAAAGCCTTCCTTGATGTTCCTGCAGACATACTTAAGAAGTGCTATTTGTGTCATGGTCAGATCCTGTACCTCATCTATGTAAACAAAATCCACCATATCTCCATTGTAGCCCTCAGATGCAAGACTACTGTGAAGACTACTAACAAAATCTGACAAATCAAACTCCTTGGCAATACATTTCATACTCTCATATTCAACGAATATATCATAAATTTTATTTCTTTTCTCTTTGTTCAAAGATGAAAATCTTTTATCTGAGAGCTTCACATAATCTTGCCTTCCCAGTTTGCCAGTATAAGGCCCGCTTGCTTGATATGCACCCTTAATGTGAGAAACTATTTCAGTGAAGACAGTGGACGCATCAAATTTCTTGGTCAGATCTTTACTAAAACGAGACCAGTAGAAAGTAGCAAATTTCTCATAGGTAACTTCATTTAATGCAATAAATGTTTGCACTGCGTGAGATCTTGAATGGCCTCTCTCAAAGCTAGACTTCATTTCACCATAAAATGCATCGAAAAACGATGTCCGGCATGTTCCATCAAGCATCATCAAAAACTTACGATATGTTATAGTAAGAGGATAGTGCTCATGAGGTAGATCACAAAAATTGTCAGGAATGTCTGCAAAGTCTTCCAGGTCATCCATGATGTCATGCATGCGAAGAATGCTTGGCTGATCAGAGACATCACCAGTGCCAAATCTATATAGGGTTGAAATAAATTAGAATGAATATGAGGATCATTGTTGATACATATCATAAAATAAGCAAAGTGAATATCTTTCAAAGAAATCACTGAACCGGCTTGCAATATATATTTTCATAATAATTGAATCTATGATGTCATGTGAGTGCACGCCCAGCCCAGCTCAGCCTGGCCTGCAAGTGGTTGTCATAATTTGTCTTCCTCTTAAATAAGGCCACTGGGGTAGTTCCCCGTACTTGCAGTGTTATTTTATAATTCCGAAAATCATATCTTAAAGAGAAAATGCACTTCACATGGATAAAAGCATTGACCCTTAAAAGGGTATGACAAAGGTGTAAAGAGTCTTAATTTAGAAATACAGTAGAACGGAGTACAGTTAAAAAAACTGAGTAACTCATGCACGCATTTCTGTCCACTTTAAATTGCTGTATCAAAATCATTTCCAAAATGGTGTAAACATATGTTGTACATTTAAATAGGGGCCCAATTAAATAGACTTACCTTTTAAGTCTGCAAATGTGATCTTTTATGGCTGAACATAACTTTGGGCTCACAGTAATAAATACTTGTTTCAAATAACTTTCTCCTCCATTCTTTAGTGGCATAATATTATTGTCATCCGCCGCAGACAAATCAGCTCCATCTAAATTTAGACCTTGGGATGCGATCAATGATAGTTGCTCTTTTTGAATCAGTTTCATTGTCAATACAGTTGTTTTTCCGGTGCCTGACCTCCCAAGTATAAAACTAGTTAGAGGGAATTGGATTATCACCTTCTCTTCATCACTCAGTTCAAAGGGGATGTTGATTTCAGACCCATCAGTAGCTGTCAGCAAATGCTTTGCCATTCCAGATGATAAAGAGTAGAACTTCATCAGCAAGAAGCTTTCGCTAACTTTTGAATTCTCCATGGCATATGACGTATCCACGAGATCATGCTCTTCATGAGCATCAAATTTGCAATCCATGTTATAGCGAATAATATCATGCCCAACATCCCAAACCATAGGAACCTCCAGTTTCCTGTTATCCACGACAAAAGGGACGGGAAAAATTAGAAAAATGTATACATGCAGTTCATTTGTAGGCATGGCTATTTACAAAAAAAGTTGATCTATAAGCATCATAGGTTAATAAAAAATAGTATATCCCATTAATAATAAACAACTCATACCCCTGTGTCTGCACTCTCCTGCAGTGATCCAGATAATCATCCGTGTACATGGAAAACAAAATCTCGAGACGTTGAACAGTTCTTGCAACATTTTGCTGTGACAGTAGGTCCCAAATTTTTATTATCTGTAAATACCTTCTTTTGGTTTTCTCCATGTCAATACTCCATACAAGATACAGGCCCCTGACCTTGTATACTTTTGCAAGATGAGAAACACCAGGTATATCAAGGTTCTTAACTGTTGTCCTCCAACCACCTCCAAGTTTGATAAGCTTTTGGAGTACTTCCCTCCTGAGCTGTGGTGATTTTAGTTTGGTGAAAGACTTCCTAAACTCGTCGCTAAGAATGACCTGTTGAATTTACAAATACACAAATGAAACCAGAGGAACAGCGTATACGAGAAAAATGAAAGAACAGTATGTTCTTCAAGAAAACTAGGAGGTTCACAAGATGTATGTACTCTATAGGAAAGACCTATATAATTGACACATCATGGTACAAAGTAGCACATGTCCCTGTAAATCATAACTAAATCTCTCACAATCCAATCACAGAGCAAACAGCCTAGCAGAGACTAGCAAACCACATACATTAACACACACAAAATCACACTAGAAAGGAAGTGTATATACAGTAAACCCTAACTCCCAGACAATAAGCACGAGTCTCATAAGACACATGTACATACATGTGGTTCACATTCTGGGTAATTTAAGTGCAGCGACATTTTAGAAAACATGAAAGTATGTTCAAAGCCAAGCTGGCTAAAACCATGGTACTTACCTTCCATCTGGTATTGCTGAAAACCACTGAATCAGCATTAAGAAGATCATCAAGTTCATCAAGCTCTTGCTTCACTTGCAAAACCAACCTACAGATGGTTGCGTCATTAGTGGCACTGAAAACACATTTACGTCTTTCTGCATCAGCAACAAGGTTTGTCCATTCGGTCCCACTTTTATACAGTGTGTGAGCATTCCCAACAATCCAAAGACAGTGCCTGCATGAAACAAAGCATTGATCAAATGATTTATATCATCAGTCTGACATACTTTGAACAGCAATACAACAAGGGACCACAAAAAAATTGATGCACACCTTGCTCTAGTAAGAGCAACATTTGTTCTTTGGTTATCAGCAAGAAATCCAACAACTCCTCTCCCGTTGGATCTAACAGTTGATAGTATTATTATATCATCCTCTTCTCCTTGGAAACCATCAATGGACCTCACCCGCACATGAAAGCCATCACACCTATCATACTTTTTATCAAGTCTAATTTTAATAGCGTCAACTTGAGCATTATATGGAGAGACCACGCCGATGCTGAAACATTGGCCTGTTGTTTTCCAAGCTGCAGAAAAAACTTAAGTGGTCAAATTTTGGACAAGGCTACTGCAACAATTTTCTTCAGCAAACTTAAGTTGATTCTGCATCACCAAATCATTGCTTTTCCACTCTGACAATAATAAAAGTTGCTTAAGTGGGCCCATGCAGTGGATAACAACTCTAATAGAGCATAGTGTTTCACCTTTCATGTTATCTACTAAATGTTCTCCTTTGTCTACATAAAAATGTAACATTGTTTACCGAACAACAGGGCGGCAGAACTGAATTTTCATAAAGCCGGAATGATGTAACCGATCATGAGATACACATATAGAAAACTGGACTCTTGAACATAGGTTATTGTAGACCTTTCTACCAATGAAGGTTATGCTGTATGCAGTACAAGAAAGGAAGACCATGTAAGCTTCGAAAGATCCAATGTTAAACTAGCCCTTTTTGGGGGGACCATATTATATTAGCCAAGTAGATTCATAAAAAATAACTAGAAAGGATATTAAGGTCAAGCAAATGATAGAGTTCAGCTTAGACATACATTTAAAGATGGTATGGATTAGGTGCAAAACAATAGCAACTTCAACCATGTTTCTCCGACTGTTTCCTGTGCCCTCTTTGTCTTCCCTTCCATCAGTGACATTTATAAACATGTAGCTGCCAAAAGGGAGGCATGTGTAATCCTTGTTATAACTTGGAGACAGGACATTGGAACCATCTAAAATCTTCCTCTCATAAAACTGAGCATTTGGAAATAAGCTGATACAAGGATTCATACGGTACTGTATATTCAACAAATGTTTTTCAAAATTTAGCATAACCAATCTCCTAAAAAGACTTCTTCCAAATCCAGCTTCTTTACATACCTGGAGATAAACAATGAAAGGTAGGAATTAAGATTATCAAAAACAGATCAACAAGGGAACATAAAAGAAAGATATGGCCTTCACATTTTTTTCAATAAAAAAGTACTGTGCACACTTTTATCTAGTTGATAAATGCAAAAGTGACTAAGAAATGAAACCAACTTAAAGAGGGTGAGGCAAAACCTTACTTTGCTTTTAACTATCGCACTCAGCTGACAGTCATCCCCTGCCAAAACAACATGTTTTAGCCAATGTAGCCGCAGTGATATCACCAATTCACACTCCCGCACTTGAGAAGCCTCATCAACAATTAATACATCAAGGGGTGCAATATCCACGTGATGTAACTGATAAGAGCTAGAGGTAGTGCAGAAAAGAAGCGTTGCATTACGTATGCAGTAGTTCTTGACCCAGTTTTTGTCTACTCCAGTGGGTAAGTTAAGCGAGTGCAGCAGATCTTCAAGCAATTTAAGGCATGCAGACCTTGCTCCATCCAGTTCTTTCTCAATAGAAGATACATGCTTTGCACAAACAGAGTTTTCAGTCGACTGACAACCAAGGGCCATTTTCAAGCCCTCATCGGTCAAGTCTACGTCGCACAGAAGGATGCCAAATTTTTCCAGCATATTAAGCAACATAGATATATTTACGACAATATCATGAGAAAAGAACCTTCCAGGAAGGTGAACCAACAAACTCATTATGCATCTTTTCAGAGCTCTAGCTGTGGCATCAAATTTTTGCTTTATGAAGTCCAGAAAGCACACTGGATCAGTTTTGCCATCATCCTTAAGAAGCATATCATACCGTGAAGCAGAGTCTTCAAAAAGGGATACCATTGAAGCTATTCTGTAGTTCCATCCGGACGACGATGAAAAGCATTCCTCAAGTTCATCGGCACGAAAATCCAAGAAAACCTCCTGAAGATCCTCTGTAATGTCAATGTTAGACCTGCTTCCCAACAGCAAGATATCTCCAAGAGAAAAAGGTAGACCACTGTCATCAATGTGCTCATTGAAATCCTTCACTGTTTTAAGAAAACAAGTGCAAACTCCAACGACAGCAACATTAGTGGGAGCACAAGTAAGAGTTCTGCATTTTAAACACGCCAAAACCCACAATAAAGCACTAACTGTCTTGGTTTTTCCAGTACCTGGTGGACCCCATATAAGCTTCATGAGGTTCACATGCCCACATCGTACAGCTGAGATGACAGATTCAATAGCATCCACTTGTGATTGATTAAGCTTAACCGAAAGTAGTTGCTCTGTGAAAGGAGCCAAACAGCCCCCATCCTGTTTAGTACAGACGCCGCAAACATCCTCACCCTGCAACAGAGCCAACAAGGAGGAGCTCAAAAAAGTTAGGTCCCATACCAATTTATAATGGTGATGGAAATAGCTAGTAAAACTAAAGCGCAAGTATTCATGTCATATTACCAGATTTGTGGGGGCTAAGAGCGACTTGATTACTGTGAAATTGTTATCCATGTGTGAATCAAATGTAAGTGCTTTCCATATCCGCATGTTTGTCGTGATATTGTTGAGAAATATTGCATGTTTGAGTTTGTTTAAGTCTTCTTCTTCCGAACCAATATTCTTTGCAACTTTTACTCTGAAGCCCTTTTGGTATTCATCATCCATAGAAACCTCAGTAACCATTGCCAAGCAGTATGTCACACCATGGTGGTTTAAGTCCTCTGCAGCATCAGGTTTTATGCTGGACAAAATTAATATGTCACCATTCCTAGCAGTATAATTCCCAGTAGGAAAACCAGCATCGTTATCCCAATAGTCAACATCCATAAAGTATGATCCCGGTTTTCCTGCTACCTCCAGGGAGAGTATTTTAGACGATGGTGCTTCACTGATGAGTTGAAGGCGTGAGCATAGATTTGACCTTGTTTCTTCAATCAGAGGCACACGAAACGACACGAGATAGTGATCAAGTGACTTGAAGTTGCAGGGAATGGTCACAACCTAAAACACAAATGAGATATGATTATAGCTAGAAAAAGATGATCCAACAGTCCCTCGAGCACAAAAATGGCACGTAATTAATGCTAGCAGAGTCAATTTCTTATACTGGAAGAACAAGCAAGGATCAATACAGGGCTTAAGGCCCTCATATCACAAGGAGGTTACCATACAGCGCTTAAACTGTAGACGCAATATCTTTTATAGCAAAGCAGTTTATATTTTCCGCCACATGCGGTCTCTCATTACTTCATTATTAAGATACATAAGTTACACGCCTATCATCCTGCAAGAGCCAGTGAAAACTAACACCATGTATTCTCTAGAGTTTTCTGGAATGAGACAGGCAAGATGATGTTACAGCCTACTGAAAGACTTGAGAAACGATTGTACATCATGGGCATAGTAAATCAGTGTGGCATTCTTTTCAACAGCAGCGATCGCCTCCACTCTGTCAGTAACATAAGATTCATGGATGACAGCTACTCCCTCCGTCTCATAGTGTCACTATGGGACGGAGGAAGTAGTTAGCCCAAATCAGTAACATATGGCACCAACAGCAACTGTAATTTCCTGACAGACATGTATCACCAAGTGTGCAACAATCATGTTACTGGCTATCAGATGGTCCAGAAATGGCAATCAGCAGTTAGCACACCAAAGGGCACTGGATTTGCACTGCTAAGCACTTGCCAATTGCGCTTCCATGACACGTGGACAGAAACCCCCTCTAAACCCGAGCGCAACACAGACAGAGCAGAGCAGCATCATTTCATCATTTGGATTTGGAGCATCCAGCAACTGACTCAGCTTGGATTACGCGAGATTTAAGCACGAGTAGTCGGAGTAGAAACCTATCTAGCGCACATACGCGCGCACACGCTTCGCCGGTCAGGGGGTCCGTACGTACGCGCAGCGCAGATTCGAAAGAAAAAAAAGGCTCAAGCTTGCCGAACCGCGCGCCCGCTCGCAGAAATCATCATCCGGAAGGGTATGTGTACCTTGTCCCTGTAGAGGCCGTCGTCGTTGATCTCCTGGGCCGACCAGGAGAGCACCACGTCCTCCAAATCCGCCTCCCCCATGTCGCCGCCGCACGGCCGGGGCTAGCGCGCTCTCCTCTCGCGAGCACCCGAGCAACCAGGCGGCATTCGCGAGGAGAGGGGGGAGGAGGAGGAAGGGGGTTGGTTTTGCGGCGGTGTTGGTTGGCCGTCTGGAGGAGGAGGCGCTCGCTTCGAGACGGTCAGGGCGGTGGTGGTGGTGGCTGTCCTGCGCCTGCGCCTGCGTGGAGAAAAAGCAGAGCAGGAGCGATCAATGGAAGGGAGGGGAGGGGGATCAGTACAGTGACACGGCGCAGTAATCTTTTGCTTGTGGGAGAGGGAGAATGCTTTTGGGGTCTTGGGATTCGGGACCTTTTTCACGGGGCAGGTGAGGAGGGAGGGAGGCCGCCGCGGCGCGGTGAACGGACTGCGCAACTGCACCCATCCTGGTTTCTGGGTTGCACAGGAGACATCAGGGACCACGGCGTCTCAACCCTGGCCCGCACGATCCCACGCGTCGTTGATCTGCCGACGTGGCATAGGGTCAAACGCCAGGGACCGCGACGTTTGCTGTTCGCGGCCCAGACGCCACCCACCTTGGCGTCTGGTCACGGTAAGTGGATAACCCCCCTGGGGGAGTGAGTAGGGTGGGTCCCACTCACTCTCCCCAATCCATCCCGAGCTGCAAAGAGCTTTGCTGCTCCCCTCCTCTCTCCCACCCCTCAAGCTTCCCCCTCAAATCCTCTCCAATAGGTGCTTCTCTTAGGTGGATCTTTCCATCACTTTGTTGCTTGTGGTAATCTCCCCCAAATCCCCCAATTTTTTTTGGTTAAATCATGTTATTTTGGTTGCATTTTTGACATGTGGGTGGAACCCTAGTTTATGTATTCCCCCTTATTCTAGTGTGGATTTCTTGTTTAACTTTGGTAATATAGTGATATGCATGGTGTGTAGTAGGAATATTTGCTTGTTGAGTAGAAAGATTGGGGTTAGGGTTAGTTAGTGTTATGGGTAAATTTTGATTAGTGTGTGTTAATTAATGACACATTTGTGGATATCACCAATAGTTTAGTGTTTGATATGATTTGAATATAATGAAATGTTTTTGGACAAACACCAATTCTCATTAATGCCTTAAATGCATTCATGTTGTTTTTAGATGGGAGACTTGTTAATGTTCATTACATTGACAAGGAGGCATTCTTGAGTAACAATGCCGACACGGGTGAGGAACCAATGATTTTTGATACAAGCCCTAGCCATGAGGATGTTGTTGCAAAAGTGAGGCATGTCTTAAAGTGGATGGACACCAATGTTCATGTTAAGTTAATAGAAATGTATGATGTTGGAGTTGGAGCCAAATCTCTCTTCATGTAAACCTTATAAAATAAGAGAGAAAATGCATAAGTATTGTGATATAATGTGTAATAACAGCCTATAATGCAATAAATATCAATATAAAAGCATAATGTAAAATGGACGTATCATACAACATATCACACTTAACGTACGAATATGCTGAAATGATCGAGAAGAGGTGTCTAGAGGGGGGTGAATAGACTCCTAGCAAAGAAAAATGACAGCTTTTAAATTACTTGATGTAGGAGTGGAATTTTAGCACATGTTTAAACATTCACAATACCTAACGAGCATGTATAACAAGAGTATATAGGTATTGGAAAGTAAAGCATGCAACTTTGACTACTTGACCAAAAAACAAAACCTAGCCTTTTCCCAATTTTAGTTCTTGGCAGATTTTAGCAACTTAGCACAAGTCAAGCAATCAACCTGCATATGCAATTCTAAGAGTGTAGCAGCGGAAAGTAAAACAATTGCATATGAAGGTAAAGAGAGGAGTTTGGAGAATGCAAACGCGAGTGAAGACACGTATGTTTTTGTCGTGGTTCTGATAGGTCACTAGTAGATAAAGGGGATTTAGCCCCGGTTCATTTGGCCTTTTAGCCCCGGTTCTGGAACCGGGGCAAGAGGGTCGGTACTAATGCTCTGACCCTTTAGTCCCGGTTCAATCCAGAACCGGGGCAAAAGGGTGTCCACGTGGCCTGTGCACCGAGTCCAGGCAGGAGGGGCTTTAGTCCCGGTTGGTGGTACCAACCGGGACCAAAAGGCATCCACGTGTCAGCATTTCTGTGGCTGTGGTTTTTGTTTTTTTTTTGAAAGGGGAGGGGGGTTTCAGGTTTTGGGGGTTAATTTAGGTGTTTGATATATTGTGTTAGCTAGCTAATTAATTGAGAGAAGTGTTCTCTCTTATGTCCGTGCTTTTGGTCGACGCTACATACTACACATACGTATATATATGGACTAGAGTCACGCTAGCTAGCTAGCTAGCTAGCTGCTAGCTACTAAGCAAACGAAGGAACAGAAGATCTCGTATATATAATCAACATATATATATGCATACAGAGAGAAGTAATAATATCGACCACCTCTCCTTCTCCGAGAGATTGGTCGAACAACAAGTTCTCGTATATCTATCCGACACTACCGGGCACATATATACAATAATTATCTCTTACAAAAATAATCTCCTAACACATGGATGCAGGGTCCACATAGTATTCTCCGTCTTCAGCGATCACGTGTTCAAGGAAGAATGCCGCCAATTCCTCTTGAATTGCTCGCAGACGATCTGGTGTTAGGAGTTCATCCCGCATCCGAAACATCTAATTTGAAGTAGGGGGTCAATACATGAAATGATGCTATAAATTTGTGAATATTATTGATTGCTTACGCACTTCAAATTGTTCATCAGTGTAGCCCCGCTCACAGGTCGTGTGGCGGATGGACTCGCAAATGTAGTATCCACAATAATCATTCCCGGGTTCCTGCCACAACCACTTTACAAGAAATAGAACTCAATCAAACTGATAAGCAAGAATGCCAAATTGGTATTGATGAAACTAGCTAGCGCTTGAATCAAGATATAGGAGATGCGCGCGCGGAACATGCTACTATATAGTACTTACTTTCGGGTATCTAAATTGTAGCTTCTTTGGCAGTCCCGGAGCTTTTTTGATGAATTTTTTCCAAGCCCTGCCAGACAAAGGAAACAATTAGTTGATATCAGAAATGAAGTTGCTGATATATATGCATGGTGGATAATATTGATCGATTTAACTTACCTGACTAGCATTTGAGTCATGTCCGCATACTCCTCGGGATCTTTACGTTTAGAGTCGAAGACAGTTACTATTCCCTTCTCAAGCTTAATCTCTAAGAGAATATAGTGGAAGCTGCGCACGAATGCATGAGATCATTACATCACTATAAACTTGACTGATATATATAAGGGAAACCAAATATGCACAAGACATTAACACTCACTTGGAGTTGTAAGGAAAGAGTATTATATCTTTGTTTTCATTTACCACCAACGATCGTAGCAAGTTGGTCTCGGTATCGCTGGGACACAATTTAACCTCGGTTGCATCTATGAGGTATGTGTTAATAAACCCAATATCACCTACTTGTCTTTTCTTCAATTCGACGATCTTCAATCTGCATAATATAGTGAGGATAATTATAAATACATGCAATGAAGATCAGCTATATAGAGAGACTTAATGACAGAAGTAGTACTACTTACAGACAGTAGCAGGTGATCGTTGTTTTATCGAGGGCCAATTGATTGAAAAATTGATAGAACTCCTCAAATGGAACAGGCAACAGGTCAATTCCAACGAGGTCATGCTCCGGTTTAACTCTCAAATACAAGTTATTCCTCCCCCCAGACTCTCTGCAGATTTTCATGTACCAATCATGCAATCTTCGCATATTCGTTGATAGAGATCTTTCATTTTTGACGAGAGGCTTTTTGTACTCGTATCTTTCTATCTGCACGTCCATGAAATCATAGTGTACATCGTCGGACGCGTAATCTACAAGATTGGTATAACCGGGCACCATCCTCGGATCATTAGCGACCATGTCGCTAGACACCTTGAGCGGGGGGCACGATTGGTTCGCTTGTTCGCCGAGCTGGGCAATTTGTTTCCCAGCTCGCCCTTCTGCTAACCTCTGATCACTTTTTGTACTTCCGGACCGCTTGGCATCTTGAAATGTCTTTTGAATAATGCGGTCATAGTTGCCCTTCGGCTTACTTTTCGCTGGTTGCTTCAGGGCAGCAAGAGTGCGCTTTGCTTTCACCGCATCTATCTTCTCCTCTGGAGGTGGATGTCTCTGTGCTTTCAACCCTTCAAAAAAGTCCTTCACTTCGCCTTCAGCGATTTTCGTGTTTTCCTCGTCGGACCTCTCGTACGGTAACTTCTCTAGAGGCGTGAGAGAAGGACCGAATCTGCATCGCCTCCCGCCTCTGGCTGTACTGGTAGACGTCGCCGGACCAGACGAAGCGGCTGTCTTTTTTACTTGCTTAGGCGCCGGAGCAGGAGCAGCCGGAGCGGCGGCAGGTCTCTTCCGCCCTTGCTGATTAGGTGAAGGAGGAGCTGGCTGTCTGCTCGGGCGCGCCGGCGGCGAAGGAGGCGGAGTGCCGCCACGCGCCGGCGGCGAAGGAGGCGGTGTGCCGCCACGCGCCGGAGAAGGAGCCGGAGTGCCCTGATGGTCACTCGCCGGAGAAGGAGCCGGAGTGCCCTGATGGTCACTCGCCGGAGGAGGAGGCGGTGGAGGAGGCGGAGTGCCCTGACTCGTCGTCGTCGGAGGAGGAGGCGGAGGCGTCCAGTTCAGAATGTTGATTAGGTCCTTCCGCCATAGGCATGGAGTCTTCAGTGAA
>LR738710.1:802534666-802553358 GCA_902687465.1 Secale cereale | reverse complement strand
AAATCTCGGAGAAAATAGAGCTTCGAGAGGAGAAAAGCTTAACTAGTGTGGCTCGGGCATTCCACCGAACATGTTGTGTGCATAGGAGGTGAGCTAGAGCACCACTAACCCCTCTCCCCCTCGGCCAGAAAAAAAACAGAGCAGTGAGCTCTGCTCTTGAGTGAGGGGGTTTATATAGGCAACTCACTGGTCCCGGTTGGTGCTACAAACCGGGGCTAAAGGGGTGCCTTTGGTCCCGGTTCATAAAACAAACCGGGACTAATAGTGGTGGGCCAGGAGCAAGAGCCATTGGTCCCGGTTTTTAGCTCCAACCGGGACCAATAGGTCCAGACGAACCGGGACCAATGGCCCACGTGGCCCGGCCGGCCCCCTGGGCTAACGAACCAGGTCCAGTACCCCCATTGGTCCCGGTTCTAGATTGAACCGGGGCTAATGGGCTGGACCAATGCCCTGTTTTCTACTAGTGGGTGGTGCTATCGTACATGCATGTTGATGGAGACTTCAACCCACAAAGGGTAACGGCTGCGCGAGTCCACAGAGGGCTCCACCCACGAAGGGTCCACAAAGAAGCAACCTTGTCCATCCCACCATGGCCATCGCCCACGAAGGACTTGCCTCACTAGGGTAGATCTTCACGAAGTAGGAGATCTCCTTGCCCGTACAAACTCCTTGGTTCAACTCCACAATATCGTCGGAGGCTCCCTAGTGACACCTAACCAATCTAGGAGACACCACTCTCCAAAAAGGTAATAAACGGTGTGTTGATGATGAACTCCTTGCTCAAATGCTTCAAATGATAGTCTCCGCAACACTCAAACAGTTCCTCACATATTTGGATATGGTGGAAGAATGATTTGAGTGGAAAGCAACTTGCGGAAGGCTAGAGAACAAGATTCATATGGTAGGAATGGAATATCTTGATCTCAACACTTGAGTAGGTGGTTCTCTTCTCAGAACATGTATGATGGAAGTGTAGGTACGTTCTGATGGCTCTCTCCACGAGTGAAGAGTGGGTGGATGGGTATATATAGCCTCCACAAAAAATCTAACCGTTACACACAATTTACCAAACTCGGTGGGACCGATTCAGAGAACTCGGTCAAACCGATTTAGTTCATAATGTGACCTTTAGGCATTTTGATGCGACCGATATGATCAACTTGGTGGGACCGATTTCATTAGGGTTAGGGCATAACGTAATCTCGGTGAGACCGATTACACAAACTCGGTGGGACCGATTTTGGTAATAAGCACACCAGAGAGTTGGTCAGGCAAACTCGATGGGACCAATTCGCTCATTTCGGTGAGACCGAAATGTTATGAAGAGGCTACAGAGAGTTTGCAATGTTAACTCGGTGAGACCGATTCTCACATCTCGGTTGGACCGAAATATTTGAAATAGGAAACACAGAGTTTACATTCTCATCTCGGTGAGACCGAAATGATTAGGGTTTCTGGCAGTGGCTATGTCAAATGAACTCGGTGGCGCCGGATAGAACTTTTTGGTGGGGCCGAGTTTGACTTTTGGTTTGGGACATATGTGGATGTGAGAAAGTGGCTGAGGGTTTTTGGAGCATATCACTAAGCACTTTGAGCAAGCAAGCCATTAAGCAACACCTATGGACTCAATGTGATCTTGGATCACTGAAATAGAAAATGTAGAGTCATGTGCTTTGAGCTTGAGCCAATCCTTTGTCCTTAGCATTTTGAAGGGGTTCCACATCCTCTAGTCCATGCCACTCCATCTGTTGAACTTGTCTGAAATATACTCGATGAAAACATTAGTCCAACAAGAGATATGTTGACATTAATTACCAAAATCACCCAGGGAGCACTTGTGCTTTCAATCCCCCCTTTTTGGTAATCGATGACAACATACATCAAAGCTTTAGATAAAGATATGAAGAATAACAAGTAAAGCTTTGGAAGGATATGTAACATGCATAGGCTCCCCCCTACATGTATGCAATCATGTAAATATGGAATATAAGAACATGTGAAAGCATAGACATGACATAGCATGCAATGAGTTACATGTATCTTGGCTATATCCATTAGAGCAAATGATATGAATATATGAAGTGTATCCTCATGTTCCTGATTCCTTCTTGCAAACAATATGTACATTAGCAAGAAATCTTCATGCACATGAGTGTGATGCATATACATACCTTGTGATCTTGAGCTGGCTTATGAAGGGATGAACCTGAGTAAACAAGGTTAGATAACATAGGTACATCTTCTAGACAAAGCAATAAAAAAGTCACAAGAGTACCAAGATTGGGATAACATGTAGAGTGTGAGTACTGGGTACTCTAGAATGCAGACATGTTCCCAAAAGTAAAAGATATGCAATGAATTCAAGGACTTCCTTCCCTAGCAGTCTTTCTCCCCCCGAATCTTATATTGGATAATGGAAGAAAGTAGGGACAAAGAATCAGAGCAAAACAGATCAGAGCAACAATATAGACATGTCTTTCCCCTCTTAAAGACACGTGACTTCTCTCCTCTTGAACACCAAGCATCTGGGGCATGTGATTCGATGTGAACTCTTTCTCCCCCTTAAGTGTTGGGGAACGTAGCAGAATTCAAATATTTTCCTACGCTTCACCAAGATCAATCTAAGGAGTCATCTAGCAATGAGCATAAAAGAGTGCATCTACATACCCTTTGTAGATCGCGAGCGGAAGCGTTCAACAGAACGTGGATGATGGAGTCGTACTCGTCGTGATCCCTATCACCGATGATCCTAGCGCCGAACGGACGGCACCTCCGCGTTCAACACACGTACGGTGCAACAACGTCTCCTCCTTCTTGATCCAGCAAGGGGGGAGGAGAGGTTGATGGAGATCCAGCAGCACGACGGCGTGGTGGTGGATGCAACGGGAAAACTGCAGGGCTTCGCCAAGGACCTGCGGGAGGAGGGAGAGGTGTAACAGGGGGGGGGGGAGGCACCAGGGGCTGAGGTGCGGCTGCTCTCTCTCCCCCCACTATGTATGGGGGCCAGGGGGGTGCCGTGTTGGAAATATGCCCTAGAGGCAATAATTAAAGTATTATTATTATATTTCCTTGTTCATGATAATCATCTGTTATTCATACTTGAATTGTATTGTATGGAAACAACGATACATGTGTGAATACATAGACCAAAATGAGTCCCTGGTAGGCCTCTAGTTACCAGCTTGTTGATCAACAGATGGTCACGGTTTCCTGACCATGGACATGGGATGTCGGTGATAACGGGATCACATCATTAGGAGAATGATGTGATGGACAAAGACCCAATCCTGAGCATAGCACGAGATCGTATAGTTCGTAATGCATAAGCTTTTCAGTGTCAAGTATTTATTCCTTAGACCATGAGGTTGTACAACTCCCGGATACCGTAGGAATACTTTGGGTGTGCCAAACGTCACAACGTAACTGGGTGGCTATAAAGGTATGCATCGGGTATCTCCGAAAGTGTCTGTTGAGTTGGTACGAACCGAGACTAGGATGTTGTCACTCCATATGACGGAGAGGTACCTCTGGGCCCACTCGGTAAGACATCATCATAATGAGCTCAATGTGACTAAGTAGTTAGTCACGGGATGATGGATTACGGATCGAGTAAAGAGACTTGCCATGACGAGATTGAACAAGGTATCGGGAATACCGACGATCGAATCTCGGGCAAGTACCGTACCGATGGACAAAGGGAATAACATACGGGATTGAGTGAATCCTTGACACAGTGGTTCATCCGATGAAGATCATCGAGGAACACGTGGGAACCGGCATGGGTATCCAGATCCCGCTGTTGGTTATTGACCGGAGAGTGTTCTCGGTCATGTCTACGTGTCTCCCGAACCCGTAGGGTCTACACACTTAAGGTTCGGTAACGCTAGGGTCGTAGAGATAAATGCACGTGGAAACCCGAAAGTTGTTTGGAGTCCCGGATGAGATCCCGGACGTCACGAGGAGTTCCGGAATGGTTCGGAAGGTAAAGATTGATATATAGGAAGTCCAGTTTCGGCTATCGGGTGATCTCCGGGTGTCACCGGGAGCGTCCTGTGACCACCGGAGGGGCCCCAGGGGGTCCACCGGGTGGGGCCACCCATCCCGGTGGGGCCCCTAGGCCGCAAGGGGAAGTGTCTAGCCCCTCTGGGCTGGCGCACCACTAGGGGCCCACCTCCCCATGCGCCTAGGGTTAAAACCCTAAGGAAGAGGGGGGCCACCACTTGCCTTGGGGGGCAAGGACTCCCCCCTGGCCGCCGCCCCCCTGGCCCCCTATATATATGTGGGGAGGGAGAGGGCAGCCGCACCCTTGCCCTGGCGCCTCTCCCCCTCCCGTCACACCTCCATACTCCAACGCAGGGCGCCCGGCGAAGCCCTGCTGCGATCTCCACTGCATCCGTCATCACACCGTCGTGCTGCCGGTTCTCTGACGACTTCTCCTCCCCCCTTGCTGGATCAAGAAGGAGGTGACGTTGCTGCACCGTACGTGTGTTGAACGCGGAGGTGCCGTCCGTTCGGCGCTAGATCATCGGTGACGAAGAACGCGAAGAGTACGACTACTTCATCCACGCTTCTTCGAAAGCTTCCGCTCGCGATCTACATAACGGTATGTAGATGCACTCTTACTCGCTCGTTGCTAGATGTCTCCATACTTGGATCTTGGTGAAAGCATAGAAATTTTTGAATTATGCTACGTTCCCCTCAAGTGGCATCAGAGCTAGGTTTTATGCGTAGCATCTTGCACAAGTAGAACACAAAGCAGTTGTGGGCGTTTGATTTTGTTCAACTTTCTTACCGTTACTAGTCAATCTTGATTCGGCGGTATTGTGGGATGAAGTGGCCCGGACCGACTTTACACATACGCTTACGTGAGACAGGTTCCACCGACAGACATGCACTAGATGCATAAGGTGGCTGGCGGGTGTCTGTCTCTGCTACTTTAGTCGGATCGGATTCGATGAAAAGGGTCCTTATGAAGGGTAAATAGAAGTTGACAAATCACGTTGTGGTTTTGGCGTAGGTAAGAAACGTTCTTGCTAGAAATCCTATAGAAGCCACACAAAACTTGCAACAACAATTAGAGGACGTCTAACTTGTTTTTGCAGCATGTGCTATGTGACGTGGTATGGCCAAAACGAAGATGTGATGAATGATATATGTGATGTATGAGATTGATCATGTTTTTGTAATAGGGAATCACGACTTTCATGTCGATGAACTTGACAACCGGCAGGAGCCATAGGAGTTGTCTTAATTATTGTATGACCTGCGTGTCACTGAATAACGCCATGTAATTACTTTACTTCATTGCTAAACGTTAGCTATAGTAGTAGAAGTAATAGTTGGCGTGATGACTTCTTCAAGACACGATGATGGAGATCATGATGATGAAGATCATGGTGTCGAGCCGGTGACAAGATGATCATGGTGCCCCGAAGATGGAGATCCAAGGAGCAAGATGATATTGGCCATATCATGTCACTTTAATTGATTGCATGTGATGTTTATCATGTTTATGCATCTTGTTTACTTAGAACGACGATAGTAAATAAAATGATCTCTCACTAAAATTTCAAGTATTGTGTTTCCCCTAACTGTGCACCGTTGCTAAAGTTCGTTGCTCCGAAGCACCACGTGATGATCGGGTGTGATAGGTTCTAACGTTCGCATACGACGGGTGTAAGACAGATTTACACACACGATACACTTAGGGTTCACTTGACGAGCCTAGCATGTACAGACATGGCCTCGGAACACGGAAGACCGAAAGGTCGAACACGAGTCGTATAGAAGATACGATCAACATGAAGATGTTCACCGTTGATGACTAGTCCGTCTCACGTGATGATCGGACACAGGCTAGTCGATTCGGATCGTGTATCACTAAGATGACTAGAGAGATGTCATTCTGAGTGGGAGTTCATTAAAATTTGATTGAGATGAACTTAATTATCATGAACTTAGTCTAAATTCTGTACAATATCTCTTGTAGATCAAATGGCCCACGCTCCAGTTTCCCTCAACTTCAACGCGTTCCTAGAGAAAACCAAGCTGAAAGACGATGCTAGCAACTATACGGATTGGGTCCGTAACCTGAGGATTATCCTCATAGCTGCCAAGAGAACTTATGTCCTAGAAGCACCGCTAGGTGATGCACCCGTTCTCCCGGCAAACCAAGACGTTATGAACGCTTGGCAGTCACGTTGTGATGATTACTCCCTGGTTCAGTGCGGCATGCTTTACAGCTTAGAGTCGGGGCTCCAAAAACGTTTTGAGCACCACGGAGCATATGAGATGTTCGAAGAGCTGAAAATGGTTTTCCAAGCTCATGCCCGAGTCGAGAGATATGATGTCTCCGACGCATTCTACAGCTGTAAGATGGAGGAGAACAGTTCTGTCAGTGAGCACATCCTCAAGATTTCAGGATTGCACAATCGCTTGTCTCAGCTGGGAATGAATCTCCCAGAAGAAGCAATCGTTGACAGAATCCTCCAGTCGCTCCCACCAAGCTTCAAGAGCTTCGTGTTGAACTTCAATATGCAGGGGATGGAGAAGTCCATTCCCGAGGTGTATTCAATGCTGAAATCAGCGGAGGTAGACATCAAGAAAGAACATCAAGTGTTGATGGTCAATAAAACCACTAAGTTCAAGAAAGGCAAGGGTAAGAAGAACTTCAAGAAGGACGGCAAGGGAGTTGCCGCGCCTGGCATGCCTGTTGCCGGGAAGAAGCTAAAGTATGGACCCAAGCCTGAGACAGAGTGCTTTTATTGCAAGGGAACAGGTCACTGGAAGCGGAACTGCCCCAAATATTTAGCAGACAAGAAGGCCGGCAACGTCAAAGGTATATTTGATATACTTGTTATTGATGTGTACCTTACCAGCGCTCGTAGTAGCTCCTGGGTATTTGATACCGGTGCAGTTGCTCACATTTGTAACTCAAAACAGGAGCTGCGGAATAAATGGAGACTGGCGAAGGATGAGGTGACGATGCGCGTCGGGAATGGTTCCAAGGTCGATGTGATCGCCGTCGGCACGCTACCTCTACATCTACCCTCGGGATTAGTTTTAAACCTCAATAATTGTTATTTAGTACCAGCTTTGAGCATGAACATTGCTTCTGGATCTCGTCTTATGCGAGATGGCTACTCTTTCAAATCGGAGAATAATGGTTGTTCTATTTATTTGAGAGATATGTTTTATGGTCATGCCCCGTTGGTCAATGGTTTATTTTTGATGAATCTCGAACGTAGTGATACACATATTCATAGTGTAGATGCCAAAAGATGTAAAGTTGATAATGATAGTCCCACATACTTGTGGCATTGCCGCCTTGGTCATATTGGTGTCAAACGTATGAAGAAGCTCCATTCAGATGGACTTCTAGAGTCTCTTGATTATGAATCATTTGACACGTGCGAACCATGCCTCTTGGGCAAGATGACCAAGACTCCGTTCTCCGGAACAATGGAGCGAGCAACCAACTTGTTGGAAATCATACATACCGATGTGTGCGGTCCAATGAGTGTTGAGGCTCGCGGAGGCTATCGTTATGTTCTCACCCTCACAGATGACTTGAGTAGATACGGGTATATCTATTTGATGAAACACAAGTCTGAGACCTTTGAAAAGTTCAAGGAATTTCAGAATGAGGTTGAGAATCAACGTGACAGAAAAATAAAGTTCTTGCGATCGGATCGTGGGGGTGAATATTTATGTCATGAATTTGGCACACACCTTAGGAGCTGTGGAATTGTTTCACAATTGACACCGCCCGGAACACCTCAACGTAACGGTGTGTCCGAACGTCGAAATCGCACTCTGTTGGACATGGTGCGATCTATGATGTCCCTCACCGATTTACCGCTATCCTTTTGGGGTTATGCTTTAGAGACTGCCGCATTCACTTTAAATAGGGCTCCGTCAAAATCCGTTGAGATGACTCCGTATGAACTTTGGTTTGGCAAGAAACCGAAGCGGTCGTTTCTAAAAGTTTGGGGTTGCGATGCTTATGTCAAGAAACTTCAACCTGAAAAGCTCGAGCCCAAATCGGAGAAATGCGTCTTCATAGGATACCCAAAGGAAACAATTGGGTACACCTTCTACCACAGATCCGAAGGCAAAGTCTTTGTTGCCAAGAATGGATGCTTTCTGGAGAAAGAGTTTCTCTCGAAAGAAGTGAGTGGGAGGAAAGTAGAACTTGATGAGGTGACAGTCACCCCTCCTGGACCGGAAAGTAGCGCAGCGCAGGAAACTGTTCCTGAGGTGCCTGCACCGACAAGGGAGGAAGTTGATGATAATGATCATGAAGAAACAGATCAAGTTAATACTGATCTTCGAAGGTCCACAAGGGCACGTTCCGCACCAGAGTGGTACGGCAACCCTGTCCTAGAGATCATGTTGTTAGACAACGGTGAACCTTCGAACTATGAAGAAGCGATGGCGGGCCCGGATTCCAATAAATGGCTTGGAGCCATGAAATCCGAGATAGAATCCATGTATGAAAACAAAGTATGGACTTTGGTGGACTTGCCTGATGATAGGCACGCCATAGAAAACAAATGGATATTTAAGAAGAAGACAGACGCGGATGGTAATGTGACCATCTATAAGGCTCGGCTTGTCGCTAAGGGTTATCGACAAGTTCAAGGGATTGACTACGACGAGACTTTCTCTCCCGTAGCGATGCTGAAGTCAGTCAGAATCATGTTAGCTATTGCCGCATTCTATGATTATGAGATATGGCAAATGGACGTCAAAACAGCAGTCCTTAACGGCTTCCTCAAGGAAGAGTTGTATATGATGCAGCCGGAAGGTTTTGTCGATCCAGAGAACGCTAACAAGGTATGCAAGCTCCAGCGCTCGATTTACGGGCTGGTGCAAGCATCTCGGAGTCGGAATATTCGCTTTGATGAGGTGATCAAAGCGTTTGGCTTTATACAGACTTATGGAGAAGCCTGTATTTACAAGAAAGTGAGTGGGAGCTCTGTGGCATTTCTCATATTATATGTGGATGACATATTGCTGATGGGAAAAGATATAGAATTCTTGGAAAAAGTAAAGGCCTACTTGAATAAAAGTTTTTCAATGAAGGACCTTGGAGAAGCTGCTTACATATTAGGCATCAAAATCTATAGAGATAGATCGAGACGCCTCATTGGCCTTTCACAAAGTACATACCTTGACAAAATATTGAAGAAGTTCAATATGGATCAGTCCAAGAAGGGATTCTTGCCTGTTTTACAAGGTATGTGATTGAGCAAGGCTCAGTCGCCGACCACGGCAGAAGATAAAGAAAAGATGAGTGTCATTCCCTATGCCTCGGCCATAGGTTCTATCATGTATTGCATGCTGTGTACCAGACCTGATGTGAACCTTGCCATAAGTTTGGTAGGGAGGTACCAAAGTGATCCGGGTACGAAACACTGGACAGCGGTCAAGAACATCCTGAAGTACCTGAAAATGACTAAGGATATGTTTCTTGTTTATGGAGGTGATGAAGAGCTCGTCGTAAAGGGTTACGTCGATGCTAGCTTCGACACAGATCTGGATGACTCTAAGTCTCAAACCGGATACGCGTATATTTTGAATGGAGGGGCAGTCAGCTGGTGCAGTTGCAAACAGAGCGTGGTGGCAGCATCTACATGTGAATCGGAGTACATAGCTGCTTCTGAAGCAGCGCAGGAAGGAGTCTGGATGAAGGAGTTCATCACCGACCTAGGAGTCATTCCAAGCGCGTCAAGCCCGATGACTCT
Organism: Secale cereale; assembly: GCA_902687465.1. Taxonomy (NCBI): domain Eukaryota; kingdom Viridiplantae; phylum Streptophyta; class Magnoliopsida; order Poales; family Poaceae; genus Secale; species Secale cereale. The sequence continues at coordinate 802,543,609 of LR738710.1, read as the reverse complement.
CTTCTGTGACAACACTGGTGCTATTGCTATTACCAAGGAGCCCAGGTTTCACAAGAAGACCAAGCACATCAAGCGCCGTTTCAACTCCATCCGAAATTATGTTCAGGATGGAGACATAGATATTTGTAAAGTACATACGGATCTGAATGTCACAGACCCGTTGACTAAACCTCTTCCACGCGCAAAACATGATCAACACCAGAACTCTATGGGTGTTAGATTCATCACAATGTAACTAGATTATTGACTCTAGTGCAAGTGGGAGACTGTTGGAAATATGCCCTAGAGGCAATAATAAAAGTATTATTATTATATTTCCTTGTTCATGATAATCATCTGTTATTCATGCTTGAATTGTATTGTATGGAAACAACGATACATGTGTGAATACATAGACCAAAATGAGTCCCTGGTAGGCCTCTAGTTACCAGCTTGTTGATCAACAGATGGTCACGGTTTCCTGACCATGGACATGGGATGTCGGTGATAACGGGATCACATCATTAGGAGAATGATGTGATGGACAAAGACCCAATCCTGAGCATAGCACGAGATCGTATAGTTCGTAATGCATAAGCTTTTCAGTGTCAAGTATTTATTCCTTAGACCATGAGGTTGTACAACTCCTGGATATCGTAGGAATACTTTGGGTGTGCCAAACATCACAACGTAACTGGGTGGCTATAAAGGTACGCATCGGGTATCTCCAAAAGTGTCTGTTGAGTTGGTACGAACCGAGACTGGGATGTTGTCACTCCATATGACGGAGAGGTACCTCTGGGCCCACTCGGTAAGACATCATCATAATGAGCTCAATGTGACTAAGTAGTTAGTCACGGGATGATGGATTACGGATCGAGTAAAGAGACTTGCCATGACGAGATTGAACAAGGTATCGGGAATACAGACGATCGAATCTCGGGCAAGTACCGTACCGATGGACAAAGGGAATAACATACGGGATTGAGTGAATCCTTGACACAGTGGTTCATCCGATGAAGATCATCGAGGAACACGTGGGAACCAACATGGGTATCCAGATCCCGCTGTTGGTTATTGACCGGAGAGTGTTCTCGGTCATGTCTACGTGTCTCCCGAACCCGTTGGGTCTACACACAGTTTCGATAACGCTAGGGTTGTAGAGATAAATTCACGTGGAAACACGAAAGTTGTTCGGAGTCCCGGATGAGATCCCGGACGTCACGAGGAGTTCCGGAATGGTCTGGAGGTAAAGATTGATATATAGGAAGTCCAGTTTCGGCTACCGGGTGATCTCCGGGGGTCACCGGGAGCGTCCCGGGACCACCGGAGGGGCCCAAGGGGGTCCACCCGGTGGGGCCACCCATCCCGGTGGGGCCCCTAGGCCGCAAGGGGAAGTTTCCAGCCCCTCTGGGCTGGCGCACCACTAGGGGCCCACCTCCCCATGCGCCTAGGGTTAAAACCCTAAGGGGGAGGGGGGCCACCACTTGCCTTGGGGGGCAAGGACTCCCCCCTGGCCGCCGCCCCCCTTGCAGATTGGATCTGCAGGGGGCTGGCGCACCCCCTGGCCCCCTATATATATGTGGGGAGGGAGAGGGCAGCCGCACCCTTGCCCTGGCGCCTCTCCCCCTCCCGTCACACCTCCATACTCCAACGCAGGGCGCCCGACGAAGCCCTGCTGCGATCTCCACTGCATCCGTCATCACGCCGTCGTGCTGCCGGTTCTCTGACGACTTCTCCTCCCCCTTGCTGGATCAAGAAGGAGGTGACGTTGCTGCACCGTACGTGTGTTGAACGCGGAGGTGCCGTCCGTTCGGCGCTAGATCATCGGTGATGAAGAACGCGAAGAGTACGACTACTTCATCCATGCTTCTTCGAAAGCTTCCGCTCGCGATCTACATAACGGTATGTAGATGCACTCTTACTCGCTCGTTGCTAGATGTCTCCATACTTGGATCTTGGTGAAAGCGTATAAATTTTTGAATTATGCTACGTTCCCCAACATGCCGGCCCTAGGAGATGGGATCTCCTAGGGGGGGGGGGCGGCCAGGGGGGAGACTTGCCCCCCAAGGCAAGGGTGGCGCCCCCTCCCCTAGGGTTTCCAACCCTAGGCACAGGGGGGAGGCCCAAGGGGGTGCGCCAGCCCACTATGGGCTGGTCCCCCTCCCCCTATGGCCCATGGGGCCCTCCGGGATGGGTGGCCCCACCCGGTGGACCCCCGAGACCCTTCCAGTGGTCCCGGTACACTACCGGTGACCCCCGGAACTCTCCCGATGGCCGAAACTGGACTTCCTATATATAATTCTTTACCTCCGGACCATTCCGGAACTCCTCGTAACGTCCGGGATCTCATCCGGGACTCCGAACAACATTCGGGTTACCGTGTGCATATATCTCTACAACCCTAGCGTCACCGAACCTTAAGTGTGTAGACCCTACGGGTTCGAGAGACACGTAGACATGACCGAGACGACTCTCCGGTCAATAACCAACAGAGGGATCTGGATACCCATGTTGGCTCCTACGTGTTCCTCGATGATCTCATCGGATGAACCATGATGTCAAGGATTCACTCAATCCCGTATGCTATTCCCTTTGTCTATCGGTATAGCACTTGCCCGAGATTCGATCGTCGGTATACCGATACCTTGTTCAATCTCGTCATGGCAAGTCTCTTTACTCGTTCCGTAATACATCATCCCATGACTAACTCCTTAGTCACATTGAGCTCATTATGATGAGTTCTTACCGAGTGGGCCCAGAGATACCTCTCCGTCATACGGAGTGACAAATCCCAGTCTCGGTTCGTGCCAACCCAACAGACACATTCGGAGATACCCGTTGCGTACCTTTATAGCCACCCAGTTACGTTGTGACGTTTGGCGCACCCAAAGTATTCCTACGGTGTCCGGGAGTTGCACAACCTCATTGTCTAAGGAAAAATACTTGACATTGGAAAAGCTTTTGCATTACGAACTACACGATCTTGTGCTAGGCTTAGGATTGGGTCTTGTCCATCACATCATTCTCCTAATGATGTGATCCCGTTATCAATGACATCCAATGTCCATGGCCAGAAAACCGTGACCATCTGTTGATCAACGAGCCAGTAACTAGAGGCTTACCAGGGACACGTTGTGGTCTATGTATTCACACATGTATCTCTGTTTCCGTACAATACAATTCAAGCATGAATAACAGACAATTATCATGAACAAGGAAATATAATAATAACCATTTTATTATTGCATCTAGGGCATATTTCCAACATTCTCCCACTTGCACTAGAGTCAATAATCTTGTTACATTGTGATGAATCGAACACCCATAGAGTTCTGGTGTTGATCATGTTTTTCTTGTGGAAGAGGTTTAGTCAACGGATCTGCGACATTCAGATCCGTATGAACTTTACAAATATCTATGTCTCCATCTTGAACATAATTCCGGATGGAGTTGAAATGGCGCTTGATGTGCTTGGTCTTCTTGTGAAACCTGGGCTCCTTGGCAATGACAATAGCTCCAGTGTTGTCACAGAAGAGAGTCATCGGGCTTGACGCGCTTGGAATGACTCCTAGGTCAGTGATGAACTCCTTCATCGAGACTCCTTCATCCAGACTCCTTCCCGCGCTGCTTCGCAAGCAGCTATGTACTCCGCTTCACATGTAGAATGCGCCACGACGCTCTACTTGCAACTGCACCAACTGGCTGCCGCACCATTCAAAATATACACGTATCCGGTTTGTGACTTGGAGTCATCCAGATCTGTGTCGAAGCTAGCATCGACGTAACCCTTCATGACGAGCTCTTCGTCACCTCCATAAACGAGAAACATATCCTTAGTCCTCTTCAGGTACTTCAGGATGTTCTTGACCGCTGTCCATTGTTCCATACCGGGATCACTTTGGTACCTCCCTACCAAACTTATGGCAAGGTTCACATCAGGTCTGGTACACAGCATGGCATACATAATAGAACCTATGGCTGAGGCATAGGGGATGACACTCATCTTTTCTCTATTTTCTGCCGTGGTCGGGGATTGAGCCGTGCTCAATCTCATACCTTGCAATACAGGCAAGAAGCCTTTCTTGGACTAATCCATATTGAACGTCTTCAATATCTTGTCAAGGTATGTGCTTTGTGAAAGACCAATGAGGCGTCTCGATCTATCTCTATAGATCTTGATGCCTAATATATAAGCAGCTTCTCCAAGGTCCTTCATTGAAAAACTCTTATCCAAGTAGGCCTTTATGCTCTCCAAGAATTCTATATCATTTCCCATCAGCAGTATGTCATCCACATATAATATGAGAAATGCTACAGAGCTCCCACTCACTTTCTTGTAAATACAGGCTTCTCCCCAAGTCTGTATAAAACCAAACGCTTTGATCACATCATTAAAGCGAATATTCCAACTCCGAGATGCTTGCACCAGCCCATAGATCGAGCGCTGGAGCTTGCATACCTTGTTAGCATTCTCAGGATCGACAAAACCTTCCGGCTACATCATATACAGCTATTCCTTGAGGAAGCCATTAAGGAATGCCGTTTGGACGTCCATTTGCCATATCTCATAATCATAGAATGCGGCAATTGCTAACATGATTTGGACGGACTTCAGCATCGCTACGGGAGAGAAAGTCTCGTCGTAGTCAATCCCTTGAACTTGTCGATAACCTTTAGCGACAAGCCGAGCCTTATAGATGGTCACATTACCATCCGCGTCAGTCTTCTTCTTAAATATCCATTTATTTTCTATGGCGTGCCGATCATCGGGCAAGTCCACCAAAGTCCATACTTTGTTTTCATACATGGATCCTATCTCGGATTTCATGGCTTCAAGCCATTTGTTGGAATCCGGGCCCGCCATCGCTTCTTCATAGTTCAAAGGTTCACCGTTGTCTAACAACATGATTTCCATGACAGGGTTGCCATACCACTCTGGTGCGGAACGTGTCCTTGTGGACCTTTGAAGTTCAGTAGTAACTTGATCTGAATCCTCATGATCATCATCATTAACTTCCTCCCATGCCGATGCAGGCACCTCAGGAACAATTTCCCGCGCTGCGCTACTTTCCAGTTCGGGAGGGGTGACTGTCACCTCATCAATTTCTACTTTCCTCCCACTCACTTCTTTCGAGAGAAACTCTTTCTCCAGAAAGGATCCATTCTTGGCAATGAAAACCTTGCCTTCGGATCTGAGGTAGAAGGTGTATCCAATCGTTTCCTTTGGGTATCCTATGAAGACGCATTTTTCCGATTTGGGTTCGAGCTTTTCAGGTTGAAGTTTCTTGACATAAGCATCGCAACCCCAAACTTTCAGAAACGACAGCTTATGTTTCTTGCCAAACCAAAGTTCATACGGTGTCGTCTCAACGGATTTTGACGGAGCCCTATTTAAAGTGAATGCGGCAGTCTCTAAAGCATAACCCCAAAAAGATAGCGATAAGTCGGTGAGAGACATCATAGATCGCACCATGTCCAACAGAGTACGATTTCGACGTTCGGACACACCATTACGCTGAGGTGTTCCGGGCGGTGTCAATTGTTAAACAATTCCACAGTTCCTTAGGTGCGTGCCAAATTCGTGACTTAAATATTCACCCCCACGATCCGATCGTAAGAACTTTATTTTTCCATCACGTTGATTCTCAACCTCATTCTGAAATTCCTTGAACTTTTCAAAGGTCTCAGACTTGTGTTTCATTAAGTAGAGATAACCATATCTACTTAAGTCATCCGTGAGGGTGAGAACATAACGATAGCCTCCGCGAGCTTCAACACTCATTGGACTGCACACATCGGTATGTATGATTTCCAATAAGTTGGTCGCTCGCTCCATTGTTCCGGAGAACGGAGTCTTGGTCATCTTGCCTAAGAGGCATGGTTCGCACGTGTCAAATGATTCATAATCAAGAGACTCTAGAAGTCCATCTGAATGGAGCTTCTTCATACGTTTGACACCAATATGACCAAGGCGGCAGTGCCACAAGTATGTGGGACTATCATTATCAACTTTACATCTTTTGGCATTCACACTATGAATATGTGTAACATCACGTCCGAGATTCATCAAAAATAAACCATTGACCAGCGGGGCATGACCATAAAACATATCTCTCATATAAATAGAACAACCATTATTCTCGGATTTAAATGAGTAGCCATCTCGCATCAAGCGAGATCCAGATACAATGTTCATGCTCAAAGCTGGTACTAAATAACAATTATTAAGGTTTAAAACTAATCCCGAGGGTAGATGTAGAGGCAGCGTGCCGATGGCGATCACATCGACCTTGGAACCATTCCCGACGCGCATCGTCACCTCGTCCTTCGCCAGTCTCCGCTTATTCCGCAGCTCCTGCTTTGAGTTACAAATATGAGCAACTGCACCGGTATCAAATACCCAGGAGCTACTACGAGCGCTGGTAAGGTACACATCAATAACATGTATATCATATATACCTTTGACGTTGCCGGCCTTCTTATCTGCTAAGTATTTGGGGGCAGTTCTGCTTCCAGTGACCCGTTCCCTTTCAATAAAAGCACTCAGTCTCACGCTTGGGTTCATTCTTTGGCTTCTTCCCGACAACTGGCTTACCGGGCGCGGCAACTCCTTTGCCGTCCTTCTTGAAGTTCTTCTTACCCTTGCCCTTCTTGAACTTAGTGGTTTTATTCACCATAAACACTTGATGCTCTTTCTTGATCTCCACCTCCACTAATTTCAGCATTGAATACACCTCGGGAATGGATTTCTCCATCCCTTGCATATTGAAGTTTAACACGAAGCTCTTGTAGCTAGGTGGGAGCGACTGGAGAATTCTGTCAACGACCGCTTCGTCTGGGTGATTCATTCCCAACTGAGACAAGCGATTGTGCAACCCAGACAACTTGAGTATGTGCTCGCTGACAGAACTATTCTCCTCCATCTTACAACTATAGAATGCGTTGGAGACGTCATATCTCTCAACTCGGGCATGAGCTTGGAAAACCATTTTCAGCTCTTGGAACATCTCATATGCTCTGTGGTGCTCAAAACGCTTTTGGAGCCCCGATTCTAAGCTGTAGAGCATGCATCACTGAACCAGGGAGTAATCATCACAACGCGACTGTCAAGCGTTCATAACTTCTTGGTTTGCCGGGGCGGGAGCGTCACCTAGTGGTGCTTCTAGGACATAAGTTTTCTTGGCAGCTATGAGGATGATCCTCAGGTTACGGACCCAATCCGTATATTTGCTACCATCGTCTTTCAGCTTGGATTTCTCTAGGAACGCGTTGAAGTTGAGGGTGACATGAGCGTGGGCCATTTGATCTACAAGACATATTGTAAACAATTTAGACAAAGTTCATGACAATTAAGTTCATCTAATCAAATTTAATGAACTCCCACTCAGATTGACATCTCTCTAGTCATCTAAGTGATACATGATCCAAAACGACTAGCCCGTGTCCGATCATCACGTGAGACGGACTAGTCATCAACGGTGAAAATCTTCATGTTGATCGTATCTTCTATACGACTCATGTTCGACCTTTCGGTCTTCTGTGTTTCGAGGCCATGTCTGTACATGCTAGGCTCGTCAAGTGAACCCTAAGTGTTTTGCGTGTGTAAATCTGGCTTACACCCGTTGTATGCGAACGTTAGAGCCTATCACACCCGGTCATCACGTGGTGCTTCGGAACAACGATCCTTAGCAATGGTGCACATTTAGGGGGAACACAATTCCTGAAATTTTTAGTGAGAGATCATCTTATTTACTACCGTCGTTCTAAGAAAATAAGATGCATAAACATGATAAACATCACATGCAATCAAATAAAGTGACATGATATGCCCAATATCATTTTTCTCCTTTGATCTTCATCTCCGGGGCACCATGATCATCCTTGTCACCGGCATGACACCATGATCGCCATCATCATGATCTCCATCATCGTGTCTTCATGAAGTCGTCTAGCCAAATATTACTTCTACTACTATGGCTAACGTTTAGAAATAAAGTAAAGTAATTACATGGCGTTATTCAGTAACACGCAGGTCATACAATAAATAAGACAACTCCTATGGCTCCTGCCGGTTGTCATTCTTATCGACATGCAAGTCGTGATTCCCTATTACAAGAACATGATCAATCTCATACATCACATATATCATTCATCACATCTTCTTGGCCATATCACATCACATAGCACATGCTGCAAGAACAAGTTAGACGTCCTCTAATTGTTGTTGCAAGTTTTTACGTGGCTGCTATAGGTTTCTAGCAAGAACGTTTCTTACCTACGCCAAAACCACAACGTGATATGTCAATTTCTATTTACCCTTCAGAAGGACCCTTTTCATCGAATCCGATCCGACTAAAGTGGGAGAGACAAACACCCGCCAGCCACCTTATGCAACTAGTGCATGTCAGTCGGTGGAACCAGTCTCACGTAAGCGTACGTGTAAGGTCGGTCCGGGCCGCTTCATCCCATGATGCCGCCGAATCAAGATTGGACTAGTAGAGTCAAGAGAATTGAACAAATCAACGCCCACAACTTGTTTGTGCTCTACTCGTGCAAGATGCTACGCAAAGACCTAGCTCAGATGCCACTGTTGGGGAACGTAGCAGAATTCAAAATTTTTCCTACGCTTCACCAAGATAAATCTAAGGAGTCATCTAGCAACGAGAATAAAAGAGTGCATCTACATACCCTTTGTAGATCGCGAGCGGAAGCATTCAAGAGAACGTGGATGATGGAGTCGTACTCGTCGTGATCCCTGTCACCGATGATCCCACTGCCGAACGGACGGCACCTCCGCGTTCAACACACGTACGGTGCAGCGATGTCTCCTCCTTCTTGATCTAGCAAGGGGGGGAGGAGAGGTTGATGGAGATCCAGCAGCATGACGGCGTGGTGGTGGATGCAACGGGAAAACTGCAGGGCTTCGCCAAGGACCTGTGGGAGGAGGGAGAGGTGTAACGG
>LR738710.1:802386758-802534589 GCA_902687465.1 Secale cereale | reverse complement strand
GAGGCGCCAGGGGCTGAGGTGCGGCTGCCCTCTCTCCCCCCACTATATATAGGGGCCATGGGGGGGCGCCGGCCCAAGGAGATGGGATCTCCTAGGGAGGCGGCGGCCAAGGGGGAGACTTGCCCCCAAGGCAACGGTGGCGCCCCCCACCCCTAGGGTTTCCAACCCTAGGCGCAGGGGGGAGGCCCAAGGGGATGCGCCAGCCCACTATGGGCTGGTCCTCCTCCCCCTATGGCCCATGGGGCCCTCCGGGATGGGTGGCCCCACCCGGTGGACTCCCGGGACCCTTTCGGTGGTCCCGGTACACTACTGGTGACCCCTGGAACTCTCCCGATGGCCGAAACTGGACTTCCTATATATAATTCTTTACCTCCGGACCATTCCAGAACTCCTCGTGACGTCCGGGATCTCATCCGGGACTCCGAACAACATTCGGGTTACCGTGTGCATATATCTCTACAACCCTAGCGTCACCGAACCTTAAGTGTGTAGACCCTACGGGTTCGGGAGACACGTAGACATGACCGAGATGACTCTCCGGTCAATAACCAACAGAGGGATCTGAATACCCATGTTGGTTCCTACGTTTTCCTCGATGATCTCATCGGATGAACCACGATGTCAAGGATTCACTCAATCCCGTATGCTATTCCCTTTGTCTATCGGTATAGCACTTGCCCGAGATTCGATCGTCGGTATACCGATACCTTGTTCAATCTCGTCATGGAAAGTCTCTTTACTCGTTCCGTAATACATCATCCCGTGACAAACTCCTTAGTCACATTGAGCTCATTATGATGATGTCTTACCGAGTGGGCCCAGAGATACCTCTCCGTCATACGGAGTGACAAATCCCAGTCTCGGTTCGTGCCAACCCAACAGACACTTTCGGAGATACCCGTTGCGTACCTTTATAGCCACCCAGTTACGTTGTGACGTTTGGCACACCCAAAGTATTCGTACGGTGTCCGAGAGTTGCACAATCTCATGGTCTAAGGAAAAGATATTTGACATTGGAAAAGCTTTAGCATTACGAAATACACGATCTTGTGCTAGGCTTAGGATTGGGTCTTGTCCATCACATCATTCTCCTAATGATGTGATCCCGTTATCAATGACATCCAATGTCCATGGCCAGGAAACCGTGACCATCTGTTGATCAACGAGCCAGTAACTAGAGGCTTACCAGGGACACGTTGTGGTCTATGTATTCACACATGTATCGCTGTTTCTGTACAATACAATTCAAGCATGAATAACAGACAATTATCATGAACAAGGAAATATAATAATAACCATTTTATTATTGCCTCTAGGGCATATTTCCAACATTAAGCTCTCCCCCTTAATCTTTGATGTGAACTCTCCCCCCCTTTGACATCAATTTCCAAGAAGGGATCTTCTGGAGTGTGAGTCAAAATAGGTTTGGTCCTTGAGTCATAGAGCAAAGCTATATAAAAAAATGTGATGCTGGTAGAGGACAAGTATCATTGACTGGAGCTGGAATAAATATGCAGGATGCAAATGACAAATTGTCTCCACAGTATTGAAATCGGTTACACTGAGTTATTTGCTTCGGTGGCATCGAGATGGTTCGGTTTGACTGAGAGAGGCGAATTGGTGTGTCCGAGTTCAACACAGAGAGAACAATTTTTCATCTCAGCTCACTAGGCAAATAAGATCTCACAAAGATTTGCAAGGAATTAACTGAAGTATTTGCAATGAATTGGATGTAGAAAATGCAGAATAAAATCAGAGAAAAGAAAATCTATATGAAGTTTTTTTGTTTTTACAAGAAGGGGAACAAAATGCAAGGAACAAATGCACAAACTCAGAGAAACACTTGAGAACTTCATCTAGAATTGGTCGGCAACAAAGTCACCTATGTTAGAGTATATTGACTTAGGAGTCAAGTGAAGAAACTTGATCATAGGTCATACTCATCGTTTAAGCTCAGAATGGGGTTACTATTTTTCGTTTAAGCATTCGATGTATTAACATCTTGTTGAGCTGCTTTGACCCATGACTTGGGTAAAGCTTCTCTAAGATGGAATAACATACCTTGGGTGGTAGTATTGATCTTGATCATGTAGTTGAACTTGTGTGGGTTGCTCAAGGTTGATGTAGCTCATCAAGAATTGGGAGCACCACTTGTAGTTTGAGTTCATCTACCTACATGGGCTAGATTTCAAGGAAGAGCACTTGTGTATCCAACATGAAAATCATGAAAGCTTGATACCAAATGAAATTTGATATATAGAAATTGTCAAAGGATATATTGAGGGGTTTCATGCTTCCTTGTCTTCAACCACCACGGTGTAGAGACTTTGTGATGTAGAGATTGCTCAAGATGTGAGTGAGTTGCAATCCCACGGATTTAGATTCATCCAAGTGCCTACAAGGGTTAGATAGCATGCAAGGGTACACATATCCAAGACATGTGATCATCATTATAAGAGAAATATCAAGGATTAGTCAAAGGCTTATGCCTTGCATGTATCCAAGTGGAGTTCCTACTCCAAGTTTGAGGCATCAATAATGTTCAATTCGCCTCTCAACCTGCAAAACACTTTCTCATCAAGTGGTTTAGTAAATATATCGGCTAATTGCTTATCGGTGCGAACATGTTTAAGATTGATATCACCCTTAGCAACATGACCTCGAATGAAATGATGACGAACTTCAATATGCTTAGTTCGAGAATGTTGCACAAGATTATGAGCAATCTTAATAGCACTTTCATTGTCGCAAAGCAATGGAACATGTTTCACATAGATCCCATAATCTTTAAGAGTTTGGGTCATCCAAAGCAACTGAGCACAACATGAACCAGCGGCAATGTATTCCGCTTCGGCGGTGGATAAGGATACCGAGTTTTGTTTCTTGGAGGACCAAGACACAAGAGATCTACCAAGAAATTGACAAGTACCCGAACTGGACTTTATATGAACCTTGTCACCGACATAGTCTGAGTCAGAGTAGCCAACAAGATCAAAAGAGGACCTCTTAGGATACCAAATGCCAAAATTTGGTGTATGAATTAAGTATCTCACTATCCTTTTCACAGCCTTAAGATGACATTTGCTACCTCTTGAGCTTGCGTTGTATTCCCTCGAAGAGGAAAGGGAGATGCAACACAGTAGCATAAGTATTTCCCTCAGTTTTTGAGAACCAAGGTATCAATCCAGTAGGAGACCACGCGCGAGTCCCTCGCACCTGCACAAACAAATAAGAACTTCGCAGCCAACGTGATAAGGGGTTGTCAATCCCTTCATGGTCACTTACGAAAGTGAGATCTGATAGAGAAGATGGTTTATATTTTTGGTATTTTTGGTTTATAAGAACAACAAATAAAAGCGGTAAAAGTAAAGTAGATGTAGATTGACATGTTGAGAATAGACCCGGGGGCCATAGTTTTCTCCAGTGGCTTCTCTCATGATAGCGATATTCTACGGCGGGTAAACAAACTACTGTCGAGCAATTGATAGAAAAGCGAATAATTATGAGACTATCTAGGCATGATCATTGTATATAGGCATCACGTCCGAGACAAGTAGACCGAAACGATTCTGCATCTACTAGTATTACTCCACACATCGACCGCTATCCAACATGCATCTAGTGTATTGAGTTCATACGAACAGAGTAATGCCTTAAGGAAGGTGACATGATGTAGAGGGATAAACTCAAGCAATATGATATAAACCCCATCTTTTTATCCACGATGGTAACAATACAATACGTGCCTTCCTGCCCCTACTGTCATTGGGAAAGGACACCGCAAGATTGAACCCAAAGCCAAGCACTTCTCCCATTGCAAGAACTATGGATCTAGTAGGCCAAACCAAACCAATAATTCGAAGAGACTTGCAAGGATATTATGAGCACACATAAAAAGTTCAGAGAAGAACCAAATATCTTTCATAGATAACCATAATCATAAACTCACAATTCATCGGATCTCGACAAACACATCGCAAAAAGAGATTACATCGAATAGATCTCCTCGAAGACCAAGGAGAACTTTGTATTGAGATCCAGAGAGAGAGAAGAAGCCATCTAGATACTAGCTATGGACCCGAAGGTCTGTGGTAAACTACTCACAACTCATGGTGAGGGCGATGATGATGATGATGAAGGCCTCCGTGATGGATCCCCCTCCGGTGGAGCTCCGAAACAGGCTCCAAGATTGTAATGCCCCGGATGTAATACTTTCCCTTTTGGGCATATAATATATCTCTGGCTTCATCTATTCCATTCCGGGTTCTTTGTCTTTCGGGTTTTCGTCGTTTTGTTGTGTGCGTGTGTGGCATTCATTCATATCATGTAGTCATGTGCATCGCATTGCATTTGTGTTGTTGTTTGCATCCGGTCCCACGCGTCCTTCCCATTGTCCGTTTCACGTTCCGGAGCTCTCTCACGTGTCCGTGGCGTCCCATAGGCCTACTTTGGTGTTTGGCCGTGTAACGTTACCGGTTTGGCGCGAGACTTGTCGTGTGTTGTTGTTTTGGTGTGTGTAACCCGCCTGTCAAATCTCGTCACGTTTGGAGCTCATTTGCTACCCCAACAGTTATTCTCGTGGGCTAAAAGTACCTCCACTTTGAGGCCCAAGACACCCCTCCAACAGCCCACCAAACCAACCCAAACCACTCCCTTCATCTAGGCCATCCAATTCTGATCGCGTGGCCGAAAACCACACCCCATTTGGACAACCCTAGCTCCTTGTGCCTATATATTTGTCCACCTTCCTCAAATTTTGCCCCAAAAATTAGGAAACCCTAGCCTCTTCTCCTACCTCCAGCCTATCCTCTCTCCACTCCGGCCGGAGCTCGCCGGAGCCCCACAGGAGCAGCTCGCCGGACCACCACGCCACCCTCGCCAGAGCTTCTCACCGGCGCCGCCACCTCGCCGGCCGGCCTCCCGCCGGCGCCCTCCTCCCCACCGCGCCACCGCTCGGGGCCGAGCCCTCCAGGTCGCCGGCCTCCCGTCCAGCCGCCGTGCCCTGGCTGCGTCGCGCCGCCGCCGGGCAGAGGCTCCCGCGCCGCACTCCTCGATCCGATCGGGGGAGAGGCCCCCGATCCCGATCCCGCCGCATCGCCTGCAGCCTAGTGGGCCGGCCCAGCCGCCGAACCCTAGGGGCCCCGACCGCCTCCATCGTCCCGAAGGCGCACCCCGCCGATCCAGCCGCGGGCCTTCCCAGCGCCAGCCTCGCCCCCAGGCCAAGTCGCCAGCCGCCTGGGCCCTTCCTCCGACGGCCCAGCCGCGCGCGAAGCCAGCCGCCGCTGCCCTCGTTCGCCGGTCGGCCCGGCCTCCTCCTAACGGGCCCGATCTGGAGGCCGATCCACACCGCCTCTCCAGCCCGATCCGCTCCAGCCGGCCCGATCCACCAAGAGCCGGCCCGATCCGCTTCGGACCCGTTTGACTTTTCTGATCTGAGGTTGCCTCTTATTCCTCTAAGTCCTGAGATTGTTTGTGTTGCTGATGCTAGTTTCAAATAGTGATATCTTTGTGTGTGTTGCTCCGATTTGAGTGAATGAGATGTCCAGATGTTCGTTGAGACATGTACTACATTTCATTCCATTGTGCCATGCATGTTTGAGATCATTTAGGTGCTTAAATATCTGTTGGAAGAGTGCATCTTGATAAAAACTGCTGTTAGTTGTTGTTTTCATGCCATCTTTGCAATGTGATAACTTTTTGCATGTTTACCCAAATGATGCAAATGAGATGTCCACGTGTTCGTCTTGTCATGCTCTACATGTTGATTGCCTAGACTTGCATGATAGAATTAATCTTGCCATGGTTATCTTCGTTGCAAAGTACCATGTGGCTGTTATGTTGATTAGCTTGTTATGAGATGCCAACTTGTTGAGCTCATTGCTATTGTTGTGTTTATCTCCATGATGCATGCTTAGGTGTTTTGGATTCACCATCATGTGTACTTTGATGTGGTGCTTACCACTTGCCAAGTTTAGTTTTGAGGTGACTTATACTTGCTCTCAAAGATGCCATGATGAAACTGCTGTTTTAACACTTATTGAAATTTCACTAAGTCTGGAATCTGTAATTTCCAGATGCCATGTTTGCTTGTTGTTCTAGGCAAATCCATGATAGTTTTGGGGTGACTCTTGATGATTCCTTGTAGTATATATTGTTGGCTATCCATTCATGCTCTCACATGCCTATTTGAGTGGCTGTAGCATATTTAACTTTTGCTCCAAAGTTGCAATAAAATACTGCTGTCAGGATTTTGTTGTCAAGTTCAATATGTCATAGCTTGTTGCTATTGATCCGTGGCTCCTTTGGGGGTGCACCAATGGACTTATTTTCTGTAGGGTATATCTAGTTTATGTTCATGCTCTTTGCCATGATGTTTGAGTGCTGTAGCTTATTTATCTAGTGCTCCGAAGTTGCTATGTGGCTGTAATTTTCAGCTTGTGCATGTTTATTGTTTCGGGCATAACTTTTAGCCCGTAGCTCCGTTTTGAGCAAGTTCTATATGAAACTTGATTGATTTTTTGTGTAGATTCATAATATCCTATTGTTATCATGTTTTTAAGAATTTTGCTTGAGTGCAATTTTCCATGCTCCTTGTGCTCCCATAGTGCATCAGTCATGCATCCTGCATATTTTCGTGTGCGCATTGCATCTTGTTGATTCGTGCCTTGTGTGGTTGTGTTGTTTAGAGCCGGAAGCTGAGACCGAGTACGAGTACGAGCACGAGGTTACTACCGAGGTTGAGCACGAGGACCCCTCTTACGATCCGAACGACAACTCTTCAGGCAAGATGACCGAACCCCGATAACATTACTATCTTTTCCTATTGCTAGAGTATCGCTCTATAGTTTTGCCTCGATGCCCATGTCTTTCCTGTCAGCCTCCTATTGTAACCATGTTCATGTTTAACCACCCTACCTATGCAAACCGTTGAATGGCTAAGTACGCTTCGCTCAGCCCCTCTTATAGCTTTGTTAGTTGCAGGTGAAGATTGATGATGCTTGCTTCATGTTGAAGTTTGTTGGGTTATATCACACTATATAAATGCTTAAAATGAAATCATCTATATATTGGTAATGGGTGGAAGGCTAAGCCTTTTGCTTGGTGATTTGTTCCACTCATGCCGCTAGGAACCGTATAAACCGGTGTTATGTTCCTTGATTATGCGTTCCTCACACGGTTGGGGTTATGGGACCCCCTCGATAAACCGCTAAGTGCTAAGTCTTTTCCAGCAAGTCCCAACATTGGTACTATTTTCCTAATAACTAATAAACTTGCATAGGGAGTAATTAACCCTCTTTCTTAATCAACAACCCCGGGCCAGTGCTCCACATGAGTGTTGGTCCGAAACGGGGAGTCTGCGAGGCCACCACGAGGAAACTCGAGGTTTGGTAAAAACCTGTAGAATCGCCCATCCGGTCGTGGCCTGAGACTAGATACGCGCGGCTATTGTCAGGGTGTCGGCATGCCGGGAGGATTTGCTGGATTAGCCTTACCTTAGTTCGGAGTATCTTGAGCACGGGATTCCGAGAATACTCGGGCCTTCCCACCTTGGAGTTGCGACTCCGCGGATCGTGGACTTGTCATGGGCCAAGTTGGAACACCCCTGCAGGGTTATGAACTTTCGAAAGCCGTGCTCGCGGTTATGTGGCAGATGGGAGCTTGTTAATATCCGGTTGTAGAAAACTTGACACCATGTTCCAATACACTACCAGCGTGTGTACCATGACTGTCATTTTCCGAAAGGGTTTCGGGAGATGAACACGGTGGGGTTATGTTTGACTTGGTTAGTTTAGGATCACTTTGTGATCATCTCTCGACCGAGGCACCTTCTCTTCTCGCTCTTGTAAACGTAAGCTAGTGCTAGTTGCTGCTGCAGACTCTTGTTTTTCCTTCCCCACTTGTTCTTTCTTCAGCCTTGTTCCACACCCAAGGCTTAAATAGTCGTGTTACCCGGGAACGGGATTGCTGAGTCCTCTGTGGCTCACAGTTACTTCAACACACCAGATGCAGGTACGATGGTGAGCTACCCTGGTGATGGCACTGAGCTAGACTGGGAGTACGACGAGGAGCGTAGCCGTTACTATGTCCGTTATCCCGATGATCAGTAGTGGTTCTTCTACTAGGATTCGATCTAGACCTGTGGATTTAAATTATGTTTGGTATCTTGTCATTTGGATTTACCCTTAGATGGGCTGTGATGTTTTATTGTATGATGACTTGGACATGTAATGTATTTGTGTGACGTGGCGAGTGTAAGCCAACTATTTTTATGTTTTCCATCCCCATTTTTACATGAGTTGTGCAAAGATACCAAACTTGCGATCACTCCAGCATGGGATTATGTCTTTAAGTCGTGCCTCGACACGTAGGAGATATAGTCCCATCCTGGGCATTACAAAGATGGGATCTCCACGGGAACAGAAGGTACATCGGTGGAATTAGGGTTTTCTCTCTGTTCACGGAGTTTCAGGGATACGTGGACTTATATAGGAAGAAGGAGGGCACCGGGGGACGCTCGAGGGGGCCACGAGGCAGGGGGCACGCCCTGGGAAGGGGGGCGCGCCCCCACCCTCGTGGGCCAGCCCTCTGTCCCCTGATGTGGTTCTCAAGCTCCGCGTGCGTGATTTTCTCCAAAAATATCTCTCGCGAAGGTTTCATTCTGTTTGGACTCCGTTTGATATTCTTTTTCTGCAAACCCTGAAACAGGCAAAAAGTAGCAATCTGGGGCCTTTGGGTTAGTAGGTTAGTCCCAAAAATGATATAAAAGTGAATGATAAATCCCATTAAACATCCAAGACTTCATAAATAATATCATGGAACAATAAAAAATTATAGATACGTTGGAGACGTATCAAGCATCCCCAAGCTTAATTCCTGCTCGTTCTCGAGTAGGTAAATGATAAAGAAATAATTTTTTTATGTGGAATGCTAACCAATATAGTTTTTCAATGTAATTCTCTTAATTGTGGCATGAATGTTCAGATTTGAAAGATTCAAGATAAAAGTCTATATTGACATAAGAAATAACAATACTTCAAGCAATACTAACAAAGCAATCATGTCTTCTCAAAATACTATGGCTAAAGAAAGTTATCCCTACAAAATCATATAGTGTTGGCTATGCTCCCTTGTTATCACACTAAATATTCATATCATGCACAACCCTAGTTTCAGCCAAGCACTTGTTTTCATACTCTATCTTTTCAAACCTTCCAACTTTCACGCAATACATGAGCGTGAGCCATGGACATAGCACTATGGGTGGCATAGAGGTGGTTGTGGAGAAGACAAAAAAGGGAGGTAGTCTCACATCGACTAGGCATATCAATGGGCTATGGAGATGCCCATCAATAGATATCAATGTGAGTGAGTAGGGATTGCCATGCAACGGATGCACTTGAGCTAAATATGTATGAAAGCTCAACAAAAGAAACTAGTGGGTGTGCATCCAACTTGCTTGCTCACGAAGACCTAGGGCATTTGAGGAAGCCCATCGTTGGAATATACAAGCCAAGTTCTATAATAGCAAGTGTGGAAAAAGATAGTAGCAATTGTCCCTTTTTCTTTTCTTTTTTTCTCTTTTTTTGGGCCTTTCCTTTTTTCTTTGGCCTTTCTTTGTTTTTCTTTGTTTTTCTTTTTTTTGTGGAGGGGCTTTATAGATTTAGCCTTTCCTCCCATGGGACAATGATCTAATAATGATGATCATCACACTTTCATTACAACTCGATACTACAACAACAAGGTATGACTCTATATGAATGCCTCCGGCGGTGTACCGGTATGTGCAATGAAACAAGAGTGACATGTATAAAAATTATGCATGGTGGCCTTGCCACAAATACGATGTCAACTACATGATCAGGCAAAGGCAATATGACAATATGATGCGTGTCATATGAAAGGAACGGTGGAAAGTTGCATGGCAATATATCACGGAATGGCTATGGAAATGCCATGATAGATAGGTATGGTGGCTGTTTTGAGGAAGGATATATAGTGGGTTTATGGTACCGGCAAAAGTTGCGCGGTACAAGAGAGGCTAGCAATGGTGGAAGGGTGAGAGTGCGTATAATCCATGGACTCAACATTAGTCATAAGAACTCATATACTTATTGCAAAAATCTACGAGTCATCAAAACAAAGCAATCAACGCATGCTCCTAGGGGGAGGTTGGTAGGAGTTAACCATCGCGCGCCCCCGACCTCCACACAAAGGTTGACACTTTACAAATACCTCATGCTTTAACTTGGTCACACAACGGTTCACCATACGTGCATGATACGGGAATCACTAACCTTAACACAAGTATTTCTCAATTTCATAATAACTCCACTAGCATGACTCTAATATCACTATCCTCATATCTCAAAACAATTATCAAGCATCCAACATCTCATTCTATTCAATGCAGTTGGTGTGATTTTTTTTACTACATTGACATTGGATGTCTATCATGTGAAGACTAGTTTCTTTAGCCTAAACACATTACCATGCTGTTTTAATAGACTCTCAAAAGGATATAAGTGAAGCATGAGAGTTCAACAGTTTCTACAAAATATTACCACCACCGTGCTCTGAAAGATATAAGTGAAGCACTAGAGCAAAAACTATTCAACTCAAAAGATATAAGTGAAGCACATAGAGTGTTCTAACATTTTCTAGGCCATATTTAACTCTCTCAAATAGGTGTGTCCAGCAAGTATGATTGTGGCAAACTAACAAGCAAAGACTCAAATTATACAAGATGCTCCAAGAAAAACACATATCATGTCGCGAATAAAAATATAGCTCCAAGTATAGTTACCGATGGATGAAGACGAAAGAGGGGATGCCTTCCCGGGGCATCCCCAAGATTAGGCTTTTGATTATCTTGAATTTGCTTGGGGTGCCATGGGCATCCCCAAGCTTAGGCCTTTGCTACTCCTTGTTCCATAGTCCATCAAAGCAATACTCAAAACTTGAAAACTTCACAACACAAAACTTAGACAAAAATTCTCGTGAGCTCCGTTAGTATAAGAAAGCAAACCACCACTCAAAAGTGCCGCAATGAATTCATTCTTTGTTTATATTGGTGTTAAACCTACTGTATTCCAACTTCTCTATGGTTCATATCCTCCAATACTACTCATAGATGCATCAGAATAAGCAAACAACACAAGAAAAACAGAATCTGTCAAAAACAGAATAGTCTGTAGTAATCTGCAGGTTTCGCCTACTTCTGGAACTCCAAAAATTCTAACTAAATTGGTAAATTTGCGGAATTTGTCTACCAATCAACTGCAAAAAGAATCAACTAAAAACCATGCTCCAGTAAAATCTGAAGACTACTTTAGCGAGCGCTAACGATTCTGTTTTTCACAGCAAGATCACATAATCTTCACACAAGTCTTCCCAAAGGTTCTACTTGGCACAAACACTAAACAAAACATGAAAACACATCTAATCAGAGGCTAGATGCAATATTTATTCTCTAACAGCAACAAAAAAAACATAAAGTTGGGTTGCCTCCCAACAAGCGCTATCGTTTTACGCCCCTAGCTAGGCACGATACAAGATAGATCTAGGTATTTCCATCTTTGGAAGGCAATTCTTTGATTAAGCACTTTTGATTCTTGGGCACTTCTTTGTCCCTATAAATAATAAAACTCTTGGGCAAGAAATCAAGAAATTCTAAAGTGTCAAAAGGGTCTCTTGCAAAAGCAAGAAAATTAGGGTGAACACTTATGTATTTGAGATCCGCAATTCTAGATGTTTCACCCCTGTCTTTAGGGACATACATGAACTTAGATAATTTAGTAGAGGTATTTGGAGTAGTTTTTATGGCGGAAAGAGCAGAACCCACATTAGTGATAACATCCTCAAGCTTATTGATTCTAGTAGAATCCTGATCTAGCTTTTCTTTAACTATGGGCTCCTTTCCCTTAATATTTTTAAGAACAACTCCTACCTTGGATCCATATTGGGTAATTTCATTATGCATTTTTCTATCCAAGTTCTCTACCAGTTCTACCGTAGAGACTTTGTTTTCAATGATTTCTAATCTTTCCATAACATGCTCCAAAGTTAAAACGGTCCCATTAACCATAAGAGGTGGTGAGCCAAATAATTTAGTCAAAGCATTATAAGAATCAACGGTGTGTCTACCCAAGAAATTCCCTCCCGTAATGGTGTCTAAGTGTTGGGGAACGTAGCAGAATTCAAAAATTTTCTACGCTTTCACCAAGATCCAACTAAGGAGACATCTAGCAACGAGCAAATAAGAGTGCATCTACATACCGTTATGTAGATCACGAGCGGAAGCTTTCGAAGAAGCGTGGATGAAGTAGTCGTACTCTTCGCGTTCTTCGTCACCGATGATCTAGCGCCGAACGGACGGCACCTCCGCATTCAACACATGTCCGGTACAGCAACGTCACCTCCTTCTTGATCCAGCAAGGGGGGAGGAGAAGTCGTCAGAGATCCAACAGCACAACGGCGTGGTGGTGGATGCAGTGGAGATTCCTGCAGGGCTTCGCCGGGCGCCCTGCGTTGAGGAGACGGAGGTGTGATGGGAGGGGGAGAGGCGCCAGGGCGAGGGTGCGGCTGCCCTCTCCCCCCACATATATATAGGGGGCCATGGGGGGTGCGCCGGCCCTGCAGATGGCATCTGCAGGGTGGGGCGGCGGCCAGGGGGGGAATCCTTGCATGGGGAGGAGGGCCCATGTGGTGCTCCAGCCCATTAGGGCTGGCCACTTCCCCCTTGCGGCCTAGGGGCCCCACCGGGATGGGTGGCCCCACCCGATGGACCCCCGGGACCCCTCCGGTGGTCCCGGGACACTCCCGGTGACCCCCGGAGATCACCCGATGGCCGAAACTGGACTTCCTATATATCATTCTTTACCTCCGGACCATTCCGGAACTCCTCGTGACATCCGGGATCTTATCCGGGACTCCGAACAACTTTCGGGTTTCCACGTGCATGTATCTCTACGACCCTAGCGTTACCGAACCTTAAGTGTGTAGACCCTACGTGTTCAGGAGACACGTAGACATGACCGAGACCACTCTCCGGTCAATAACCAACAGCGGGATCTGGATACCCATGTTGGTTCCCACGTGTTCCTCGATGATCTTCATCGGATGAACCACCGTGTCAAGGATTCACTCAATCCCGTATGTTATTCCCTTTGTCTATCGGTACGGTACTTGCCCGAGATTCGATCGTCGGTATGCCTGATACCTTGTTCAATCTCGTCATGGCAAGTCTCTTTACTCGATCCGTAATCCATCATCCCGTGACTAACTACTTAGTCACATTGAGCTCATTATGATGATGTCTTACCGAGTGGGACCAGAGGTACCTCTCTGTCATACGGAGTGACAACATCCCAGTCTCGGTTCGTACCAACTCAACAGATACTTTCGGAGATACCCGATGCGTACCTTTATAGCCACCCAGTTACGTTGTGACGTTTGGCACACCCAAAGTATTCCTACGGCATCCGGGAGTTGTACAACCTCATGGTCTAAGGAATAAATACTTGACACCGAAAAGCTTATGCATTACGAACTATACGATCTCGTGCTATGCTTAGGATTGGGTCTTGTCCATCACATTATTCTCCTAATGATGTGATCCCGTTATCACTGACATCACATGTCCATGATCAGGAAACCGTGATCATCTATTGATTAATGAGCTGGTAACTAGAGGCTCACCAGGGACTCATTGTGGTCTATATATTCACACATGTATCGCTGTTTCCGTACAATACAATTCAAGCATGAATAACAGACAATTATCAAGAACAAGGAAATATAATAATAATACTTTTATTATTGCCTCTAGGGCATATCTCCAACAGTCTCCCACTTGCACTAGAGTCAATAATCTAGTTACATTGTGATGAATCAAACACCCATAGAGTTCTGGTGTTGATCATGTTTTGCCCATGGAAGAGGTTTAGTCAACGGGTCTGCGACATTCAGATCCGTATGCACTTTACAAATATCTATATCTCCATCCTGAACATAATTCCGGATGGAGTTGAAACGGCGCTTGATGTGCTTGGTCTTCTTGTGAAACCTGGGCTCCTTGGTAATGGCAATAGCACCAGTGTTGTCACAGAAGAGAGTCATTGGGCTTGACGCGCTTGGTATGACTCCTAGGTCGGTGATGAACTCCTTCATCCAGACTCCTTCCTGCGCTGCTTCGGAAGCAGCTATGTACTCCACTTCACATGTAGATGCTGCCACGACGCTTTGCTTGCAACTGCACCAGCTGACTGCCCCTCCGTTCAAAATATACACGTATCCGGTTTGAGACTTAGAGTCATCCAGATATGTGTCGAAGCTAGCATCGACGTAACCCTTTACGACGAGCTCTTCGTCACCTCCATAAACGAGAAACATATCCTTAGTCCTTTTCAGGTACTTCAGGATGTTCTTGACCGCTGTCCAGTGTTCCCTACCGGGATCACTTTGGTACCTCCCTACCAAACTTATGGCAAGGTTCACATCAGGTCTGGTACACATCATGGCATACATGATAGAACCTATGGCTGAGGCATAGGGAATGACACTCATCTTTTCTCTATCTTCTGCCGTGGTCGGCGACTGAGCCTTGCTCAATCTCATACCTTGCAAAACAGGCAAGAATCCCTTCTTGGACTGATCCATATTGAACTTTTTCAATATCTTGTCAAGGTATGTACTTTGTGAAAGACCAATGAGGCGTCTTGATCTATCTCTATAGATTTTGATGCCTAATATGTAAGCAGCTTCTCCAAGGTCCTTCATTGAAAAACTTTTATTCAAGTAGGCCTTTACATTTTCCAAGAATTCTATATCATTTCCCATCAGCAATATGTCATCCACATATAATATGAGAAATGCCACAGAGCTCCCACTCACTTTCTTGTAAATACAGGCTTCTCCATAAGTCTGTATAAAGCCAAACGCTTTGATCACATCATTAAAGCGAATATTCCAACTCCGAGATGCTTGCACCAGCCCGTAAATCGAGCGCTGGAGCTTGCATACTTCTTTAGCGTTCTCTGGATCGACAAAACCTTCCGGTTGCATCATATACAACTCTTCCTTGAGGAAGCCATTAAGGAATGTTGTTTTGACGTCCATTTGCCATATCTCATAATCATAGAATGCGGCAATCGCTAACATGATTCTGACTGACTTCAGCATCGCTACGGGAGAGAAAGTCTCGTCGTAGTCAATCCCTTGAACTTGTCGATAACCCTTAGCGACAAGCCGAGCCTTATAGATGGTCACATTAACATCTGTGTCTGTCTTCTTCTTAAATATCCATTTGTTTTCTATGGCGTGCCTGTCATCAGGCAAGTCCACCGAAGTCCATACTTTGTTTTCATACATGGATTCTATCTCGGATTTCATGGCTCCAAGCCATTTATTGGAATCCGGGCCCGCCATCGCTTCTTCATAGTTCGAAGGTTCACCGTTGTCTAACAACAAGATTTCCAGGACAGGGTTGCCGTACCACTCTGGTGCGGAACGTGCCCTCGTGGACCTTCGAAGTTCAGTAGTAACTTGATCTGTTTCTTTATGATCATTATCATCAACTTCCTCCCTTGTCGGTGCAGGCACCTCAGGAACAATTTCCTGCGCTGCGCTACTTTCTGGTCCAGGAGGGGTGACTCTCACCTCATCAAGTTCTACTTTCCTCCCACTCACTTCTTTCGAGAGAAACTCTTTCGCCAGAAAGCATCCATTCTTGGCAACAAAGACTTTGCCTTCGGATCTGTGGTAGAAGGTGTACCCAATCGTTTCCTTTGGGTATCCTATGAAGACGCATTTTTCCGATTTGGCTTTGAGCTTTTCAGGTTGAAGTTTCTTGACATAAGCATCGCAACCCCAAACTTTTAGAAACGACAGCTTCGGTTTCTTGCCAAACCAAAGTTCATACAGAGTCGTCTCAACGGATTTCGACGGAGCCCTATTTAAAGTGAATGGGGCAGTCTCTAAAGCATAACCCCAAAAAGATAGCGGTAAATCGGTGAGGGACATCATAGATCGCACCATGTCCAACAGAGTATGATTTCGACGTTCGGACACACCGTTACGTTGAGGTGTTCCGGGCGGTGTCAATTGTGAAACAATTCCACAGCTCCTAAGGTGTGTGCCAAATTCATGACTTAAATATTCACCCCCACGATCTGATCGTAAGAACTTTATTTTTCTATCACGTTGATTCTCAACCTCATTCTGAAATTCCTTGAACTTTTCAAAAGTCTCAGACTTGTGTTTCATCAAATAGATATACCCATATCTACTCAAGTCATCTGTGAGGGTGAGAACATAACGATAGCCTCCGCGAGCCTCAACACTCATTGGACCGCACACATCGGTATGTATGATTTCCAACAAGTTGGTTGCTCGCTCCATTGTTCCGGAGAACGGAGTCTTGGTCATCTTGCCCAAGAGGCATGGTTCGCACGTGTCAAATGATTCATAATCAAGAGACTCTAGAAGTCCATCTGAATGGAGCTTCTTCCTACGTTTGACACCAATATGACCAAGGCGGCAATGCCACAAGTATGTGGGACTATCATTATCAACTTTACATCTTTTGGCATCTACACTATGAATATGTGTATCATCACGTTCGAGATTCATCAAAAATAAACCATTGACCAGCGGGGCATGACCATAAAACATATCTCTCAAATAAATAGAACAACCATTATTCTCCGATTTGAAAGAGTAGCCATCTCGCATAAGACGAGATCCAGATACAATGTTCATGCTCAAAGCTGGTACTAAATAACAATTATTGAGGTTTAAAACTAATCCCGAGGGTAGATGTAGAGGCAGCGTGCCGACGGCGATCACATCGACCTTGGAACTATTCCCGACGCGCATCGTCGCCTCATCCTTCGCCAGTCTCCATTTATTCCACAACTCCTGTTTTGAGTTACAAATGTGAGCAACCGCACCGGTATCAAATACCCAGGAGCTACTACGAGTGCTGGTAAGGTACACATCAATAACATGTATATCATATATAGCTTTGACGTTGCCTGCCTTCTTGTCTGCTAAGTATTTGGGGCAGTTCCGCTTCCAGTGACCCGTTCCCTTGCAATAAAAGCACTCTGTCTCAGGCTTGTGTCCATACTTTGGCTTCTTCCCGGGAACAGGCTTGCCGGGCGCGGCAACTCCCTTGCCGTCCTTCTTGAAGTTCTTCTTACCCTTGCCTTTCTTGAACTTAGTGGTTTTATTGACCATCAACACTTGATGTTCTTTCTTGATGTCCACCTCCGCTGATTTCAGCATCGAATACACCTCGGGAATGGACTTCTCCATCCCCTGCATATTGAAGTTTAACACGAAGCTCTTGAAGCTTGGTGGGAGCGACTGGAGGATTCTGTCAATGACCGCTTCATCTGGGAGATTCATTCCCAGCTGAGACAAGCGGTAGTGCAATCCAGAAATCTTGAGGATGTGCTCACTGACAGAACTGTTTTCCTCCATCTTACAGCTGTAGAATGCGTCGGAGACATCATATCTCTCGACTCGGGCATGAGCTTGGAAAACCATTTTCAGCTCTTCGAACATCTCATATGCTCCGTGGTGCTCAAAACGTTTTTGGAGCCCCGACTCTAAGCTGTAAAGCATGCCGCACTGAACCAGGGAGTAATCATCACTACGCGACTGCCAGACGTTCAAAACATCTTGGGCCGCATCGGGAGCAGGTGCATCACCTAGCGGTGCTTCTAGGACATATGATCTCTTGGCATCTATGAGGATAATCCTCAGGTTACGGACCCAATCCGTATAGTAGCTACCATCGTCTTTCAGCTTGGTTTTCTCTAGGAACGCGTTGAAGTTGAGGGAAACTGGAGCGTGGGCCATTTGGTCTACAAGAGATATTGTAAAGAATTTAGACTAAGTTCATGATAATTAAATTCATCTTAATCAAATTTTAATGAACTCCCACTTAGAATGACATCTCCCTAGTCATCTAAGTGATACACGATCCGAATCGACTAGCCCGTGTCCGATCATCACGTGAGACGGACTAGTCATCAACGATGAACATCTTCATGTTGATCGTATCTTCTATACGACTCGTGTTCGACCTTTCGGTCTTCCGTGTTCCGAGGCCATGTCTGTACATGCTAGGCTCGTCAAGTGAACCCTAAGTGTATCGCGTGTGTAAATCTGGCTTACACCCGTTGTATGCGAGCGTTAGAACCTATCACACCCGATCATCACGTGGTGCTTCGGAACAACGAACTTTAGCAACGGCGCACAGTTAGGGGAAACACAATTCTTGAAATTTTAGTGAGAGATCATCTTATTTACTACCGTCGTTCTAAGTAAACAAGATGCATAAACATGATAAACATCACATGCAATCAATTAAAGTGACATGATATGGCCAATATCATCATGCTCCTTGGATCTCCATCTTCGGGGCACCATGATCATCTTGTCACCGGCTCGACACCATGATCCTCATCATCGTGTCTTGAAGAAGTCGTCACGCCAACTATTACTTCTACTACTATAGCTAACGTTTAGCAATGAAGTAAAGTAATTACATGGCGTTATTCAGTGACACGCAGGTCATACAATAATTAAGACAACTCCTATGGCTCCTGCCAGTTGTCAAGTTCATCGACATGCAGGTCGTGATTCCCTATTACAAGAACATGATCAATCTCATACATCACATATATCATTCATCACATCTTCGTTTTGGCCATACGACGTCACATAGCACATGCTGCAAAAACAAGTTCGACGTCCTCTAATTGTTGTTGCAAGTTTTTACGTGGCTTCTATAGGTTTTCTAGCAAGAACGTTTCTTACCTACGCCAAAACCACAATGTGATTTGTCAATTTCTATTTACCCTTCATAAGGACCCTTTTCATCGAATCCGATCCGACTAAAGTAGGAGAGACAGACACCCGCCAGCCACCTTATGCATCTAGTGCATGTCTGTCGGTGGAACCAGTCTCACGTAAGCATACGTGTAAAGTCGGTCCAGGCCGCTTCATCCCACAATACCGCCGAATCAAGATTGACTAGTAACGGCAAGAAAGTTGAACTAACTCAAACGCCCACAACTGCTTTGTGTTCTACTCGTGCAAGATGCTACGCATAAGACCTAGCTCAGATGCCACTGTTGGGGAACATAGCAGAATTCTAATTTTTTCTATGCTTTCACCAAGATCCAACTAAGGAGACATCTAGCAACGAGCAAATAAGAGTGCATCTACATACCGTTATGTAGATCGCGAGCGGAAGCTTTCGAAGAAGCGTGGATGAAGTTGTCGTACTCTTCGCGTTCTTCGTCACCGATGATCTAGCGCCGAACGGACGGCACCTACGCGTTCAACACACGTCCGGTACAGCAACGTCACCTCCTTCTTGATCCAGCAAGGGGGGAGGAGAAGTCGTCAGAGATCCAACAGCACAACGGCGTGGTGGTGGATGCAGTGGAGATTCTTGCAGGGCTTCGCCGGGCGCCCTGCGTTGAGGAGACAGAGGTGTGACGGGAGGGGGAGAGGCGCCAGGCCAAGGGTGCGGCTGCCCTCTCCCCCCACATATATATATAGGGGGCCAGGGGGGTGCGCCGGCCCTACAAATGGCATCTGCAGGGTGGGGCGGCGGCCAGGGGGAATCCTTGCCCCCCAAGGCAGGTGGCGCCCCCTCCCCCCTAGGGTTTCAACCCTAGGCGCATGGGGAGGACGGCCCATGTGGTGCGCCAGCCCATTAGGGCTGGCCACTTCCTCCTTGCGGCCTAGGGGCCCCACCGGGATGGGTGGCCCCACCCGGTGGACCCCCGGGACCCCTCCGGTGGTCTCGGGACACTCCCGGTGACCCCCGGAGATCACCCGATGGCCGAAACTGGACTTCCTATATATCATTCTTTACCTCCGGACCATTCTGGAACTCCTCGTGATGTCCGGGATCTCATCCGGGACTCCGAACAACTTTCGGGTTTCCACGTGCATGTATCTCTACGACCCTAGCGTTACCGAACCTTAAGTGTGTAGACCCTACGGGTTCGGGAGACACGTAGACATGACCGAGACCACTCTCCGGTCAATAACCAACAGCGGGATCTGGATACCCATGTTGATTCCCACGTTTTCCTCGATGATCTTCATCGGATGAACCATCGTGTCAAGGATTCACTCAATCCCGTATGTTATTCCCTTTGTCTATCGGTACGGTACTTGCCCGAGATTCGATCGTCGGTATGCCCGATACCTTGTTCAATCTTGTCATGGCAAGTCTCTTTACTCGATCCGTAATCCATCATCCCGTGACTAACTACTTAGTCACATTGAGCTCATTATGATGATGTCTTACCGAGTGGGCCCAGAGGTACCTCTCCGTCATACGGAGTGACAACATCCCAGTCTCGGTTCGTACCAACTCAACAGATACTTTCGGAGATACCCGATGCGTACCTTTATAGCCACCCAGTTACGTTGTGACGTTTGGCACACCCAATGTCTTCCTATGGCATCCGGGAGTTGTACAACCGCATGGTCTAAGGAATAAATACTTGACACCGAAAAGCTTATGCATTACGAACTATACGATCTCGTGCTATGCTTAGGTTTGGGTCTTGTCCATCACATTATTCTCCTAATGATGTGATCCTATTATCACTGACATCACATGTCCATGATCAGGAAACCGTGATCATCTGTTGATTAACGAGCTGGTAACTAGAGGCTCACCAGGGACTCATTGTGGTCTATATATTCACACATGTATCGCTGTTTTCGTACAATACAATTCAAGCATGAATAACAGACAATTATCATGAACAAGGAAATATAATAATAATACTTTTATTATTGCCTCTAGGGCATATCTCCAACACTAAGATGAATCTATTCCACGGAGTTATGCCAACATAAAAATTGCGAAAAAGCACGGAAGTGGAAAACTTCGTATTAGATCTATTTTGAGCATTGCAAATTCTATACCAGGCATCTTTTAAGTTTTCTTCCTCCCTTTGTTTAAAGTTGAGGACCTCATTCTCGGGAGTGGTGATAATGATAGGTGTGCTTGACATGATGACAAGCAGGCAAGCAACACACAAGCAAACAAGAAGCAAGCGAACGATAAACACACGGCGGAAGAAGGGCAAATAAAACGGCAAGGGTGAAGTGGGGGAGAGGAAAACGAGGGGCAAATAAATGTAATGCGAAGGAGAAGGGTTTGTGATAGGTACTTGGTATATGACTTTTGCGTAAGCCTCCCGGCAACGGTGCTAGAAATTCTTCTTGCTACCTCTTGAGCTTGCGCTGTATTCCTCAAAGAGGAAAGGGAGATGCAGCACAGTAGCGTAAGTATTTCCCTCAGTTTTTGA
This sequence comes from Secale cereale, assembly GCA_902687465.1. Lineage (NCBI taxonomy): Eukaryota > Viridiplantae > Streptophyta > Magnoliopsida > Poales > Poaceae > Secale > Secale cereale. Next base: position 802,513,236 of record LR738710.1, on the reverse strand, counting down.
GAACCAAGGTATCAATCCAGTAGGAGACCACGTGTGAGTCCCTCGCACCTGCACAAACAAATAAGAACTTCGCAACCAACGCGATAAAGGGTTGTCAATCCCTTTACGGTCACTTACGAAAGTGAGATCTGATAGAGATGATAGTTTATATTTTTGGTATTTTTGGTTCATAAGAACAGCAAATAAAAGCTGTAAAATTAAAGTAGATGTAGATTGATATGTTGAGAATAGACCCGGGGGCCATCATTTTCTCTAGTGGCTTCTCTCATGATAGCGATATTCTACGGCGGGTAAACAAATTACTGTCGAGCAATTGATAGAAAAGCCAATAATTATGAGACTATCTAGGCATGATCATTGGATATAGGCATCACATCCGAGACAAGTAGACCGAAACGATTCTGCATCTACTACTATTAATCCACACATTGACCGCTATCCAGCATGCATCTAGTGTATTGAGTTCATACAAACAGAGTAACGCCTTAAGCAAGATAACATGATGTAGAGGGATAAACTCAAGCAATATGATATACACCCCATCTTTTTATCCTCGATGGCAACAATACAATACATGCCTTCCTGCCCCTACTGTCACTGAGAAAGGACACCGCAAGATTGAACCCAAAGCCAAGCACTTCCTCCATTGCAAGAACTATACATCTAGTAGGACAAACCAAACCAATAATTCGAAGAGACTTGCAAGGATATTATGATCACACATAAAAAGTTCAGAGAAGAACCAAATATCTTTCATAGATAACCTTGATCATAAACTCACAATTCATCGGATTTCGACAAACACACCGCAAAAAGAGATTACATCGAATAGATCTCCTCGAAGACCGAGGATAACTTTGTATTGAGATCCAGAGAGAGAGAAGAAGCCATCTAGATACTAGCTATGGACCCGAAGGTCTGTGGTAAACTACTCACCACTCATGGTGAGGGCGATGATGATGATGATGAAGGCCTCCGTGATGGATCCCCCTCCGGTGGAGCTCCGGAACAGGCTCCAAGATGGGATCTCCATGGGAACAGAAGGTACAATGGTGGAATTAGGGTTTTCTCTCTGTTCACGGAGTTTCCGGGGTACATCGACTTATATATTAAGATGGAGGGCACCGGGGGACGCTCGAGGGGGCCACGAGGCAGGGGGCGCGCCCCCACCCTCGTGGGCCAGCCCTCTGTCCCCTGACGTGGTTCTCAAGCTCTGCGTGCGTGATTTTCTCCAAAAATATCTCTCCCGAAGGTTTCATTCCGTTTGCACTCCGTTTGATATTCTTTTTCTGCAAAACCCTGAAACAGGAAAAAAACAGCAATCTAGACTGGGCCTTTGGGTTAGTAGGTTAGTCCCAAAAATGATATAAAAGTGAATGATAAAGCCCATTAAACATCCAAGACTTCATAAATAATAGCATGGAACAATAAAAAATTATAGATACGTTGGAGACGTATCAACATTCTTTAGGGGCCGCTTGATATCGTGCACACATGCACACACTTAGCATAATATCGGGATGGGAGGCACATAGATATAACAATGAACCAATCATAGAGCGGTAAACTTTTTGATCAACCGGTTCGCCATCCTTAGTCAAGTCAAGATGTGCACTAGTAGGTATGGGTGTAGTCATACCTTTGCATTCTTGCAGGTTGAACTTCTTCAACAAGTCCTTGGTATACTTTGTTTGAGAAACAAAGGTACCCTCCTTGGTTTGCTTGATTTGCAAACCAAGGAAGAACTTGAGTTCACTCATCATAGACATCTCAAACTTTTTCGACATTAGCTTACCAAACCTTTCACTAAAATGGGGGTTAGTAGAACCAATTATGATATCATCAACATAAATTTGGCACACAAATAATTCACCATTAACCCTTTTAGTAAAAAGAGTGGAATCAATTTTTCCAATCTCAAACCTTTTTCAATAAGGAACTTGGTCAAACATTTATATCACGCTCTAGGAGCTTGTTTAAGACCATAAAGAGCTTTGTGAAGTTTGTAAACATGATCGGGTTTCTTAGGATTGACAAAGCTGGGAGGTTGTTTAACATAAACTTCCTCCTCAACTTCACCGTTGAGAAAAGCACTTTTAATGTCCATTTGGTACAAGGTGATATCATGGTGATTGGCATAAGCAAGTAAGATGCGAATGGACTCAAGTCTAGAAATGGGGGCATATGTCTCACCGTAGTCCATACCTTCGACTTGAGTGTAGCCTTGTAAGACGAGACGTGCTTTGTTGCGGACGACTTGACCATCTTCATCTTGCTTGTTGCGAAACACCCATTTGGTACCGATGATGGTGTGGTTGTTGCCGGGCTTCTCGACCAATGTCCACACTTGATTTCTCTCAAAATTGTGTAGCTCTTCGTGCATAGCATTCACCCAATCCGGATCATCAAGAGCATCTTCAACCTTCATAGGTTCAAGGTTAGATATGAAAGAGTAATGTTCACAAAAGTTAGCTAGACGAGATTTAGAGCGAGTGATTCTCCCGGTTTGGATATCATTGAAGATTTGTTCTACGGGATGATCTCTAGCAATTCTTGCTCTAACTCGTGAAAGCTTTTGCTTGGGTCAAGGTGGAACATCCTCTTCATCTTCTTCTTCTTATTGTCCTTCTTCATTGTTGTTGGTGTTGTTGTCCCCTTGTGGAGGTGGAGAAGGAGGTCGATGAGGTTCATCTTGATGCATATCCTCGTTTCCTTCATCATGGCGTGTTCCACTTGTGGATGCCTCCAAGTGAAATTGTGGTTCACCTTATCGTGAGGTAGAAGCTTCCACATGGACGGACGAAGTACTCTCCTTTACCTCCGTTGGACGGATCTTGCCAATAGACAAGTCTTGAATTGCTTTCGAAGAATCTTTATCTCCTATCAATTGGCAATTGCTCTACTTGCGAGCCGTTAGATTCATCAAACTTCACATCTACCATCTCTTCAACCTTTCAGGTGAAATTGCTGTAGACACGGTAAGTGTGAGAGTTTGAGCCATAACCAAGTAGGAAACCTTCATGAGATTTAGGAGCAAATTTAGAACGACGATGCTTATCAAGAATGTAGCACTTTGAGCCGAATACTCAAAAGTATCCAACTTGGGGTTTGTTACCGGTGATAAGCTCGTACGCCGTCTTGCCGAGAAGCTTGTGAAGATACAAGCGATTGGTTGCATGACAAGCTGTCTCAACCGCTTCCGCCCAAAAGTGTCTTGGCATATTGTATTCATCAAGCATCGTTCTTGCCATTTCGATGAGTGTCCGGTTCTTTCTCTCAACAACTCCATTTTGTTGAGGTGTGTACGTAGCCGAGAATTCATGTGAAATCCATTCTTCGTCAAGAAAGGTATCCACATTTTGCGTTCTTGAACTCCGTTCCATTGTCGTTGTGAACCTTCTTGATCTTCACTTCAAATTGATTTTGGGCCTTCCTAGCGAACTTCTTGAAGATCTTTTGGACCTGCGATTTATCAGCAAGAAAGAACACCCACATAAATCTTGAAAAATCATCAACAATGACTAATCCAAAAGAGTTACCACCGAGGCTTTTGTAAGCATTGGGACCAAAAAGATCCATATGAAGTAGCTCAAGTGATCTTCTAGTACTCATGATGTTCTTCACGGGATGGCTTCCTCCAACTTGTTTTCCATGCTTGACAAGCACTACAAAGTCTATCCTTGTCAAATATAACATCTTTAACACCAAGGATATGATCACCTTTAATTAGCTTATTGTCGGGGAAACTGATCCACCCACGAACACCTATGGGACCGGAGCCCCTTTTCGGTACGGCAGGGGGCAGAGATTGCACAAAGAGCAGATCGAGGCGGGGCACACAAGCAGTTTACCCAGGTTCGGGCCGCACGGATGCGTAAAACCCTACTCCTGCTTTGGTTTGTATTGAGTGTTCTTGCTCGGGAGCGCTGAGAGCTACAGTACCCTCCAGTAGCTAACGAGATCGAGCGTGAGAGTGTTCGAATGTCTAACCCCCCCTCTACGTGCGCATGGGCCTCCTTTTATAAGCTCAAGGGGTCACCGACAGGTGGCAACGCAGTTGAGGGTAAAAATGGAAAAGGGGTGGTAGTTGGTACAGTGCTCCATACCTAACCCTGACGGCAGGGGACAAGGGCATTAAATGCCCATCGCCGTCGCCCAAACAGTGCAAAAAGGGCCGTCAGGGGCGCCACCGTTCGCCACGATGGCATCCTTGTCATCGCCGCTTGCCACCGCGTACCCCTGGCTGCACAGCCTTCCGCCACGTACGCCTGGGAGGATCCCAGAGTGACACGTGGGTGGATGTGCTGGAGCGCGGGTACCGATTGGAAGCTTGCCGCGGCAAACGCCTTGCCACGGTCGCTATCTTGTCGCTTCCGGGAGCTTGTCGCTCACCGGGCCTTGCCGGGACGCGTGGTGCGTCGCGGCAAGTTTCTTGAGGTGCCTTGGTTGGCCTTCCCGGCAAGCTCCTCTTGCCGGGGTCTTGTCTCCTTGGCTTGGATACTTTGTTCTTGAATGGCTCCAAAGGAACCACGGAGGACCTTGGCGATCGCCCGGCAAGCCCTGCCGCGGGACGCTGCGACTGCCCGTGCACAAGTTCGGGATAGTAAGGGTACCCCTACTTTAGTACACCGACAGGAGCCCCCGGGCCTGGGCCATACACGGTGCCGAGCGCTGTTGGGCCAGGCCCAAAACAGTGCACGGGCACGCGCGGCCTGGTTCTCGCCGTATCTTTCTCCGTATCCGCTGCGCCCTCCCCTAACGGCACGCGTCAATCGTGGCGTCGTGGGAGAGATCGTGGGCTGTTTCTTTATTTGGAAATGCGGAACGTCCGCCCCCCCCCCCTACCTGGCGCGCCAAAGATGTCGGGGAAACTGATCCACCCACGAACACCTATGGGACCGGAGCCCCTTTTCGGTACGGTAGGGGGCGGAGATTGCACAAAGAGCAGATCGAGGCGGGGCACACGAGCAGTTTACCCAGGTTCATGCCGCACGGATGCGTAAAACCCTACTCCTGCTTTGGTTTGTATTGAGTGTTCTTGCTCGGGAGCGCTGAGAGCTACAGTACCCTCCAGTAGCTAACGAGACCAAGCGTGAGAGTGTTCGAATGTCTAACCCCCCCTCTACGTGTGCATGGGCCTCCTTTTATAAGCTCAAGGGGTCACCGACAGGTGGCAACGCATTTGAGGGTAAAAATGGAAAAGGGGTGGTAGTTGGTACAGTGCTCCATACCTAACCCTGACGGCAGGGGACAAGGCCATTAAATGCCCATCGCCGTCGCCCAAACAGTGCAAAAAGGGCCGTCAGGGGCGCCACCGTTCGCCACGATGGCATCCTTGTCATCGCCGCTTGCCACCGCGTACCCCTGGCTGCACAGCCTTCCGCCACGTACGCCTGGGAGGATCCCAGAGCGACACGTGGGTGGATGTGCTGGAGCGCGGGTACCGAGTGGAAGCTTGCCGCGGCAAACGCCTTGCCGCGGTCGCTATCTTGTCGCTTCCGGGAGCTTGTCGCTCACCGGGCCTTGCCGGGACGCATGGTGCGTCGCGGCAAGTTTCTTGAGGTGCCTTGGTTGGCCTTCCCGGCAAGCTCCTCTTGCCGGGGTCTTGTCTCCTTGGCTTGGATACTTTGTTCTTGAATGGATCCAAAGGAACCACGGAGGACCTTGGCGATTGCCCGGCAAGCCCTGCCGCGGGACGCTGCGACTGCCCGTGCACAAGTTCGGGATACTAAGGGTACCCCTACTTTAGTACACCGACAGGAGCCCCCGGGCCTGGGCCATACATGGTGCCGAGCGCTGTTGGGCCAGGCCCAAAACAGTGCACGGGCACGCGCGGCCTGGTTCTCGCCGTATCTTTCTCCATATCCGCCGCGCCCTCCCCTAACGGCACGCGTCAATCGTGGCGTCGTGGGAGAGATCGTGGGCTGTTTCTTTATTCGGAAATGCGGAACGTCCGCCCCCCCCTACCTGGTGTGCCAAAGATGTCGGGGAAACTGATCCACCCACGAACACCTATGGGACCGGAGCCCCTTTTCGGTACGGTAGGGGGCGGAGATTGCACAAAGAGCAGATCGAGGCGGGGCACACGAGCAGTTTACCCAGGTTCGGGCCGCACGGATGCGTAAAACCCTACTCCTGCTTTGGTTTGTATTGAGTGTTCTTCCTCGGGAGCACTGAGAGCTACAGTACCCTCCAGTAGCTAACGAGACCGAGCGTGAGAGTGTTCGAATGTCTAACCCCCCCCCCTCTACGTGCGCATGGGCCTCCTTTTATAAGCTCAAGTGGTCACCGACAGGTGGCAACACAGTTGAGGGTAAAAATGGAAAAGGGGTGGTAGTTGGTACAGTGCTCCATACCTAACCCTGACGGCAGGGGACAAGGGCATTAAATGCCCATCGCCGTCGCCCAAACAGTGCAAAAAGGGCCGTCAGGGGCGCCACCGTTCGCCACGATGGCATCCTTTTCATCGCCGCTTGCCACCGCGTACCCCTGGCTGCACAGCCTTCCGCCACGTACGCCTGGGAGGATCCCAGAGCGACACGTGGGTGGATGTGCTGGAGCGCGGGTACCGAGTGGAAGCTTGCCGCGGCAAACGCCTTGCCGCGGTCGCTGTCTTGTCGCTTCCGGGAGCTTGTCGCTCACCGGGCCTTGCTGGGACGCGTGGTGCGTCGCGGCAAGTTTCTTGAGGTGCCTTGGTTGGCCTTCCCGGCAAGCTCCTCTTGCCGGGGTCTTGTCTCCTTGGCTTGGATACTTTGTTCTTGAATGGCTCCAAAGGAACCACGGAGGACCTTGGCGATCGCCCGGCAAGCCCTGCCGCGGGACGCTGCGACTGCCCGTGCACAAGTTCGGGATACTAAGGGTACCCCTACTTTTGTACACCGACACTTATCAAGATTTCTCATGCCGACATGACCTAACCTTCTATGCCACAACCAACCTTTAGAAGATTTAGCAATAAAACAAGTGCGAGGTTGGGCTTTCTTATTGAAGTCAACAATGTATAGGTCACCACTACGAATGCCGGTAAACACCATATTATGATTATCTCTACGAAAGACTTGGCAATCAACATGAGTGAATAGCACATTTAAAGCAAAATTAGCTAATCTAGACACGGAGAGAAGATTATATCCGAGAGATTCTACAAGCATGACATTCTTAATTGAGCTATCGTTGGATATGGCCACCTTACCAAGGCCAACAACTTTACCCTTAGAGTTTTCACCAAAGGTAACATACTTTTGTGGACCATCATTTCAAGCAAGCTCATCAAACATGTCCTTATCTCCGGTCATGTGATCCGTGCATCCACTATCAAGCACCCATTCCTTTCCTCCGGCTGCGTAACCACGAAGATTTGCCATAAGACCAAAATGTCTCATTTGTTCATCAAGATCATAGTCACTATCATCATCCTCATCACAGTATCCATGTTCCGCATCGTCATGTGATTGATCAACACCTAGAGAGAGTGATTCATTAGAAGTATGACTGTAACAATGTTCATCTCTATGAATTCTAATGACTTCGGAAATGATATTGCTAATAATTCCAACATCTCCTTTGGCACGCATGAGTTCACGAAGCTCAAATAGACAATCACCAAACTTAGGATCACTAGTACTCATCCTATTCAAGGCAATAGACTTATGGAGAATCTCATCCAGATTTTTCAAGGAATAATTTGGGAATCGTTCCTCTAGGAATCTCCATATAGTATAAGCACATTCAAAGGTTGGAAAACATACAAGCAAGTTTCTAGGCAATCCTCTAGTGATAAGACTAACAGTTCTAAGATTTCGAACCATGTCAAGTTTCTCATTGAAAGTAGGATTCGAAGCATCAATGAGGGGGCATATTGATACGTCTCCAATGTATCTATAATTTTTGATTGTTCCATGCTATTATATTATCCTTCTAGGATGTTTTATGGGCTTTAATATACACTTTAATATTATTTTTGGGACTAACCTATTAACCCAAAGGCCCAGTCCAGATTGCTGTTTTTTTTTGTCTATTTCCAGGTTTTATAGAAAAGGAATATCAAACGGAGTCCAATTGACGTGTCAATTTTTGATGATTTTTTCTGGACGACCAAAAGAAGCCTCCGAAGTAAAAGTGTTGGGCCAGGAGAGTCACGGGATGCCCACGAGGGTGGGGGGTGCGCCCACCCCAAGTGGTGGCGCCCTCCTATCTCGTGGACGGCCCGGAGACCCCCCTGATTTGTGCCCTACGCCAAAAAATCCTATAAATGCAGAAACCTCCGGAAAATAACCTAGATCGGGAATTCCGCCGCCGAAAGCCTCTGTTGCCACCGAAAACCAATCTAGACCCTGTTCCGGCACCCTGCCGGAGGGGGGAACCCTCACCGGTGGCTACCTTCATCATCCTGGCGCTCTCCATGATGAGGAGGGAGTAGTCCACCCTCGAGGTTGAGGGTATGTATCAGTAGCTATGTGTTTGATCTCTCTCTCTCTCTCTCTCTCTCTCTCTCTCTCTCTCTCGTGTTCTTGAGATGGCACGATCTTGATGTATCGCGAGCTTTGCTATTATAGTTGGATCTTATGATGTTTCTCCCCCTCTACTCTCTTGTAATGAATTGAGTTTTCCCCTTGAAGTTATCTTATCGGATTGAGTCTTTAAGGATTTGAGAACACCTGATGTATGTCTTGCATGTGCTTATCTGCGGTGACAATGGGATATCAGGTGATCCACTTGATGTATGTTTTGGTGATCAACTTGTGGGTTCCGTGACCTTGGGAATCTATGCATAGGGGTTGGCACATGTTTTCGTCTTGACTCACCGGTGGAAACTTTGGGGCACTCTTTGAAGTACTTTGTGTTGGTTGAATAGATGAATCTGAGATTGTGTGATGCATATCGTATAATCATGCCCACGGATACTTGAGGTGACAATGGAGTATCTAGGTGACATTAGGGTTTTGGTTGATTTGTATCTTAAGGTGTTATCCTAGTACGAACTCTATGATAGATTGAAGGGAAAGAATAGCTTCGTGTTATTTTACTACGGACTCTTGAATAGATCGATCAGAAAGAATAACTTTGAGGTGGTTTCGTACCCACCATAATCTCTTCGTTTGTTCTCCGCTATTAGTTACTTTGGAGTGACTCTTTGTTGCATGTTGAGGGCTAGTAATATGATCCAATTTTGTTATTATTGTTGAGAGAACTTGCACTAGTGAAAGTATGAACCCTAGGCCTTATTTCCTATCATTGCAACACCATTTATGCTCACTTTTACCACTTGCTACCTTGCTGTTTTTATATTTTCTTAACAAAAACCTATATCTACCATCCATATTGCACTTGTATCACCATCTCTTCGCCGAACTAGTGCACCGATACAATTTACCATTGTATTGGGTGTGTTGGGGACACAAGAGACTCTTTGTTATTTGGTTGCAGGGTTGTTTGAGACAGACCATCTTCATCCTACGCCTCCCACGGATTGATAAACCGTAGGTCATCCACTTGAGGGAAATTTGCTACTGTCCTACAAACTTCTGCACTTGGAGGCCCAACAACGTCTACAAGAAGAAGGTTGTGCAGTTGACATCAAGCTCTTTTCTGGCGCCATTGCTAGTGAGGCTAGGTAAGCGGCACTCACACCCCGTCAACTAAGCTCTCTTCTGGCGCCGTTGCCGGGGAGGTGAGTGCTTGAAGGTATATCTTTAGATCTTGCAATCGAATCTTTTAGTTTCTTGTTTTATCACTAGTTTAGTTTATAAAAGAAAACTACAAAAAATGGAATTAAGGTTACCTCATATGCTTCATCTTGTCAATATCTTTCGTGAAAATGATGGAAAGGAAAATTGTGCTCAAGTACTAGAAGAGGAATTACATAGAATGCTTGTCACTCAAAACTTGAATGATGAGCATGATTGCAATGTTGTTAGTGTGAATTCTTCGAATATCCATAGTACTAATGATGTTTGCACTAGTCATGATGAAAACATCTCATATAAGCATGTCGATTTTTGTGGAGTGCATAGAGTTTGCAAGTACATACCAAATAGGGAAGATAGATTTTGCAAAAGGCATAAGTATTTAGAAACTAAATGGTTGCTATAAAGGCTAGATGATTGTGCTGAAAATTTAAAATTTCTTAGCCGTACTTGTGAACTTTGCAATGAACGTGGTCATTTCATTCTCCAATGCAAATTGTTTCATGATCGAATCGTGTCCAAGAATTGTGGCGACTTGATTTCCCTTGCACATCATAATGAACTTATCTTGCTTTTGGGTTATGAAGAAATCAAATGTAGAACTAAGCATCTTCTAGGATTTCCCCTTGATAAACTTCTTGATTTTGATCTAGAGGAAATTTATATGTATTGTGCGGTGAATTGCATTGAAAATCCTTATATTGCCAATTACCTTAAGACAAGAAAACAAATAGGAGATGAAGAGAATACTAATGAAAGGGAAGAGATTTCCCAATATCCTCCTATTATTTCTTATGATGAATCAGGTAACAAGGAGGAGCCTTCTATTCAACCAATCTCATTAATAAAGAGCTCCGAAAAGAAGATTAAACCCACACATAATGTGAAGAAGAAAAATAAAAGACGAAGAAGCAAAGGTAAGGAGGTATCTCTCCCAAATGATTTTGCTCCTATTACTCATTGTGATGATGATAATTGCTATACTATCGGTGCTATCCATACTATTAACGATGAGAGTGATTATGCTTATGATATGAAAAGGCCCAAGCTTGGGGATGCTATGTTTGATGAGAATGACATGTTTGGGAATTTATTTGCTGCAATTAATGTTTGTCCCAAGCTTGGGGATGCTACGCTTGATGAAGATGATATTTTTAGCCTCCCAAGTCTTGATATGCAAATCTATTATGATGAAAGCACGCCTCCTACTTATGATGATTATTGTGATGCCACTTATGCTATAAAAAGAAGTGATGATTATATTTATAAAACTTGTCATGATTATGACTACCCTTTTTCTGAACATTACTCCTTTAATGTGGAAACAATCTATAGTATTCAAGTCTCTTATGATACTCCCACTATTTCGAATGATAAGAAATTCGCTTATGTGGAGAGTAATACAATTTATATGCTTGGGGATCATGAAAAGAATGCTTTATGTGATAGTTATAATGTTGAATTCATTCATGATGCCTCTGAAAATTATTATGAGAGAGGATCATATGCTTGTAGGAATTGCAATAGTATCAAGTTTCCTCTCCATGTGCTTAAAATCTTGAAGTTATGCTCGTTTTCCCTTCCTATGCTAGTTGATTATCGTTCCCATAAGTTGTTTGCTCACAAAATCACTATGCATAGGAAGTGGGTTAGACTTAAATGTGCCAGTTATATTCTTCATGATGCTCCTTTTATGTTTCAATTCTTATCTTTTATGCGAGCATCATTGAAATCATTGTGCCTAGCTAGGGGCGTTAAACGATAGCGCTTGTTGGGAGGCAACCCAATTTTATTTTCTTTGTTATTGCTTCTGTTTAGGAATAAATATTGCATCTAGCTTCTGTTTAGATGTGGTTTTGTGTTTTAATTAGTGTTTGTGCCAAGTAGAACCTTTGGGAAGACTTGTGTGAAGTTTATATGATCTTGCTGTGAAAAACAGAATCGTTAGCGCTCGCTAGAATAGTCACCAGATTTTACTGGATTGTGCTATTTGGTTGATTCTTTTTGCAGATGATTAATATAAAAATCCTCACATTTACAAATTTATTTCAATATTTTTGGAGTTACAGAAGTATGTGAAAGTTACAGATTACTACAGACTGTTCTGTTTTTGGTAGATTCTGTTTTTTGTGTGTTGTTTGCTTATTTTGATGAATCTATGAGTAGTATTGGGGAGTATGAATCATAGATACAGTAGGTTTAACACCAATATAAACAAATAATGAGTTCATTACAGTACCTTTGAGTGGTGGTTTGATTTCTTATACTAACGGAGCTCACGAGATTTTTGTCTAAGTTTTGTGTTGTGAAGTTTTCAAGTTTTGAGTATTGCTTTGATGGACTACGGAACAAAGAGTGGCAAGAGCCTAAGATTGAGGATGCCCATGGAACCCCAAGGTAAAATTCAAGGATAACCAAAAGCCTAAGCTTGGGGATGCCCGGGAAGGCATCCCCTCTTGTGTCTTCGTTCATCAGTAACTTTACTCGATGCTATATTTTTATTCACCACATGATATGTGTTTTGCTTGGAGCATCAATATGTTTTATTTAGTTTTGCTTGCTGTTTGAATAATATCCCAAGATTTGAAATTATTAAATGTTAGAGAGTCTTCACATAGTTACATAATTATTCTACTACGCATTGATCTTCACTTATATCTTTTGGAGTAGTTTGTTTTGCTCTAGTGCTTCACTTTTATCATTTTGAGTCTATTAGAACAGCATGGTAATTGCTTTGGCTATAAAACTAGCCTTAACATGATAGGCATCCAAGATGAATGTAGTAAAAACTTTCATACAAAGTGCATTGAATATGATGAGAAGTTGGATGCTTGATAATTGTTTTGAGATATGAGGATAGTGATATTAGAGTCATGCTAGTGGAGTTATTATGAAATTGAGAAATACTTGTGTTAAAGTTTGTGATTCCCGTAGCATGCACGTATGGTGAACCGCTATGTGACGAAGTTAGAGCATGAGGTATTTATTGAGTGTCAACCTTTGTGTGGAGGTCGGGGGCGCGCGATGGTTAACTCCTACCCCCCTAGGAGCATGTGTTGATTGCTTTGTTTTGATGACTCGTAAATTTTTGCAATAAGTATATGAATTCTTTATGACTAATGTTGAGTCCATGGATTATACGCACTCTCACCCTTCCACCATTGCTAGCCTCTCTTGTACCGCGCAACTTTCGCCGGTACCATACACCCACTATATACCTTCCTCAAAACAGCCACCATACCTACCTATCATGGCATTTCCATAGCCATTCTGAGATATATTGCCATGCAACTTCCACCGTTCCGTTCATATGACATGCTTCATATTGTCATATTGCCATGCATGATCATGTAGTTGATATCGTATTTGTGGCAAAGCCACCATGCATAATTTTTCATACATGTCACTCTGGATTCATTGGACATCCCGGTACACCGCCGGAGGCATTCATATAGAGTCATACTATGTTATAGTATCGAGTTGTAATATCGAGTTGTAAATCAATATATGTGTGATGATCATCATTATTAGAGCATTGTCCCATGTGAGGAAAGGCCAAACAAAAGAGAAGGCTCCTCCAAAAAAAAGAAAAGAAAAAGGGACAATTGCTACTATCTTTTTTTCCAGACTTGTGCTTCAAAGTAGCACCATGTTCTTCATGATAGAGAGTCTCATATTTAGTCACTTTCATATACTAGTGGGAATTTTCATTATAGAACTTGGCTTGTATATTCCAACGATGGGCTTCCTCAAATGCCCTAGGTCTTCGTGAGCAAGCAAGTTGGATGCACACCCACTTAGTTTCTTTTGTTGAGCTTTCATACATTTTTAGCTCTAGTGCATCCGTTGCATGGCAATCCCTACTCACTCACATTAATATCTATTGATGGGCATCTCCATAGCCCGTTGATACGCCTAGAAGATGTGAGACTATCTCCCTCCTTTTTTTCTTCTCCACAACCACCATTCTATTCCACCCATAGTGCTATATCCATGGCTCACGCTCATGTATTGCGTGAAAGTTGAAAGGTTTGAAAAAATTGAGTATGAAAACAATTGCTTGGTTGAAACCGGGGTTGTGCATGATATGAATATTTTGTGTGATGAAGAGGGAGCATAGCCAGACTATATGATTTTGTAGGGATAAGTTTCTTTGGCCATGTTATTTTGAGAAGACATAATTGCTTTGTTAGTATGCTTGAAGTATTATTATTCTTATGTCAATATAGACTTTTGTCTTGAATCTTTCGGATCTGAACATTCATGCCACAATAAATAGAATTACCTTGAGAATTATGTTAGGTAACATTTCACATCAAAAATTCTGTTTTTATCATTTATCTACTCGAGGACGAGCAGGAATTAAGCTTGGGGATGCTTGATACGTCTCCAACATATCTATAATTTTTGATTGTTCCATGCTATTATATTATCCTTCTAGGATGTTTTACGGGCTTTAATATAAACTTTTATATTATTCTTGGGTCTAACCTATTAACCCAAAGTCCTAGTCCAGATTGCAGTTTTTTGCCTATTTCAGGGTTTTACAGAAAAGGAATATCAAACGGAGTCCAATTGACGTGCCAATTTTTGATGATTTTTTCTGGACCAAAAGAAGCCTCCGAAGTAAAAGAGTTGGGCCAGGAGAGTCACGGGCTGCCCACAAGCGTGGGGGGGCGCGCCCACCCCAAGTGGTGGCGCCCCCCTATCTCGTGGATGGCCCGGAGACCCCCCCTGACTTGTGCCCTACGCCAAAAAATCCTATAAATACAGTAACCTCCGGAAAATAACCTAGATCGGGAGTTCCGCCGTCGAAATCCTCTGTTGCCACCGAAAACCAATATAGACCCTGTTCCGGCACCCTGCCGGAGGGGGGGAACCCTCACCGGTGGCTATCTTCATCATCCTGGCGCTGTCCATGACGAGGAGGGAGTAGTCCACCCTCGGGGCTGAGGTATGTATGAGTAGCTATGTGTTTGATCTCTCTCTCTCTCTCGTGTTCTTGAGATGGCACGATCTTGATGTATCGCGAGCTTTGATATTATAGTTGGATCTTATGATGTTTCTCCCCCTCTACTCTCTTGTAATGAACTGAGTTTTCCATTTGAAGTTATCTTATCGGATTGAGTCTTTAAGGATCTAAGAACACTTGATGTATGTCTTGCATGTGCTTATCTGTGGTGACAATGGGATATCACGTGATCCACTTGATGTATGTTTTGGTGATCAACTTACGGGTTCCTTGACCTTGGGAATCTATGCATAGGGGTTGGCACACGTTTTCGTCTTGACTCTCCGGTAGAAACTTTGGGGCACTCTTTGAAGTACTTTGTGTTGGTTGAATAGATGAATCTGAAATTGTGTGATGCATATCGTATAATCATGCCCACGGATACTTAAGGTGACAATGGAGTATCTAGGTGACATTAGGGTTTTGGTTGATTTGTATCTTAAGGTGTTATTCTAGTACGAACTCTATGATAGATTGAACGGAAAGAATAGCTTCATGTTATTTTACTACGGACTCTTGAATAGATCAATCAGAAAGAATAACTTTGAGGTGGTTTCGTACCCTACCATAATCTCTTCGTTTGTTCTCCGCTATTAGTTACTTTGGAATGAGTCTTTGTTGCATGTTGAGGGGGTAGTAATATGATACAATTATGTTATTATTGTTGAGAGAACTTGCACTAGTGAAAGTATGAACCCTAGGCCTTGTTTCCTATCATTGCAACACTGTTTATGCTCACTTTTACCACTTGCTACCTTGCTGTTTTTATAAATTCTTATTACAAAAACCTATATCTACCATCCATATTGCACTTGTATCACCATCTCTTCGCCGAACTAGTGCACCTATACAATTTACCATTGTATTGGGTGTGTTGGGGACACAAGAGACTCTTTGTTATTTGGTTGCAGGGTTGTTTGAGAGAGACCATCTTCATCCTACGCCTCCCACAGATTGATAAACCTTAGGTCCTCCACTTGAGGGAAATTTGCTACTGTCCTACAAACCTCTGCACTTGGAGGCCCATCAACGTCTACAAGAAGAAGGTTGGGTATTAGACATCACATACAAGGATTATCAATATACTTGTTCAAATGATATTCATTGAAGATCTCAAGCATCTCATTTTTTCATTCATGAAAGTACTCTCCATCAAGCATAGGCACTCTACGTCTAATACTCCCCAACGTAGACTGATCCATCTTCCTCCAACCGTGATTAATCAAAGCAATGGAGACCAAAACTCTGATACCAATTGAAAGGATCGGGAAGAGGTGTCTAGAGGGGGTGAATAGACTCCTAGCAAAGAAAAGTGGCAGCTTTTAAATTACTTGATGTTGGAGTGGAATTTTAGCACATGTTTAAACATTCACAATACCTAACGAGCATGTATAACTAGAGTATATAGGTATTGGAAAGTAAATCATGCAACTTTGCCTACTTGACCAAAAAACAAAACCTAGCCTTTTCCCAATTTTAGTTCTTGGCAGATTTCAGCAACTTAGCACAAGTCAAGCAATTAACCTACACATGCAATTCTAAGAGTATAGCAGCGGAAAGTAAAACAATTGCATATGAAGGTAAAGGGAGGAGTTTGGAGAATGCAAACGCGAGTGAAGACACTGATGTTTTTGTCGTGGTTCCGATAGGTGGTGCTATCGTACATGCACGTTGATGGAGACTTCAACCCACGAAGGGTAATGGCTGCACGAGTCCACGGAGGGCTCCACCCACGAAGGGTCCACAAAGAAGCAACCTTGTCTATCCCACCATGGCCATCGCTCACGAAGGACTTGCCTCACTAGGGTAGATCTTCACGAAGTAGGCGATCTCCTTGCCCGTACAAACTCCTTGGTTCAACTCCACAATCTTGTCGGAGGCTCCCAAGTGACACCTAACCAATCTAGGAGACACCACTCTCCAAAAGGTAATAGACGGTGTGTTGATGATGAACTCCTTGCTCAAATGCTTCAAATGATAGTCTCCGCAACACTCAAACAGTTCATCACAGATTTGGATATGGTGGAAGATTGATTTGAGTGGAAAGCAACTTGGGGGAGGCTAGAGAACAAGATTCATATGGTAGGAATGGAATATCTTGATCTCAACACTTGAGTAGGTGGTTCTCTTCTCAGAACATGTATGATGGAAGTGTAGGTATGTTCTGATGGCTCTCTCCACGAGTGAAGAGTGGATGGAGGGGTATATATATAGCCTCCACACAAAATCTAACAATTACACACAATTTACCAAACTCGGTGAGACCGATTCAGAGAACTCGGTCAGACCGATTTAGTTCATAATGTGACCATTAGGCATTTTGGTGGGACCGATTTCATTAGGGTTAGGGCATAACGTAATCTCGGTGAGACCGATTACACAAACTCGGTGGGACGATTTTGGTAATAAGCACATCAGAGAGTTGGTCACGCAAACTCGGTAGGGTCGATTTGCTCATTTCGGTGAGACCGAAATGTTACATAGAGGCAACAGAGAGTTTGCAATATTAACTCGGTGAGACCGATTCTCACATCTCGGTTGGACCGAAATGTTTGAAATAGGAAACATAGAGTTTACATTCCCATCTCGGTGAGACCGAGATCCCTTTCGGTGAGACCGAAATGGTTAGGGTTTCTGGCAGTGGCTATGTCAAATGAACTCGGTGGTGCCGGATAGAACTTTTCGATGGGGCCGAGTTTGACTTTTGGTTTGGGACATATGTGGATGTGAGAAAGTGGCTGAGGGTTTTTGGAGCATATCACTAAGCACTTTGAGCAAGCAAGCCATTAAGCAACACCTCATCCCCTTTTAATAGTATTGTCTTTCCTATGGACTCAATGTGATCATGGATCACTGAAATAGAAAATGTAGAGTCATGTGCTTTGAGCTTGAGCCAATCCCTTGTCCTTAGCATTTTGAAGGGGTTCCACATCCTCTAGTCCATGCCACTCCATCTGTTGAACTTGTTTGAAATATACTCGATGAAAACATTAATCCAACAAGAGATATGTTGACATTAATTACCAAAATCACCCAGGGAGCACTTGTGCTTTCATATGCATCAACCTTAGCCTGCTCAGATAAACATCAACACCATGTAAAAATGGTTTGGCACTCCCCTACTATGATAATATCTATGGTAATAGTATTTCATCATAACATCAAGAGGAGCTACAACTGATAATTACCACACATCAACATGGCAAAATACAACACAACAACCCAAAAAAACAAGGATTTTTCTCCATGCAATGAAAAAAGAACAATAAGAACACCATGGACCACTAGTCCACGCACACAATCAAAGGTTGTCCATGAGCGAACGACTGTCACAAGAGCAAACATACGTTGTTCACGATTAAACAAACACCCAACAACCAATTTGGAAAAACACCCAACATCAATCGAGATCAAACTCATGAAGCCTGTCAACAACAAGTCACTCTAATGTACCAACACGCTCTAAAGCAACAACTAATAACAATAAGAAATCAAATGCAGGAGGAAGGCAACACGACAAAATATAGATACTCGAAGGGAAGTGAGAAGAACACACCAAAGACAACGAACAAAGGAAAGGCACAATTTCATCTTGTTGGGAGCCTTGACCCTCCACGGTGTTTTCCATAATTTTCCTCCTCTGACCAACTCAAACTCAGACCCAGGCTGTTGCCACTGCGAGCCATTAAGAAATGCCTCGTCCTTGCGAGGTTATAAGAAGACCGGACAGAATAATCTTCATATATAGTAAACGGCCATCGGACATAATCTGGACTCCCTAGCCTATTAATTGGAATATGAAGAATATCATCAGCGACTCTTTCAGGGAAGAATGCCCTCACTGTTTCTTCATCCCAGGATCTGTTCTCTTCGTCAAGAAGGCAATGGACCATGGTGATCTCCGGGATGGGGGAGATAGGTTGCAGAACAACCGGTGGAGTAGATGGGATCCAATGATCAGACAAGATACGAGTGCTTCTTCCATCACCAATACCCCATTGTACACCTTGTTTCAGCAGCTCTCGGCCATGCAGGGTACCACACCAATTCGCCGAGGCAGTACGAGGTGTTGTGGCATTCCATAAGTTCCCAGTCGGAAAATACCTTCCCTTCAAAACGCGGGCGCATAATGAATCAGGTTCAGTCAGAAGGCGCCAACCCTACTTACCAAGCATCACTTGATTAAACAACTCCGTGTCTCGGAAACCCATGCCACCAAGTGACATTGGAGTTGAGAGCCATGCCCAAGACCTCCAGTGAAGTTTCTTCTTTCCGTCCTTCCGACCCCACCGTTGATCAGCCACAATTTGGCGAAACTTCTCACAAGTAGCAATAGGGAGGCGGAAGCAGCTGAAGACAAAGGTCGGAATACATTGTGTGATTGATTTCAACAAAGTTTCATTCCGAGCCCTAGACAAAGGCTGATCAGACCATCCGTAAATATTTTGCCAAGCTCCGTCAGTTAAGAATTTAAATGTGCTAGTGGGTGATCTGCCAACCTCACTGCGCATACCGGGGTAAGAATCATGTGATCGATGATTGTACGGTTGTTCGCTCAAGATATATGAATGTATTTAGTTCGGTTAACCATTCAGTTTTTGGGTATATACTTTTTCTCTCAAAATGGTAACAAAATTTCAAACCATACCGAAAACCAGAAACCATAGAAATTGTAAATTTGATTTGGTTCGGTTTATTTCTTATATGGTTTTCGGTTCGGTTTTAAATTCACAGAGTGATGTTCCACCACGCATCCACTTACCAGTAATCACTCTAAAACGCACAACACGTTAATCAAGTCAAAACCATGGATCAAATCTCAAATTGAATACCTCAACTTCCTCCTCCACAAGAAGTTAGGGTTTTTGCCTGCCGCCGACTCTGCCGCAGGTCCGCCTCCTCTTCGGTGGCCTTAGGGCCATGGGGGTGCGGTGGATCTCAGCAAGGGTTGGCGGAAGGGCTCCATTTTTAATCATTTCTTTCAATTTTGCTAGGGTTTGTGTCTTGCTCAGGAAGACGAGACGGCGGCGGCTCCCTGAAGATGGAATAAAGGTCTCCCCGTCTAGCCCCCGTTCCGATGATGCGTCTAGTATCGTTGGTGGGCGTGTGGAGGTGTGTCTCCGGCGGATCTATCTTTGGTGGATTTGCTCGGATCTCGTCGTTGTTCGTCTACGTTCGTGTGTCTTCGGATTGGATCGTTATTGTTCATCTGCGACGGTTGCTGTTCTGGTGCGCTGGTCCTACGGGGCCTTAGCACGACGACTTTCCGATTGTCTACTACAATAAGTTATGCCCGACTCCGGCGATGGAGGGGCGATGACGGCGGCGCGCCTTCGGCTCGCTTCAGTGCTGGTAGTTGTCGCTAGGTGGTCTACGGATTTGGATGTAATTTTTATTATTTCTGGTATTCGTTGTACTGCCATGATTGAAGATGAATAGATTGGAAATTTTCTCGAAAAAAAAATTCTCAAATTGAATACCTCAATGGAGTTGGCACTGCATTCATTTTTTTTTTCTTTGCCCAAATATAACGATTTTTACAGTGCTAAAGCAAATAGAAAATCATTTCGTTTCTACACCAAACATATGATACGACAGGACAAAATATCCTCAAACGACACGGCACGCTGGTCGCTTTTGTCAACAACCATTCGACATGGCCATTCAACATGATTGAGTTACTACTGAAAAGGACATGCAGGCTCTGGTGGCTGCTTCCCTTTGGGGCATGTCAAATGTTGTCGTCGAGACTGACCGTCAAATCCTCATCAAGGCACTGAATTCACAAGAATAAGATCTCGCTTCTAAAGGTGTCACTTACAGAGATATTCGTCAGTTCACCCGTTTGAACTTTAATCATGTGTTTTTCTTGTTTGCACCACGTATGTGTAAGAGTATCTCCCCACGCACACCCCACACACATTTTTAGGCTCGGTTTTAGACTCGACGACCCTTTTTGCCCGAGAAACGGCCTACCCACGCCCCAACGCCCCAGAACGGCAAAATAGCGTCGTCAAACCCAGGCGAAACCAACACATTGGGGGGCTCTTGGGGGCATCGGTGGAAGTTTCGGCAAATCGTATCTTCCCACATGTCCTTTTCCTTAACCCACTTAACCATTTCCTTGATAAACTTTTGGTTGGGGTGGGGTGTGACTGGGAAGATACCCTCCACATGCACTCCTATTTCGGCCGGATGAAGCATTTGGCTCCCTAAGACACCAACTTTTTTGATTCAGTGGTGTTCTTGGGAGCTCCAACGACGGAAGATGCTCTAATATGGTTGCCCATGCTCGCCATGATCCCCACTGTGTGTGGTTGGAAGACATACCGGATTCTGCAAGGCATTGGGTGGCGAGCTATCTCACTGTGCCTAATGAGTAATCGGAACTGAGTTCCAAGTTAAAAAAAATTCAACATGGCCATTTTTAGTAGTAAGGAGGATCAATCTCTGGCCATGAGTCCGCTCCCTTCTCCTCCTCCTTCGTCGCACCCCGCGCGGACGACCGAGGGGACGCAACCCTCCGCCGGCACCGGAGGTCGGCGCCGGGCTAAGCCTGCACGTGCGACGACGGCAGCGGAGGCATCGCCTTCCCACTCCAGGTTCGGCATGCGCGGGATCCCCGATCTCGAGGATGAGGCCCGATTGATGGCAGCGGCGCCGATCTGGCCCACGGCGGTCTCCATGAGCATGGCGGCATGGCGGCCGGCTGGTTCCTAGGGCGGTCGTGGTGGCAGCCTGGCTGTGTTCTGCCTGATCTGGGGCGGAGGGTGCTGGATCCGGGGCGGCGGCGTTAGATCGTGTGGTTCCCCTCTCTCCTGCTGCCTCTCTCGTCGTCTCAGTGGTTTGCGGCTGCAGGCTCTGGTGATGGTGAGCCCTGGTGGTGTACCTTTGGTCCGGAGAAAACCTTGGCTGGTCTGGCCGGCCCAACGGTGGTGTCGTTCATGGGCATCGCTTTCCTTCATCAAGGCACAGCTGAGGGCCCAATCTACCCACCCTGATCTTCTGTGGGTGAAAACCTTCAATCCTCTTCGGGTTTGGCGGCAGCGGCGCTTCACGTCGTGGCCTTCCTGGAGGTGTTGTCAGGGGCCTTGGGGCTCGGTTGGGAGTGCTGAGGAACTGCAGGTGGAGGGGATGAGAGCATCTCCAGCCGCGCCCCAAGAAGGCCCCCCAGGCGATTTTTCGGCCGCCGGCGCCAAAAAATCGGCCCAGTCGCGCCCCCAAGGGCCCAGTTTTCATCGGCTCGGGCCAAAATTGGCGTCGGCGGACACAACCCGAACCCGGCGCGCTGGGGTCGCTCAGGGGCGCCGGGCAAATCGTTTTTGGCGCGAAGAGCCGCGGGCCAGCCGCGTCAGTGACTCGACTCTCTTCTCGCCGCTTCGTCGTCCTCATCGCCTCGTTTTCCACGGCGAATCAATGCCAAAGTTGCGCGCGCTGCCGCGTCGGTCAGCCTCCATTGATGCCTCACGGGCGGCGCAGTGAAGGCCGGGCGACGCGCGTCCCCTTGGCCGCCACGCCATCACGCCACGCGTAACGGGCCGGCCAAGCTTACCACGCGGCTCCTCCGCCTATATAAGCCGACCGCCAGCGCGCCGGAGACACGCACAGATACTCCACCGCCGACGCGCCCATTTCTCCCCCTTCCTCCTCTCGCCGTCTCCAGTTGAGAAGAATGGCCGAGCGCTTTCCAGGCGACGGCGCGGCGGCGAATGGCTTCGGGCGACGCCATCTTCACGAGGACGAGGCTCGCCTCCTTTTCGAGGCCGAGTACCCTATCCCGCCGGACATGTGGGTGCCCAGGGCTTGGAGGATCAGCACCAGCGGCGTGCCGGTGCCACCACCTCCCATCGGGGCGGCGCGGCATGCGGAGATCGCACGTATCCACGCGTCCCTGCCGCGGGTGGCAAGGGAGGGGCCACAGTACGTCCTAGACAGCCCGCTCTGGGAGCCCTACTTCCGCCGCCGTCACGCCGAGCAGCTCGAGGCCACCAACGGCGTCGTGCCCTCCGGCAGGCTCAACTCCGAGGGCCGGCGCCGGTGGTGGGGCGTGCCCGGCCGCACGATGGAGGCCGTCCTCGAGTACATCGAGGGCGGCAACACGCCACGCCTCGACTACCCCGCTCCCCCGTCCTTCTCACGCCGCCGTGGAAGCTCCTGGGCGCCAAGGCGCATGGAGCGGCCCGGGGCGTCCTCCTCCTCGTCCGGCCGCTCTTCGGGCTCTTCCTGCCTCCACCCCGTCAAGCTGGAGCCCCAGGACACGCCTGTCAGCGCGCGTACCCGCAGCTCCGGCGTCCTCGTCGAGCCCAAGTCGAAGCCCGGCCTCCCCGCGGAGTACGAGGAGATAGCCCGGCGCGGCTTCTCCGACGAGGATGCCCTGCGGTGGTCGCGGGACGACTACCTCCGCAACGAGATGGTCCTGCAGCGCCGGGCACTGGAGGAGATCGCCGCCCGCAAACGTGGGCGCGAGGACGAGCACGGCGTCGTGGTCCTCGATAGCGATGACGACGACGATGCCCCCGGACCGTCCAACCCACCGCGCCAACTGGGGAGGGATGCAGCAGGGACGGCGGCGGCGGAGGCGGGGACACCGACGACGACGACGACGACGGCGACTACACGCGGCTCTACCGCCTCCTCGGCATGTAGAACTGCAAAGGCGGGCGGCGGGCGGCAAGCGGCGAGGTAGACGGCGAGGAGCGGCGATGGAGACGGCGGGGGCAACCCGTGCTAGTTTTTTTGTAAAATATGTTTAAATTTGAACGAACTCGCCGATGTTTGCGTTAAATTTGAGCCGTGTTTGCGCCGTATTTGACTTTTTCAAAAAAAAAAGTGGGCGCCGCGACTGGGGGGCATCACGCCCCTAGTGCGTGGTTTAGCACCGGTGCGCCCCCAGGGGGCGATTTTTAGCCCCTCCTGGGGGGCCAACGGCTGGAGATGCTCTGAGACCAGTGGCAGCAGGTGTTGTTCGCGAAGGAGGTGCGGCGTAGCATCTGACACGTCGACAACGGCGGGTCCCAACGGCATGCAACAACGGGGTCTCGCTGTTGGGCGTGTGTTGATGGACGAGTGTAGGATGGCGGCGTTGTCTGGCGTCGTGATGGCATCGACGGCAGCTAGACCGGGTAAGGTTGATGTGCGTCAGTACAACTCTGAAGATGGATTGGTGGCAGTTGGCGGCGGCGGCCTCTGAGTGTGCGCCTGACCGGTGAGTGCCCCATGCCCGGCAGGTCGCTTGATTGGGGCCTCAGGTGTTAGATGATAGGTTTGGCCGCGATGTCTGTTTGGTATTAGGCTCAGAATATCAGTATCCCTTCATTAACGGGATAGGAGTAGCGACAGATGTTGCCTAAACGGCGGCATCAATTTTACTGTTGTATTATTTTGTTGGATTTTTTATAAATAATTAATAATGTGGTTGCATGTATCGCCCAGAGGGGAGGTCTTGCTCCTTTTCAAAAAATAATAATTAAAAATTCAGTAGTAACTCAATCAAAGCACAACACACGATCACTTCGACACACTCACTGACAGTAACTTGACAATCCATCAACGAGTGTCTGTACTGTGCGACGACGAGAGCCACGCGACGGCATCGGCGAAGCACCTCCGGAACGCCGCCATGCCGGCCGGCGGCAGCGACATGCCCACCTCCAAGCCTCCTCTGCGACTCTCCGCCACCGCCATGGCCCCGGTGCTTGCCACGGACACGATCTCCACCTTCGCCGGGGGGCCGAACCCGAAGTCCACGTCGTACACACGGAGCCTCGGCGACCCGGCCACGGACAGCACGCCGCGCGCCCCCGCCTCCTTGACGCGCTCCACCGTCGTCTCCCACTCTGGAGACACCAGCGCCTTCTCGATGCCCGCCGCTATCGCCGCGCACGCCGTGAAGAGCCCGTCCGCGCCGGCCGAGGCGAGCTCCCCCTTGGCCGCGACGCCGATGGCCGGGCCGATGCAGTTGCCCAGGTACGTCGCCGCCACCGGCGGCTTCATCCACTGCCGGTAGTCCACGGGGACGATGAAGTATGTTGGTGATTGGGGATCCACAGCGCCGTCACCGGTCTCTGCTTTGGCTCGGCGGTAGCACCACCAGACGAAGCCTAAGGCGGCGACGAGCGTGGAGCACCTTGGTGGCTTCTGGCCACGCCGCGCGGCCTCGCTGGCCACGGCGTCCTTGACGCCCTGCAGCTGCTCGCTGGACAGGGTGAACGTGGCGAGGAGCTGGTCCGGCGACATCTTGACGAATTCGATCTCGTCAGTGCTCATCAGGTTGTTCGTGTAGTGTTCGTAGAGGCCTGCCGGCTCGGTGATGAGCGTACGGTCGATGACAGGAGCCGGCCGGAGCGGCTTGTCCGCTCCAGCGCAGGCGGCGGCCCAGGTGTGGAGGAAGCTGGTGGAGCCCGCGCCGTCGCAGGCGGCGTGGTGCACGGTGACGCCGAGGGCGAGGTCTCGGCGCGGCAGCAGCACGGTGGCCTGCACGGAGAGAAGCGCAGCGCCTCCGTCGGCGTCGCCGTGCCGAAGGCGCGGGACGAGCTGCGCGAGCTCGGCGACCTGCCTGGGGTGATGGTCGGATGCGAGGTCGCTGAGGTCGGCGTCGTACTCGGCGAGTGTGAAGGCGACGCCGTCCCCGGGCTCGTAGAAGATGTCGGGGCGGCCGTTGGCTGTGGTGGCGCGGAGGCGGCCGGCGAGCGGGAAGAAGACGCCGATGGCCGTGGAGAGCGAGGCCTTGAGGCTGGAGACGACGAGGTCGGCATGGGGGGCGCCAAGGTGGTAGAAGAAGACACGCTCGACGGGCGGGGAATGGATCCACTGCAGGTCCAGGAAGGTGAGCGGGAGGGAGGACGGCGGCAGCGGCGGGCCGGACGGCGTGACGACGGCGGTGTCAAGGACGCGGAGGCGGGAGGAGGACGAGTCACGTGCCATTGCTGGGGATCAATGGAGGAGTCGACTCTGAAGATGGATAGGTGGAGGGAAATGGGAATGGAAGTCCAATCATTCAACTTTGCGTTTATGGAGAAGAAGAACGGGATGGATGTGTGACATGACATGGGCGGGTTCTGTCCCTTGCAGTCCCAGGATTACTACTGTACAGGTACAATATCAGCCACCCGTTGCAATGTCGGTCCATAGGGACTCTAATGTTGCCTATTTATCAGTTTGTATTTCATGCTTTTATGTAAGACTTTTGATTTTAGCTGTGTACATCTTGATTATACAGAGCCCGTGTATTACTCATAATGCTTTGTATCTACTTGATACCACATTTAAGGTAATAAAATCGCCCTTTATTAAAAAAAAGAAAATCAGCCACCCGATGCAATCTCACATCTCTCATATTCTCTCACTAAGGCTTTGTTCTGTTGTTGGGGTTCCCTTCCCCACGGGCAACTAACCCCTACTGATTGGGTGAATCCCCTCATGTCATCCACCCCCGCCAGCACCCTTCCCATAAACCCCTTCATCTTAAAAAAGAAGGCGTCCAAATTCACAGGCGCGTGTCTACCCAACATCAGTCCCCGCGTCGTTCCCTCTCCGGAGCGACACGGGCGGCGATCCCCGCCCCTCCCGCAGCCTCCCTAACACCAGCCTCCAACCCCCCCTTCGCCGTCGCCGGTGGCCTCTGGCAGGCAAAGCCTGCGCGGAGCCAGCGGCGGCGGGGTGCTCTCTGGCTGCTGTTGGCTCGGGAGGAGGGGAGCTCGCGTGCGGGTCGCGGCTGTCCGACGCTCGGCCTCATGGCGGCGTCCTTGCTCGTGGTGGAGGCGGTCTCCGGCGTCTAGTCGCGGCGGTGGGCGCAGTCGCGGTCGTCGGTCTCGTGTGGCCCCGATCCGATCTGGGATCCTACGGGCGGCGGTTGGTGTGGACGGTATGGGGTACTAGGGCGGCGGCCTCGGTCCAAGCTCCTGATGTGGCCGGGCGTGGACGGTGCGCGCGCTCGCGCGGCGGATCCGGCTGCGCGTGTGGGCCGCGGTGACCGGCAGGGCGATGGATGCTGGCGCGTGTCGGGCGCGGTGACCTGCTGTGCGTGGCGGGTGTGCTTCTCTCGAGTGCGAGGTGTGCTGCGGAAGGGGATCCTGCTCGTCTGTTCTGCTGCTTCGCCTGTGCAGCTCTCATTAGATTTGGTGCGAGGTGCATCGATCTGGGTGTTGCGCTTCGCGATGCAACGTTGGTTGCTGCAGTGGTGGTGGCCACGGTGGTGCTGCGGTGGTGGACGGCGGCTTCGGCCAGGGGGTGGTGCGTGCCCGGTCGCGGTGGATCGTGGGATCCCGTGGCCTAAATGAGGCCGGCCTCAACATGTGGTGGCTGGTGGGCGGCGGTCGGTGGTGGTAGGTGGTCGTCGCATCTCCGGGAGAAATCTTTGCTCCGACCTTCTTCGGAGCCGGCGACGGCGGTGCCCGTGGGTGCCGTGATCTTTCTTGAAGTGTCGTCGTGGAGGTGTGCTCCTCCTCCCGATGGCTTTGCCTCCGGAGGGAAACCTCAGATCCGCTAGGTCGGGCGATGAAGACGTCTTCGCGTCTTTCTCCTCCTTGGGGGCATCGTCTCAGAGCTGGCTACGACCGGAAGACTGGTGGATTGCGACATCTTTGCCGTGGAGGGCGGCATCTTCGCCTCGTGGTTGCTGAGGCGGGGCGCTGGTTGATACGTCTCCAACGTATCTATAATTTTTTATCGTTCCATGCTATTATATTATCTATCTTGGATGTTTTATATGCATTAATATGCTATTTTATATGATTTTTGGGACTAAACTTTTAACCCAGAGCCCAGTGCAAGTTTCTGTTTTTCCTTGTTTTTGAGTTTCGCAGAAAAGGAATATCAAACGGAGTCCAAACGGAACGAAACTGTACGAGGATTTGTTTGGACCAAAAGACATAAGAAGGACTTGGAGTACACGCCAGGGGAGCCTCGAGGCGGCCGCAAGGGTGGAGGGCGCGCCCTGGGGGGTAGGGCGCGCCCCCGTACCTTGTGGGCCCCCCGAGACCCCCCTGACCTACTTCTTTCACCTATAAATTCCCAAATATTCCAGAAACAACAGAACATCCACCAAAACCATTTTTCCGCCGCCGTAACATTCTGTTCTCGCGTGATCCCATGTGGAGGCCTTTTCCGGTACTCTACCGGAGGGGGATTCAACCATCGTGGGCATCTACGTCAACACCATTGCCCTTTCGATGAAGTGTGAGTAGTTTACCACAGACCTACGGGTCCATAGCTAGTAGCTAGATGGCTTCTTCTATCTCTTTGATCCTGAATACCATGTTCTCCTCGATGTTGGAGATCTATCTGATGTAATATTCTTTTGCGGTGTGTTTTTCAAGATCCGATGAATTGTGGGTTTATGATCGGATTATCTATGAATAATATTTGAGTATCTTCTGAATTCTTATATGCATGATTTAATATCTTAGTAATTCCCTTCGAATTATCGGTTTGGTTTGGCCAACTAGATCTGTTTCTCTTGCAATGAGAGAAGTTCTTTGCTTTGGGTTCAATCTAGCGGTGCTCAATACCATGACAGTCGGGGACATGACACATATTGTATTGTTGCCGTCGAGGATAACAAGATGTTTTTTTTTATCATATTGCTTGAGTTAATTCCGCTACATCATGTCATCTTGCTTAATGCATTACTCTGTTCTTATGAACTTAATACTCTAGATGCAGAATCAGTTCAGTCGATGTGTGGAGTAACAGTAGTAGATGCAGGCATGAGTCGGTCCACTTGATACAAACGTGATGCCTATATTCATGATCATTGCCTTAAATGTCATCATAATTATTCGCTCTTCTGTCAATTGCTTGACAGTAATTCGTTCACCCACCGTAATATTTGCTATCATGAAAGAAGCCTCTAGTGAAACCTATGGCCCCCGGGTCTATCTTACATCTTATAAGTTTCCGATCTATTTTGCAATCTTTTACTTTTCAATCTAGAAACAAAAAACCCAAAAATATTTACTTTACTAGTTCATCTATCTCTATCGGATCTCACTTTTGCAAATATCCGCGAAGGGATTGACAACCCCTTTATAGCGTTGGGTGCAAGTTGTTTGATTGTTTGTGCAGGTATTTGGCGATTTGTGTGTAATCTCCTACTGGATTGATACATTGGTTCTCAAACTGAGGGAAATACTTACTCTACTTTGCTGCATCACCCTTTCTTCTTCAAGGGA
Organism: Secale cereale; assembly: GCA_902687465.1. NCBI lineage: Eukaryota > Viridiplantae > Streptophyta > Magnoliopsida > Poales > Poaceae > Secale > Secale cereale. The sequence continues at coordinate 802,484,368 of LR738710.1, read as the reverse complement.
AAAACCAACGCAAGCTTAAGAGGTAGCACTGGTTTCTGTTTGGCAATGATGATGTCGTTAAGAGGAGCTCGGGTCGCGGCGTGGACTTCGGTAGTCGGTTCTTCCCGGCTTGCCCGATGTTCTCTTCTGTGGGCACGGTCAGCGCAAGTCCTGCATATTTTCCTGGTGAGGCTCGTCGTCAAAGTCAGAGCTGACGGTTGCTTGCGCGTGTGGCCATTCGGTGGCATGTGCCGTCGTGGCTTCTATACATCTGGTTTGCAGGTTGGCTTCGAGGTTGGAGCTCTATGGTGAAGTCGGAGTCGCTCGTTCGAGGCATCCTGTGATGACGATGACGCTTGTGACTCCTCGGTGAATGCCTTTCTTCTTTGCAACTTTGTGTCCCATGCCGGCGGCCAGGTTGGCTGGTGGTGCCCATGTCATGTGGGGTGAGCTGTATCGGTTTTAGCCCGGTTTTCCGCCAATTAACCGGGCATTTCTCTTCTTCTTAATCAATGAAAATGCCAAATCTTTTGCCTCGTTTCAAAAAAATAATTTCTGTTCGATTACTGCCTCCCATCAGCAACAACTAATTCTCACTGGAAAATGTAGTGAAACTATAAGACAGCTCAACACAGTAACAGTTAACAATACCATCAGATCACATAACAACTTATCTCCTCATTGTCTAGTACTCCAAATAAGTTCTGAGTAAGTTAGCATAATGACCAAAATGTTGATCGTATGCCAACAGTAAAATGTCGTTAAGTAGTGTTAAGTACTAATGACATGTTTCTCGCATACGAAGAATATGAAGAGTTTGTCGTAAGGAGTTACATCAATACATGCCTGTTGTAAGTAAGTACATCAACAAAATCTTCATCCGTGCTCAATGCGATTTTCGGTTTCAACTAAATGATTAATGGAGGCACAGTAAGTTGGAATTTGGTCCAAGAAAGTTATTTTTGGTGAATTTTATAACAGAAGGCCGAGTATATTGTCAATTAAGAAGCAACAATAGGGAGTGAATCAAATGTTCATTTATGAACTTGGTATTGTTTCTAGATGATTGTGCAAATACAATACTATTCTCAATAGTGGTTCCATAGCTCAATCTAAGGAATCAAATGTCCTACCAGTGATTGAATATATACAAAGCATGTTTCACATAAATTATGAATTCTTATGAAAGCATGATAGATAAATAAATATGCAAATGACACACACAAATCGGAAGCTGTCAAGATCTGGTAAGACAAATGCTATACCATAATCAAAGCATGGACAATCACCAGATTGCCGATTGGTGTAAAATAAAATGTGCTGACTAGATTATTAACTCTAGTGCAACTGGGAGATTGTTGGGAATATGCCCTAAAGGAATTTTTTTTGTAGTATTATTATATTTCCGTGTTCATAATTAAGAGTTTATATTTCATGCTATAACTGCTATGATTCCGGAATATGTAATTCAGTTGAAAACTCTTATGCACGTGTGCAATGATAATTGGTAAAGAATAGGTTCCTAGTCTTGCCTCTAAGACTGGCTGAAGTGATGTTGGTGATCATGCTTTTTGGATCTTAGGATATCGTTAAGTGTAACGATAGTTCTAAAACAACATTGAGAGTATGACGTCAGAAGAACGATCATATTGAATTGACCCAAACTTGTTTGTCATAATTGAGATAATATCGCCTGAAATCAATTGTTATAACACGGAGTGTTAGCATGTGTTTTAGTTTCTCAAACCATAAGAGTATCGTAGGCACTTCCTACCATACGGTGGACTTTGGGGTTTCTCAAATGTCATGTGTAACTAGGTAATCATAACGACAACTTACATGTTCATTAGGAAGTATGATAAGGGACTAGATAGCTTGAAAGTGGGATTTGCTCCTCCCACGATGGAGAGATATTGTTAGGTTCCTCTTGGTGTGACGACATCCACATCATCTAGCCAGATACATGTGACTATGTCATGGGGATGCCGAAACATTTCAACGAGAAAGAAGAACAAAACCGGTAACGAGATCAACGATATAGTGAGCATGTGTATGACTCGGGAGGATACCGATGCATCCCAGGTTTTATAAAGCATCACAAATCAAAGGAAACATCACGTGATAACCAAAGGTTCACTCGAATGTCATTCGTGTAATCATAGGGATCGATATGGATGTCCACGGTTCCGCTATCGGTCATTGAATGATGGGTTTTTTTTGTTCATGTCTATGTTTTACCGAACCTATGGGGTCACAAGCTTAAGGTAACACAATATATTGAGTGTTAGTAGGATGAGAGTATCGAGGATTTATTTGTGGAATCGTTTCATTAATATTTGAAATTCGTTTCAAGAGGAACCAGAAATGTTTCGGGGTCATCGAAAGTGTTTCGGAGTTTATCAGGCAATACCGGGTATCACCGATAAATCATATATAGGTGGAAAATGTTTCCAGAGATGTTAAATCAACAATAAAAGGCTCTAATACTATTTAGGAGGCTTTTATATATAATTTAATATCAACGGGGCTTAAAAGGCCAAGTGGTGGAAACCACTTGGGACCAAGAAGTGTGGCGCCCCCTTCTCGTCATGGAAAGGGAGAGGGAGGCCGAATTGGAGGGGGGGGGTCCTCTTTGACCTGCCAAGGGAGGGGACTTTCCCTCCCCCTTGTGGTGCCCCTCCTCCCTCTCTAGCCTATATATACTAGAAGATTTGCACCTTTTCTAAACACACAAGTTTTGGAGCCTCTTCTAGTTCTAGTTGTTCCTAGTTAACTAATTAGAGTTAGGTCTAGTTCCTCTAATCCTCATAATTAGAAGCTCAGTGTGGTTCTAATCTCATCCCTATAATTCTCCAACGACGATTAGCTTTGGACGACGAAGAGAAGCCGGATGGTGAAGACCATACGCTTGCAACCAATTAGAGAGGTCGTGCTTTTGATCTTGCATCCGAGGGATCGTCATCAACAGTTTGAGGGACTCCAAGTATGTTCAACACCGACTCGACTACTTCCACTACACTTCGGAGTCAGTAACGATTGTTGATACAAACCCTATATACATCTTCATATTGCTCCTGGGTGATCGTAGGGCGATTTTTTTGTTTTCTACTATGTTTCCGAACACCCATGACGTATACAAGAAAGATTCCACAAGACCTGACGCACAAGACGGAGGCTCCTGTAATCATAGGCCTCCAGAGATTATATAAACCGAGGCTAGGCTAGTCAATAGATTATTACATTAGAACTTAGATCACAAATCTCGTGGTAGATACACTATACTATACCCCATATCAATACAATCAAAAGTAGGACGTAGGGTATTATCTCTTTGAGGGAGCCAGAACCTGAGTAAAATCCTGTGACCATGTTACCATCGCCCCAAGACGCCTAGCTTAGGACCCCTACCTTGAGATTGAATTTAGCACCGACATTGCTGGCCCATACAGGTCCATGTTGGTAGTCGCCGTTGTGTGATAGGATTTCAGATTGGCTCTGTGGCGATCTACGCATCAAAACTGAGCTTAATCGTCGACATCGACATCTTTTTCGCCGACTTGACTGGTCATCTCGGTTAGGTCAAGGACTACGCCATATGAAGGATCATCAAGATCGGATGGGTGTTTTCATCAACATCAACTTTGATCTCAACCAAGATCATGGAAGAATCATCCATGGAGCTCGGGGGCTCAACGTCAACAGTTCCCTCAGGCCACCATGCGATTTTTTCTGGACATCAGATTCGTGTTCGCATCCCTTGCCTCCTAGAGTGTCGTTTTGATGATATCTTTGGTGAAATTGTGCAGAATTGAGTCCATAATAATCCTGTAAAATCTCCACGCGTTCCGATGGATGATTCTCCGGGAATCACCCATATACCGGAACCTTGTCGACTCTAGATGGAAATCTGGACGAGTTTAGGGCGAGGAGTCCAGTAGTCATCCCAGACATCCTTTGGAAGATCCAACTGTTCATTGGCTGTGAAATTGTGGCACCCTGACTCAGAGGAATCAGAATACCCCTTATTCCAGCCCAGAGATCAAGTCTTCTGGAATACAACACTGCTTGGCATAGAACATAATAGCTCTTTATTACAAATGATATGGGTAAGAAGGTTTTGATACTACAAATGTTACATCAGCACGGTGACACTACACCTGCTCAGGTAATTCTACGCTAGCAGTGGAACAAGTCGTAGTAGCAAAATAACTTACAGCAGCAGAACATCGACAACAGTGATGAACTCCACTCAGCAGGGACTCAGGCTAGGACACATCCTAGCACACAAAACTCGGAATCCTCGACAAGCAAGCAATCACGGCATCACCAATAGTATGGCATGACACGCAAGGTGAGTAATTTGAATGTACTCGCAAGCTCACAACAACTAAAGCAATCAAGACAAGCATCAACATGGCATTAAAGGTTAATTAATGATGATGAGCATGATACTACTAGAACAATCACTACTGCAGGATGCTGCTAACATGACACTACAATCAGAGACCCTTCGATGAAACTGTGTGTGATGCAATAATTGCAAATGGTGATATAAAACCTATCAAAAAAGATGCAATTTTTTTGCGATGATGGATGCATCAACCATGGTTCAGATTTTAGTTGCGTGTGCAATGTGGGGTATACGGTTCAGTTCATTGAACTGTTTGCGATGTGGCAGAAGAACAGAAACGAGCAGCTAGATGAAGGTGTGTACAATATATGACATACGGTTCACTGGGATGAACTGTTTGTGATTAGGATGATCAAAAGAAACGGTCAGCCAGATCAAGGTGTGTGTGATAGAGGGCAAACAGTTCACTGGGAAGAATTGTTTATGTTGAGCCAAGATAACATAAACGGTTCAATATAACAAGATGTGTGTGATACGCGACAAACAGGTCTATAATAAAAAATGTTTGCGAAGACCGATAATAACACAGACGATTGCTTCTAATAAGGCGTATGTGATATGCTCTGTCTACACAACATCTATTGGCCATTGGGCGACGGGCGGTCATACGGGTACGCCATGAGGATGCGAAGAGGCATCCTATATCAGCAAGGACTAGCTGTTCCACCAATGGCTCATCTAAGAGAACTCTCAAGTTAACTGTTCTCAGTCTAGAGCAGCCATCAAATGGGTGACCGGATGGGAAGTTGTCTTGATGTTAATCACACTGATGGGATGTATCTTAAAAGTCCATTAAGGACATTAATGATATATACATCCCATCAGTGGAATTAACCTCAAGGTCACTGTTTTGAATTTTTTGGTTGTTCTAACACATGTTAAAGAAGGTCTACTGCATTACTTTTTGACAATGTGCGATAGATGGCATACAGTTGATCCATCCTACCTGTTTGTGATGGAATAAGCCGTGTGTGTTGTGGGTAAACACTTGCTAGTATACAACTTTTTGTGATTGATGAATTCATCACCGACGGGTTCCCTAGTGTGGTCCGTGTTCATGCGATCATCATCTACTTCTTGTGCTAGCTCGATGTTCCTTATATGCTAAGTTTCCATTAATTGATGGCGTTTTATGAACATGCCACCGTCTCCCGCCTTTTCCTCACCTGTTTCCCGCCACCCAGTGATATTGCGGATAAACCTAGGCGGCGTGCGACTCATGGTGGCAACAAGCGCATCCTATAGCACATTCACCTTTTCCAAGCATGCCAACCCACCAAATCGCCGCCTCTGCCATCAACCTCGTCGACGAGGAAAACGAGAATGCGACACGAACCGTCGAGGCCGGGGCGCTCCCCGACAACAAGATGGACGACGCTGTGATGCGCGTCATCGCGGGGGTTGAGCAGATCCTTGGCGCATGGCGCTTCAGCGTCGCGAATGAAGATAGTCATGTCAGCATCGAGAGGCTGCAACTCGCTGCATAACATGATCGATGGCCCGCCGCACAGCAAGCTAGGCACGTCCGCGCCGACAGGCTGCGGCTCGCCGCACGGCGAGACCGTTGGAGCGCCATAGAGCGAGAGGCGCGGCGCGTCGCACAGCAAGATCGGATCCATCGACGCTTGCCTGCTGTCAATAGGGCGTCGCAGCTGGGTACATGATACGTCTCCAACGTATCTATAATTATTGATTGTTTCATGCTATCATATATTCTGTTTTGGATGTTTAATGGGATTTATTATACATTTTTATATTATTTTTGGGACTAACCTACTAACCCAAGGCCAAGTGCAAATTGTTGTTTTTTTGCCAATTTCAATGTTTCGCAGAAAAGGGATATCAAACGGAGTCCAAACGGAAGGAAACCTTCGGGAGAGTTATTTTTGGAACCGTATCTCACAGAAGACTTGGAGTACATGTGAGGGAACAAGAGAGGCGACCACGAGGGTCCAGGGCGCGCCCCCCACCCTCGTGCGCCCTCTGGGGCTCCCCCGGTGCCCTCCTTCCTCCTATATATATATATATATATATATATATATATATATATATATATATATATATATATATATATATATATATATATCCATGTACCCTGAAAACATCCAGGCAACAGAGAAATCCCTAATTCCACCGCCGCAACCTTCTGTTCCAGTGAGATCCTATCTTGGGGCCTGTTCCGGAGCTCCGCCGGAGGGGGGATCGATCACGAAGTGCTTCTACATCAACACCATAGCCTCACCGATGAGTTGTGAGAAGTTTACCACAGACCTTCGGGTCCATAGTTATTAGCTAGATGGCTTCTTCTCTCTTTTTGGATCTCAATACAAAGTTCTCCTCGATTTTCGAGGATATCTATTCGATGTAATCTTGTTGCGATGTGTTAGTCGAGATCCGGTGAATTGTGGATTTATGATCAAGATTATATATGAACAATATTTGATTCTTTTCAGAAATCTTTTATGTATGATTACAATATCCTTGCAAGTCTCTTCGAATTATTGGTTTGGTTTGGCCTACTAGATCTATAGTTCTTGCAATGGGAGAAGTGCTTGGCTTTGTGTTCAATCTTGCGGTGTCCTTTCCCAGTGACAACAGGGGCAACAAGGCACGTATTGTATTGTTGCCATCGAGGATAAAAAGATGGGGTTTATATCATATTGCTTGAGTTTATCCCTCTACATCATGTCATCTTGCTTAAAGCATTACTCTGTTCTTATGAACTTAATACTCTTGATGCATGCTGGATAGCGGTCGATGTGTGGAGTAATAGTAGTAGATGCAGAATCGTTTCGGTCTACTTGTTACGGACGTGATGCCTATATATAATGGTCATGCCTAGATATTCTCATAACTATGCTCTTTTCTATCAATTGCTCAACAGTAATTTGTTCACCCACCGTAGAATTCTGCTTTCATGAGAGAAGCCACTAGTGAAACCTATGGCCCCGGGTCTATCTTTATCATATTACTTTCCAGTCAACTAGCCAATTTCTACCGTCGTTGCTTATTTGCTTTATTTACTTTCTGTTCTTATACCCAAAAAATACCAAAAATATTATCCTATCCTATCTATCAGATCTCACTTTCGTAAGTGACCGTGAAGGGATTGACAACCCCTTATTGCGTTGGCTGCGAATTTCTTATTTTTTTTGCAGGTGCGAGGGACTCGCGCGTGGTCTCCTACTGGATTGATACCTTGGTTCTCAAAAACTAAGGGAAATACTTACGCTATTGCGCTGCATCACCCTTTCCTCTTCGAGGGAATACAACGCAAGCTCGAGAAGTAGCAAGAAGAATTTCTGGCGCCGTTGCCGGGGAGATCTACGCAAAATTCATATACCAAGTACCTATCACAAACCCTTATCCTTCGCACTACATTATTTGCCTCTCGTTTTCCTCTCCCCCACTTCACCCTTGTTGTTTTTATTCGCCCTTCTTTTTCCGTGTGTTTACCGTTCGCTTGCCTCCTGTTTGCTTGCGTGTTGGATTGCTTTCTTGTCACTATGGCTCAAAACAATACCAAATTGTGTGACTTCTCAAATACCAACAATAATGATTTTATTAGCATGCCTATTGCTCCTATTACCGATGCTGAATCTTGTGAGATCAATGCTGCCCTATTGAATCTTGTCATGAAAGATCAATTTTCTGGCCTTCCTAGTGAAGATGCCGCTACCCATCTGAACAACTTTGTTGATTTATGTGATATGCAAAAGAAGAGGGATACGGATAATGATATTATTAAATTGAAGCTATTTACGCTTTCACTTAGAGATCATGCTAAAACTTGGTTTTCATCTTTGCCTAGAAATAGTATTGATTCATGGAATAAGTGTAAAGATGCCTTTATCTCTAAGTATTTTCCTCCCACTAAGATTATCTCTCTTAGAAATGATATTATGAATTTTAAGCAACTAGATCATGAGCATGTTGCACAAGCTTGCGAGAGAATGAAATTAATGATACGTAATTGCCCTACACATGGTTTGAACTTATGGATGATTATACAAAACTTTTGTGCTGCCTTGAATTTTGCTTCTAGAAATCTTTTAGATTCGGCCGCGGGGGGCACTTTCATGAAAACCACCTTAGGAGAAGCTACCAAACTCCTAGATAATATCATGGTTAACTACTCTCAATGGCACACCAATAGATTTACTAGTAAAAAAGTGCATGCTATTGAAGAGATTAGTGTTTTGAGTGGTAAGATGGATGAACTTATGAAATTATTTGCTACTAAGAGTACTTCTTCTGATCCTAATGATATGCCTTTATCCACGTTGATTGAAAATAATAATGAATCTTTGAATGTGAATTTTGTTGGTAGGAATAATTTTGGTAACAATGCTTATAGAGGAAACTTTAATCCTAGGCCTTTTCCTAGTAATTCCTCTAATAATTATGGTAATTCCTACAATAAATCTTATTTAAATTTTGGTAAGATGCCCTCTGAATTTGAAACTAGTGTTAAAGAGTTTATGAATTCGCAAAAGATTTTTCAATGCTTTGCTTCAAGAAATATTGCTTAAGATTGATGAGTTGGCTAGAAACGTGGATATAATTACTCTTGATGTTGATTCCTTGAAACTTAGATCTATTCCACCTAAGCATGATATCAATGAGTCTCTCAAAGCCATGAGAATTTCCATTGATGAGTGCAAAGAAAGAACTGCTAGGATGCGTGCTAAATAAGATTGCTTTATGAAAGCGTGTTCTTCTAATTATCATGAAAAATAAAGATGAAGATCTGAAAGTTATTGATGTGCCCCCTATTTGATCCTTGTTTTCTAGCATGAATCTTGATAAAGATGGGACTGGAGATGAGTCTACTTCAGTTAAAAGGCGTCCCAATGATTCAGAATTTTTAGATCTTGATGCTAAAATTGTTAAAAGTGGGATTGAAGAGATCAAAACTTTGCATAGTGATGAACCCACTATTTTGGATTTCAAGGGATTCAATTATGATAATTTCTCTTTATTAGATTGTATTTCCTTGTTACAATCCGTACTTAATTCTCTGCATGCTTATAGTCAAAATAAGACTTTTACCAAACACATAGTTGGTGCTTTAATGCAGTCTTATGAGGAAAAACTTGAATTAGAAGTTTCTATCCCTATAAAGATTTATGATGAGTGGGAACCTACTATTAAAATTAAAATTAAAGATCATGAATGATTTTCTTTGTGTGATTTGGGTGCAAGTGTTTCTACAATTCCAAAAGCTTTGTGTGATATGTTAGGTTTCCATGAACTTGATGATTGTTCTTTAAATTTGCATCTTGCGGATTCTACCATTAAGGAACCTATGGGAAGGATAAATGATGTTGTTATTGTTGCCAATTGGAATTATGTGTCCGTAGATTTCATTGTTCTTGATATAGATTGCAATCCTTCATGTCCTACTATTCTTGGTAGACCTTTCCTTAGAACGATTGGTGCAATTATTGATATGAAGGAAGGAAATATTAGATTCCAATTTACGTTAAGGAAAGGCATGGAACACTTTCCTAGAAAGAAAATCAAATTACCTTATGAATCTATTATGAGAGCCACTTATGGATTGCCTACCAAAGATGGCAATACCTAGATCTATTCTTGTATCGTGCCTAGCTAGGGGCGTTAAACGATAGCGCTTGTTGGGAGGCAACCCAATATTATTTTCTTTGTTTTTGCATCTATTTAGGAATAAGTATTGCATCTAGCTTCTGTTTAGATGTGGTTTGGTGTTTTAATTAGTGTTTGTGCCAAGTAGAACCTTTGGGAAGACTTGTATGAAGTTTATGTGGTCTTGCTGTAAAAAACAGAAACTTTAGCGCTCATGAGATTGGCTGTAATTTTTTACTGGAGAGTACTTTTTAGTTGATTATTTTTGCATATGATTAATAGAAAAATTCCTCACGTTTACCAATTTATTTAATTTTTTTGGAGTTACAGAAGTATCCAAAATTTACAGATTACTACAGACTGTTCTGTTTTTGACAGATTCTATTTTTGTGTGTTGTTTGCTTATTTGAATGAATCTATGAGTAGTATCGGGGAGTATGAATCATAGAGAAGTTGTAATACAGTAGGTTTAACACCAATATTAACAAAGAATGAGTTCATTACAGTACATTTGGGTGGTGGTTTGTTTTCTTATTCTAACGGAGCTCACGAGATTTTTGGCTAAGTTTTGTGTTGTGAAGTTTTCAAGTTTTGAGTATGGATTTGATGGACTATGGAACAAAGAGTGGCAAGAGCCTAAGATTGGGAATGCCCAAGGCACCCCAAGGTAAAATTCAAGGACAACCAAAAGCCTAAGCTAGGGGATGCCCCCTCTTTCGTCTTCATCTATCGGTAACTCTACTCGGGACTATATTTTTATTCACCACATGATATGTGTTTTGCTTGGAGCATCATGTATGATTTGAGTCTTTGATTTTTAGTTTCCCACAATCATCCTTGCTGGACACACCTTTTAAGAGAGATAAATATGAATTAGAATTTATTAGAATACTCTATGTGCTTCACTTATATCTTTTGAGCTAGATAGTTTTGCTCTAGTGCTTCACTTATATCTTATAGAGAACGGTGGTGATTTTATTTTGTAGAAATTGTTGATCTCTCATACTTCACTTATATCCTTTTGAGAGTCTTTTAGAACAACATGGTAATGTGCTTTGGTTATAAAACTAGTCCTAATATGATAGGCATCCAAGATGGGTATAGTAAAAACTTTCATATAAAGTGCATTGAATACTATGAGAAGTTTGATACTTGATGATTGTTTAGAGATATGAGGATGGTGATATTAGAGTCATGCTAGTAGAGTAGTTGTGAATTTGATAAATACTTATGTTAAGGTTTGCAAGTCCCGTAGCATGCACGTATGGTAACCGTTGTGTGACAAATTTGAAACATGATGTATTTCACTGAGTGTCATCCTTTGTGTGGAGGTCGGTGTCACGCGATGGTTAACTCCTACCAACCCTTTCGCTCGGAGCATGCGTGTAGTACTTTGTTTTGATGACTTATAGATTTTTGCAATAAGTATGTGAGTTCTTTATGACTAATGGTCAGTCCATGGATTATACACACTCTCACCCTTCCACCATTGCTAGCCTCTCTTGTACCACACAACTTTCGCTGGTACCATACACCCACCATATACCTTCCTCAAAACAGCCACCATACCCACCTATCATGGCATTTCCATAGCCATTCCGAGATATATTGCCATGCAACTTTCCACCGTTTTGTTTGCTATGACACGCTTCATCATTGTCATATTGCCATGCATGATCATGTAGTTGACATCGTATTCGTGGCTAGGCCACCATGCATAATTTTTCATACATGTCACTCTTGATTCATTGCACATCCCGGTACACCACCGGAGGCATTCATATAGAGTCATACTTTGTTCTAGTATCGAGTTGTAAATCAATATAAGTGCGATGATCATCGTTATTAGAGCATTGTCCCAAAGGAAAAAAAAGAAAGAAGGAAAGGCCAAAAAAAGAAAGGACCAAAAAAAGAAAAAAAAGAAAAAAAGAGAAAAAAGAGAAGAATAATAAAAAAGGGGACAATGCTACTATCTTTTTTCACACTTGTGCTTCAAAGTAGCACCATGATCTTCATGATAGAGAGTCTCTTGTTAGGTCACTTTCATATACTAGTGGGAATTTTCATTATAGAACTTGGCTTGTATATTCCAACGATGGGCTTCCTAAAATGCCCTAGGTCTTCATGAGCAAGCAAGTTGGATGCACACCCACTTAGTTTCTTTTGTTGAGCTTTCATACATTTATAACTCTAGTGCATCCGTTGCATGACAATCCCTACTGACTCACATTGATATCTATTGATGGGCATCTCCATAGCCCATCGATACGCCTAGTTCATGTGAGACCATCTTCCTCTTTTTTTCTTCTCCACAACCACCACTCTATTCCACATAGTGCTATGTCCATGGCTCACGCTCATATATTGTGTGAAAGTTGAAAGAGTTTGAAAAAATTAGAGTATGAAACAAGTGCTTGGCTGAAACCGGGGTAGTGCATGATTGGAATATTTTGTGTGACGACGATGGAGCATAGCCTAACTATATGATTTTGTAGGGATGAACTTTCTTTGGCCAAGTTATTTTGAGAAGACATAATTGCTTTGTTAGTATGCTTGAAGTATTATTATTCTTATGTCAATATAGACTTTTGTCTTGAAACTTTCAGATCTGAACATTCATGCCACAATAAATAGAATTACATTGAAAATTATGTTGGTTAGCATTCCACATCAAAATTCTGTTTTTATCATTTACCTACTCGAGGACGAGTAGGAATTAAGCTTGGGGATGCTTGATACGTCTCCAACGTATCTATAATTTTTGATTGTTCCATGTTATTATATATTCTGTTTGGGATGTTTAATGGGCTTTATTATACATTTTTATATTATTTTAGGGACTAATCTACTAACCCAAGGCATAGTGCAAATTGCTGTTTTTTTGCCTGTTTCAGTGTTTCGTAGAAAATGAATATCAAACGGAGTCCAAACGGAATGAAACCTTTGGGAGAGTTATTTTTGGAACCGTATCTTCATAGAAGACTTGGAGTACACGCGAGGGAACGAGAGAGGCGGCCACGAGGGTCCAGGGCGCGCCCAGGGGCGGCAGGCGCGCCCCCACCCTCGTGGGCCCCCTCTGGCTCCCCTGATGCCCTCCTTCCTCCTATATATATATCCATGTACCCTGAAAACATCGAGGCAACAGAGAAAACCCTAATTCCACCGCCGCAACCTTCTATTCCTGTGAGATCCCATCTTGGGGCCTGTTCCGGAGCTCCGCCGGAGGGGGGATCGGTCAGGGAGTGCTTCTACATCAACACCATAGCCTCACCAATGAGTTGTGAGTAGTTTACCATAGACCTTCGGGCCCATAGTTATTAGCTAGATGGCTTCTTCTCTCTTTTTGGATCTCAATACAAAGTTCTCCTCAATCTTCGAGGAGATCTATTCGATGTAATCTTTTTGCGGTGTGTTTGTCGAGATCTGATGAATTGTGGATTTATGATCAAGATTATCTATGAACAATATTTGAATCTTTTCATAAATCTTTTATGTATGATTATAATATCCTTGCAAGTCTCTTCAAATTATTGGTTTGGTTTGGCCTACTAGATCTATAGTTCTTGCAATGGGAGAAGTGCTTGGCTTTGGGTTCAATCTTGCGGTGTCCTTTCCCAGTGACAGCAGGGGCAGCAAGGCACATATTGTATTGTTGCCACCGAGGATAAAAAGATGGTGTTTATGTCATATTGCTTGAGTTTATCCCTCTACATCATGTCATCTTGCTTAAAGCATTATTCTATTCTTATGAACTTAATACTCTAGATGCATGCTTGATAGAGGTCGATGTGTGGAGTAATAGTAGTAGATGCAGAAACATTTTGGTCTACGTGTTACAGTCGTGATGCCTATATATAATGATCATGCCTAGATATTCTCATAACTATGCGCTTTTCTATCGATTGCTCGACAGTAATTTGTTCACCCACCGTAGAATTCTACTTTCTTGAGAGAAGCCACTAGTGAAACCTATGGCCCCCGGGTCTATCTTTATCATATTACTTTCCAGTCAACTAGCCGATTTGTACCGCCGTTGCTTATTTGCTTTATTTACTTTCTGTTCTTATACCAAAAAATACCAAAAATATTATCCTATCCTATCTATCAGATCTCACTTTTGTAAGTGACCGTGAAGGGATTGACAACCCCTTATCACGTTGGCTGCGAAGTTCTTATTTGTTTTTGCGGGTGCGAGGGACTCGCGCGTGGTCTCCTACTGGATTGATACCTTGGTTCGCAAAAACCGAGGGAAATACTTACGCTACAATGCTGCATCACCCTTTCCTCTTCGAGGGAATACAAGGCAAGCTCAAGAAGTAGCAGTACACGTCCTGTCAGTACCCCCATTCCTCGCCAGGAGTGGGCATAGGCCCTCTATGTCGTACTTGCACCAGAGGCCGGCCACGCCGTACTTGCACCGAACGCCCGTCGCACCGTTTGCATGGATCGCGCCGTTCGCCTTATCCGTAGCCCACTCGATGCCAACGCGCTGGTCGGTAGGCTCGACCGCCTCCTTGGCCCAGGTGTTCACCTGGGCGCAGTAGAGGAACATGGCCGTCACATCATTGAGCTGGTGATCTCCGATAAAATAACCAACTCGGAGCTCGAGATCGCACTCCAGATGTACCGCGAGGGTGTCGACCAATTGGACGAACGCCTGCACGAGTTCAGGCAGAGCCAAGAGCTACCGTAGGCAAGGGCTGCTGGTCATGGTCTCATGGACGCGTTTTATTTTGCTGAGTTGTTTCGACGTGGATAGCTATGTATTCACAACAATCATAGTATTGCTTTGTTTCAATGTGTGTACTCTATTTTCCGTTCCTATATGTTCTGCTTCGATGTGTGTATATACGCTTTCCATTCTGTATATGTGGATGATAACATCTAGATTCAAATTAGTATACAAAAATAGATAGAAAATGGAATTCATAATATATATATACACACTATATATTAACTATTCATTAGTTCATCACATAATATATATAATATCATCACATATACGTGATGATACTTAACTACTAGGTACAATGCATAAAATTGAAAATGAACAATACTTAAACTAATAATCCCTCCCGGGGGCAGTACCCCGGCAACCCCTCGCTAGCACCTCCCTGGTGCATGACGTCTTCACAGCGCGGAGGCAGTACTCGGCCTCCTCTGCCTCACAGCGCTTGACGTACCGATCTGCCTCTTGTTGGTGGACGAGCGTGAACGACCTTGCCATTCCAATGGGTGCCCACCGGAGCTCCTCACCGGTGGCACGCTGGACCTTATTGGCCCACCTCCATGTTGCGATGAGGCGCCTAGCGCCTTTGACCTTCCTCGCAAAGTACCCTTCTTCATGCACCTCCTCTGCATGACGACGCGTGAGGGAGTCCTGTGTTCAGGGGTCCTCACACATCTAGGTCAATGAAGCTGGGCCGCACTGGTGGGACGCATAAAGAAGAAGTAGAAGACCTTCCCCCGTATTCGGTCACGACTCCTATGTATGTAGAAAGGCAGGTTATGAGTCCGGATGTGTCAATTACTTCCTCCCCAAGTCACCCTTGTAACCCTAGGTCTCCTCAAGTGTGTATAGAAGCTGAGGGGTTTAGTCTGTAGAGGGATCATCGTCATTACAATATCCCCATTTGCTAGACTTAGGGTTTAGCCATTACGATCTCGTGGTAGATCAACTCTTGTACACATATTCATGCATACTAATATAGCAGGAAGTAGGGTTTTACCTCGATCGAGAGGGCCTAAACCTGGGTAAACATCATGTCTCGTGCCTCTTGTAACCATCGATCTTTAGACGCACAGCTTGGCCCCCCCTACCTGAGATCTGCCGGTTTTGACACTGACAATGGTGATTTCATTGAGAGCTCCGCTGTGCGCTCGCAATGAGCGATCGATGGCACGCCTCGTCATTAACGACGAGGTCACCCTCGGAAACAACTTGGCTATCGTCTAGGTTCTCCAGCTCGACGGGTTCACCATATGCACCCACATGGCCTTGGGGCCGACCACACTCCATGCGGCCGTCGAACATCACCTTTACGCCGATTCCGGCTATTCCGATGACGCGACTTTGGCAGAACTCTCACCCTTAAACGAGCTGCTGGATCGCATCGCCGCCCTGGGGCTCTCATCGCCAGGAGATCGGATCTAACTTAAATCCGGCCAGGATGAGATCGACCCTTCTTCGATTACTCATCAGGTAGCAGCAGTCGAGGACGAAGCCATAGAGACTTCTCCTCTCCAGACGGAGACCGCCACTGTCCAAATCTTTGAACCCATCGAGCCGAACACCTCCTTGTCAGGAGATGCACTATGTTCCTTGAGCTCTGGGACCGAGCTGGACCCGAAGGGCAATCAGACCCCATTGAGTCCGGATTGTCACCAACGGAGGTTGTTAAAACCCCGAACATCACTTTGGGTCGGGATTTAAAATTACCAACACCCACCCACCTTAGGAAAAAATCTTCAAGTAAATTCGGAATTCCGGACATAGATGATCTCACGAACATATAGCAGCAGCCCGGGGAAATGGTCAACCACTTCTGGGCCAGATTCCTACTTGTTAAAAACAAGATCAGGGACTGCTACGACGGCAAAGCGGTCTATTTATTTCACCGCAATTGCACGGACGAGGGAGTCTTGAACGCCCTCAACCGACGCCGTGTTCTGAGTTTCATAGAATTATCGCAGTTAGTACGGAAGTATTGCGCAATGGAAAATACTTGGAAAGCCCAGAATACACCTCTGGAATGGTCCACCTTCGGACAATACGTTTCCAAAGCTAAACGGACTTCCCTAGTTGGTCATCCGATAGCACTCCTATTGGCAAGAAGAACAAGCCTATTTCAAGGCACAGGTCCGTACTAGACAAACTACTCGATACAGCTTGCCAAATACACGCAACACCGGATAATTTCCCAAACCATCGCCTTAGAGCATGCTGGGTACTCCGGCAGGTAGCAAAAAGTGGTACGACACTTCTTGCCATTACCACACCAAGGGAGAATGACAACAATGTCTTCACTGTATTTGAGACGTTCTGCTCAAATAACCGTCACAAGAGAGCAAATCGCGAACTTGCCAAGGTTTACTAAATTAGCTCTGCAAGCCCATGGAGCGACACGGCAATCAATTTTTCTGCTGAAGATGCACCTCGAGTCCGGCCGATCCAAGCATCAACAGCTCTTGTACATGACCCAATAGTACATGGCTTTCGCCTCACTAAAGTACTTATGGACGGAGGAAGCGGACTAAACCTCATATATGAGGAGACGCTTGCAAAAATGCAGGTCGAAAAATCCCGCATTGAGCACACCAACACAACCTTTAAGGGAATTATACCAAGCCGCGAGGCCAAGTGTTCGGGAAGCATTAAGCTCGATGTAGTGTTCGGCTCACCCGACAACTACAGGTCGGAGGAACTACTCTTTCACTTTGTGCCCTTTCACAGCGGATACCACGCCCTTCTAGGACGGGACGCTTTCTCACGCTTTCAAGCTATACCCCATTACAGGTACATGAAGCTTAAAATGCTAGGGCCCAATGGGGTGATCACGATAATAAGTGATCCGGATAGAGCACTCCGCGCCGAAAATAAAACGACATCCCTAGCCTTAGAGGCATTGTCTAAAGCTCTCGCGGCTGAAGAACTAACTACCCTACGATCAAAGGTGGATGCCGACGACATCATCCTCGCCAAAAGATCGAAGTCTACCTCCTTCAAGCCCGCTGACAAAATCATCAAATTCCAAGTGCACCCAACGAACCCTAATAAAACAGCGTCCATCGGGACACAGCTGGATCCGGCGGTAGATAGCGCGTTACGCGCCTTCCTTCGGGAAAATTGGGATATATTCGCCTGGCACCCTTCAGACATGCCGGGAATCCCACGTAGGCTGGCCGAACATAGCCTCAATATTATAAAAGGGTTCAAACCAGTCAAGCAGTCACTGCGACGATTTTCTGAACCCAAAAGATAAGCAACGGGAGAAGAGTTAGCTAAACTATTGGAAGCCGGATTCATCAGAGAAATCAAACATCCGGAATGGCTAGCCAACCTAGTCATGGTACCGAAGAAGGATAAATCCTGGCGCCTCTGTGTCGACTTCACAGACCTGAATAAGGCTTGCCCAAAGGATCCCTTTCCCTTGCCCTGCATTGACCAAATTATCGATACAACAGCCGGACATGACTCGCTGTGCTTCCTTGATGCTTACTCCGGATACCATCAGATAAAGATGAAAGAATCCGATCAGGCCGCAACGACATTCATTACCCCATACGGCCCTTTTTGTTTCAACACTATGCCTTTCGGACTCAAAAACGCTGGCGCCACATATCAACGCATGATTCAAACATGCTTAGAAAAACAAATTGGCAAAACAGTGGAGGCTTATGTCGACGACGTAGTCGTAAAGAGCAAACACGTCGAAACCTTGGTGGATGATCTCCGACTTACGTTTGCCAACCTCCGAGAATATGACATAAGGCTCAATCCGGAAAAGTGTGTCTTCGGTGTTCCAGCCGGAAAGTTATTAGGGTTCATCGTATCCCATAGAGGAATCGAAGCTAACCCAGCCAAAATCCGGGCCCTGTCAGAACTCAAAATACCAACCGATCTGAAGCAAGTGCAAAAACTAGCAGGCTGCATAGCGGCTTTAAGCCGCTTCATCTCCAGGTTAGGAGAAAAGGCATTGCCACTTTACAGATTGCTACGGCATAGTGAGAATTTAGAATGGACAAATGCGGCCACAACCAGATTGGAAGAAATAAAAGCTTTACTAACAAGCAAGCCAATCCTA
This sequence comes from Secale cereale, assembly GCA_902687465.1. NCBI lineage: Eukaryota > Viridiplantae > Streptophyta > Magnoliopsida > Poales > Poaceae > Secale > Secale cereale. The sequence continues at coordinate 802,465,567 of LR738710.1, read as the reverse complement.
GCCGCCCCCGGTGTTGGCGAACCAATGTTGCTGTACATATCAGCCACTCACCAGGTGGTGAGTGCCGTGCTCGTCATCGAACGAGCCGAAGAGGGACATAAATTCCCTGTTCAAAAGCCCGTATACTATGTATCCGAGGTTCTCACACCGTGTAAATCACGGTACCCCCACTATCAAAAAATTGCCTATGCAGTCATCATGTCATCTCAGAAACTCCGGCACTACTTTCAAGAGTGTTCGATCACAGTGGCATCTGAGGTACCACCTAATGATGTTATCAATAATAAATACGCCACGGGACGCGTAGCAAAATGTGCCGGTGTACAAAAAGAGGGGTACACTTTTTGTACCCCTATGACTGTGCACGGGCAGTCTGAGCCACGGTGCCATCACACCAAGCATGGCAAGGGAGGCAAGCTGGGGCAAGACTGAAGCTTGGTGAGGACTGGAGCGACACCAAGAACAAGACCACGAAGAGCAAGGGGACGAAGCGGTTTTCCCCGGCAAGATCCTTGTCGGGGCCGGCTCTGGCAGCCCCGGCAAGACCCTTGCCGCGGTAGCTCGCTCCCCCGCCTACGGAGCGAATCACCCTTGAGTCCGCCACTCCCATGGGGGGAGGATTCGGGAGATGTCCCCGTGGTGGCATGCAGATCTTTGTGAAGACCTTCAAGATCAGATACAAGCTAAGAAGACGACGACCCTTGGCGGGATCCCAGCCAAGGGGAGCCACAAGGCCCCCGGCAAGCACCTTGCCGGGGATGACAGCAGGCGCCACGGCAAGACCCTTGCCGGGGCCCCGGCAAGGCCCTTGCCGAGGACACCCACGGGGCCACCATCAGGCCCGCGCCAACTGGGTCACCACCGAACCACGCAGCTGCCGACCCAACCAGCTGGACAGGCTCCTGCGTGGCAACCCACAGATCTTCATGGAGGCCCGCCGTTGCACCACCTCAGCTGCCTGTCTGCCTACATGGCACCTCAGGCACCGCTGGCCAGGGCGCGTGTCGACACGAGGAGGAGCGGCGACGGACAAGACGGGCGTCTCCCCTCGTCCCCGATAAAGCAAGGACACCTAAGCGGGGCGCATTAAATGCACCTTGTCCTGTAATGCGAGGGATAACCTTGCATCACTGTACCCTTTCCACCTCCTGTGTGCCACTGTGGCGACCCCTTTTCCCTATAAAAGGAGGCCCGAGGCGACCAGGAGAAGGATTCGGATTTTCGGGACCCCTCGCGACTCTTTTGGAGCTCCTCGTTAGTTGAAGAACACCAACATATAATCCACCAAAGCAGGAGTAGGGTTTTACGCATCTTTGCGGCCCGAAGCTGGGTAAAGGAACCATGTCCTGATCGTTAGATCCGCTCTTCTCTCAACCCCGCGCCCCGCAACCGTAGTAGGGATTCTTGTGATCCCATAGGTGTCGATCCAAATACACCGACATCTTTGGCGCGCCAGGTAGGGGGCGCAGTTGTGAGAATCGGCTTTAGCAGTTAGTTCGACGCTTCTCCATCATCATGGCGCCCAAGAAGAAGACGACGGTGGCGGTTGGCTAGTCGGAAGCCGGACAGCCCGTCCCGACACGGGCGAGCAGTGGACCAGTCGCGGAAAGGACTCGGGGCGCTGCTCGCGAACACCAACGCCATCCCGACAGCCGAAGTTTGGGAGGTGGCGATGCCTGTGCGCCTGGTGACAGGCCGCACATCGCCAGTTCTAGAGATGGAACCCGGCCCTCCGCGGGTGGCGCGGGGCCCTCCAAGGCCGCGGCCACACCACCCGAGGACGACGCGAGGCCCTCCAGAACTCCCACGCCGGCGCCAACAGCGTGCTCTTCTCAAGCAGCGCGCGACGAACGGCGTCGTCATCCCAAAGACCCCGGACGTCGCCATGGGAAGAGCCCCGAGGGCCGCTCCCGGGACGTACAAGGCCTGCCCGCTCACCGAAGCACTGGTGGAGACGATAGGCAACCGCGGGATCGTGATGGAGCTCCCCCTGACGCGGTCAGGGGTCAAAGCGCGTCGCGATCCGTGCAGGTTTCGCTACCGCCGACGCGAGCCGAAGCTTTGGCGCGCGCGCAGTTGCTCCTCGACTTTCCTCCCGTTACGGGGAAACTCGACGAATGGAGAGCCACCATCCGAAGCCTTGTCGCAGTCGCCAACAGGACGACCTAAATCCAGCAGAGCTCCCGGGCCGCCGCTCCGATGAGGTCCCACGCACCGTGGGCGGGAGAGCTGGCAGCGCCGTGGCTACGGTGCATTCGCCTCCTCCTCGCCCAGTGCCGCGTGCGTCGACCCGTCGGGACGTCGCGGGCGACGCCATCTCCATCGCGTCGTCCGACCCGCGGACCCGCGGCGACCAGCGTCAAGTTCTTTAGGAGCTAGCCCATGAAGACGCTCGAACCACCATCGAGCGCCGGCGCGAAACGCGCCACCAGTTAGACAGGCGAGCAGGGCTTGCTGCGGACCGCCCGACATCGGAAAGCCCTGGAGGTCTACCTTACGAGGTGGGCTGTCCGGCTTTCACCCGTGAGCTACGGCAGTTCCAGTGGCCCTCTCACCGCACCTTCAAACCTGACGTTGGCGAGAAGTACAACGGCAAGACCCACCCGTCGGAGTTCCTCATCATCTACACCATCGCGATGCAAGCTGCTGGGGCCCGCGACGATAAGGTGCTTGCGAATTACTTTCTGTTAGCTCTTAAACCTAACGCCATGTCGTGGTTGATGCACTTGCCAGTAGACTCTATTTCCTCCTCGTACGACTTGTGCCATGAGTTTGTTGGCACCTTTACCGGAGGCCATCAAGCCCATGGCCAAGCGAGTGACCTGCATGTCATACCCCAGAAAGAAGGCGAGACTCTGCGCAAGTACATACATAGATTCAGCCGGGTACAGTACAATATCCCCGATGTTCACCCTGCCGCCATCATCAGCGCGTTCCACCAGAACATGCGCAACCGCAAGATGCGCGAAGAACTGGTGATGACCAAGGTGAAGGATGTGGCAGAACTTTACGTTCTTGCCACAGATGCGCCCGGGCCAAAGAGGGAAGGAAGTACCCCGGCGAGAGCGCCGGTGCGGAAACCGACTCCTCGGACGAAGATACCGCCGTTCCGGCGAAGAAGGGCCGGAGCCGTAACAAGAAGCGCAAGGGGAAGGCCGTGCTTGCCGTCGAGGGATCCGATGACGCCGGCTTCGCCAAGAAAACCAAGGCGGGTGACCTTGGAGAGGGAAATTGCCGGATGTGTCACCTGCCGGGCCTTGGCGGCCGCCGAGAAGCCGGGAAACTCCAGCAAACGGTACTGCAAGATCCATCGCACCAAGGGCCATGATCTCCAGGACTGCCACCAGGTTGAGCTCCTTGCTGAGAAGCAAAGAGCTGAATACGAGAGGCGGGACAAGGAGAAGGGCCAAGACGACGCTGAAGGATCCAGCAAGAAGCGTGACGGCCAAGTAGGCCGTCGCGGCAAGGAGAAACATCAAGAAAGGCCCGCCCGGGGCCGCGATAGAAGACCTGAGGACGACGATCACGAAGAGGAGGACGAGTCCAGCGGCCAAGAGTTTCAGAAGGCCAGGGACGCCATGTGCGTTGATGGTGGCGCCTCGGTGCATGCTTCTTAGCGCCAGCTTAAACAGTGGGCGCGAGAGATTATTGCAGCAGAGCCGTCACCCAGTGCCCAAAAGCCGCTGAAATGGTCCAACACACCTATCATCTTTGACGCCGAGGATCACCCTGATTGCATTACTGCGGTCGGGTGCTTGCCGTTGTTGGTTTCACCAACAATACGCAACCTCAAGGTGACGAAGATGCTAGTCGATGGCGGGGCCGGCCTAAACCTGCTCTCGCCCACCGTGATCGAGAAGCTACAAGTTCCTGATGGAGACCTCGAGGAGACGGGCACGTTTCAAGGGGTGAGCCCGGGAAGGAGCCAACCAAAGGGGAAAGTCACACTGCTCGTGACTTTTGGAAGTGATCTGAACTACATGACGGAGAGGATCATGTTCGATGTCGCCAGGATCCCCCTGCCTTATAACAGGATCCTTGGACGCCCAGCGCTGGCCAAGTTCATGGCGGCGTCACACTATGCCTACAACACCCTGAAGATGCCAGGGCCCGTGACGATCATCACCATCCCCTCCGACAAGAAAGACGCGCTGATTTGCGCTGACCAATTGTACCAGCAAGCAGTTGCAGCAACTGCCGCTACGGGGGCACTTGCTCCTGCGACTGGAGCCCCGGGAGGGAAGAAGAAGAAGATCGGCGAGACCGCGGGCGCCCACTCCGGCAAGCGCACCTCTTCGGAGTGCTGTGCTCCCGTTGAGGACGTGCCTGAGAGCTCCACCGGAAAGAAGAAGATCGGCGAGACCTCAGACACCCACTCCGGGAAGCACACCTCTTCAGAGTGTCGTGCTCCCGTCGAGGACGTGCCAGAGAGCTCCACCGGCAGAAACAAGAGATCAAGGGCTATGCCGCCAGGAACCAAGAAGGTTTCTGTCAAGGACGACGGCACGGGAGGGGCTTTTACCATAAGCTCCGCCCTTGACAACAAATAGGAAGACGCGCTCGTCAGCTTCCTGCGGGCGAATGTCGACGTGTTTGCCTGGCAAGCATCCGACATCCCCAGCGTTCCCAGGGAGGTCATTGAGCACCACCTTGCTGTCTGCCCTCATGCGCGGCCCGTCAAGCAGAAGGTTAGGAAGCAAGCTTTGGAACGGTAGGAGTTCATCACCGAGGAGATCCGGAAACTGGAAGCTGCGGGTTTGGTGAGAGGAGTGCTCCATCCAACGTGGTTGGCCAATCCAGTGGTAGTGCGCAAGGCAAATGGGAAGTGGAGGCTGTGTATTCATTACACATATATCAATAAAGCTTGTCCCAAGGACCCCTTCCCGTTGCCGCGCATAGACCAGATTGTCGACTCCACGACAGGGTGTGACCTGCTATCATTCCTCGATGCCTACTCCGGCTACCACCAGATCTTCATGGCGAGAGAAGACGAAGAGAAGACAACATTCATCACCCCATGTGGTACGTACTGTTTCGTACGAATGCCTTTCGGGTTGAAGAGTGCTGGCTCGACATTTGCGAGGGCAGTCCAGATTGGTTTTGAACCCCAGCTCCATAGAAATATGGAGGCTTATATGGATGATATAGTGGTCAAAACCAAGGACAGGGCAACCCTTGTACCGGATTTACAAGAAACATTTGTGAACCTGCGCAAGATCAACCTCAAGCTGAACCCTGAGAAGTGCGTTTTCAGCATTCCGTCTGGCAAGCTTCTCGGGTTCTTTGTGTTGCAGCGTGGGATAGAGGCCAATCCGGACAAGATCAAAGCTATAGAGCAGATTGAAGCACCCAAACGGGTCAAGGATGTGCGTTGGCTTGCTGGCTGCGTTGCTGATGGCTTCTCGCCCCTCGTTGGTTACCCCAAGTGGAAGGTTTGAGATGTAGCGTAACGACAAGTTTCCCTTGGCAAGATACCAAGGATCGAATCCCGTGAGACTCCGAGGGTCAACAAGTAGGTGTCAACGCTAACGGCGCCAACTTAGCGGTTGACAGGACCTGCAGACAGATACAAATAACTTTGCTCCCAACGAGTACAGAGAGGTTGTCAATCCCTCCGGCCTTGTCGTTTACAAAGGATCAAACACAAGAGATAATAGTGATAGGTATGACTGCATCTTGGAAATAAGAACAGGAAGTAAATAGCAGGTGTGATCAGTGATGGTAATATGGACCGGGGTCCCATGATGTTCACTAGTGATGTCTCTCTCCCAAAAGACGATAAAACAGCTAAGCGAGGTAAACAAATTACAGCTGGGCAATTGACAGGATTATGTGCGCAAACCAATGCTAACTATTCTGTAAAGAAAGGTAGAGACTCTAAGCATGGGCGGTACGCCAAGGCAAGTAGACCGAAATCCATCTGCATCTACTACTAATCATCCACCTTGAGATATCTATCCAGAACATCTCGCTGGTATTAAGTTGCGAGTCCCACCCAAAGTGTAAACTCAAAGCAACAGACAACTGCATTAAAAGAACTTTGCGTAAAGTAAACAATCCTTGCACCCGCAAGTACAAGCACCGTTGTTTTCCCCCTTGTGGCAACAGCACATCCCCTAGACTCATGTTTCTGTCACTCAAACTAGTCATCGAGGGGCATGAACCCACAATCAAGCATAACGTTCCCTCTTGGAGTTACTACCTACTACTCGGCCAAAGAATAAACAGCAACGGAGAACATGCAAGAATTACTCAAGAACATAAATATAAAAGAGGTGAATCAAATATATTACTCACACACAATCTGAACATAATCTCATAATGCATCGGATCCCAGCAAACTCAGCAGAGCAACAGCATAAAGATTACATATGTGCCTCGATCATGTATGGAAGCTCACGAGGTCTAATCGATGAAGAACAAAGAGGGGAGGAGAACATCACATAGCTACTGGTCATGGACCCATGGTCCAAGGGAGACTACTCACGACTCATCCGGGAAGCGTCCATGGTGGTTGGAGAAGCTCCCGGTGGTGGTTCTCCCCTCCGGCAGGGTGCCGGGAAGAGTTCTCCTGTTGCTCCCGATCTTGGAAGCGCGGCGGCGGCGGAACAGAGACGAGATCGTAAAAAAGGGTTCCCTCCTCGAGGGTTTCGGGACGCGAGCAATATATATGCAAAAGGGGGTCACCAGAGGCGGAGGTGGGGCCCCGGGCGTCCCCCTGGCGCGGCCAGGGGTGGGGCCGCGCCGGGTGGCCGCCTGGGCCACCCCAGGCTCCCCTCTGGCCCTGCTTTGGTTTTTCTTGAAGCTCCCGATACGCTGATTTTTCCTGTATTTTTCCCGGAATTTTTAGGGCACTTTTAATATGGGGGAAACCTGAAATAGAAAAACAACAGAAAACAGGAACTGGCACTGTGGTGCACTGAGTTAATAGGTTAGTCCAAATATGATCAAAAGTGTATGGAAGTGCATAAATATCATAGCAATATCACACAAAAGAGGCATGGAGCAAGCAGAAATTATAGATACGTTTTGGACGTATCAACATCCCCAAGCTTAATTCCTGCTCGTCCTCGAGTAGGTAAATGATAACAAGCATAATTTCTGTGGTGACATGCTATCAACCATATAAGAACTTTTAAGTAAAGCAATCAGGGCACGTAATTCAATTCAAGTCATAACAAACAAGAGTCTATATTAGCATTGTAACAAGCAACATAAGAAAATAAAGGTGCAAGAGCTCTCGCTGTCCGTGACTCGAATGTCTCCAAATGGTGTTTGCGTGCAAGAAAGGGGATAGGGATATATGAGAGAGTAAAACATAGTTTTTGTATTGTTGAGAACTTAATCTACTAAAGTTTCACACTTGGTCTTCTTTGGAATCTTATCTTGACTCATCCCCAGACCGTCAGCCAGGTGCAAGTCAAAATGATCCACTCCCTTTCGATATTTTGAGCACTCATGCAATGGATGAGGGTAAGCAAGAAAGTCGACACTTAGGATGGCAAAGAGAGAAAAATGATAGAGGGGGAAGATAAAAAAAGGTGTGAAAGGCTCACATCAATGAGGACAATCATCGGCGAGAGAAAGCCAAATGATAGATATGATGTGAGGAGTAGGGATTGCCATGCAACGAATGCACATATGAGCTAAGGTAAGCTCTCCAATGGAACTAGTGGGGGTGCATCCAACTTGCTTGCTCTAGAAGACCTAGAGCTCTTTTGAGGAGGCTCATCATTGGAATATACAAGCCAAGTTCTATAGTGTAAAGGTCCCCACATAGCTATATGCATGAATGATAATCTCTATGGAGCACAAGGTATAAGATGGAGTACGAGTGTGGATCTCTCAAAAGAAATAGTAGTGTGCCCCCTTCTCTCTTTTTATTTCTTTTTCTCTCTTTTCTATTTTTTTATTTTTTGTGGCCTCAATGGCTCTTTCTATTTATCTCTCATTTGTCCTCTTTGGGATCTTTTGATTTTGTCCTCTTTGGGATCTTTTGATTTGTCCTCTTTGGGATCTTTTCCTCACTTTAGGGGCAACACTCTATGTATTACAAGAAGTATAGAAGATCTTTCCCACTTTATAAAAGTACTCAACATAAAGAAAATGAAACTATCATGATGTATGCAAATGTATGCCTCTGCCAGTGTAGCAGGATATGCAATGATACCAGCGCGTCATGAAGCAATGATTAGGGCAAGGCCCAACTAGCATGTGGCTCATCGATCAAGCAAAAAGCATGTATGGCATGAAGATCAAGTCATGAGAAGATGGATGTTGCATGGCAATGTATCTCGGAAAGGCTATGGAAATGCCTTAATAGGTAGGTATGGTGGCTGTTTTGAGGAAGGATATAATGAGGCTTATGATGACAGAGCGTATCGTGCCAAGGATTTGGATGCACCGGCGAAGTATGCGCCAACTCTCGAGGTGAAAAAGGGCAATGCACGATACTGAAGAGGCTAGAAAAATATGGTTAGGTGGAAGTGTCAACCTTCGAATACTCACATTAGTCCGAAGAACTCATGCACTTATTATCGGTAACTCTCAATCTAATTAGGAGGTTCACAAAGAGACAAGTACCCGGAGGAGGTGTGTATGGGGGTTTGGTTACCCTTGCGCATCCTTGACCCATGGTACGTGGGTGTACTCTAATATTCGATCCCTCCAAAGATTAGTGATCCATTTAGTAGCTAAAGTTCTCAACTATTTTGTAGGTTTTCGAAAATAAACACGGATTGCCCAAAATACGACATCTATCACTAATAGGCTAAAGCTCTTGACACCAAAAGTTCAGACATTACTCATGGCAATACCTCAAAACTATTGTAAGTTACTACTAAAATTAAATAGCAACCTCAATTACCTACTTTAAGTTAGGACACACAACTCAGTGCAACAGGCAAACTCTCTTAACAAGATAAACATGAAAACTCAAGAGAGTTCAGCAACCAACTAAACAAAAGCTCTTTAAAAAGAAAAGCATGAAAACTAAGAGCTAAACATGACAACAGCTATTGAAAGACAAAGAACATACACATCAAAGATAAGCATGAAAATCCTATGTTGTGTTCTAGGTTGAAGTGGAGCGTGTTTCTCTCCCACACAAAGAAATCTGGGTTCTAACTTGTTATGAACAGCAAGCAAAGCTAAAGAAAACTAAAAAGGAAACTAAGAGCAAGACGCTCCAAGCATAGCACATAACGCATGAAGTGATTAAAATATAGTGGAACGAAAGACGAACTGATAATTGTTGATGGAGAAGGGGATGCATGGGGGCATCCCCAAGCTTAGACGCTTGAGTCTTCTTGAATATTTCTTGGGGGTGCACGGGGGCATCCCCAAGCTTGAGCGTTTGACCCTCCTGAATCTTTTTATCATCTTCCCTCGCACACTTGAAAACTCCCTTCATACATAACTCATCATAATCTGATTAGCGAGGTTAGTACCCATAATAAAATAACTTTTCCCTGCTGGAAATAAGGATAATCTTGAAGAGCTACTGTTTCTCAAGATTGCCAAAAGGTTTTTGCAAAGAAAAAGCAAGCTTAAGGTTTGCAAAACGAAGAAAAGGCAAAACAGGACAGAATCTGTGAAAAACAGACCAGCAGGTAGTAAATATATTTTTCGTGGCACTTCTGCAACTCAAATCAAAAAACTCAGAACAGACGCCCGAAAGCCAATTGTATAGAGCACGCTGTCAAAAAAAATCAGACAAAAAAGATGATCTGGTGATTTTATACGAATTTTTCTGTCCAAGGACAGAATCTGTTTTCTGGACTGCACGTCACAACTTTTGAACTTTCTTGCAATCGGAGGCTAAACTTGGCACAAAGTTGAAAAGAAAAGATACAATGATGATGCTACTGTAGTAACAAACATCAAGACACAACAAAAGCAAAATAAAACCTAATTCTTTGTGGGCTGCCTCCCAAAAGCGCTTTCTTTTATGCCTTTAAGCTAGGCATAATGCAAAGAGAGAAGATCAAGTTTTATCAAGAGTAAAAGAATAGCTAGCCTGTGTAACGGACTCAAAAGGTAACTTAATCTTCTTTCTAGGGAAGTGTTCCATCCCTTTCTTGAGAGGGAATTCGAATTTTATATTCCCCTCTTTCATGTCAATGATAGCACCAACGGTGCGAAGAAAAGGGCGTCCCAAAATAATTGGACAAGAAGGTTCACATTCAATATCCATAATAGTAAAATCAACGGGAACATAATTGTCATTGACAATGATAAGAACATCGTCGATCTTCCCCAAAGGTTTCTTTACAGAAGAATCAACAAGACGAACACCAAAAGAACAAGGATCAAAAGATTTCAATTTAAGCATATCATACATTCTTTTGGGCATAACGGAGGTACTAGCTCCAACATCACATAAAGCATAGCAAGATAAGTTATTCAACTTAATTTTAATCATAGGATCCCAACCATCTTCTAGCTTTCTAGGTATGGAGGCTTCTACCCTAAGCTTCTCCTCCCTAGCTTTGATGAGAGCATTAGTGATATGCTCCGTGAAGGCAAGGTTAAGTGTGCTAGTGTGGGGATCTTTAGCTATTCTTTGTAAAAAGGTGACAACTTCTGAGAAACTACAATTATCAAAATCAATTTTATCATTATTGAGCAGAATTGTAGTGTCATCTTCTTTGTTTGAATTGCTCTCTATTATAAGAGTTTGGATGTCTTCCCAAGTTTGGGGAAGTGTGGGAGCAACTTTAAACAGAGGCTCATACTTTTTTCCTGGAAGACCATGCCATGGGCATAACTCTCCATTAAAACTAACATAATCACAAGGTTTATTACTTTTGTAGATCCCGACAGTGGTGATTGGCGTGATGGAAGAAGGGGTGTACTCCTCCCACTTAGTGTTTTTGGTGGAACCCATAGCAGCAAGCAAGCAAGATAACTGTTTTTGTGATTTTTGGTAAGGGACACTAAAGCAAAAACTGAAAGGTAAAATAACAAGACTAAAAAGCAAAGATAAAAGATAGCGTGCAACTCCCCTATCTTGAAGAGTGGAGTCCCCAACAACGGCGCCAGAAACTTTTGCTTGATGGCTTCTCGCCCCTCGTTGGTTACCCCAAGTGGAAGGTTTGAGATGTAGCGTAACGGCAAGTTTCCCTTGGCAAGATACCAAGGATCGAATCCCGTGAGACTCCGAGGGTCAACAAGTAGGTGTCAACGCTAACGGCGCCAACTTAGCGGTTGACAGGACCTGCACACAGATACAAATAACTTTGCTCCCAACGAGTACAGAGAGGTTGTCAATCCCTCCGGCCTTGTCGTTTACAAAGGATCAAAAACAAGAGATAATAGTGATAGGTATGACTGCATCTTGGAAATAAGAACAGGAAGTAAATAGCAGGTATGATCAGTGATGGTAATATGGACCGGGGTCCCATGGTGTTCACTAGTGATGTCTCTCTCCCAAAAGACGATAAAACAGCTAAGCGAGGTAAACAAATTACAGCTGGGCAATTGATAGGATTATGTGCGCAAACCAATGCTAACTATGCTGTAAAGAAAGGTAGAGGCTCTAAGCATGGGCGGTACGCCAAGGCAAGTAGACCGAAATCCATCTGCATCTACTACTAATCATCCACCTTGAGATATCTATCCAGAACATCTCGCTGGTATTAAGTTGCGAGTCCCACCCAAAGTGTAAACTCAAAGCAACAGACAACTGCATTAAAAGAACTTTGCGTAAAGTAAACAATCCTTGCACCCGCAAGTACAAGCACCGTTGTTTTCCCCCTTGTGGCAACATCACATCCCCTAGACTCATGTTTCTGTCACTCAAACTAGTCATCGAGGGGCATGAACCCACAATCAAGCATAACGTTCCCTCTTGGAGTTACTACCTACTACTCGGCCAAAGCAATAAACAGCAACGGAGAACATGCAAGAATTACTCAAGAACATAAATATAAAAGAGGTGAATCAAATATATTACTCACACACAATCTGAACATAATCTCATAATCCATCGGATCCCAGCAAACTCAGCAGAGCAACAACATAAAGATTACATATGTGCCTCGATCATGTAGGGCAGCTCACGAGGTCTAATCGATGAAGAACAAAGAGGGGAGGAGAACATCACATAGCTACTGGTCATGGACCCATGGTCCAAGGGAGACTACTCACGACTCATCCAGGAAGCGTCCATGGTGATGGAGAAGCTCCCGGTGGTGGTTCTCCCCTCCGGCAGGGTGCCGGGAAGAGTTCTCCTGGTGCTCCCGATCTTGGAAGCGCGGCGGCGGTGGAACAGAGACGAGATCGTAAAAAAGGGTTCCCTCCTCGAGGGTTTCGGGACGCGAGCAATATATATGCAAAAGGGGGTCACCAGAGGCGGAGGTGGGGCCCCAGGCGCCCCCTTGCGCGACCAGGGGTGGGGCCGCGCTGGGTGGCCGCCTGGGCCACCCCAGGCTCCCCTCTGGCCCTGCTTTGGTTTTTCTTGAAGCTCCCGATACGCTGATTTTTCCTGTATTTTTTCCGGAATTTTTAGGGCACTTTTAATATGGGGGAAACCTGAAATAGAAAAACAGCAGAAAACAGGAACTGGCACTGTGGTGCACTGAGTTAATAGGTTAGTCCAAATATGATCAAAAGTGTATGGAAGTGCATAAATATCATAACAATATCACACAAAAGAGGCATGGAGCAAGCAGAAATTATAGATACGTTTTAGACGTATCAGTTGCCGCCATGAGCAGATTCATTTCCAAGTCTGCTGAGCGCGCCCTCCCCTTTTTCAAGATTTTGAAGAAGGCGGGCCCAATGGAGTGGACGCCGGAAGCAGAAGCGACGTTACAGGATCTGAAGAAGTATCTTTCCTCCATGCCAATACTGGTTGCGCCTCGACCACAGGAACCATTGCTGTTATACCTAGCGGCAACAAACCAGGTGGTCAGTGCTGCACTGGTGGCGCAGAGAGAAATCGATGATGAGGTGGTAGCAGCGACGGAACCTGGTGCCACTGGCGTAGAGACGACGCAGGCGATTGGAGTGCAGCCGAAGAAGAAGATGATGCAGCACCCGGTCTACTTCGTTAGCTCCCTCTTGCAGGGGGCTAGGTCAAAGTACTCCGGTGTGCAGAAACTGCTCTTCGGCCTTCTTATGGCCTCGAGGAAGCTGCGTCACTACTTCCAGGCGCACGAGATCACTGTCGTCACTTGCCTTCCTCTGCAATGTTTATTGCACAATCCAGATGCAACGGGAAGGATTGTGGAGTGGGCACTGGAGCTGTCCAGCTTTGGCCTCAAGTTTGAAAGTACCTCGACAATTCAGAGCCGAGTCCTGGCAGAGTTCGTCGCATAATGGACTGCAATGCCTGATGAAGAAGTCCAAGAAACTGCTCTCCCCGGCAAAGAGGCAAGTTGCAACTGGGTCATGTACTTTGATGGCGCTTTCTCTTTACAGGGCGCCGGGGCTGGCGTACTGCTGGTCGCGCCCACCGGAGAGCACCTCAAGTACGTGGTCCAGATGCACTTCCCTAGGGAGGTGTCAACGAACAATACTGCCGAGTACGAGGGGCTGCTTGGCGGTCTTAGGATCGCGGCGGACCTCGGAATCAAGAAGCTCATTGTCAAAGGCGATTCACAGCTTGTCGTCAAACAAGTCAACAAGGATTACCAAAGCCCGTTGATGAAGGCCTACGTCGATGAAGTGAGAAAGTTGGAAGAACGCTTTGATGGTATACAGGCGGAGCACGTTCTCCGAGCGGAGAACGACATCGCCGATTACCTGTGGAAGCGCGCTACTCTCAAGTTACCTGTGGAACCAGATACCTTTGTGCTCCAGCTTTCTTAGCCATCCGTTGATTCATCAACAGAGCAGAACAAGAGGAGGAAGTCAGGGCCCGGCAAGTACTTTCCCGCCGAGCTCCCTGGAGCCGCCGGCAATGATGTTGCCGGGGACACTGAGCCCGCCTCCGGAGGGCTAACTCCGGCGGAGCGTCAAGCTTTTGCCGTCGAGATGGCCACTCCCTTGGAGGAGGAAATGCCTTTAGTCCTCGTCGTCGAGCCCCAGGCTCCAGCGTGGGTGCAGCATACCGTCCGATTCCTTCAGACTGGGGAACTTCCTGAGGAGTAGGAAGAAGCGGAGAAAGTATCCCGTCGGTCCGCCATGTATCAGTTCGTCGATGACGTCCTGTACAGGAGAAGACCGAACGGTGTGAAATTGAAGTGCATCCCTCGAGAGGAAGGACTGGAGCTGTTGGCGGAAATACATGGGGGCATATGTGGATCCCACATAGGGTCAAGAGCCCTTGCCGGCAAGGCATTCCGGCAAGGCTTCTTCTGGCCCACTGCCCTCCAGGATGCGGCGGCGCTGGTCACCAGGTGTGAAGCGTGCCAATTCCATTCGAAGAAACTTCATCAACCAGCTCAAGCCCTTCAAACCATTCCTCTCTCCTGGCCCTTCTCGGTCTGGGGGCTCGACATACTGGGCCCTTTCCCCCGCGCCGTCGGGGGCTTTGAGTACTTGTACGTTGCGATCGACAAGTTCACAAAGTGTCCAGAAGTGGAAGCAGTGAGGAAGGTCACAGCTCAGTCAGCCGTCAAGTTCTTTAAGGGGCTAGTGTGCCATTTTGGTGTACCCAACAGGATTATCACCGACAACGGCACGCAGTTTACAAGCCGCACCTTCATGCAATATACCCAAGACCTCGGCAGAAAAGTCTGTTTCGCTTCCGTTGCTCACCCCCGAAGCAATGGTCAAGCTGAGAGGGCAAATGCTGAAGTGCTGCGAGGATTAAGGACAAAGACCTTTGACAGGCTGCACAAGAGCGGGAGGCGCTGGATTGATGAATTGCCGGCGGTTCTTTGGTCGATCAGGACGACGCCAAATCGAGCCACCGGCCAGACGCCCTTTGCCCTGATATACGGGGCAGAAGCAATTCTCCCCCACGGAACTCATATACGGGTCGCCTCGAGTGCTCGCTTATGATGAGCTTGAGCAAGAGCAATCGCGCCAAGATGACGCGATGCTCCTTGAGGAAGATCGTCTTCGGGCGGCTGTGAGAGCAGCGCGCTACCAGCAAGCCTTGTGCCACTACCATAGCCGCAAGGTTCATGCCCGAAGCTTTGAGGAAGGTGACCTTGTTCTCCGGCGCGTTCAATCGGCCAGGAATACAAACAAGTTGACACTGAAGTGGGAGGGCCCTTATTGGGTAATACGAGTCACCAGGCCTGGCGCAGTCCGCCTGGAGACCGAGGATGCTGTTCTGGTGAGTAACTCCTGGAACATTGAGCATTTTCGCAAGTTTTACCCATAAGGTGCGGCTTGCCGGGCCTCCCGGCAAGCCACCCTTTTGTACAAGCTTTGCCGGCAAGGCATGTATCCCTTTGTACAAAGCCAGGCGCAGATCCTGAGCATAAATAAATGAAGCGCTGGCGCCCTGAGTTTTAGCATGCATGCTGAGTCGAGTCTCGTCCTTGGTTAGGGTTGATAGTGCTTAGCAGCGGCTAACCCCTAGCTTAGAGGTCAAGTCTTTGTCTTTCCTCTGTCTTCCTTGCTTTACAGGACGCACAGGCATCCTTGCCGAGGCCACTTGGAGGGAGGAAAGAAGAACAAATCAGTACTTGGGCCCCGGCAAGCCAGCATTGCCGGGGGCTACAAGATCAAGAATTCGCCCACGGCAGACCAGGGTTGCCGGGGGCTGCAATCTCAGATAAGTCCTTTTTCCCTTGTCATGCATTCTGCTATGGATTGAGGTATGTGAAACCTCGTTCTTTTCCTTGAGCTACCGTGCTCCCATAACTCTAGGTCCTAAGGCTCGTCCCTGGGACCAAGTTTGGTCGTAGTCGCGGCAGCAAAAGGATAAAACGAGGAGCCTATACCCGCTTCATCCCTGCCTCCGCCAAGAGCGTGAGAAAGGTCGAGCGAAGTGGGGAAACGGCAAGGCTTGTTGCCGGGCGAGAAAATGTTCATCTTAAGGATATCAGGGATTTATTCCCTATTGTGGGTGTTTACCTACGAACAAAAAGACCCGGCAGACATTCCTTTTTCATTAAAAACATTCCATTCAGGTACAGTCCATAGGGAATGAGAAACATGAATAAGGGGGATTACAAGTTTTAAACTTTACAGATGCCCGAAGGCTTACAGACTAAAAAGAGATAAGATGCCCGTAATGCCTTTCTTGTCCCTCTCCTCAGGAGGTAGGTCAAGGAGGCGAGAAGGGCAAAAGGGGTGCCTAGGCGAGCTACGGGTGGCAGAAGACAGCAAGAAGGCATCTCGGCGGCCTCCCCAGGGCTGGACGGTGATGACGGCGCTGGAGGCTGAGCTCGAAGACGAGGCAGCATGACGTCAGTAGTAGACGAAGGCGTTGGTGCCCGCGTACTCCGACATGACGACCTTGCCGCCAACCTTCTTCCTCTTCCTCTTCCGCTGCCTCCCTACACCAGCCGCCAAGGAGACGACCCCGAGAAGTCCAAGGAGCCAGCGACGCGGATGATGGGGTCGCCGGTGCCACCAGGAGCGGCGCCCGACACCTAGTCGGACCCGTCATCCTGCAGTCCCCCGCCCTCGTCGTCGCTGTCGCTGTCCTCCTCTTCACTCTCATTCGAGGAGGAGTCTTCGTCGTCAGAGGAGCTCTCCATGCAGCACCTCGCACGAGTTCCGAGGTGCCCGAAGACCTTGACGGAGAGGTGGCCATCCCCCATTAGCTTGAAGTGGAGGGTGACCCCGTCCGTCAGGCTGTGGATGCGGGCGAACCTCTTCCATCCTCGACGAAGATACATCACATGAGGGGAGGGGAAGTCGACGACGGCTCGCGTGCCACTGATACCACAACCCCTCATGTGCAACCGCAGCGACTCCGGCGGGTTCGCCTCCATCTCCCGCGCAAACGGGGTCGGGAGACGAAGGCGACGGCGCGGCGACCCCCGCATCCTAATGAAGAATTCGCAGGGGTCATCTCCAACATGACCTTCCACCGGAGCAGGAGCTCCTGGCAGGGGCGAGGCCGGCGAGCCACCCCGTCTTCCTCTTCCTCGAGCACCCCGGCCTCGCCCACGGCCTCGCCCCCTCCCTCTTCCCCTCGTAGCTGGTTCAGCCACTGCGGGTGCAGGAGAAGGGGGACGCGCTGTCGAGCAGCGACCCTCGCCGCCACCGTTGAGGAGCCGGGGTTTTCCTTCTTCATGTTGGATAGAAGAAAGGAGCGGAAGCTGGAGGAGAAAGAAGATGGAGGAGTGCGGAGCGCCGTCCCCTCCCTCCGCCCCTTATAGAGGGGCGGGGCTGGAGCTCAACCGCCCCGCTCGACCAATCAAGACGCAGGATGCGAGAGGAGCTGGGACCGACCCGCCACCCCAACCAACAACGGCTCGGTTTCCCGCCTCCACCGCTCGCCACCTCGAACGCATGGGAGGCACGTGGCGGACGCACTAGACCGAAGGGACGGGTGAGGCGACCTGTCCCCACCCCGTGATCGTGGGGAGTGGACGCCTAGCAGACCACGCCTCGGCCCCATCCAGTCAGCGGGCCACGCCCCCACACCTCCCCCCATTTATGGGGAAGGCGCGGGCCGCCTCCTTTCGCATTTACTGCAACATGACGCATGCGTGCGGAAACCGTCCCACGCATGCCGCCCACGTCACGCACGCCCCTCCACCCCGCGCCGCGCGCGAGTCGTGGGAGGCGCAGCGCGCGGAAATTTTACCACGGTGAGAACCGCCCCGCCTGCCCGCGCACTGTTCTGGGCCTGGCCCAACGACGTGTCTCGCTTATGTGTGGCCCAGGCCCGGGGGCTCCTGTCGATGTACAAAAAGAGGGGTACACTTTTTGTACCCCTATGACTGTGCACGGGCAGTCTGAGCCACGGTGCCATCACACCAAGCATGGCAAGGGAGGCAAGTCGGGGCAAGACTGAACCTTGGTGAGGACTGGAGCGACACCAAGAACAAGACCATGAAGAGCAAGGGGACGAATCGGTTTTCTCCGGCAAGATCCTGGCCGGGGCCGGCTGTGGCAGCCCTGGCAAGACCCTTGCCGCGGCAGCTCGCCCCCCGCCTACGGAGCGAATCACCCTTGAGTCCGCCACCCCCATGGGGGGAGGATTCGGGAGATGTCCCCGTGGTGGCATGCAGATCTTTGTGAAGACCTTCAAGATTAGATACAAGGTAAGAAGACGACGACCCTTGGCGGGATCCCAGCCAAGGGGAGCCACAAGGCCCCCGGCAAGCACCTTGCCGGGGATGACAGCAGGCGCCGCGGCAAGACCCTTGCCGGGGCCCCGGCAAGGCCCTTGCCGAGGACACCCACGAGGCCACCATCAGGCCCACGCCAATTGGGTCTCCACCGACCTACGCAGCTGCCGACCCAACCAGCTGGACAGGCTCCTTCGTGGCAACCCACAGATCTTCTTGGAGGCCCGCCGTTGCGCCACCTCAGCTGCCTGTCTGCCTACATGGCACCTCAGGCACCGCTGGCCAGGGCGCGTGTCAACACGAGGAGGAGCGGCGACGGACAAGACGGGCATCTCCCCTCGTCCCCGATAAAGCAAGGACACCTAAGCGGGGCGCATTAAATGCACATTGTCCTGTAATGCGAGGGATAACCTCGCATCACTGTACCCTTTCCACCTCGTTAGCTGAAGAACACCAACATATAATCCACCAAAGCAGGAGTAGGGTTTTACGCATCTTTGCGGCCCGAACCTGGGTAAAGGAACCGTGTCCTGATCATTAGATCCGCTCTTCTCTTAATCCCGCGCCCCGCAACCGTAGTAGGGATTCTTGTGATCCCATAGGTGTCGATCCAAATACACCGACAAAATGGGCCATTGAGCTCCTACCGTTCGAAATATCTTACAAGCCACGCCGAAGTATTAGATCCCAGGTGCTGGTCGACTTCATCGCAGAATGGACCGAAGCCAAACTCCCTAAAGAGTACGGCTCATACTCCCACTGGACAATGTACTTCGACAGTTCCAAAATGCTTTCCGGACTGGGGGCCGGTGTAATACTGACATCTCCAACGGGGGATACAGTTCGATACATTTTACAACTTATGTACACGGACTCGAACAACGCGGCCGAATATGAGGCCCTATTGCATGGTCTCCGACTAGCCGTATCCATGGGCATCCAATGCCTCGAGGTACGCGGAGACTCAAACCTCGCCATCTCCCAAATCAACGGGGATTTTGATGCGAAGGATTCAAAAATGGCAGCTTATCGTAATGTCATATTAAAAATGTCAACTCGATTTGAGGGGTTGCAATTCCATGATGTAGACTGGGATAATAACCAGGCAGCCGACGTACTCGCACGCATGGGAGCTAAACGCGACCCCGTCACACCGAACACATTTGTGGAACGGTTGTTTAAGCCATCAGTAACATGGCAAGACGCAAGAGGCGATACGAATACAGATCCGAACACACCCCAGCAGAACCCAATCACGAAGTCATCGGAGAGCCAATCATGGATATAACTCCTTTGGCTCATGATATCATGGCTGTTATAACTCCCCGATGACCAGAATGAGGCCCGCTGTATAGTCCGGCACTCAAAAGCCTACAAAGTTCACGAAGGTGAACTATACAAGAAAAGCACATCTGGTATTCTCCAAAGGTGCATCTCAGAAGTAGAGGGAAGGCGAATTCTCACTGAAATACATGCTGGAATGGGTGGTCACCATGCCGCAGCTAGGGCGCTCGTTGGCAAAGCTTTTCGTGCTGGCTTTTACTGGCCTACTGCCCGAGCAGATGCCCAAACCTTAGTCCAACATTGTGTTGGCTGCCAGCTCTTTGCAAATCAAAGTCACATGCCTCCCACCGCACTGAGAACAATCCCCATTACTTGGCCTTTTGCGGTCTGGGGGCTTGATATGGCCGGACCCCTTAAAGGGGAAAGTCATAAAAGAAAATACTTACTGCTGATGGTGGACAAATTCACTAAATGGATAGAAGCCAAGCCAGTCAAAACAACTGAAGTAGGACCTGTGATAGATTTCATATCCAGCGTAGTACACCATTATGGTGTCCCGCATAGTATTATCACAGCTAATGGCTCCAATTTCACAGCTGACGAGGTAAAAAATTGGTGCGCAAAGTTGGGTATAAAACTCGACTACGCTTCCGTATACCACCCTCAAACAAATGGTCAAGTCGAAAGGGCCAATGGTCTGATTATGAGCGGCATCAAACCCCGACTAGTGCGCTCCCTACAGAAGTCTGATAAACACTGGGTCGAAGAGCTCGACTCCGTAATCTGGGGGCTGCGGACCACGCCCAATCATACGACCGGATATACACCTTTTTTCATGGTGTACGTCGCAGAGGCTGTCCTGCCGTGCGACATTATTCATGACTCACCTAGAGTGCGCATGTACGAGGAAAGATAAGCCGAGCTATATCAGCAGGACGACCTAGATGGACTTGAAGAGGACCGCGATACAGCGCTAGCACGTTCCGCATTTTACCAACAACAGGCTAGGCGATACCAGAGCAGAGAAGTGCGGGCCAAGACATACAACACCGGCGAACTCGTTTTACGCCTACCGGAGATGAAAAAGAACAAGCTCAAACCAAAATGGGAGGGCCCCTTCATTATTGAAGAAGTACTCACCGGTGGAGCCTATCGCCTTCGCAATGCACAGGACAACCGCCTTGAGCCGAACCCTTGGAACGCTGCCAGACTCCGACGATTCTATGGATAGTTCGGTAGCAATTTCTTCCTCCTTATAAGTTAGGTCTTGTGTTTTATTTTCTGGTTTTCCCTCCCTTGCTTCTATTTTCATTTACTTGGCAAGTATTCGGCTCGCCCACACTGCCACAGGACGAGTACGTCCGCACATATACCTGGGGGCTTATGTAACGAAGCCCTTCATCAATAAAGCTTCTTGCTTAAAAATGTCGCCTGTTTTTACAATTCATCCTTGCCATTATATGCACCAATATGACTTAAGTTCTGGCCAAGCTGGGTTGCCTGGCTCCTATGCTTACAAGTACGTTTCCGATTGTTCGGCTAGGGTGTAAAGGGAGCACCTCTGTGATTGTTACAGCCGAGTAATCCGGATATGTACCTCGGACTGGGTGAAGCCGAAAGCTAGCGCTCTTAAGGGAATAATTGGTCGGTGGATACACGACATATCGCATTCTAAAGTGTATTTAAAAAAATCACATGAAATGGCTTCCTACTATCCCCATGATGGGATTGAAAGCCTAGGCCTGCATCTTTATGCACGCCGACCTAGGGAAAAGAATCCCTAACGGAACTATTCTCTCTGGAAGATGTTTCTTATGTTAAATAGTAATATAACATAACTCCCCGAACTCAGTTCGTCTGTTCAAGCAATTATGACCGGATTGCCTGGTTTCCGAACATATCACGTGCTTGTCACAGATATAGTATTCGGAGACACTCCAGCCTTCGGGTTTATGGAGGTCTAAGCAGATGGTTGGCAATGACAAACTTTATACAAATTCGGCCGGAGATAAGTTTGATGGTAAAAGTATATTGATACATAGAATCAAATGACTATTCATTTTCTATTCCCTCTATCAGGCGGTCTAGTACAAAGTCCTGTTGGGACAGCTTAGCAGGTAAACCTACTTGGTCATATACCAAACACAGAGGAATTTCTTGTCCATCAGGCCCTCGAGGCCCCACACGGGCCATGTGATTTGGATCAAGGCGAGTAAAACGCATCTTCACCATAGCCCATGCTTCTCGAGCACCCATGCGGCATGCTGAGGCTTTCCATAGTTCAAAGCGGCGCCGAGCCCCTTTGAACAAGTCCGCCAAGTCCCCCATAGATTCTGGAGGGGAGTCGCCAGGCCATAGAGCTCTGTCCATACTCTTCATGGCCTTCCGAGGCCATTCATGGACCCTGGAAAGCTCCTGCAGCACATCGCCATCAAATCCGGACACCCCGCCTTCAGGCTGACCAGTTAATAAACCTACAGGAAAAGTGTTTATAAGAAATTTTTAAAACTAAGAGACTATAAGGAGAGCTAGGTATAAGAGACATACTAAACATGCCGCTTTTTAGCCTCCGGTTCTCCTCCAAGGCGCTTGAGAGTTGGGCCTTTACACCCTTTAGCTCCTGTATGAGCCTAATATTTATATCCTGCACTTGGTTCCTTTTTCCATCGCCTGCGTTAGTGCACGCTCGCCAGCGGCTTTTTCCTCTTCGGCAAACTTCTTGTCTGCTAAAGCAGCTCTTAGCTCCCTCTCCAGTTGGTCGGTCGATCATGTTGCTGTATTACACATTAGTATATACATCATAGTAATCAGCAGAACTGTCATAGTTCCCGGACACAATTATTCTTACCAACAGCATCCTTTTCGGATTCCTTCGAATTATTCAATTCGGAAAGTTTGGTCCGGCGCCGCTCAAGTTCCTTGGACAAAGAGTTATTCTTTTCTCGAATAACCTATAAAAATGCAACGATCCTCAAATCAGTTGTACCAACTGCCTTAAGTCTAGGGGGCTACTGGCAGGATAATACTCAAATAACAAAAATTTACCTTCATATCCTTTGAAAGCTGATGAGTGGCTCCGGCGAGTCCGTCTTGAGGGACTCGGACATAGGCATCGCCAGAAGTAAGGGCATTGAACACCTCTGGAGAGAAGCCAGGGTCACGCATGGCTGCTTTCCGCCGCCGATGAATCATCGCGACCTCCACTTCAGAATTGGTAGCGGATACTTCACCCGAATCCTCTTGGAGAGGACATTCCAGCACCGAATTAGCATTCACCCTTGACGGTCGTGGTGCCGGAATTGCTGGAACTTGGCCTGCGTCGCCTCCGGAGACAGTCCGGCTTGCATTCCTCCTAAAAGGAATAGATAATGCGGAAAGTTATAATAATGATTTTACCACCCAGCACATGATAAACAAACATACCTCTTTGAAGGTCCGCTGGAGATCGTGGTCCTTTTTCGCTTCAAAACCTCGCACGATGCGGGCGACGCCCTCCGGGTTGGCGGCCTACGCACAGTTCGGCATGAGGAGCGCCGTTCCTGTTTAAACAAAAGAGAATACATCGGGTAAATGCGCACTGGGAATCTACTCTTTGGTGAGATGTACCCTAAATTGCTTACACTATGAAGGAATGAGGCCCGTAATCAGCCACTATAGCCACCAAGGTGCCCCCATGACAGGCTTGATAGAAGACTCCCTCTTCTAACTCTATGCCTACATCCGGATCTTCTTCGTATCCAGGCCCGCTTTTTGGAACGGGTCCTCTGGCTGCGGGGCGGGATTGTTAACCCTCCTTACCACCTTCCTCCACTCCTGTCGGGAGCAACCGAACACATTTCGGTTAAAACCTCATAATTAAAAACATTTAAACAACCAAGAAGAGGAACTTACCCAGTCAGGAAGATTGTACATGGAAAGGGCTTCCCGACATGTTAAACGGATAAAATCCCGCTTCTCTCCCTTATAGAGGCCTTCTAGGATTGCGCCTAGAATGGCTGGGTCGGCTAGATCCAGGCACATGCGGCGCAAGGCATCATTTTGACCCTTATAGTGATACATTGGAAGACCTCTGACTTGGAGCGGCTGCACGCGTTGCTTCATCAAAATGGCCATCACTTTGATTATAGTTAAACCCGAACTGGCACGCAACTTGATCTTGCCGGCCAGTCGGTTAACCTCCGCATTCTCTTCCTCTTAGGGACCCCGGGAATGCCAGTTGAAAAGCTTCTTTGGAGGAGCACTGGAATATGGGGAAAGTCCTTGCCGAACTGGATCCGGCAAAGCGACATCCTCAATGTAAAACCACTACGAGGGCCACTCATCGGATGCCTTCTTCGGAGTACCAGGCAGGTAACCTGTCCCAGCTATATGCCATACTTCGGCACTCCCATCTTCAAATATGGATCCTTCCTCTGATGGAGGAACGAGGCAGAAGTACCTCCTCCATAGCTCAAAGTCGGGCTCGCAGCCCAAAAACAGTTCGCATAAAGCGACAAAACCCGCAATGTGCAGTATTGACGCTGGAGTAAGATTGTGCAGTTGGAGGCTGTAAAACTCCAGGAGTCCCCTAAGAAAGGGTTGGACCGGGAACCCCACACCTCTTAGAAGGTAGGGGACTAAACATACCCGCTCTCCCTTGGAGGGGTTGGGGAAGCACTCCGCCAAGGCTTGGTTGTCGACGGACGTTAGTACGGCCCGGATGGGGACTGGATCCTCCGGAGGGAGATACCCCTGCGATTGCAGTGTTCACAGATGCGCATGGTACATGGAGCAGCTCTTCCAATCTCCTACGCTAGGGCCATGAGGGCGAGAGGAGGAGCTCGGAACACTGGCCATATCTGAAGATTTTTTGCAGGCACTAGGGATTTCTTCCGCGTGGAATGAGATGGAGAAACGATTGAATCTATTCTCTTATATAGACGTTTTCTCCGAACAGTCAGGGGGATATTTGCAAAAAGACACCCAGACGGTTCGCATTCATTGGACACGTGGAAGCCAAGGCGACGGCGACGAGGAACCGATAGGTTATAATATTTAAAGAAGCCGAACTATCATCCAGAAGGACTCACCTTGCAAGATCGAAAACATGAAGCCGGATACAATCTCGTCCTTGAAGGCAAGTCCGAGGGCTACTGAGGGAGTCCTGTGTTCAGGGGTCCTCACGCATCTAGGTCAATGAAGTTGGGCTGGACTGGTGGGCCGCATAAAGAAGTAGCAGAAGACTTTCCCCCGTATTCGGTCACGACTCCTATGTACGTAGAAAGGCAGGTTATGAGTCCGGATGTGTCAATTACTTCCTCCCCAAGTCACCCTTGTAACCCTAGGTCTCCTCAAGCGTGTATATAAGCTGAGGGGTTTAGTCTGTAGAGGGATCATCGTCACTACAACATCCCCATTGGCTAGACTTAGGGTTTAGCCATTACGATCTCGTGGTAGATCAACTCTTGTACACATATTCATCCATACTAATATAGCAGGAAGTAGGGTTTTACCTCGATCGAGAGGGCCTGAACCTTGGTAAACATCGTGTCCCCTGCCTCCTATAACCATTGATCTTCAGACACACAACTTGCCCCCCCCCTTACCCGAGATTTGCCGGTTTTGACACCGACAACGCGACCGCCCCCAAAGCTCCACTGCCTCCTTTTTCCAGGCGACATCACGGGCTTCACAGGCCTCCTGGTACCTGGCTTCCTCCTCCGCCATCTCCTTCTTGAATGCAACTCGCTTGGCTTTCTCAGCCGGCGGTAGCGACTTCCACAGACAAAGATTGTACTGGCCCCAAAACCAATCCAAAGTTGGGGGGTCCGGCGCAACCTCGTCCAGCGGCGCATAGGGATCCTGATCGCTACTCTTCGAGTGAGCGTCCTCGATGGGCAGCGACTCCTCGTCGGTGCGTGGGCAGGCCGGCGGCGCCATGGCAAAGGTTTGAGAGAGAGAGAGAGAGAGGGCGAGCGTGGGGAGGATGTATATGAGAATGCATGCAGGATGATGTGAGCAAGGTAGTATTTATTGGCGGTCGGAATCTAGATCGACGGGAACAGTACACATGCCGGTCACTGGAATTTACGAGTACTGTAGTTTGAATTGTGCATGATTCCCGCATTAAAATATGTGTGTGAACATAATAGCTGACAGTTTCCAATACAGAATCGTGTCAGATTAATAACCCCCGCGGGCCCCGCCATTCACCTTCCAAACCTTGAGGCATGAAATAGAGTGCCAATCGTGTGGGGGGCGGTAGTCCTGCCAGATCTTTACATTTTATTTTTTGAACACCAGATATTTACATCGTCTGATGATTTTTTAACTCGCACACAAGTACACACAAATATAATTTTTTTAAACCGTTATGGTTAACCGTTGGATGTAGATGTAGTTCAATTTTGAATTACGGTTATTAAATCACTAGAAAATCACTTAAATGTCTTTAAAAAGGTGAAATGACCCCTAGAAATTTCCAAATTTTCACATGACAGTTGTAGTAGTGCACGTGAAACATAGAAAAAAATTGAAGGCCTTAAGAGGACGCTATCTCCCGTTCAACATCAAACATGCATTGTTCCCTCTCGGAACCAAGAGCCTTCTAGTGAGTTGCTCCGGTTTGTGAGGGATGTGTATCCAAACTTTCGTCAAAGAGGCTTATTTTTTTACCACATCATGTTGGTGGCATGACATTACATCAAGCAAGGTTTCATGTTTTTTTGATCATTTTTTATTTTTTTACAATTGGAATGCTATGGCACTCCATGCATGTACATGTGTCCATTGTGAGACCAATATGTTTAAAAATTCCATCTAATTTACTGCACATGGAATTAAGTCACACACAAGTACGCAAATATGATTTTCAAACCGTTATGGTTAGCCATTGCATGTAGATGTAGTTCAAATTTGAATTACAGTCATTAAATGCCTAGAAAATAACTTAAATGTCTTTAAAAGGTCAAATGACCTTTGAAATTTTCCAAATGTTCACATGACAGTTGTATTAGTGCACATTAAACGTAGAAAAAAATTGAAGGCCATAAGAGGAAGCTATTTCCCGTTCATCATCAAATATTCATTGTTCCCTCTCGGAACCATGAGCCTTCTAGTGAGTTGCTCTAGTTTGTGAGGATGTGTGTCCAAACTTTCGTCAAACAGGCCAATTTTTTTACCACATCATCTTGGTGGCATGACATTACATCAAGCAAGGTTTCATGTTTTTCTGGTCAGTTTTTAATTTTTTGGAATTAAAATGCCATGTCACTCCATGCATGTACATGTGTCCATGCTGTGAGACCAATATGTTTGAAAATTCCTTCTAATTTACTGCACATGGAATTAACTCACACACAAGTACACAAATATGATTTTTCAAACCATTATGGTTAGCCGTTGCATGTAGATGTAGTTCAAATTTGAATTACGATCATTTGACTAGAAAATCACTTAAATGTCTTTAAAAGGTCAAATGACCCCTGAAAATTTCCAAATTTTCACATGACAGTTGTATTAGTGCACGTTAAATGTAGAAAAAAATTGAAGGCTGTAAGGGGAAGCTATCTCCTGTTCGTCATCAAGCATGCATTGTTCCCTCTCGGAACCACGAGCCTTCTAGTGAGTTGATTCGGTTTGTGATGGGTGTGTGTCCAAACTTTCGTCAAACATGCCAAATTTTTTACCGCATCATCTTGGTGGTGGCATGACATTACATCAAGCAAGGTTTCATGTTTTTCTGATCCTTTTTAAAAAAAATTGAATTTAAATGCCTGGCACTCCATGCTTAATTGTGTCATAGCCGTTAGACCAATATGTTTGAAAATTCCTTCCAATTTACTGCACATGGAATTAAATCGCACACAAGTACACAAATATGACTTTTCAAACCGCTATGGTTAGCTGTTGCATGTACATCTAGTTCAAGTTTAAATTGCGGTCATTAAATGACTAGAAAATCACTTAAATGTCTTAAAAGGTCAAATGACCCCTGGAATTTTCCAAAATTTGACATGAAAGTTGTATTAGTACTACAAATTTTCGCGTACATTTAAAACACTATCCGTTTCCACTTTATTCAAAATTCATCTTTCATAGCTAATAAAAAATATCCACAACATAACACACGTTTTTTTGTAGGAACCATATGCGATGAAAATTGATGGGTCTATTTAAGTCTTCCTCCTTAAGCTTCGCCGGCTCGTGTGCTCCAGTGCCGGCAACCCCCTAATCCACGAATCCCGATCCCCATTCTGGTGCCCCCTTCTTGCAAAGATGACACCGTGGAAACGATTCGTGAAGGCCCGTACGATGGCCGCGTCCTCCCCGAGCGCCGCCGCCTACATCGAGAGCGCGGCCGCCTACGCCGAGAGTGCCGCCGCATCCGCATTGAGCGCGGTCGCATCCGCCGAGAGGGCGACTGTGATAGCCGACAGGGTAGCTGCAGCCGCCGAGACGGCTGCTGATGCCACTGCAACGATGGCTGCAAACGCCAAGAGCGCTCGAGCTGCCGTTCGTGTTGCCGATGTCGCCCTGGCCTGGGTCAAGGCCATCCACGCCAAGATCAAGGACGCACACGCCAAGATATTCTAGGCCACCTCGAAACCAGCATGCAACCCATGTCCGAAAGGGCGGCGGTGGCCATGGAGCACCTGCTTCCTCATGAGATCGCCGAGCGGGAGCTGGAGATGCTGGAGGTGGCGGAGATCGAGGAGCGCCGAGAGGAGGAGTTGCGCGTGGCTGAGGTCGAGGTAGAGAAGGGTCTGTCCGTCGAGGAATCGATGGTGGATTACGAATGCGAGCTCTGGCGCAACCACTACTACGAGTACTACAACAATGAGGGTGTCGGTGAGGACGAGGATGAGGATGAGGACGAGGACGCTGTGAACTTCAGCAGGTGTCGTGGATTTAGCACGGCAGATGTCCTGGTGAACGGACTTAGTCGTGAGGCCATCACCCGGGTTAGCTTAAATGGGTTAAAACAGACAAAGGACACAAGGAGTTTTATACTAGTTCGGCCCCTTCGATGAAGGTAAAAGCCTACGTCTAGTTTGGTGTGGTATTGCTTGGGCTTCAATGACCAGGGAGCGAATCCGCTTTGCCTGTGTCTCGAGCTGTTGTTTCTTGTCCTGAACCGTCACCGGGTCGTCCCTTTATATAGGAGGCGACGCCCGGTCCGGTTTACAGAGTCCCGAGGCCGCCTCATAAACGTGTCCGCCTCGGTCTCTACTCTTTCTATCTTACATCCCAAGTTACATGGTACGACGGTTTACAGACCATGGGCCTTATACATAGGCCCTAAACCTCTGTGGGCTATAACTCCCTGTTAGATACTCTACTGGGTATCTGATGATATAACCTTACCAGCGTAATCCAGACCCTCCTGGCCGGTTTATACCCGATAGTCATATCCCTGACATTAGGCCCCAGACTGATTTGAACTTTTTCATGTCAGTCTTCAAAGTCTTGTACGAATTTCCCTTTCTGCAACTCTTGTATGCTTCATAAACCGGCCATTATGTCATCTCCTGGAATCGCTTCAATCTGTCGTGACATCATCTGCGCATTTAACACCCACATCTGTTGGTTACCTTTCTTTATTGCCGCTCCGAAGATCGAGGCGACAACTCAATCTATATCCGATTTCCGGCCTCCTCAATTCCTGCGCTTGCCGTTTTTATCTCTTTGGCCTATAAATACAACCGAGGCCCATCTCTTTTCCCCTTCGATTTCGTCTTCCTTCGTCTCCAGCACTCGAGCTTCCGCTGCCGTCCTTCGAGCTCGCCGTCGTCAGCAAGCCTGGCCGCTGCATCGACCTGAACGCGTCCAGAAAACTTCACCGCTGTCCTTTGCTTCCTCAGGTACGTTGTCTTCTTCCCCATAGATCTCAGTTCTAGGGTTTCTTTGTAGCTCGCCGCGAACCCTCGTTCTTCATAGTTCATCGCCGTAGGTTGATTTTAGTTGTAGATGTAAAACTTGTTAGGTCTACCCTCGTTCGTGCACTTTCGCTCCATCGCCATAACTTTAGTTTCTCCCACACTACTAGTTTGGATTGAATCTGTAAAAAACTTCCGCTGCCTTCACTGAATATAACTTGAATTGTTCTGTCTTTTTCCTGCGCTGTAGATCCATGTTTCACCTCTGCTTCATGTGAAAGCTTTTTCTCACGCTTTAGATCTGCTGCTCATCTACTTATGTTACCGGTTTAATCATAGCCTGCTTCTCATATGCCTGCACTGACGGTTTAGATGTAAACATGTATTCCATAATTGACGGTTTAACTTCTTCTTTCTATCATCATAAACCGGTGGCTGTCTTGTGCACCCCCAATCCGGATTAGGGGGTACCATTAGTCCCTTGCTTAAACCGTCGATTAGGTCAATACTCTCACAGAACACTCCGGTTTACATTAAGTAGATTTGTAAACCGGGTCTTGTTTTATATTTTTCAACACTCCTGCATTGGAAAAGATGGCAAAACAGTTCATCGCTTGCAATTGGGTTCCTTCCCAGATCACTGAGGACGACCTAGTAAAGGCGGCCTCAATTGGCATGCTGGGTCCTAAAGAGGTTCTGCACTGGCGGGCCCTTGGAAAGGAATGTCCTCCTACACCCAAGGAAGGAGAAATCCTCGATTTCTTTGATCATCTGGCCCGGGGCTTTAGTCCGCCCGGTTCAAAGTTCTTCCGCGATGTCCTAGCCAATTTCCAAATCCATCCACCGGACATAGGTCCCAATTCCATATCCAACATATGCAACTTCCAAGTCTTTTCAGAGGCATATCTTCAAGAGGAGCCATCCGTGGAGCTGTTCCGGGATTTCTTCCACCTGAACCGCCAAACTGAGTTTTCTGACGGGCCTCAAACCGAACTTGGTGGTGTGAGCATCCAAAAGAGGAAGGATGTAAGCTTTCCTCACGCCGCTCTTCACAGCCACCCCAAAGAATGGAACCAGACTTGGTTCTATTGTAAAGATACTTCACCTGAAGGAGAAAATCCGCTGCCGGGTTACCGCGCTTATCGCCTGGCGCCAAGTCATCCTTTGCCACAGCGTCTAAGCGCCCAAAACTGGGCTCGCTACGCCCCTCAACTTTCCAAGCTCAGGGCTTTCGTGGCTAACGGTTTAACCGAGGTTGACTTTGTCCGATGTTGGCTCTCTTGGAGCATTCTTCCATTAAACCGGCGCTCAAGCTTAATGTGTGAATATACTAGTAAACCGGAAGATCCTCATCGTCATACCAAAATAGTACTTCCTGACAACGAAGTTACTGAATCCGCAAAGAAGATGCTGAATATCTCTCTGGAGGACTGTAGCCGGGAATATCCCTCTGGAGGACTGCAGCCGGACCGGTTTAGGTCCTTTCTGCACAGACAACCGACCACCGCCGGTAAGACTCTTCTGTCCCTTTCTTTTCACTTTAATCCGTTCACATCAGTTGTCTTCAATATGTTATTATTCCTTTATGCAGGCCAACGATCCTTTCTGGAAGAAGAAAGCTCAAGATAAACCGGCGAAGCCAACACGCAGGAAAACCTTTGCCGTAAAGAAGAAGAAAGCCGCTGTCGCTTCCGGTTCAAACCCTGAAGAAGATGATCCGGCTTCTGAGGTACTGCTTGACTCTTATGTCCTTTGATCTCCCTTTTTCTGAATTTATGTTAATAATGCCTTTTCTTAGGACCTGGCGGAGGGAAGTAAAGCGGATGGAGTTGAGGTAATTTCTCTCTCATCTGATTCAGAACCGTTGCCATCCAAGATTCACCGGGTATCCCGGAAGTATCCATTTTCTCACCCTTATGCTCAATTGGATCCCAACTTTCTTTTGAAGAAACAGCATCATGAAGCTCGCCGGACCACGCGCCATAGTGGCCACGTGGTTGAATCGTCCGGGATACCCCTCACGCCAGCTCACAGACGCCGCTCAGAGGTTTTGCTCACTCCAACCCTTCTTCATCCAAAAGCAGGCCTTATTCGCAAACCTCTTAAACCGTCTGATCCCAACTACCAGGAAGCTCCTCTATCTTCTTCCGGCGAGTCGATTTCTACTCAAGTCCCAGTGCTTAAGACTGTTCCTGGGTAAGTCATCTTTCCAAACATCCGGTTTACCTTTCCGTTTTAACTTTTGTGATTCTCATTGCTCCTTTAACCTTTATCAACATGCCCAAGCCTAGCAAAAAGGCAAAATTAAATAAACCGGCTGCCGAACACACTACCACTGAACCGACCGAGGATCCTGAAGCGGCCCACCCTCCAGAGGAGAATGTTGAAGTTTAGCATGATGATCCCACCCCGATGGATCATGAAGATCTTGCTGCTCTGGGGGGTGATGTTATGGAGAACATGGCTGAACCGGCAAGCCTTGTCCGGGTTAGTCCTCCTC
The DNA here is from genome assembly GCA_902687465.1 of Secale cereale. Classification (NCBI taxonomy): domain Eukaryota; kingdom Viridiplantae; phylum Streptophyta; class Magnoliopsida; order Poales; family Poaceae; genus Secale; species Secale cereale. The sequence continues at coordinate 802,433,774 of LR738710.1, read as the reverse complement.
AGGCTAGCCCGACTCCTGTTAGTCCGGCGCGTACTGCTGATCCCCTCCAGCCAACCGCTACCTCGACGGAAGATGTTGAAATAACTGGGATATGATTCTCTGCTCCCACAGAGCCTGTTTCCTTGGCTAGGCATACTGTCAAGGAGGAAAAACTTCAGGAAGATAAAGGCAAGTGGAGCACAGACTTGTCAAGTTATGCTCAGCTTAGTGCCCAGGAGCTCCATTCTGGGTATCTGAACCGGCTCTTCACCAGCCGTGACTATGAAGCCGGCTTAGTCAACATGATGAAAGATAAATATGAGGTAACTTTCTTTCCTTTTGCCTTTCGTTTCTGCTTTGTATTCTACAATCATACCTTTAGGCCATAGTATCCCCCAAGTGCCGGTTTACTTCACTGTAGGTGAACCAGGACTTCTCTTATGTTTGAGAATGAACTTACATTAGCCCCGAAGTGCCAAGGGCATAACTTGTTTATGTGCTTGGGACTTGTCTGAAAAGTTGCTTTCTTTACTTCAATTGTACATTAGCCCCCAAGTGTCAAGTGCATAACCTGTTATGTGCTTGAGACTTTGAAAAAAACTGTCCTTCTAATACTTTCCTTTTCCTGCAGGCTGACTTGAACCGGAGAGCTTCGGAGGCAACTGAGCTCCGGAATAGCTTGGCTTTCCATGAAACTGCCTCAACCAAAACTAAGGAAGAACTTGTTCTTGCTTTAGCTAACATGGAAAAGCTCAAGAAGGATTTTGAAGCAGAGCGGTCTACCTGGGAGGTGCAAAGGGCTGCTCTAGAAAATAGAGCAAAAGATGCTGAAGATGCTCTTAATCCGGTGACGCAAGAACTATCGGGGTTGAAACAACAAATAGATGGCATGACATCCGCAATCTTCGGTGAGTACCTGTCTTCGTATGTTTGCACCCTTGCAATCTTTATTCCGCTCCGGTTTAACTCGCCGATTGCATATAGGGAGGCGCATAACTCATCTTGGAGATGATGTTCGGAAGAAACTCAAGGCTGCTTATACCCTGGTGGAGCAGCTCTACTCCGGTGCTAGGGCTATCAGTGCCATGTCGCATAACAAACCGGCGCCGACCACCATCCAAGCCACTCTGGAAAAGTTATCTGTCTTGCCTTCTCGACTCGTTTAGGTAAAGAAATCTGCGGCACGAGCTGGTTCTCTTATGGTGTTAACCCGGGCCAAAGCATGGGTCCTCGATTTTGATCCGACAGAGGCCATGAATGGTTACCCCAGCATGAAAGAGGACGGGTCGGCCTTCTCTTCTGAAGATCTCTGTTCTTTAACCAAGGACATGCGCCCTCTTGCCAGTAAGCTTGCTGACGAAGCAGATTTAACAAGGTATCATCCGGCTTACGATCTAGAGAATTCGCGGGTGGAGCGACCGGTTTACGACACCGAAAATCTGATCCCACCAGTTCGTAAGCACACCTTCGCTCCAGACATTGATCCGTCAGATCTTATAAACAATGAAGTATATTTTCGTGCCCTCGCCAAGATTGACTGGAGCGCTCCTGATTTCCAGCAGCTGCCAGAAGTCGACGAAGACCCGGAGCAAGCTGACCCTCAGCCGTCGTAGCGTGGTGAAGAAGAATCGTAAACCGTCCGGTTTAACTTTTAATTGCTGAATACTTTGTAAGAAACTTCGATCCATTTGGGCCTTCAAGTGCCTTGTAATAGAACTGTTAAGATATTGCCTTTGTCCCACTATCATGGTATTATTTTGATTGGCACTCCCCAATTTATCGTCTGTTTGCAATGCTCCAACAATTTATCTTACCTGTATCTGCATGAACAATGCTAAAAGATGTCCTGGCGGTTTACCACCGGACGGATTATACTGCCCTGATACATGTTTCAAATATATAGCTTGAACTACATATAAAACATAAACACATCCCATACCTGTGATTAAGTGTGCTTGCAGACCTTAAATCGGTGGGAATATCGTAAAATGAGAGTGCTAAGGAAACCCTTGTCTCTCTTGTTGGCTTAGTATGATAGCCGATCCGGTTTTATGATGAAGACCGGTTTGACTCTCGCTGGTGTTCATGACCCAGACTTTTAACTCTGTATACATATTGGCAACCTTGTAGTTGTCCAGTCTCGCATCAATGGACTTGGTTAAAAACCCAATGACCTTGAAGATAAAGATTTGTGAAATCATAAAAAATAAAAATAAAAATAAGGTTTTTTGAGCAAATAAGACCATGTACTCGAGGCTTTTTACGAGCTGCCAGGCTCCAAATTCGAGGCTTTTTATGAGCTGCCAGGCTACTGTCATTAACCATTTTAGCAAAGCCTGTCAAGATGCTCTGCAATCCTTAACCAAATCATCGATGACAAGTTACCCAATGTTTCAAAATCTCGTAAAGATTTTGTCTTTAGGTAATCAACTCGATGATCGTCAATTTAACGTGGCCAAGTTCAGGGTCCCGAAGGATTGACTTGTGGCAGGTTCGACGGGTCATACAAGGTTTACCTGGACGGCGTGATTTACTTGATGCAGGCAGGTTAATCCAGGGTTTTAGGTGCATGCACTGGGCTTCCAAGCCATGTTCACTACAAGGGTATTCAACTCGATGCGAGCCCCCAGGTAGTGTGTGAGCCGTTTGCTCATTGGGGCATATGTTTGAGCTGGGTTAGGCACCAAAACTCTCTTTTACCCCTCATCATCATGTGGAAATTGCCGAAGCAACCAGAGCAGTGCTCTTATGATGGGCTTCATACCACCGCCGGCTTAAGAGATCATGGGAAAAACTTCCTTGCCCGCGGAAGCCCCCATGTGGCTCTTGTTCATATAGATAAGATGGCTGATTCCTTGATGTGTCAAGGCCGCCGGTTTAGGAGGCCATGGAAAGCTTCTGTGGAAACTCCCATGTGATACTCCTTTGTGAAAAACACGGCTGATTCCTTGATTCTATCAAGGGCACCGGTTTAAGAAGCCATGGAAGGTTTCTTTTGAAGCCCCCCATGTGATACTCTTTTGCGAAGAAAATGGCTGATTCCCCGGTGTACCGGGGGCGCCGGTTTATTTTATTAATCATAATATATACATTGTACATAGAGCGGAGCCAATGGCTCAAGTATAGTAAGGTCGAAGAAGAGCGATGTTCCACGGCCGCTTGGTCTCCTCCTCTGCCGTACGTGAGTCCTTATTTTCTCGAACGTCGACAAGGTAGTATGATCCGTTGTGTAGGTTTTTGCTGACCACAAAGGGCCCTTCCCACGGCGGGGATAGATTGTGCATATTTGTCTGGTCCTGGATGAGCCGGAGCACCAGATCTCCCTCCTAGAACGTCCTGGTCTTAACCCGGCGGCTGTGGTACCGGCGCAGGTCTTGCTGATAAATCGTTGATTGCGCTGCGGCCGTGTCCCGTTCCTCATCCAGCCGGTCCAAGCTATCTTGTCTTGCTTGTTCATTATCCGCTTCAATGTAAGCCGCCACCCGTGGTGAGTCATGCCGGATATCACTAGGGAGGACCGCTTCAGTACCGTACACCATGAAGAAAGGCGTGTACCCTGTAGATCTGTTAGGCGTAGTGTTGATGCTCCATAAGACAGAAGGCAACTCATCTACCCAGCAACCCGGTGTTCTCTGCAAAGGAACCATAAGCCGGGGCTTGATGCCTCTCAAATCTCTTGGTTGGCTCTCTCACCTTGGCCATTGGACTGAGGGTGAGCCACTGATGATACATCCATGCGAATATGTTCTCTTTGACAGAACTCCTCCATATCCCCTTTGGATAGGTTGGGGACATTATCAGTTATAATGATGTGTGAAAAGCCAAACCAGAAAATCACCTTTTTGATGAACTGAACCGCTGTTGCCGCATCACACTTACTGACAGGCTCTGCTTCAACCCACTTTGTAAACTTGTCCACTGCTACCAACAGGCGGGTTTTCTTATCTTGGGATCTTTTAAAGGGTCCAACCATATCAAGCCCCCAAGTCGCAAATGGCCAAGTGATTGGAATCATCCACAACTCCTGCGTCGGTACATGAGCACGCCGCGAAAATTTCTGGCAAGCGTCACATTTTCTGACCAAGTCCTCTGCGTCGGCGTGAGCCATCAGCCAGTAGAACCCATGACGAAAAGCTTTAGCTACCAAGGACTTTGAACCGGCGTGATGACCACAATCCCCTTGCAGAATCTCGCAGCCTTCCTCTGATGATACACACCGCTGAAATGCTCCAGAAACACTGCGGTGATGAAGTTCTCCATTGATGATAGTCATAGATTTAGACCGCCGGATTATCTTCCGGGCCTCAACTTCGTCCTCTGGTTACTCACCTCGGCTCATGTACGCCAAATAAGGGAGTGTCCAATCCGTAATGACATGAAGTGCTGCGACCAACTGTGCTTCCGGATCTGGAACAACCAAGTCCTCCTCTGAAGGTATCTGCACTGACGGACTATGTAATTCATCCAAGAAAGTATTAGGTGGAACCGGTTTACGCTGAGAACCTAGCCGGCTTAACGCATCGGCTGCTTCATTTTTCCGCCGGTCTATGTGATCCATCTGACATCCCTTGAAATATCCTGCGATTGCATCCACTTCTCGTCGATAGGCTGCCATGAGCGGATCCTTATAGTCCCACTTACCAGATACTTGTTGCGCCACCAGATCTGAGTCACCAAAACACTTAAACCGGCTCAAGTTCATCTCTTTGGCCATCCGCAAACCATGGAGGAGAGCTTCATACTCAGCAGCATTGTTAGTACAAGGGAACATTAAACGGAGGGCGTAACAGAACTTATCACCTCGCGGGGAAGTTAACACGACTCCAGCCCCCGAGCCCTCCAATTGCTTTGAACCGTCAAAGTGAATTGTCCAGTATGTATGATCCGGCTTCTCCTCAGGTGCTTGCAATTCTGTCCAATCATTAATGAAATCCACAAGTTCTTGGGATTTTATAGCAGTGCGGGGCACATACTTTAATCCGTGCGGGCTAAGTTCAATGGCCCACTTTGCCACTCTGCCAGTGAATTCTCTGTTCTGGATTATATCCCCTAACGGAGCTGAACTGACAACAGTGACTGGGTGGCCCTGGAAATAGTGCTTCAACTTTTGGTTTGCCATGAACACGCCATATACCAATTTCTGCGAGTGTGTATATCTTTGTTTCGACTCAATGAGCACCTCACTGATGTAATAAACCGGACGTTGAAATGGATATTCTTTGCCTGCCTCCTTGCGCTCTACCACAATGGCTACACTGACTGCACGGGCATTGGCGGCCACGTACAATAACAACGGCTCCTTGTCAACCGGGGCAGCAAGGACTGGTGGTTCTGCCAATTGCCGCTTGAGATCCTCGAACGCGGCATTTGCAGCATCGCTCCAGACAAACCGGTCCGTCTTCTTCATCATCTGGTAAAGCGGGATCGCCTTTTCTCCTAAACGGCTGATGAACCGAATCAACGCTGCAATACGGCCCGCCACGCGCTGGACATCATTGATACACGCCGGTTTAGCCAAGGATGTGATCGCCTTGATCTTCTCCGGATTAGCTTCAATCCCTCTGTTTGACACTAAGAATCCAAGGAGCTTGCCTACTGGAACACCAAAAACACACTTCTCCGGATTGAGCATCATCTTGTAAACTCGGAGGTTGTCAAGGGTTTCTTTTAAGTCCCCTATCAGCGTCTCCTCCTTCCTGGATTTCACCACAATGTCATCAACATATGCATGGACATTTCTTCCAATCTGCCCTTGTAGGAAGTCCTGCACACAACGCTGATAAGTTGCTTGGGCACTCTTGAGCCCAAAAGGCATGGATACATAGCAGAAGGCTCCAAAGGGAGTTATGAAAGCTGTCTTCTCCTGGTCCTTAACTGCCATTTTGATCTGATGATAACCCGAATATGCATCCAAAAAACTTAGCCGCTCACATCCCGCCGTAGCATCGATAATTTGATCAATACGGGGGAGACCAAAAGGATCAGTTGGGCAAGCTTTGTTCAAGTCTGTGTAATCGACAAACATCCTCCAGGTTCCGTTTTTCTTGAGCACCAGCACCGGATTAGCCAACCACTCTGGATGAAATACTTCAACTATGAAGCCTGCGACCAAGAGCCTAGCCACTTCTTCACCTATAGCCTTACGCCTCTCCTCATTGAAGCGACGCAAATACTGCTTGACCGGTTTAAACTTCGGATCAATATTAAGACTGTGCTCAGCGAGTTCCCTCGGTATACCTGGCATATCAGAAGGCTTCCATGCAAAGATATCCCGGTTCTCACGGATGAACTCGATGAGCGCGCTTTCCTATTTGGGGTCTAGGTTAGCGCTGATAATGAATTGCTTGGATGAATCGCCCGGAACAAAGTCAACCTGCTTAGTTTCCTTTGACGATTTGAACTTCAACGCCGAATAATGCTCTGTAGTTGGATTTTTCAACGGGGACATATCTGCCGGATCAACATTGTCCTTATAAAACTTCAGCTCTTCCGTAGCACAAACTGCCTCAGCATATGCCGCGTCTCCTTCCTCGCATTCCAACGCGATCTTACGGCTCCCGTGAACCGTGATGGTTCCCTTGTGACCCGGTATCTTGAGCTGTAGATAAACATAACACGGTCTAGCCATGAATTTGGCGTAAACCGGTCTCCCAAACAGAGCATGATATGGGCTCCTGATCTTTACAACCTCAAAGGTCACCGTCTCTGATCTAGAGTCATGCTCATCCCCAAAGGTAACTTCCAGATCGATTTTTCCAACTGGGTAAGCCGATTTACCGGGCACCACCCCGTGGAATACTGTGTTGGACTGTCGGAGCTTCTTATCTGTCCACCCCATACGTCGAAAAGTCTCATAGTATAGGATATTGATGCTGCTACCTCCATCCATAAGCACCTTTGTGAACTTATAACCACCCACCTGTGGTGCCACCACCAAGGCCAATTGACCCGGATTATCAACCCGTGGCGGGTGATCCTCTCTGCTCCATACAATGGGTTGCTCAGACCAACGCAAAAAACGTGGTATCGCCGGTTCAATAGAGTGTACTGCTCTCTTCAGAACTTTTTGATCCCGTTTACACAGACTTGTGGTGAAAACATGATATTGCCCACTGCTTAGCTCCTTCGGATTATTCTGATATCCGGATTGCTGCTGCTGTCGCTGTTGATTGCCTTGGTTATTGTATCCACCCTCACCATGTTGCTGGTTATGTTGATGCTGATTGTTTCCATTGTGGTTATTGTTACCGCTGTGGTATCCTGATCCGGATCCACCATCCTGATAACCCGGACCTTGAAAACCGGGACCTGACCCGCCAGGGGGCCCGTGGTTATACTTGGCCTGTTTCATAAGCTCTTGCATAATAAAACAGTCTTTCTAGAGATGCGTAGCCGGGTTTTCTTCTGTACCGTGCTTTGGGCAAGGCACGTTCAAATGGAGTTCTAGATTAATAGGTGGCCTCCCGTTGTGTGGGGGCGGTTTACCCTTGCGGCGCTGCCCGTTGTCTTGAACGTTGGTATTGGCCACAAAGTCTGAGCTGCCCTCCGCTTTACGCTTGCCATTGTACCCTGTACCCGCCGGATTGGCCTGTGCCGGTTTACCATTTTTGCTCGCCTTCCCGGACTTGTCTTCGTCTGCGTCTGGATACTTGGTATTATCAGAGTCTCCATACTTTACCAAAGCGCCCATAAGCGGTCCCATGTCGTTGCAATCACGTTTGAGCCGTCCCAGCTTCAGCCTCAAGGGCTCGAACCGGCAATTGCTTTCCAAGGTTACTATCGACGTACTTGGATTGATGCTATTGGAGGAGTGCAGGATTTCAGATACTCGCCGCACCCAACTGCTTGTGGTCTCTTGCTCTCCTTGAACACATGCTGCTAAGTCGACCACATACATTGGCTGTTTGCACGTGTCTTTGAAATTATTGATAAACCGGCGATGCAACTCGCCCCATGATCTGATAGAGTTAGGTGGTAAACCCTTTAGCCACGTCCGGGCCGTGCCCTCAAGCATCATTGTGAAGTACTTGGCGCATGCAGCTTCGTCCACGTCGAGCATCTCCATGGCCATCTCATAACTTTCCACCCACGCCTCCGGAGCAAGATCCGCCGTGTAGTTAGGTACCTTACGTGGACCTTTGAAGTCCTTGGGTAGTTTCACGTTCCGTAAAGCGGGGATGAGGCACTGCACTCCCAAGGAACTGGACATGATTCCTGTCTCAACTGTGGTGGTGTTGTGAACCGGCGTTGCCTGACGGGCGTCGTTATAAGCCGTATGCCTGGCCTGATCCGCCGCCTCTTGTGCATGTGCTCCTGCTCCTGCCGGATTATCCTGCCTCTGCTGGTGTTGCCTCCGTGCGCTACTGTATACGGCCGGTTCATCCAGGTGCCTTGTATAACTCCGGCTTGGGCGGGGGGTTGAATGAATCCTCTCCCGGCTATAAGAATAAGCTTGCTGCTGAGTCAACGCTGTGTCCAGTAGCTCCTTGGCCCGTCGTACCTCCATTGCTATGGGGGACGTCCCCTCAATGGGGAGGGTGGCCAGCCATGAACCGGCGGCGACAATGTTGTCCAACGGGTTAGAATAGTGGCCGGGAGGGGTGGGCACGTGCTGTGTCAGCACAACTTGGCAATTTGGCTCCGCAGCTGGTGGCTGAACCGACGCGCCCGTCCCCGGGGCTCCTCCCTGGTTTATCTCTGGATGGTTACTGGTTCCTGCTCCTGGTGTGCTAAAGAGATTCCTTGCCTCGTAAACCGGCGGCAAACGAGATCGTTGTCTTATGTACATTACCTCCTGTGAAGCATTCTGATCTAACCTGAGCCGGAAAGCCAGGGAATCCAGCTCTGCCTATCTTGTAGCCAACCTTGCTTTCTCCGCATCCAGGTCCAACTTAGTTTGCTCAATCTGCTTCTTCACCTGAGCAATCTCTGCATCACGTTGCTCCTTTTCGGCCTGGGCTACTTTTGCTGTTGCGAGTGCTGTCAAAGTGTCGACTAAGGTGGATAGGACGTCAGAGGGCGACGGGGGAAGGTCTCCAACTCTAGCTCCCACCGCCTCTGAGGTTAACGCCCCAATCATCGAGGGATGCTATATGGGTTGTGATCCGGCCATGAAAACAGCAACCCTGCTTGGCAGATCAAAGGGGTCCGGTATACTATCGCCATCGGACACACCCTCAGACCGGCCGTCCTGCAACAGATACAAAGATTTGGTCTCTCCGGATGAAGATTCATCGCCGGAATAGAGAACTGTCTCGCCACCCGAATCTGATCCGTCCCCGTCTTGTACTCCATGCACTGCTCCGATGATAACATGCTTCACGGCGGGCTGAATCTGGGCTGATCTCGCATGCTGAGCCGGCTCGACGATGTTGGGGAAGACGTGTGACTCAGGGCCCGGTTCACCGATCTTGCCGATGAAGATGTGGATGCCGCCGAAGCAGAGCCGGTACCCGTATTCGATTGAATCGGCCTCGGGGCCCCAGCCTGCATCGTCGATGTAGATCCGGCCGCGACGACTCTTGGTCATCCGGCCCACTGCGTAACCCTTGAGCCCTTCAAAGCTGCCCTTCAAGAACTCGAAACCATCGTGCGATAGCCCAACGGTGGGCGCCAACTGTCGTGGATTTAGCACGGCAGATGTCCTGGTGAACGGACTTAGTCGTGAGGCCATCGCCTAGGTTAGCTTAAAGGGGTTAAAGCGGACGAAGGACACAGGGAGTTTTATACTAGTTCAGCCCCTTCAATGAAGGTAAAAGCCTACATCTAGTTTGGTGTGGTATTGCTTGGGCTTCGATGACTAGGGAGCGAATCCGCTTTGCTTGTGTCTCGAGCTGTTGTTTCTTGTCCTGAACCGTCGCCGGGTCGTCCCTTTATGTAGGAGGCGATGCCCGGTCCGGTTTATAGATTCCCGAGGCCGGCTCATAAACGTGTCCGCCTCGGTCTCTACTCTTTCTATCTTACATCCCAAGTTACATGGTACGACGGTTTACAGACCAAGGGCCTTATACATGGGCCCTAAACCTCTGTGGGCTATAACTCCCTGTTACATAATCTATTGGGCATCTGATGGTATAACCTTACCAGCGTAATCTGGACCCTCCTGGCCGGTTTATACCCGATAGTCATATCCCTGACAGCAGGGGAGACACGGAGTCCAGCAATGGCGGCATGTCGCCAGGACAAGTCATCAACGTCTCATTTCACACCGGCGAGGCATAGGCAGGCGCGGCGGCGGATTTGTTAAAATTATGCGTACTTAGGCTTTGTTTTTAATGTTGGTCTTTTGTTAGAGCAATGTTTAGGTCAACTGGCTCTATTTAATTACTAAAATTGCTTGATTCAGTAAGTGTGGTATGTGTGCTGTACGCTCTTTTGTGTGCCCAAATTAGCAAGCAATGTTAAATTATCTAATTATGTACCTGGGGAAATTTCCACCAAATTTGAATTGTCAAACTCATCCCATGCATGTAAAGCAGAATAATCATTTGTGATGCACACAATCGTTCAAAGTGAATGGTGTCCAGCGGCACCCCACGCAAAGTTTCCCTCCACATTTCAAAATTTTTGGCCTACCGCCGAAATATCTACCCCCCTTCCCCACCCCATTTTCTCCCCGACCACAAGTCACATTTTCCCTCGTTTCCTCCTTCCTTCCTAAGCTATAGCCGCTTCCACGCTTGCTTCCTCGCTCTCGCCGTCTCGCATCCTACCGCCGGGGTCACCATGGTCTTCTTCAAAGACGTCTCCAGCGGTTCCTCCTCCTCCGAAGACTCCTTCACCACCCGGGTATGCCTCTCTTCTCTCCCTCTCGGGCTATGTCTATGAATGAAGGATTTTTACTTGGCGGTCAATTTGAGTCATTTCTTCCTCTTATAGCTCCCTTGGACCATCAGTTGGAACGGATGGAGCGGGGTGGCTGAAGATCTGTCTGCTCGTTGTCACCATCAATCTCCATGCATGTAGCTAGTTGCATTTGAATCTGTGGGCAACGGGAGGAGGTGTCTTGCATGTGCAGAGAAGGTTAGATCCTCTTTAGTTGTTACAAATCCTTTGTTAGATGTGATTCAGACACTATCACGGTGCCAACCCATTCATACCAGACTTTCAACCAAACGCATTCTAAGATAGTGTCAGAGTTTGTACCTAGTATCTAAAAATGTTGCCATCTCATCAGCAGTGCCATTAGAAAATTATTTGGCACCGATTTAGCAGTTTGTGCCGCCAACTTTGGTCCACACATCCCATCAGCCAGGCAGTAAAATACAAAATCTTTATGGCACGAAGGAACTGGGCATCGGAGCAACTAGGTGCTCCGAAGTCTAGGTCCATGATTTTTTCCGCTGCATCGGCTTGCCAGTGCAGGGCACTGGTGCGAGATGTAGCAACAGTTGTCTTTACACCGGTTTTGGGATACATAGTGGACGGCCTTAGTGCTATTAGTTCTATGTTACTAAATTTGTGCATGTACACACTTGTTAGCATCAATTTACTGTCATCCAAACACTATGGCTATGTTGTTGCAGTTATATTTACCTTCCTCATAAAATGTTTAATTTTTTATTTATAGTACATGAGTAAGAACTTGTCACTACTACAGGATGCTGCTAACGCGACATTTCGATCAGAGATCCTTCGACGAAACTGTGTGCGATGCCATAATCGCAAATGGCGGTGTAAAAAACCCATCAAAAAAGGTGCAAAACATTTGTGATGGAGGATGCATCAAACACGGTTCAGATTTTAGTTGCATGTGCGATGGAGGGCATACAGTTCAATCCAATTAACTGTTTGCGATGAGGAGGAACAAAAGTAACGGGCTGCCAGATGAAGGCGTGTGTGATGTACAACATACGGTTCAGTCGGATGAACTGTTTGTGATTAGGCAACACAAAAGAAACGGTCAGCCAGATCAAGGCGTGTGCGATATACGACATGCGGTTCACTCGGATGAACTATTTGTGATTAGGAAACACAAAAGAAACGGTCAGCCAGATCAGGTGTGTGCGATATACGGCATGCGGTTCACTCGAATGAACTGTTTGTGTTGATACAAGAGAAAAGAAATGGTTCAATATAATAAGAAGATGTGATATGCTCTGTCTACAGAACATCTATGCTCTATGTACAGAAGAACAACATATATATACTTGTAACATGACATGATCGCAATACCAAATTAAACATCCAATTACGTTATATATAACAAATACCATAAATATTGCAAGGTTCAAATTCAAAGATTACAATGCCCAAATTCAAACATTGCAAACCTCATCATTTCTGCAAAGGGATCAGCAGCTGACAAGTCATGTGTTTGTTTGATAGAATGACTTCCAATTACTCTATCATATGCTCTTCCAATACAAATATTAGCTTTTTAGAGCCTCTTCCATTCTGTAGTACCTGCCAGCTCTGATCAGCATACCATTCATCTTTCCTAATTAAATGCATGTTCAACCTTAGTACCCTCAGCACCCTTGCTTTGGCAAGAAAGAACCTGGCGAGTGTAATCTCCGGTAAGGTCCCTCGGTAGGAGTTCAAAGTAATTTTTTGAAGGAAATATGCCGTAGAGGCAATGATAAAGTTGTTATATAGATTTCCTTGTATATCATGATAAATGTATTTTATTCATGCTAGAATTTTATTGACCGGAAACTTAAAACATGTGTGAATACATAGAAAAAACAGAGTGTCCCTACCCTAGTATGCCTCTACTAGACTAGCTCATTAATCAAAGATGGTTATGTTTCCTAACCATAGACATGTGTTGTCATTTGATCAACGGGATCACATCATTATGAGAATGATGTGATGGACAAGACCCATCCGTTAGCTTAGCTCTATGATCGTTTTGTTTTACTGCTATTGCTCATGACTTATACATGTTCCTCTGACTATGAGATTATGCAACTCCCAAATATCGGAGGAACACCTTTTGTGCTATCAAACGTCACAACGTAACTGGGTGATTATGAATATGCTCTATAAGTGTCTCCGATGGTGTTTGTGGTGTTGGCATAGATCGAGAACATGATTTGTCACTCCGAGTGTCGGAAAGGTATCTCTGGGCCCTCTCGGTAATACATGTCGTAATAAGCCTTGCAAGCAAACGACTAATGAGTTAGTCACGAGATGATGTATTATGGAATGAGTAAAGAGACTTGCTGGTAATGAGATTGAACTAGCACTACAAAAAAATACACTTCCATGATGATACGGGTTTGTCACAGTAGGTCACATTTTCTGTCATGCATGTACATCCATGAAAAATTTATGACAGAATCAAGATAGTCATATCTGTGCTGTCGTAGAAGTGTTCCATGACATTACCAAAATTATCATCACGGAACTGTCCACTTCCAGGACGATAAATCGCGCGTCACAAAAGTGCTTTCGTCAAGGGTGACCGACATGTGGCATCAACCGTATCGGAACGCCGTTAAGCTATCGGGTCTGGTTTTGGATCTGATAACCCGTTAACATCCCCGGCCAATAGGGATTTTCCACGTGTAAAATCATCATTGGCTGGAGGGAACACATGTCGGCTCGCCGTTGGGACAGATGTCATCCACTCATTGGACCCAAAGCGCCTATGATACGTCGACAGGTGGCACGGCCCAACTAAGGCCCATTCCTATGAAAAGGCCGGCCCATTTGACTTGGTCAAAGGTGGCGGGCCGGCCCAGGGCAAGCCTGTTAATGGCCTGTTCGCATATAGCCCATTTACAGCCCGCTAACCTAGGGCCCGTTTACGGCCTATCCGAATTAGTCCCAGTAGCATTATCTGGGCCGTCCAATATAATTCCAGACCGTTTTAACTTCTGGCCCATGTATGGCCCATGACGTTTTTCGGCCCATATGAGGCCTTAGTAACCCTCAGCCCATTAACGGCCCGTGGTTAAACTGGCCCGTAATGAACAGTGTATCACTTTATACCCATTAACGACCCATTATTCCGTTGGGCCGTTTCCAGCCCATGTTATCTTTCGGCCTTCTTAGGGCCCATTTATTCCTGGGCTCATTTCCAGCATTCATTTACTTTCGGCCCGTTACTGTCATTTTCTGATTGTGGGCCAAATTCAGCCCGTGGTTATAGTAGGCCCGTTTGTGGCCTGTTAATACGTTGGGCTATTTTCATAGCATCATCAAATACGGTCGATTAACGACGGCTCGTTATGGTCGGCCCATGAACGGATGATTTCAACTCTAGCCCATTTACGGACATAATGAGGTCTGTTATTGGCCCATGTTTGGCCAACCGATGATACGGCCCGTAGAAGGCCCATTGATGATACGGCCCGTAGAAGGCCCATTGTGTCTATGGCCCGTATAAGGCCCATTGTTTCTACGCCCCGTAGAAGGCCCATTGTTTCTATGGCCCTTAGAAGGCCCATTGTTTCTACGGCCCGTAAGAGGCCCATGTTAACTACAGTAAATATGTAGCCCATGGTTAATGTGGCCTAGTTTTAAAAAATAGGCTATTGCGGCCACTAGCAAACCGCGGAAAAGAACTGCATTGACTACAAGAAAACAAATAAACAAGACAATAAGGAAATAAATAGGCAAGCAACTTACGCTAGGCTATCACGGCTATTACACGTATTACATCCACTGGGCATCAAAGTTCGCCGCCAGTGCAAATATAGGGAACAAAGCAGCATATAAACGCCGCAAAACAAGTCCAGAACTGAAACCACTTCAGAAGAGCTCAAGAAACAATATCATGGGTACCCATAATGCTGGTAAGATGCTTAGCAAGCTTATTAACTTTCTCTTGTTTGGTGCTTAAATCCTCCAGCACTTGTTGTTGCACCAAAAAGTATGCATCTGAATTCTACAGGGACTTCCTCAGTCCTTCGGCTTCCTGTCGCATAACATCTGATCGATGTCTTTCAACTTGAAGTTGAGACTCAAGAAGCCGAACTGATTCAGATAGCGAGTTCGAAGAGCTGGTGCCAGCAGTAGTAGCCAGTAACTCGAACACTACATCAAGACATGACTTTGGGCTTGTCTCGGTGCCTTCAATATAGTTTTTATTAGCTTTCTAGGAACCAACAGGGATGTCTCACTATCTTGAACCTTATCTGCATTACTTCCTGTACCATTGCATAATAGGGTATTCTTCTCCAATATTTTATCCGCATTCTAAAAGAGAAACAAACAAACACATCACAGGTTTACAATGTAGTATATGAAACTCATTTTGGTAAACCAGTTCAGTAGTAAGGTGGACAGGATAACAACATGAAACAAACATATATCTATGTAGTATGGTCACTGTTTGGTCTATATCATTCTAGTTTATGTTGCCAAATCAAGATAGATACAGTTCGAATCATATCTATTTAAGACAAAGCAGCTTAGACAGAATATAAGTGTGGGAAACTACACATCAATAACAACACTTGTAAGGTGCATGGCATGAGAATATAACTGTTTATTCAATTGAAACTGAAATCAACATAGAGCAAGTTACAACAGCAATCACGTTAAAGAAACAGGTTTAGAACATACGTGTTGCGCCATTGGAGTTTCAATGGCATCCTTCAAATTTGAAATTAGTTCATATGAGTAAATACAGTGATGCAAGAGCAAAGTAGTATGCACCATAGCTATGGAACCTGACCTGAGAACAATTCTTCTTCTGCTTTAAGTGTTGACTTGGGGTTCGGAGTGGTGGTCCTCGTGCTTTGGGCACTGCAGTTGCCTTACTAACTGCTCGTGTTTGGGTACTCTATGGTGGAGACGGTGTTGTGTCAAAGGGAACTGGGTTACTACCTGATGGGGTTGGGGTTAGAAGGGGTGTAGCTGGTTCTCTGTCCAACTGGGTAGGGGTACAATCTATGTGAGTCTGGGTTATGTGTGGTGGGGCTGGTGCTTGGGCAAGTACAACCGTAGTTCTATCTCCATCGACAGGTAGCATGATATTTTCTGAAGACCGTGCTTTTACTCCCACAGATACTGCCATCACCCCCTCCAATTGAAATGGCTGATAAACAAGAAAAGTAATTGAATGTACATACATTTTAAGATAGACAGGTGCAATGGATAGTAGGGAAGAAAACAGGGCATGATTCACATTTATGTTGTCTAACCAAACAGAATAGCATGACATAATTTCACATATATGATGGCTAATTAAGCAGGATAGCATGACACAATTTCACACGTATGATGGCTAACTAAACATGATCGAATGACATACTTCAAAATATGACGACTATGTAAACAGGATGACATGATATGACTATACGATGTGTCTATTAAAGTGGTTGTGATGCCATAAATTACAAACATGCCGTCGATGGAAACATGATGGCATGATATAATTCACGGATAGAATGACATAATTCAAAATATGATGACTATGTGAATAGGATGAGATGATATAACTATATTATGTCTTTAGAAAATGGGTTGGCATGCCATAATTCAGATACATGTTGTCTGTGTAAACATCATGGCATGATATAATTCAAATATATGATTTATATACTAAGGAAGTGAGCAGAGGGCAATCACATATATGATGTGTCAACTAAGGAGATGGCATTCAATATCGTGTATATGATGTAAAAACTAAGCAATGCAATACAACATATGCATGATATGAGTAATATAACCCTGCCAAGTTTGAGCATACACCTCAGGGGGATAATAGGACTGGTCATCTGCCTCTGAATCCTCCTCTGAAGAGCTATCTGTAACCAGCAAGATATCTGCTTCACCAGGTAGCATTGTCTGCTCTGAAGACCTTGTTTTCACTCCATATTTCTCCATCACCAATTCAAATGGCTGATGCACAGGAAGAGCAGTTGAATATACAAACATTGTCGACGAAAGCAATGAGAAATACAAAAAAAGGACGGCATGATATAATTCACATATATGACGCTTGGCTAAACAACATGGCATTGCATAATTCACATATATAATGCCTTGCAACAAGATAGCATTGCATAATTCACATATATAATATCTTGCAACAAGATGGCATTGCATAATTCACACATATGGTAATTAGACACTAAACAGGTGGCATTCACACAAAGCATGTCTAAACTAAGCAAATGACATAGCAATGCAGGATACCATACACACGATATGAGCATAATAACCCTGCCAAGTTAGAGCATGCACCTCGAGCGGAGGGGGGGGTGGGAATAGGACTGGTCATCTGTCTCTGAATCCTCCTATGAGGAGCTATCTGTAACCAGCAAGACATGCGCTTCGTCAGATAGCTTTGTCTGCTCTGAAGACCTTGTTTCCACTCCAGATTTTTCCATGACCGTGCCGAATGGCTGATGCACAGGAAGAGTAATTGAATTTACTAAAATTGTTGACAAATTTAACACGTAATAAAAAATGATGTCATGATATAATTCACATATAAGATGACTAGCTAACTAGGTTGGCATTGCAAAATTCACATATATGATGCCTGGCTAAACAAGATGGCATTGCATGATTCAAATATACGATAAAGAAACTAAACAGATGGCATTGACACAAAGCATGTCTAAACTAAGAAGATGACATCTTTAAAGTATACAGTAAGCAATGCAAGGCACCATATGCATGATATTACCAGCATCAGCATGCCAAGTTAGAGCGAAGACCTCATGGGGTAAATAGGAGTGGTCTTCTGCTTCTAAATCCCCCTCAGAACAGTTATCTTCCTCTTGATTACGATTCGAAATGGGTGGAGGGGGGGCTGCCTTTGCGCCCACCATGGAGCGATGTCTGCATGAAATTTTATTGCCACGCAAGGCTCGTCTCTTTTTCTCTACATGTTCTGTTCCATTGTGTACAATAACTGATATGCATAGGAATAAAACATAGTGAGATTATGTAAGGAGCGCATGCACAAATCCAGAGGGATGGTAGAAAACTGTGGATAGACCCAAAACAAATGATAGCAGGCAGATAATAGATTTAGTTAAAAAATACAGATAATGGCTCTTTAATGTTTGTTTGCACCCAACATGAAACTCATAGTAGACACCCGAGATTAACCAGATAGTAGACAGATAGTACTGATTGCTACCCCAATATGTACCCCACAACCATTTAAAAACTCAATTTTCAGCATGAGTTTGGACCTGAGTCGGAGTCTAATAGGTGAACACGACGATAAAGTAGCATGTCATCATATTAAGCGATGCATAACGTAAGCAGACACGGAAGTGTGCGACCTCTCTTGCGGACCCGTGTAGTCCTCAAGGTCATCTGCTCAGTTGATGATGGTAATGCAGTTGTCGTGGCTGGCGGCGGCGGGGAAGAAGATCTGAGGCAGCAAAAGACAGTCTGGAGAGCGGATCCCTGCTGTGGTGAACCCTTCCGTCGTTGGAGCAGCTGAGCTGGGGTGGAACACAACACCGCAGGAGCAGGACAAACCACACAAGGTTTTCTTTGACACATATCTGTAACAGAAGTAATTGCGCAAGGGCTTGTTTGAATTTGAGGATTCTAACAATGCAGGGATAGGAAATAGACAGGAATAGGATAGGAATGCACGTACAAAACAGAGAATTTAAAAACACATGATTTCTGCCAATCTAGGTGTTTGGTTAACAAGAATTGGAAGATCACATGATGCAAAGAAGCATGGTGAGATTAAGTCAAACAACAAGAAGTGTACAACCTCTTTGGCGAAGCCATGTCGATCTCAGCGTGATTGGGTTGGCCGGTGAGGATGCTCCGGCTGACTTGGCTATCGGAGGAGGGGAAGAAGATCTTAGGCGTCTGGTGATGGAGCCCGAGGTACTGCTCCGGTGTGATGGAGGGTTTCGTCCTTGGAGCAGCTCCGGTGAGTTGTACGACGCTGAGGCTGAAGCAGGACAAGAGAGACAACGTTAACCTGAGTGGAATTCTAATAGCATCTCCAATAGATGACGTAAAATACATAACCACAAAGTGCTAGATGTATACATCAGCCGCTCATCTCCGAACTTAACTGTCGAAACTGAATTTAACTGTCGAAACTGAAATTAACTGTCGAAACTGAATTTTACTGTCGAAACTGAACGCACTAGAGGTGAGGCTACAAGTCAATCGACTGACTTTTTCATCTCTGGTCGGTCAATTTTGCAGCCGTTGGATACGAAATCAGGGGCCCGCAGTTCATCTTCAACCTCCACCCCTTGAGCCGCCAGCCACCACCGGCCAAACAGCCGCCCCCCGCCACCCGCGGCTGGTGGTGCGCCACCCCGCCCGCCCCAAAAACACTCCCCATCGCCGGTCCGCCGCCGCCCCGGCCATACCGGTAGGCCCCCCATGAAGCTTTTTCTTCGGCGATCCCCACGCTACCGCTCGACCACCGCCCCCACCCTGAATCCTAAGATAGATAGTGGGGTACCTCTCAGGCGAGCCCCCCTCCCCGCTACGGCTGGTTCTTCCTTAACTCCGGCGAGCCCCCCACCCCCTGAAAATCGACTGACCCAAAAGTCGGTTCAGTCGACTGAAGTGTAGCTAAATCGGAGCAGCATCGCAAGCAAGAGCAAGAGCGAGAGCAGCAGCGCGAGCAAGAGCAAGAGAAAGAGCAGACCAGGCAGGGGATCGAGAGCAAGAGCAGAGCAGTAGCGCGAGCGAGAGCTAAAGCAGCAGCTCCTACTGATGTGGACGTCGCCGCCGAGGGAGCGATGCCGTGGAGGAAGTGGCTGGCGATGCCGTCGTGGATGGAGCCGCGCCGTGTCGGCTCGGGGCCGAGCGTCGGCAGCACCGTGAGATCGAATTAAGAAGAAAATGCGGCGATTAGTGTACAACTTCTTTGGTGGCGCCGATTAGGCCACAACTTCATCCGAGGAAACGGTGATGATGATGCTCTTCCGGTGGTGCAAGTGAAGACGGCGGTGTGGGAATGGAGGTGGCGCGAAAGACAAGGGGAACGTCAAGGAAGCTCCTTGGAGGTGGAGGATGGGGTGGCTGAACCGACGGGGCGACCAGATCAACGACGGATCCTCATCCGATACGGTGAATGAGGGACGTCGAGGTGTTGCTATGGACGCGTCATCGGGGAAGAGGCTCTGGCTGGGTGGCGGACGGAGGAGGGTGTGGGGATTCGCGGGTTTTGCTGGCCTCGGTGTACGAATGGGTGGGTGGATGGGATGGGAGTGGGGAACCATGGCGGACGGAGGACGCGCTTGTACGAAATGTGGGGTAAGTTACGAAAGTACCCCCACCGATTTGAGGCGGTTCTTTTGGTTCAGGGGTATCACGGGCATTTCGCGTGTCGGGATTTCACAGGAGGTGGGAGTTTTCGCGCACGTTGTAATTTTGGAATAGCAAGGCGCGAGTTGAGATGGAGGGAGTTGTCGGAGCACAACGAGACAAAGATATATCTTAAATATTTCGGGCTAACAAGCCGCGGGTTGAAGAGGCGGGAACGTGTACCAAAAAAGACAATTTAGATACGTACAATGTGTTTAACACGCACAACACACACACAGACACCATTTAGACTAGTAAGGTACACGTGCATTGCACGCATGAGATTTGGCAACCAAATTATGAATAAATAGCACATTATAGCATGTAAGCTTTGAGTCATATATGCATGATGTAGATGTTCATTTAATTCTTATAGTTCATTTCATTCAAAATCATCTAGTTTTTATAAGAAAGCTAATCTATTTTAAGATTCATGAAATTGTGCGTTGTAAGGCATAAAGTAAAAACAAATCAGGTAGAAAAACATTTGGGCAATTTTGATACGGAAGATTCTAGAACAAAGAAGAAGTGCTTGTGTTTTGAGGTTTGTGCATTATGCTTAAGTTCAACCATAGAGTCTTCTAGATTGTACATGTGGCAAAATCTGGTGGAATCTAGATGATATCCAACGGCCAGTAGTGCTCAAATTTGCCAGCTCTGCACTATCGGATTGACCTCATCCAATGACCATCTTTCAAAGTTAAAGTTATCCGCACACTATATAAAAAAATAAAATATAATATATATATATAGGGGTATAGATATAGATATGTGATGTGAAAGCCACCCATCATCTCCAATTAGAATAGTGTGTCCATGCACGGATGCAATGTGGCCAAACGATGTCTGCCATTGGTATCTCAAATTCAAACCAATCTGACCTTGTTCAATGTGTATACATTGCAACATGCTCGTTTCCAAACCACACTGCGCAGATCTCCGTTATATTCATGCATGCATGGGTTTCAAACATCATGATCTCTTATTCAAATATTTGAATTCAACTTTACATTGATTATGACCTCACCTAGTCTTTTACACCCATACATTGGTCTTCTCTTTATAATTGTACCACTAACTTTCTCTCGTGCATGCATGCACACACACTACCAGTCGGCATTATCCATCGCACACATGCAATCTTTTTCTTCAGGTCGGTCTCCCATGAACGCACACACACACACACATCCCCCTCTCCATCATATAGGGCATTCTTTATCTCTCACATGCATGTGCAACGATCGATGTTCCTCTATGTGTGTGTGTATATAGCTAGGTCTTTCATAGTTTTCCACATAAGCCGATCAATCTATATATCTAGTGAGGTCTCACCCTCTTTCCCACGTCCACCTCGATCAATCTATACCTCTCTATATAGGATTACATATATGGCTAATACACCCACATTAATTATATATTGAACGCCCCCCTCTCATCATCCATGACTTCCGCTTCATCTCTCAGACGCGCGCACAATGTCGAAGACAGGGGGCAGCAAGGGCCCTGCCCCCCTAACATCACTATATATCGAGGCTAATATGAATGTGATCATTAGACAATTGCTGGTAAAAATGGTTTAAGTTGATGAATTGGCCCTCCTCGCAAAGGATTAGCAATGCTTTGCTCCCTAGCTCATGGGACACTTTTCATGGCTCCTCCACTGCGTGCAACAGCGCATGTTCTCGCCCCCTCTCTCTAAATATCGATCTCGTAGTTGTGCACTCGTTCATAGTCTCCCTCCACTCGGCCCCTCGCACCATCTTCTAGCCCCCCCACGATTTTGCCACATGTACAACCTAGCAGACTCCATGGTTGAACTTAAGCATAATGCACAAATCTAAAAACACAGTGGTTCTCCTTTATTCTAGAATCTTCCGTATCATAACTGCCAAACTTTTTTTCTAGTTGAATTGCCATTATTTGTTTTTTTACTTTATGCTTTACAACGCACAATTCCATGAATCATAAAATAGATTAAGGGCTTCTTTGATTCAAAGGATTCCCGAAGGAATTTTGGAGGATTCTAATCCTTAGGAATTTTTCCTATCTTGGTTGTTTGATTCGTAGGATTGTAAACCATAGGAATTTTTCCATATGATTCATTTGCACTAGATTTCATAGGAAACATCCCATCCACTCAAACCTCTTTGAAAGAACTTTGCGTTTTTTCTATGCACAATCAAACACTCGTACCATCCTGTAGGATTCAAGATGACATTCCACTCTAATCCCATGTTCTTCCTATTCCCGCGTTTTGGAAATCCTACGAATCAAAGAGGCCCTACTTTTTTTTCATAAAAACTAATTGATTTTGAATGAGATGAACTATAGGAATTAAACGAAGGTCTACATCAGGCATATATTACTCAGAGCTTACATGCTACAGTGTGGTATTTATTCGTAATTTGGTTGCAAAATCTGACGCGTGCAATGCACGTGTACCTTACTAGTACTTCGAGTATGTGCAAAACACAATGGCACGCTACACAGTGTCTCTCTTACAGTTCATGAAGCCACGTGGCACATGTGGAGGCGTTGTCGCGACATCCTTGTGTGGATTGATCACAGTGACGTGCTGATGGTTCCAGAAGAATGTACTCGTCCTCCCTGAGCCGCACTGGCGGTACATGCACGAAGCGAAGATGTGCACGCACGCCACGCACGCAGTCATTCCCTCGCATGCACACGCGGGTACATGGGCGGACGCAATTTTGTACCAAGATCCACCCCATGTGATAATTTGACACGTGTAAAGTCCTTCACTTCATTGATGGTTAATTAATATAGCGCATGCAAATTGCATGGACGTGAGGGCGGAAGAAAGACATTACTACTCCACTGCACGCATGCGAGTAGTTAAATCATGGGTTGCTAGTAGTACTTCCATTGGTCTCCTTCGTATTTTGTGCCAATTTTTGATAGTAACATAATATTTACGCATCTGAGCAGTGTAGTCTACTTGAAATTTATGTTCCACTAAACTCATCGGGAGCCGTTTCGGGCCTCGAAACCAAAAACCATCAATTAATCTTTACCTTGTTCCCTTCACATTCGAAAGTACTAGTTCTACCATTAAGTGCAAGCCTGCTCACACCTAATAGTACGTACCAAACCTGAACGTGTTCCCACTATGCAGGTTTTAGTACTAGTGCTAGTACTTAAATTATAAAAAGGGGAACTACCTAACCGAAAATTACTCTACCTTCCTCCTCATAAGTCCTCCTTCTTCGTCCGTCCTTGCCATGGCTGGTGTGCAGAGCTCTAGGTCGAGAACTACTCATAACAAGGGAGCGACAACCATGGCTGCGGAAAAAAAGAGGGCTCGCCGCCACGCAGAGACCTCGAAAGATCTCTCATGGGCAGGCGATGGCTCCTAGGAGTGCCCTAGACGCGGAGGCGAACATGCCGAGCTGGCGGCGCTGGAGTCGTTATCCCTCGACGGCATGCCCGATCAGCTCAATAAGCACCTCAATAAGGAGAAGGAGTTCATCCACGGCTTGGTGGAGCAACTGAAGAAGAGCCTCGATGACATGCCCACTGAGCTCAATGAGCAGGGGGAGTTGACCGCCGGCTTGGTGATGCTGCTGAAGAAGAGCATTGCCTCGAATAAGAAGGCGACCGGCAAAATCCTGCAACTTCAGGATGACAAGGCGAAGCTCTGCCACAAGCTCGACCTATTGAAGGAGGAGAACGCCGGCTGGAAGAAGCTGCATGAGAATAGTAGCTCCTCGATGAAGATGTTGCAGGCCCTCGTCATGGAACAGAAGGAGGAGTTGACGAAGCTCCGCATCGAGCACCCGGCTGCTGTCAAGGTACGTAATGCGGCCGTGGAACAGATGATGAAGGCTCGCGTCGAGAAATCCCGCGTCATGTACACAATGATGAATATGGCGGAGGAGACCCGCAAGGAGATGGAGGCCGTGGAGGCGATGAAGAAGCAATTATGACTCCGCGGCCAGCAACCCTTCATGTAGTGAGAGCAACGCCTCAGACTTGTGTGTGCGTCTTCCTTCTTTTTTGGGGGTGATAATCCTCCTTCTTCTTTTGCTCCTGTGTTTCTTATTTTGCTTCGGGTGTTTCGCCACACGTGTCACCTTCTCTGCAAGGCATGAATAGAACAATGCTAAAAATGAGATGACTAGCAAATTAGACAATTCTTTATCGCCAATAGAACAATGCCTCTTGCTAGTAATATATAATAAGAGTAGAGAGTAGAGAATATGGCACTGGGCTGCCGTGTTTTGTGCTCCTCCATCGTACTCCACTAGAAAACTTGAGTATACAGCACGGTTCTTTGCTCCTACTCAGGTCGTCGGCCCATTTATATGAGCAGTCAAATCACAAGGCCTCGCCTTCCAGCAGTAATGAGCCGTCAAATCACAAAGGCCCTCGCCTCTCGTGAAAAGGACCAAGCTAGACTGTCCCGCCCTCTAGCCTTTTAAAAAATGTATACATTTGTACAGTAGTAGTATCGATGGATTGCGCCATGGAGCAAAACTAACAAGATGTAATTAAAGAAAAAAGGTGGTACATATAGTGAGCGCTCGTCGCCAAATTATGCATATACTATATGACACTATCCACTATGAATGTACTAGTAACATAGACTAGTAACTGGTCTATGTTACTCTCCACTATGACCAGACAAAGTCGAGGCACGGATACCAACAAGGGCCTGGTTGTGTCTATACTTGGATAACTCACCCGACTGCTTGCGCACCAGGCAGATGAAGCTCGTGTCGTGTTGGTGCCGTGTGCGGCCCGCACATTAACCAAAACATCGCGCCCCCATCTTAGCCTCCGCATTTAAAACATCTCAATCTCAAGGCCAAGGAGCAACGTGAAACCTATGATAGAGCCAATCGGATGGTTGAGAATAATACAATTTGTAGCTACAGATGCGTGTGTGAGAGAGGACGAGTGCGTGCGTGCACCTCTTCTCAGAGAACAAATCTATGTGGGTGGCATCGACCTAGGGAGCAGTGATGGTGCGTGCGAGAAGTCCCGAGAGATAGGTGTAATGCATCTGAAAAAAAGACTAGTCTATAGCTCGCCACGAGGCTATTCCTGTCGAACGCCAAGTGTAAGATACGTATCCGACGGTGCCAGTTTTTGCACGTACACAACAGTAGAAAAAGAACTAGTACCATGGCATATGCTACACCACGGTCAAGAAAACATGCCGAAGTTACGCCATCCGGGAATAGTGCCGCACTTCGAAACTAGAACCGTCAATAAATTTTGAGCGCGTCTCGTCACATTCCGAATTACTACTACTACCACGCTATATTTAATTACAAACCTGTTCACACCGATCACAACCTAAATGGTTTCCCACTTAGGAGCGTATTAGTAGTACTCGGTTATAAATACTACTATGCTAAGATGGCTGCACATTCCTCCTCAACTCCTCATCCACAAAAAACAATCAAGTCAATCAGGCCATAGCCAGCGTGAGTTCTAGGTCGAGAGATTTCCACCAGGGAGAGGTGAGCATGGAAGAGGAAGCATGAGAGATGTCCCGCCTCGCCGCGAGAGCAGATGACATGTCTAGCCGCGCAGCAGTAGCAGCACAGAGGTCCCGCCGCGCCACCGAAGCAGCACGGAGTTCCACCGCGCCGTCGATGTAATAAACTGGTCCGGCCACGCCGCGGAAGCAGCAGAGATGTCCCGCCGCGCCGCGAAAGCTGTAGGGAGGTCCCGCCGCACCGCGGCGGCTTGGGAAAATTTCTCGCGGGCAGGCGAGGACTCTTGCAGGCGCATGCATGCGATAGTCCATAGCCAGATGGATCAGACCTCCGGCTGGGCGAGGATGCAAGACGAGGCTACCGGCGTCATCCGGCAACTGGGGGAGGGCAATGCGAATCTCTGAGTGAGCGTGACCTGCTGAGGGCGAAGATCGCCGGAATGGCGAAGCAGGAGGAGGAGACCGCTACCGTGTTGGAGAGGACGGGCATCATCATCAAGAAACTTATGGACGAGAATGCCATGCTTCGCATCGAGCGCAACAGGCTGGTGGAGGAATCCATGGATGCTGCCAAGCAGTGTATTAAGGACATGAAAGTGATGAAAGAGATCATCGCCCGCCGCGAGAACTAGTCTCCGTGACCTGTGATACGTCCAAAACGTATCTATAATTTCTGCTTGCTCCATGCCTTTTTTGTGTGATATTGCTATGATATTTATGCACTTCCATACACTTTTGATCATATTTGGACTAACCTACTAATGGTTGCAAAAGTGCACAATGTTCTTGTTTTACACTTTATTGTGTAGGAATTACTTGGAAATTGACAAAAACGCAAAAGGAGTCGTATTGGAGTAGGACTCTGACTTTCCTGAAATCTGTCTGAGAACGTTTTTTAAAGATGGTCAAGTTCCGGACCGAAGACGACGTCAGACGGAAAAAGTCTAGTTGCGAAAGTTGTGGGGAATTTCGAGGCGATGCTTCTGGATATAAAATTCGTCCAAATCGAAGTCCGGACGGCCGAGTAAAGCCTGTTTTACTGAGGCCCAAAATCTGATGACGGGAATCCGAGAGTCTATATAAAGAGATAAAACCTAGGTCACCAAGGGCCACGAATTTTCCTCCTCCCGAGCCGCCGTCTTGGAGGGGAGGACCAGCACCATTGCAGCACCATCCACAAGGAAGAAGGGGTGCCAAGGAGCCGCTGCCCCCTAGGGCCGCCGCCGCCGCCTCCGTGGCTACCGCCGGCCGTCTCCTCCTCGCGGGGCTGCACCTCTCCATCAACACCATCATCAACCTCCTCCTCACCATGTCCATGTGTGAGTAGTCTTCTCCGGGGCCGAGGGCTCGTATGTGTAGCTATGTGGTTATCTCTCTCTCCCATGATGTAATCTTCGTTGTGATCATAGGCTATGTTAATCTAGGGTAATCCCATGATATTTCCCCTTCCTCTATGTATTGGATTGATGTACTCACTTGTCTTTATCTAGTATAATCCCCGAGACCAAGGTGACAGCGGTCTATTGGACATGGATTAGAAAAATATTTTCATGAGTGATTTCCTCTCTTGTGTGTTGATTGAAGATTGAGAGTCTCTTGGTGCTTGTCTTTGACTATCCTTTAGATATGTTGTGGTGATTGTGAGACTCTCTTTGGATGGCCGCGGTGACATTTGGAAATCCTTAGATTGAGAACTACGAACTTTGAGGTGTGCTTTTGTAGCCCTACAAAATTCTCGTCCTCTCTTGACCATGAAGGAATGACCTCCGGGTGCGTCTCCATTGCATGTTTTATGGGAAATATCATGTGATTCGATTATGTTAATGTTGTTGGGAGTTGCCACTAGTGAAAGTATGAACCCTAGGCCTTGTTTCCACCATTGCAATACCATTTGTGCTCACGTTTACCACTTGTTTGCTTGCTGCACTTTTTATTACAGATTTATATTACTTTGTTTTGCCATCCATATCACTTGCCATTTAACATCTCTTCGCCGAACTAGTGCACCTATACATCTGACAAGTGTATTAGGTGTGTTGGGGACACAAGAGACTTCTTGTATCTTAGTTGCAGGGTTGCTTGAGAGAGACCATCTTCAACCTCTACTTCCCTGAGTTCGATAAACCTTAGGTCATCCACTTGAGGGAAATTGCTGTTGTCCTAAAAACCTCTGCGCTTGGGGGCCCAACATAGTCTACAAGAGTAGAAGCGTGTGTAGACATCAAGCTATTTCTGGCGCCGTTGCCGGGGAGGTGAGTGCTTGAAGGTATATCTTTAGATCTTGCAATTAAATCTTTTTGTTTCTTGTTTTTATTTTCTCTAGTTTTGCTTAATGGAAAACAACAAAAATATGAGAGAGCTTTATAAGCTCTACCTTGAACTTGGACATGATGTGTTCGAAGAGAAAATTAAAAAACCTTTGGAACTTTATTATTTGCATAACAATCATGATGGTGGTGATGTTATTAGTATGTTTTTATTTAATATCAATATTGCTAATGACATGGAAAGCTCTAAGCTTGGGGATGACACGTTTGATGAACATGATATTTTTAGTCCCCCAACTTTTGAGGAGAAAATTTACTTTGATGATACTATGCCTCCTATATATGATGATTACAATGATGAATATGATATTTTCAGTCCACCTACTATTGAGGATAAAATTTATTATGATTATGATATGCCTCCTAAATACGATGATTACCATGATGGTTATGATAGTCTTACTCTCACTATTCCTAATAAGAAAGATTTTGCTTATATGAAGAGTAATGACACTTTTATGCTTTTGGATCATGGAAATAATGCCTTATGTGATAGTTATATTATTGAGTTCATCCATGATGCCACTGAAATTTATAATGAGAGAGGGAGACATGGTTCTAAATATCTTAATAATAAGAAATTTCCTCTTTTTATGGTGAATATTTTGAAGTTATGCTTGTTTTGCCTTCCTATGCTTATTGCTTTGTGCTTCAATGAATTATTCTATTGCAATATTCCTATGCATAGGAAGCATGTTAGGCTTAAATGTGTTTGGTATTTGCTTCTTGATGCTCTATTTTGTTCTTCAACTCTTATTCCTACGAGAGCATCATTAAAGTCTTATGCCTAGCTTAAAGGCATAAAAGAAAGCGCTTTTGGGAGGCAGCCCACAATGAATAAAATTTTATTTTGCTTTTGTTGTGTCTTGATGTTGTTACTACAGTAGCATCATCATTGTATCTTTATTTTTCAGCTTTGTGCCAAGTTTAGCCTCCGATTGCAAGAAAGTTCAAAAGTTGTGACGTGCAGTCCAGAAAACAGATTATGTCCTTGGACGAAAAATTTCGTATAAAATCACCAGATCATCTTTTTGGTCTGAATTTCTTCGACAGCGTGCTCTATACAATTGGCTTTCGAGCATCTGTTCTGAGTTTTTTGATTAGAGTTGCAGAAGTGCCCCGAAAAAATCATTTACTACCTGCTGGTCTGTTTTTCACAGATTCTGTCCTGTTTTGCCTTTCCTTCATTTTGCAAACCTTGAGCTTGCTTTTTCTTTGCAAAAACCTTTTGGCAATCTTGAGAAACAGTAGACCTTCAAGAATATCCTTATTTCCAGCAAGGAACAATTATTTTATTAAGGGTACTAACCTCGCTAATCAGATTATGATGAGTTATGTATGAAGGGAGTTTTCAAGTGTGCGAGGGAAGATGATAAAAAGATTCAGGAGTGTCAAACGCTCAAGCTTGGGGATGCCCCCATGCACCCCCAAGAAATATTCAAGAAGACTCAAGCGTCTAAGCTTGGGGATGCCCCCGTGCATCCCCTTCTCCATCAACAATTATCAGTTCGTCTTTCGTTCCACTATATTCTTATCACTTCATGTGTTATGTGCTATGCTTGGAGCGTCTTGCTTTTAGTTTCTTTTTTAGTTTTCTTTAGCTTTGCTTGCTGTTCATAACGAGTTGGAACTCAGCTTTCTTTGTGTGGGAGAGAAACACGCTCCACTTCAACCTAGAACAGAACATAGAATTTTCATGTCTATCCTTGCTGTGTGTGTTCTTTGTCTTTCAATAGCTACTGTCATGCTTAGCTCTTAGTTTTCATACTTTTTTTTAAAGAGCTTTTGTTTAGTTGGTCGCTGGAACTCTCTTTAGTTATCATGCTTATCTTGTTAAGAGAGTTTGCTTCTGTTGCACTGGTTGATATGTCTCTGATAAAAATGTTATGTGCATAATGGTGCTTAGTAGTTCATGTTTTCTTATGGTTAGTCTCAAATAGCCGGGGGGTTCTTAATGTGTTATTGAAGTACCAACATGATTTGTTTGCCTATGATGTGGTATGGTTTAGTGGTATCTTCCTTCAAAAATTTATTTTGATTGACTTGGCATATGCTCACGCATATTTAAGACTGTAAAGAAAGTCTATCAAGCCTTGATGATCTTTAATTTCTGAGTAGCGATATAACTTCCATGCCTGATTCAATGTTGCTTTGTCGCTCTGCATGATTATGACCGTCATTGCTCTTTTAGTTGGTCGCTCCCAATCTTTTGCTAACCTTCGCCTGTACTAAGCGGACTGACTGCTTGTGCATCCAAAATCCTTTAAACCAGTTTTGCCATATGAGTCCACCATACCTTCCTATACCTGGTATTTACCTGCCATTCCTAACGAAGACTTTCATGTACCATCTCGAAATTATTCAAAAAAGCATTTCTCTTTTGTGCCTCTGTTTTAGCTCATCAGGAAGTAGTAGTTAATTCATGATCTTTTTAAGTTGGACAAGCTTCACCCCGGGATTGCATGTCTAATGTGCAAACCCATAATACGAGAAGGAACTGGCAAAGAGTGCGCCCGGCTCAAAAATAATATAACAAACAGACCCTCCTTTACGCTTTGTTCATGAGAAATCAGAAAACTTTGGCAGTGATAAACAAAGGAGATTAAGAGGATGTGATCGTCCTCATTCGGGAGCCGTTCCTCGAAACTTGTCCATCTCAAGAAGTGATTGAGTTATCTGCTAGCATTCGTTGACGGAACATGCATAATCTAAAAAAATAATTATTACCTCTGTTTTTAAAACCAAGAGCTCTGGTACATGTTTTGTTTTTGTTTCCGACCATGGGTTTTCAACCTTGCCAACAAAAGCCACGGTTCGAGAGTCTCCACCTTCTTTTAAAGCACCAACTATTGAGAGCATGATTGTCACTCTGAGTGTAATGTGCATTGTCCCAAAGTACCATTGTCTTTTGCATGATTATGATATCGTTTATTCTGAAATCATTGTATCTAGTCGTCACTTAAACTTTGGAGGTGCCCCTGCATTTATGTTTTGCTTCACTAAAGGGGGCAAGCGAGATATCACTTTATCATGTTTGCACACCATGCTCATTACAAATCTATTGAGTATTTCAGTATCATATTGTAAAACTTTCAGTTCTTTGTGATTTTCTCATGAGGCAACTTAATTACTACAGACTCATTGTCTCAGTAAGCACTTGTCATGTGACTGTGAAAAGTTGTTATATGGTTAATAGCATGTCACCACAGAAATTATGCTTGTTATCATTTACCTACTCGAGGACGAGCAGGAATTAAGTTTGGGGATGTTGATACGTCCAAAACGTATCTATAATTTCTGCTTGCTCCATGCCTTTTTTGTGTGATATTGCTATGATATTTATTCACTTCCATACACTTTTGATCATATTTGGACTAACCTACTAATGGTTGCAAAAATGCACAATGTTCTTGTTTTACAGTTTATTGTGTAGGAATTATTTGGAAATTGACAAAAACGCAAAAGGAGTCGTATTGGAGTAGGACTCTGACTTTCCTGAAATCTGTCTGAGAACGTTTTTTAAAGATGGTCACGTTACGGCTCGAAGCCTACGTCAAACGGAAAAAGTCTAGTTGTGAAAGTTGTGGGGAATTTCGAGGCGATGCTTCTGGATATAAAATTCGTCCAAATCGGACTCCGGACGGCCGAGTAAAGCCCGTTTTACTGAGGCCCAAAATCTGATGACGGGAATTCGAGAGTCTATATAAAGAGAGAAAACCTAGGTCACCAAGGGCCACGAATTTTCCTCCTCCCGAGCCGCCGTCTTGGAGGGGAGGGCCAGCACCATTGCAGCACCATCCACAAGGAAGAAGGGGGGCCAAGGAGCCGCTGCCCCCTAGGGCCGCCGCCGCCCCGAGGGCCGCCGCCGCCGCCTTCGTGGCTGCCGCCGGCCGTCTCCTCCTCGCGGGGCTGCACCTCTCCATCAACACCATCATCAACCTCCTCCTCACCATGTCCATGTGTGAGTAGTCTTCTCCGGGGCCGAGGGCTCGTACGTGTAGCTATGTGGTTATCTCTCTCTCCCATGATGTGATCTTCGTTGTGATCATAGGCTATGTTAATCTAGGGTGATCCCATGATATTTCCCCTTCCTCTATGTATTGGATTGATGTACTCACTTGTCTTTATCTAGTATAATCCCCGAGAACAAGGTGACAGCGGTCTATTGGACATGGATTAGAAAAATATTTTCATGAGTGATTTCCTTTCTTGTGTGTTGATTGAAGATTGAGAGTCTCTTGGTGCTTGTCTTTGACTATCCTTTAGATATGTTGTGGTGATTGTGGGACTCTCTTTGGATGGCCGCGGTGACATTGGAAAAATCCTTAGATTGAGAACTACGAACTTTGAGGTGTGCTTTTGTAGCCCTACATAATTCTCGTTCTCTCTTGACCACGAAGGAATGACCTCCGGGTGCGTCTCCATTGCAGGTTTTATGGGAAATATCATGTGATTCGATTATGTTAATGTTGTTGGGAGTTGCCACTAGTGAAAGTATGAACCATAGGCCTTGTTTCCACCATTGCAATACCATTTGTGCTCACGTTTACCACTTGTTTGCTGGCTGCACTTTTTATTACAGATTTATATTATTTTGTTTTGCCATCCATATCACTTGCCATTTAACATCTCTTCGCCGAACTAGTGCACCTATACATCTGACAAGTGTGTTAGGTGTGTTGGGGACACAAGAGACTTCTTGTATCTTAGTTGCAGGGTTTCTTGAGAGAGACCATCTTCAACCTCTACTTCCCTGAGTTCGATAAACCTTAGGTCATCCACTTGAGGGAAATTGCTACTGTCCTAAAAACCTCTGTGCTTGGAGGCCCAACATAGTCTACAAGAGTAGAAGCATGTGTAGACATCAACCTGCAGCGCATAAAGAAAGTAGAGATCAGCAAGCCAGATCGTTGTATGCGTCTTCCTTCTTCTTTTGCCCTTGTGTATTTCGGGCGTTGTCGCATGTGGCTTTCTTAATTATCTTCCTAATTATGTAAGACAATTATTATCCACTCTCGTCGTCCTTATATATATTCATCAGTCTTGCTATAAGTCGCAGTAGATGCTATATAGGTTCGTCGGATCTTACATCAAGATCCGTGCAAAATTTTCTTTTCAGATTTTCTTTTTTCTCTCTTATATCTCAGTCAAGTGAGACATTGCCACACCATTAAACAGAGGCTCGGGCGCCATTAATGGAGACCTTGGGAGAGACGTGGATGACAGATGGAGGTCAAAGGGCTTTCCTCCCGATAAGCACGCGCATGGGTCTGATCGCACACCTCCCGTACTCAAATAGCTAGCCTACACGGCACCTCCTAGCTAATAAAAAAAAGGGGACACGTGGCGGCACGTAAATGGTAAATAGAACGCCCATGGTTTCAATAATACTTGTGTTTCCGATTGTAACGTGACAACACTTGTTCCAAAATGACATTGTTGATTGTTAATGTGTGCGCCTTCGCAAATCGGACAGCAAAATTACCACAGCATGTTGGTGCCATGTCATGGCACCAAGCCAAGTTTCATGATTTTCATGCATGTTTTGGATTTACAGGAATTAAAAAACCAAGTTTCTCAATGTTTCCAGCCGAGCCATGACGCCCAGATGTTTGAATTTCATTCCCATTTCTGGCATGGGACCTAGAAATTTACCCGAGGACACACATGTGATTTTTCAACCAGCTTTGGTGCACTTGAGGATGTGCTTGTATTTAAAATTCGAATTATGCACACAGCGGTGACATGTTCCCTCTCAGAACCACGAGCCTTCTTGAGAGAAGCTCCAGTTTGCAAGAAACTTATACCAAAACTTGTTCCTACTCTGCATTTTTTTACCACAGCATGGTAGTACCATGACACGACACCATGCCAAGGTTCATGATTTTTAGGCGTGTTTTGGATTTACAAGAATTTTAAAACCAAGCTTCTCAATGTTCTCAGCCGAACCACGATGCCCAGATGTTTGAATTTCATTCCCATTTCTTGCATGGGACCTAGAAATTCACCCGAGGAAACACATGTGATTTTTCAGTCAACTTTGGTGCACGGGAGCATGTGCTTGTAGTTCAAATTTGAATTATGCACATTAAATGACTAGAAACTCAATTAATGTATTAAAAAGGCCAAACGAACCCAGAATAATTCCAAAATTTAACAGGTCACTCATATAGTTCTATGTTGCCTTTGTAAAGAAAATATGGCGGGAGGCATCGTATATTGTTTCGCACACAAAGGTATAAAGAAATAAATAAATAAAGAAATTAGCCCTACTTAATTCTTGGGTTCTTATTATTTATGCCACTAGTTGTGTATCACTACTCAGTTTTGCCATTAGAAGTTACAACTACTCAAAAAATGCCATCGATCCGTGAGATGCCTGCTCAAAAATGCAATTAGATATCTAAAAAAGGCCATCGTTAAGTTAGACGTTTGCTCGGAAATGCCATTAGACATTGTTATTTTCACATCAAACCCGTTGACCATGTTACATGACAAAAATAAGCCAATTCTCACAATGATAAGTTAATGGTGTCCAACACAACACACCCCTCAAATAAAACTAAGCACCCTGGAATTCTTTGGCAAAACTAAGCACCCTAAAATTCTTTGACAACTAAACTGCTGGCTATATGATGTTGGCCATATATATTGTACGTATATAATGTCAAGAAACGAGTGGTAGTACTATACCAACTATAAGATGAAATGTACGAAATATAACAAGAAGAAACATAACATAGTTCTGCTGGGGGCTCGGCACAACACACCCCTCAAATAAAACTAAGCACACTAGAAATTAAACTAAGCAACTAATCCAGTAGACACTGCATTATAACCACCATGAGCAACGACACTGCCACCTTACTCAGAGTCCTCGTCCACATTCTCGACTTCGTCCTTGTCCATCTTCCTCTTGGGCGATACTTCTTTGTTTGAACCGCACACTTGGCTCTTGCTCTTCATCCAACCCTTGTAGATATTGAAACAAAGGTAGCCATCCATTGCATCGTAGTGGATGTGGTCTATATCTAGTACAGTCCACTGCCATGCACGATGAAACGTGTGCGGAGCTTTCTTTAGTTCCCCGTACATAGGATAAACCATGGCTCCTGCCAGGGTCAGCATTGAAGGATGATCAAGGGAGGGCACCAGCCCTTCCTTCTGGAGGTCGAAGGGGTCACCTACAACGAGGCCTATCCGACCCAGGATTTCCTTGTCGTTCCTAAAATCTACAGTAATGAATCTGACTCGGCCACCCTTGAGGAAGTTCTTAAATTCCTCGCACTCAACATCGGCATGGCATATGTGGTAGACCAAGCATAAGTCATGCACGCAAACTTGTATCATGACGGGCTTCTTCTTCTCTGCCTCCTTTAGTTTCTCCTCGCTTCCCAGGACTATGGTGTACTCAACATCTAGCCCAGCGACACAATCATCATTTGAGTTTTCGAACATGCATTTGAAGCGAGCAAGCCATTCTTTCACCGTTGCGGAAGAATGGGTGTAGATGACGTCGAACTCATCGCCGGTGATGTTTCTAACCTTGTACTCACCGCCGATCATGGAGATTTGGGACGCCATGGATTTGGGAGGAGGGTTAGGATTAGTGGAACTGCCGTAATGTGAAAGGATGGGACGACTAGGAGTGGTTTATCGATTGTAAAAATGTCGAGTGGGGGGCGCGTGCGAATGGCATGGTAGTGGCTTGCCTGGTGGATAAATTGATTCATTCACAATACTATGGGGCCCAATTAGATGTCATGTCTACTCGACGACCAATTAAATGGCTTTCGATGTCATGTCAAGCGTCGGGAAAATTATAGGTGATACAAAGCTTTCCATTCTCCCATGATACGGGCTTCCGAGAGCCCGTGAATCTAGACCTATGGGTGAATATCCTATCCTCGAGGGTTATTCTGCAAATTTTCAGCAACTTAGCATGCGACCGTTCGATCTCAGATCCAAGGGCTGCCAGCAGCCCGTATCATGGTCGCGCCTACCACGGCCGTCGCCTCGCTCGCACCCTTGGAGATTTAACACGGTGCATTAGGCTATCTGATGTTGGCATGTCATACATAGTCATCACTTAGTCACTCATACAACAAGGTTAGCTATAAGGTTGGCTTTAAGAGTATTTTTTGTTTACTTCTCTCTATCTCTTTCTTCATAGTATTTATTGCATTTGCCAAGGAGTGACCTCTTTCAATGAAATGGTGCTTAGATGAGGTGCTATGGGCATTAAAGGACTTAGCAACTCAAGTCCCCAGTGCATAGGTGCTTAGTTTTTTGTTGCTAAGTTAGCTTCATCGAGGTACACGCGCTTATCACCGTTTCTTCCCGAGGTCACCAAACTAGTCTCTCTCTTCTTAATTAACTTGCCACATCAGACTTTTGCAGATGACGCAAGGAGCGTATGGTTTGTTCTAAGCGCAGATGGCATTAATCCTTTTGGGGAGCAGAGCAGCAACCATAGCACCTAGCCTGTGACTCTATGTTTGTATAACCTTCCTCCTTGGTTGTGCATGAAGCGGAAGGTCATTATGATGCCAGTGCTCATCCAAGGCCCTAAGCAACCCGGCAACAACATTGATGTGTACCTAAGGCCATTAGTTGAAGAACTCTTACAACTGTGGAATGGAACAGGTGTACGTGCGTGGGATGAGCACATGGGGGAAGAATTTTACCTAAAGGCGTGGTTGTTCGTGACCATCAATGATTGGCCTGCTCTCAGTAACCTTTCAGGACAGACAAACAAGGGATACCGCGCATGCACGCACTGTTTGGACGATACCGACAGTATGTATTTTGCTAATTGTAAGAAGAATGTGTACCTAGGACATCGTCGATTTCTTCCGAGCAGGCATCCCGTAAGAAAGAAAGGCAAGCATTTCAAAGGTGAGGCGGATCACCGGACAAAGCCTCGCCACCCTACTAGTGCTGATGTACATGATATGGTCAAGGATTTGAAGGTGGTCTTTGGAAAGGGTCCTGGTGGACAACCTGTTCCGAATGACACTGACGGACGCGCACCCATGTGGAAGAAGAAATCTATATTTTGGGACCTGCCCTATTGGAAAGACCTAGAGATCCGCTCCGCAATCGACGTGATGCACGTGACGAAGAATCTTTGTGTGACCCTGCTTGGCTTCTTGGGCGTGTATGGGAAGACAAAAGATACACCTGAGGCACGGGAGGACCAGCAACGTATGCACGGAAAAGACGGC
Source organism: Secale cereale (assembly GCA_902687465.1). Classification (NCBI taxonomy): domain Eukaryota; kingdom Viridiplantae; phylum Streptophyta; class Magnoliopsida; order Poales; family Poaceae; genus Secale; species Secale cereale. Next base: position 802,396,563 of record LR738710.1, on the reverse strand, counting down.
ATATATGAGGGTCATGCAAGCTACGCTCTTACCAAAGAAGAGAAGGAAATCTTCTTTGAATGCCTACTCAGTATTAAGGTACCGTCTGGCTTCTCGTCGAATATAAAGGGAATAATAAACATGGCAGAGAAAAAGTTCGAGAACCTTAAGTCTCATGACTGCCACGTGATTATGACGCAACTGCTTCCGGTTGCATTGAGGGGGCTTCTACCGGAAAACGTCCAATTAGCCATTGTGAAGCTATGTGCATTTCTCAATGCAATCTCTTAGAAGGTAATCGATCCAGAAATCATACCAATGTTAGAGAATGATTTGGTGCAATGTCTTGTCAGTTTCGAGTTGGTGTTCCCACCATCCTTCTTCAACATCATGACGCACGTCCTAGTTCACCTATGCGAAGAGATTAACGTTTTGGGTCCTGTATTTGTTCACAATATGTTCCCCTTTGAGAGGTTCATGGGAGTCTTAAAGAAATATGTTCATAACCGTGCTAGGATAGAAGGAAGCATCTCTAAGGGCCATGAGAATGAGGAGGTCATTGAGTTTTGCATTGACTTTATTCATGACCTTAAGCCGATTGGTGTTCCTGAATTGCGGCATAAGGGCAGACTGGATGGAAAAGGCACGCTAGGAGGGAAACAAATAATATGTATGGACGTGCATTCTCTCACTGAAGCACACTACACAGTTCTACAGAATTCCGCCTTGGTGGCTCCGTATATGGATGAACACAAGAATTTGCTACGCTACAAACACCCGGAGCGGTTTGATGACTGGATTACACGTGAACAAACCAGGAGTTTCGCCAGCTGGTTCCAGACACGTATCATGCATGACACCTCTATTGAAGATGACCTGTACTTGCTGTCCCAGTTACCATCTTCGAATATAATGACTTTCAAAGGGTACGAGATAAATGGTAATACATTTTACACAATCTCCCAAGATAAGAAGAGCACCAACAAAAACAGTGGTGTCCGCTTTGATGCAGAAACCAAGACGGGAAAGGAAACATATTATGGTTATATACAGGACATATGGGAACTTGACTATCGACGTGGTTTAAAGGTCCCTTTGTTTCGGTGCAAATGGGTCAATATGAAACGAGGCGGGGTAACGGAAGACCCACAGTACGGAATGACAACAGTGGATCTCAACAATCTTGCGTATGCAGAAGAACCATTCGTCCTAGCCAATGATGTGGCACAGGTTTTCTATGTGAAGGACATGTCTACCAAGCCAAGAAAAAGAAAAGATAAGGAAGCGAATGCATCATACGATGAGCCAAAGCGGCACATAGTTCTTTCTGGGAAGAGAAACATCGTGGGAGTGGATGACAAGACAGACAAGTCAGAAGATTATGAAAAGTTTGATGAAATTGCTCCATTCACAGTGAATATTGACCCGAGCATCCCGTTAAATGATGAAGATTTTTCATGGTTACGGTGCAAAGGGACACACACGAAGAAAAAGTTTCACACCCAAAGATCTGGGATGTGATCGGCTTCACTATCATCACTTTCTTCTGTGTTTGACACCCAGAAGGGAATCTCTGTAATAGTTAGGGTAGTTATGTGTTTTGGCATTTGAAACGCGAAGAAATTTTATGTGCAAACAAATTCTTTCATGCATTTACTGTTTTTTCAACTAAACTGAAAAAGTTGAAAGTTGGCATGGTATCATAATTTCACTATAACAGACGAAAACTCATCTGTTACAAAGGCATTTCATTTTTTAAATAACCTAAGCATTACCAAATTGAATATAATGATAAAATACACTAATATTAAACATAATAAAAAATAATCACTAAAAATGAATTTTTAAAGTTAAGTTATTCACAAACTAGTGATGCACACAAATTTCAAATAATTCAAAATTTAAACTATTCACACAAATGCAGAAAAGCAAACTAGTGATTCACACAAATTTCAAATAATTCAAAATTTAAACTATTCACACAAATGCAGAAAAGAAAAAAAGAAAAAAAAGCCCGCCTACTGGGCCACAGCGGCCTGCATACGACTAGAAACCCAACCTGTTGTTGGGCCAGGATGCAGGCCCGCAAACCCAATAGGCCCCACATGGCAGAGTAGCAGAGGTAGGCCCAGAAGGCCTGCATTTGAGAGGAGCTCAATGCAGTGCCCGCGCCGGGGCTTATAAGCATGTGCGAGCCCCCCTCGGCTAGCGAGGTGGGACTAAACTTCTGTGACCCTCGCCTGGCAACGCACCCCCTTTAGTACCGGTTGGTGGCTCCAACCGGTACTAAATGGGTTTCTTTAGTATCGGTTGGAGCCACCAACCGGTACTAAAGGGGGTATGCTTCCCGTCGCTTGGCCTGGCCAAAACAGGCCTTTAGTACCGGTTGGTGCCACCAACCGGTACTAAAGGTCTGTTCCATATAAGAGAACACTTCAAAATTTTTAGTTTCTCATCTGCTTCTTCTCCTCTGCACCCTCGTCGCTGCCCCGTCCGCGTCGCCGCCCCGTCCCGTCGTCGCCGCCCCGTACGTCCCCGTCGTCGTCGCCGCGCCCGTCGCCGTCCTCGTCGCCGCGCCCATCGCCGTCCCCGTTGCCGCCCCCCTCCGCCTCTCCCCTCGCCGGTGAGCGCGCACACACACACACACATACATTTTTTTATTTTAGTTATAGAAATATATAGTTAGTTATATAGAAATAGTTAGTTATATATCATTGTTAGAAATGTTATAGAAATGTTAGAATTGTTAGAAACTTTTTTGTTTTTTAGTTATAGAAATAGTTATAAAAAAGTTAGAATTGTTAGAAAATTTTCTGTTTTTTAGTTATAGAAATAGTTATAAAAAAGTTAGAAAATTTTCTTTAAGATGAATTAGCTAGATATTAATTAGGTATATATATATGAGATTTGAACTAGTTGAATTAATATAACTAGTTTATTTTTAGTATGAAAATTAATAGAACAAGTTTATTTTTATTATGAAAATTTAGGTATATGAGATTATTTGAACTAGTTGAATTAATATAACTAGTTTATTTTTAGTAAATGCGGAGTTGAACTAGTTGAATTAGTACAACTACTTTATTTTTAGTATGAAAATTTACGTATATGAGATTATTTGAACTAGTTGAATTAATATAACTAGTTTATTTTTAGTAAATGTGGAGTTGAACTAGTTGAATTAGTACAACTAGTTTATTTTTAGGTATCTGATATTTGATGATCTAATTAAAATATTAATATATATAGCTACTTTATATATTTTAGTAAGAAAATTAGTAGAACTAGTTTATTTTTATTAAATTCTTAGTTGAATTAGTTGAATTAATAGAACTAGTTTATTTTTAGTAAGAAATTTAGATATCTGAGATGTGATGATCTAATTAATAGGAAATGTCGTCTGACGACGAAAATGATTTCATTACGTGCGAATACTGTGAAGACCAGCGCGGCCTGTGCGACAGAAATTTCCTTGTTGATGATAGACGCTTCAGCATAAAGCTGGATGAGACCTTCGAAGTGGATACAGTAAGTCACAACGACAAGTCTTTTTTCGTAATTAAGCATGACTTATATATGCTTCATTTGCTTCAACTTATAATTGTAAATTTTCAGTATTGTACTAGCGCATCCCCTGACATGCAAGAATTTTTGTCTTGGATAAGATAGGTTTCAATTCTATGGAAACTATGGAGGTAAAGAGAGTTTACCTGAAGACCGAGCGTGGTTATACTTTCAACGTCAAATTATACAATGCAGACACGTACACCTATTTTCAATGCAAAACTTGGCAAGCACTATGCAAGGCTTATGCATTTGAGCCTGATATGGTTATCACCTTTGATATTCGTCCGAAAGATGATATTGAAGGTAATACAGACATCTGCGTCGATCTGCAGACGCCTCCAGTTCTACCATTATGTGAGTTTCTCAACCATATTTATGTCTTTGATATTTTTATTCAAAAATAGTTGACAACTAATTTCTATTGACAGCTGATTTCCATTCAAGCAAAAAAACATGTCCGGCGCTAGGTAGACAGGACCTACTTCTGTCCCAGAGCTGAACTAAACTGCAAGGAGATAAGTCATTATGTTTCATGGCTTGAGGATCTTCATACTGTCAAGACAAATTATCTTCCTACACTTAGAAATGTTAGTACTCAAAACGTGCGACCAATAGTGATCGTATTGAACAACGGTCACATCTATTGACGAAAAATGGTAAGATTTTTACTATTTGTCCTCTGTGCATCTTTTGCATACATTATTTTTTTCTTAAATTTCATTGCTAAGTATATTAATTACTATACGATGTTCTTCAACAGGGACTCCCGATAAAAGTTGTGCCTCAGTGGATCGAGACTAAAGGTCACATGTCAATGGTTAGCTTACGACCAAGATATCCTACATTGCACATGAGTGCATTCAGGATTTCTAAAAGCGATGAATGCTTAATAGTGAAAGATTGGAGCAAAATTCTTAACGATCCCAGAGAAGTACTAGGGGGCAGCAAGGAGAAGCGCAGCCCACGATTAGAAGACAGGTTCATCTGCATGCTCCAGTATGATGAATCAGGAGAGCTATACATGTTATATGCTATTCTACCTGAAAGAAAGCAGCAGGAGTGATTTAGCTAGTTCATGCTCTTAGTACTTATCCTCTCATGTCCGTGTTCTTCGTCCTGAACTTAATCTCAAAGGATGATTTGCTTTTGTGGTGTTATGAACGCTTGTAATATCATGACCATGTTGAACTCGATGATATCCTTGCTTCTGGTACAAGTGAATGATTTTTCTTTAAGCTAGTGTTGGTGGTGATTAGATAGCGGTAATGACTATGATGATTAAACAGTGGTAATTCTATTTATATATATGCATAACGTGTGCAATGTGTAGTATCGTAAAATACTAGCAAACGAAAAAGAATTAAATAGAAAACACAAAATTAAATGAAAAAGAACATAACCAAAACCCCCCAAACCTTGTAGTACCGGTTGGTTTTACCAACCGGTACTAAAGGGCTCCCGGTCCCCGGAGCTGGCTCGTGCCACGTGGTTGCCCTTTAGCACCGGTTCGTGCTGAACCGGTACTAAAGGGGGGGGGCCTTTAGTGACCACACTTTAGTGCCGGTTATGGAACCGGCACTAAAGGGCCTTACGAACCGGTGCTATTGCCCGGTTCTGCACTAGTGCTCTCTCTCTCTCTCTCTCTCTCTCTCTCTCTCTCTCTCTCTCTCTCTCTCTCCTTACTCTGTAGCGATCGGACGTGTACACGCCCATCATTCGCCCTGCCCCTTTGCTTTGGAGAGTGTAATGCCTTGTCGCCAAGGAACAACACATATGGTTCACCTAATGTTCAAATGACTAGCATGATGACCCTCGCAAATGTGATGGCATCATTTTTATTGTGTGGTAAACATTGTAGAATAACTTTATGCTAGAACGAATATAACACACACATGGGAGGGATCATTAATTTGTGTACTCATGATTATCTGTCCTTTGCAAAACACTACAATAATGGAGTGAAATACGCTACTAGTCCATTAACTCAATTTGATTGCACACTTTAGACCAACAACTCAAGAAATGATCAGATTTAGTCCATAAAACTCGGTGATTTCATCAAATAAGGCCAAAACAGCACGAGAGGAAAAAACCGACCAAGTGGATGCCATGTCATATCATTCCCTTGACCGCTCATGAATTCACTATTTTTTGCAAGGATCTATTTGCAAATTGGCTATGGTTTTTCCCTCATAAACCATGCTAAAGGCGTTGGGAGTGAAAAACTATAAAAGTGAACTTGCATTGCCAGGACTTGAACCCAGCCCGACGCAATGCCTCGATGACAACCGAAATAACACCTGGTTTGTACACTATTATGCAGCGTAGTGTATTTTTTTGAAGCTAGCGCAGTGTATATATGTTCACATAGAATCAAGAGGGACAAAACCAAGAGAACATCGTCGCGTCTGCCTGTCTGTCGGGGTCCGTTCTCGGCTTTGTTGTGCAAGCCAAAGAGCATCGCCAGGAGGAACAGGCACCGCCAGTAGCAAGAGAGGGATCGGCGATGGTGTTGCAAGGAACGTTCCTACAAAATTGTCTCATCAAATCATTACGATCCCATGTCAGATCTTTTGAGCACACGCAAAAAGATTTCCCCTGGTCGTTAAGAGAGGCCACCAGGCAAGATAATCTAGTCGGGTGACACTTTTACCCCGGTGAGGATAACCGGCACTAAAGGGTGGGCACTAAAGGCCCCTCTTTTAGTATCAGTTCAACACGAACCGCTGCTAAAGGGCCACCACGTGGCACAAGCCAGTGTCGGGGGGTGGGAGACCTTTAGTACCGGTTGGTAACACCAACCTGTACTAATAGGTTTAGAGGATTTTGGGTTTACACTAGTAGATAAAGGGGGATCAGACCCGGTTCATCTGGGCCTTTAGCCCCGGTTCTGTAACCGGGACAAGAGGGTCGGTACTAATGCTCTGACCCTTTAGTCCCGGTTCAATCCAGAACCGGGGCAAAAGGGTGTCCACGTGGCCTGTGCACCGAGTCCAGGCAGGAGGGGCTTTAGTCCCGGTTGGTGGTACCAACCGGGACCAAAAGGCATCCACGTGTCAGCATTTCTGTGGCTGTGGTTTTTGTTTTTTTTTTTGAAAGGGGAGGGGGGGTTTTAGGTTTTGGGGGTTAATTTAGGTGTTTGATATATTGTGTTAGCTAGCTAATTAATAGAGAGAAGTGTTCTCTCTTATGTCCGTGCTTTTGGTCGACGCTACATACTACACATACGTATATATATGGACTAGAGTCACGCTAGCTAGCTAGCTACTAAGCAAACGAAGGAACAGAAGATCTCGTATATATAATCAACATATATATATATGCATACAGAGAGAAGTAATAATATCGACCACCTCTCCTTCTCCGAGAGATTGGTCGAACAACAAGTTCTCGTATATCTATCCGACACTACCGGGCACATATATACAATAATTATCTCTTACAAAAATAATCTCCTAACACATGGATGCAGGGTCCACATAGTATTCTCCGTCTTCAGCGATCACGTGTTCAAGGAAGAATGCCGCCAATTCCTCTTGAATTGCTCGCAGACGATCTGGTGTTAGGAGTTCATCCCGCATCCGAAACATCTAATTTGAAGTAGGGGGTCAATACATGAAATGATGCTATAAATTTATGAATATTATTGATTGCTTACGCACTTTAAATTGTTCATCAGTGTAGCCCCGCTCACAGGTCGTGTGGCGGATGGACTCGCAAATGTAGTATCCACAATAATCATTCCCGGGTTCCTGCCACAACCACTTTACAAGAAATAGAGCTCAATCAAACTGATAAGCAAGAATGCCAAATTGGTATTGATGAAACTAGCTAGCGCTTGAATCAAGATATAGGAGATGCGCGCACGGAACATGCTACTATATTGTACTTACTTTCGGGTATCTAAATTCTAGCTTCTTCGGCAGTCCCGGAGCTTTTTTGATGAATGTTTTCCAAGCCCTGCCAGACAAAGGAAACAATTAGTTGATATCAGAAATGAAGTTGCTGATATATATGCATGGTGGATAATATTGATCGATTTAACTTACCTGGCTAGTATTTGAGTCATGTCCGCATACTCCTCGGGATCTTTACGTTTAGAGTCGAAGACAGTTACTATTCCCTTCTCAAGCTTAATCTCTAAGAGAATATAGTGGAAGCTGCGCACGAATGCATGAGATCATTACATCACTATAAACTTGACTGATATATATAAGGGAAACCAAATATGCACAAGACATTAACACTCACTTGAAGTTGTAAGGAAAGAGTATTATATCTTTGTTTTCATTTACCACCAACGATCGTAGCAAGTTGGTCTCGGTATCGCCGGGACGCAATTTAACCTCGGTTGCATCTATGAGGTATGTGTTAATAAACCCAATATCACCTACTTGTCTTTTCTTCAATTCGATGATCTTCAATCTGCATAATATAGTGAGGATAATTATAAATACATGCAATGAAGATCAGCTATATAGAGAGACTTAATGACAGAATTAGTACTACTTACAGACAGTAGCAGGTGATCGTTGTTTTATCGAGGGCCAATTGATTGAAAAATTGATAGAACTCCTCAAATGGAACAGGCAACAGGTCAATTCCAACGAGGTCATGCTCCGGTTTAACTCTCAAATACAAGTTATTCCTCCCCCCAGACTCTCTGCAGATTTTCATGTACCAATCATGCAATCTTCGCATATTCGTTGATAGAGATCTTTCATTTTTGACGAGAGGCTTTTTGTACTCGTATCTTTCTATCTGCACGTCCATGAAATCATAGTGTACATCGTCGGACGCGTAATCTGCAAGATTGGTATAACCGGGCACCATCCTCGGATCATTAGCGACCATGTCGCTAGACACCTTGAGCGGGGGGCACGATTGGTTCGCTTGTTCGCCGAGCTGGGCAATTTGTTTCCCAGCTCGCCCTTCTGCTAACCTCTGATCACTTTTTGTACTTCCGGACCGCTTGGCATCTTGAAATGTCTTTTGAATAATGCGGTCATAGTTGCCCTTCGGCTTACTTTTCGCTGGTTGCTTCAGGGCAGCAAGAGTGCGCTTTGCTTTCACCGCATCTATCTTCTCCTCTGGAGGTGGATGTCTCTGTGCTTTCAACCCTTCAAAAAAGTCCTTCACTTGCCTTCAGCGATCTTCGTGTTTTCCTCGTCGGACCTCTCGTACGGTAACTTCTCTAGAGGCGTGAGAGAAGGACCGAATCTGCATCGCCTCCCGCCTCTGGCTGTACTGGTAGACGTCGCCGGACCAGACGAAGCGGCTGTCTTTTTTACTTGCTTAGGCGCCGGAGCAGGAGCAGCCGGAGCGGCGGCAGGTCTCTTCCGCCCTTGCTGATTAGGCGAAGGAGGAGCTGGCTGTCTGCTCGGGCGCGCCGGCGGCGAAGGAGGCGGAGTGCCGCCACGCGCCGGCGGCGAAGGAGGCGGTGTGCCGCCACGCGCCGGAGAAGGAGCCGGAGTGCCCTGATGGTCACTCGCCGGAGAAGGAGCCGGAGTGCCCTGATGGTCACTCGCCGGAGGAGGAGGCGGTGGAGGAGGCGGAGTGCCCTGACTCGTCGTCGGAGGAGGAGGAGGCGGAGGCGTCCAGTTCAGAATGTTGATTAGGTCCTTCCGCCATAGGCATGGAGTCTTCAGTGAAGAACCCAGCCGAGTCTCCCCTTCACCGGTAGGGTGGTCAAGCTGGAGCTCCTCAAATCCCTCTGTTATTTCGTCGACCATCACCCTAGCATATCCTTCTGGAATCGGCCGGTAGTGAAAAGTGTCGTCTGGTCCAGAAGGATAAACAGAGCCAGCAGCCGCCTTGACCTTCAGATTCATCCACTGTGCCATAAGGTGGCAATTTTGTGCCTCCGTGATAGCATCCACAGGATTCCTGGCAGTAGCCGTCAAGGCAAGCTCTGGCTGCAGAGGCAGCTCGGTGGAAGCCACGCTGCTTCTCCGCTGAGATGGCGGGGTAGCTTCGGGGGAAGCTTCGGCAATTCTTTCCCGATCTGCTTCCCGTTCCTCTATCGCTTGTATTCTGGCCCGCAGCGCCTGGATTTCGGTCATCTCCATTTTCTTCCTCCTGTCGTGGCATTTGTAGCCTCCTGCGTCCGGAAACCCAGCACGCCACGGAAGGGAGCCTGGCGTGCCTCGTGTCCGTCCAGGGTGCTCAGGATTCCCGAGGGCCATTGTCAGCTCGTCGTTCTCTCTGTCGGGGATGAACGTCCCTGCATGCGCTGCTTTGATATACTGCCGCATCTTCC
>LR738710.1:802223140-802382781 GCA_902687465.1 Secale cereale | reverse complement strand
CCCCCCCCCCCGAGTCACTGACATATGGGCCCCACGCCCTTAGTTAAGCACTAACTCAATGACAGGTGGGGCCAGCTCCTGTTAAATTAGTTTAGTTTAAAAACTAAACTTAATTAGGCCTGAGAGTTTGACATGTGGGCCACCCCCCCTGACACTTTAGTTAGGATTAAATTAACATAAATGCATTTTTTTTGAATAATTTCGAGATGGTACATGAAAGTCTCCGTTAGGAATGGCAGGTAAATACCATGTAGGAAGGTATGGTGGACTCATATGGCATAACTGGTTTAAAAGAATTTGGATGCACAAGCAGTCAGTCCGCTTAGTACAGGTGGAGGTTAGCAAAAGACTGGGAGTGACCAACTAAGAGAGCAATGACGGTCATAATCATGCAGAGCGACAAAGTAACATTGAATCAGGCATGGTAGTTATATTGCTACTCAGAAACAAAAGATCATCAAGGCTTGACAGACTTTCTTTACAGTCTTAAATATGCGTGAGCATACGCCAAGTCAATCAAAATAAATTCTTGAAGGAAGATATTACTAAACCATACCACATCATAGGCAAACAAATCATGTTGGTACTCCAATAACACATTGGGAACCCCCCAGCTATTTGAGACTAACCATAAGAAAACATGAACTACTAAGCAACATTATGCACGTAGCATCTTTATCATAGACATATCAACCATGCAACAGAAGCAAACTCTCTTAATAAGATAATCATGATAAATAAAGAGAGTTCAAGCAACCAACTAAACAAAAGCTCTTTAAAAAGATAAGCATGAAAACTAAAAGCTAAGCATGATAGTAGCTATTAAAAGACAAAGAACACACACAGCCAAGATAGAGATGAAAATTCTATATTATGTTCTAGGTAGAAGTGGAGCGTGTTTCTCTCCCACATAAACAAAGCTGAGTTCCGACTCGTTATGAAAAGCTAAAGAAAACTAAAAAGGAAAACTAAAAGCAAGACGCTCCAAGCATAGCACATAACACATGAAGTGATAAAAATATAGTGGAACGAAAGACGAGCTGATAATGTTGATGGAGAAGGGGATGCACGGGGGCATCCCCAAGCTTAGACGCTTGAGTCTCCTTGAATATTTCTTGGGGGTGCATGGGGCATCCCCAAGCTTGAGCGCTTGACACTCCTGAATCTTTTTATCATCTTCCCTCGCACACTTGAAAACTCCCTTCATACATAACTCATCATAATCTGATTAGCGAGGTTAGTACCCATAATAAAATAATTGTTCCTTGCTGGAAATAAGGATATTATTGAAGGTCTACTGTTTCTCAAGATTGCCAAAAGGTTTTTGCAAAGAAAAAGCAAGCTCTAGGTTTGCAAAATGAAGGAAAGGCAAAACATGACAGAATCTGTGAAAAACAGAACAGCAGGTAGTAAATGATTTTTTCGGGGCACTTTTGCAACTCTAATCAAAAAACTCAGAACAGACGCACGAAAGACAATTGTATAGAGCATGCTGTCGAAAAAATTCAGACCAAAAAGATGATCTGGTGATTTTATACGAATTCTTCTATCCAAGGACAGAATCTGTTTCCTGGACAGCACGTGACAACTTTTGAACTTTCTTGCAATCAGAGGCTACACTTGGCACAAAATTGAAAAGTAAAGATACAATGATGATGCTACTGTAGTAACAACATCAAGACACAACAAACACAAAATAAAATTTATTCATGTGGGCTGCCTCCCAAAAGCGCTTTCTTTTATGCCTTTAAGCTAGGCATAATGCAAAGAGGTCAAGTTGTATCAATTGAACCATCATCAAGATCATCAAAAAGCTCTTCAATAATACAACTAGTCTTAAGAGGACTTTCAAAAAAAGGCCTCATAGAGATACTTCTAGGGAGAAGACCAAAAGGATAAAAGTCAAGGGAAGATTCATTTATAAATTCATCAAAGAGAGGTGTTTCTTCCTAAGTCTTTACAGTTTCAACCCCTTTGGCAATAGAAGGATTACTTTTAGAATGGGGAGCCTTTGGAACGTGAACGAACTTAGGCTCCTTCTTTGCCGGAGTTTCTACCTTTTTGGTTTTGATTGAGGAGAAAGTAGTTCCTAGAGTATCAAAGATTTCCTCAATCTTGTCTATCCTAGAAGAGTCCAAGTCATGGGATTTGATGGTCTCCAAAGTTTTGAAAATTTTATGCATTGAGCTATCAAGCCTATTCAAATTCCCTTGGATCTTACGATCCAACTCATTTATCTTATTAATGTTTGGCATCTCTAGCTCTATCTTTTCAAGTTTTTTCATAACGTGAGCTAGGGTGATGTCCTCTTGAATGCTAACAACAGGGGGATTCCCAACAAGATTTTCAATAATACTAAGAGACTCCCAAACTGGGGCCTCTAGGAAATTTCCATTGATAGCAGAATCTAGAATAAACCTATTCCAAGAAGTAATTCCAACATAAAAATTTCTAAGCAGGATAGTAGTAGATTCTTTCTTGGTGGCTCTTTTTTGAGAATCATTAATTCTATACCAAGCATCTTTTAGACTTTACCCACCTCTTTATTTAAAGGTAAGAACTTCTGCCTCGCCAAAGACAAAAGGACCCGACATAATGACAACTAAAGAATGAGATAACTATTTTTGTGATTTTCGATAAAAGATACTAAAGCAAAAAACTGAAAGGTAAACTAACAAGACTAAAAAGCAAAGGTAAAAGATAGCGTGCAACTCCCCTATCCTGAAGAGTGGAGTCCCCGGCAACGGCGCCAGAAAACTTTGCTTGATGGCTTCTCGCCCCTCGTTGGTTACCCCAAGTGGAAGGTTTGAGATGCAGTGTAGCGGAAGTTTTCCCTTGGCAAAGATACCAAGGATCGATTTCCCCTGAGACTCCCAGTTTCAACAAGAAGGTGTCAACTGCTAACGGCGCCAGATATTAGCAATCAACGTGAACCTGCACACAGATACAAATAACTTTGCTCCCAACGAGTACAGAGAGGTTGTCAATCCCTCCGGACTTGTCGTTTACAAAGGATCAAACGCAAGTGATAATAGTGATAGGTTTTGTTGCAATAGTAAGTAAAAGCGGAAAGTAAATAGCGGATGTGATCAATGATGGTAATATGGACCGTGGTCCCATGATGTTCACTAGTGATGTCTCTCTCCCAAAAGACGATAAAACAGCTATGTGAGGTAAACGAATTACAGCTGGGCAATTGACAAAATTATGTGCGCAAACCAATGCTAACTATGTTACAAGAAAGGTAGAGGTTCAAAGCATGGGCGGTACGCCAAGGCAAGTAGACCGAAATCCATCTGCATCTACTACTAATCATCCACCTTGAGATATCTATCCAGAACATCTCGCTGGTATTAAGTTGCGAGTCCCACCCATAGTGTAAACTCAAAGCAACAGACAACTGCATTAATAGAACTTTGCGTAAAGTAAACAATCCTTGCACCCGCGGGCACAAACACCGTTGTTTTCCCCCTTGTGGCAATAGCACATCCCCTAGACTCATGTTTCTGTCACTCAAGCTAGTCATCGAGGGGCATGAACCCACAATCAAGCATAACGTTCCCTCTTGGAGTCACTACCTACTACTTGGCCAAAGCAATAAATAACAACGGAGAACATGCAAGGATTACTTACGAACATAAATATAAAAGAGGTAGATCAAATATATTACTCAAACACAATCTGAACATAATCTCACAATCCATCGGATCCCAGCAAACTCAACATAGCAACAGCATAAGGATCACATATGTGCCTCGATCATGTAGGGCAGCTCACGAGGACTAATTAGTGAAGCACAAGAAGGGGGAGAGAACATCACATAGCTACTGGTCATGAACCCATGGTCCAAGGGAGACTACTCACAACTCATTCGGGAGGCGTCCATGGTGGTGGAGAGGCTCCCGGTGGTGATCCTCCCCTCCGGCAGGGTGCCGGGAAGAGTTCTCCTGGTGCTCCCGATCTTGGAAGCGCGGCGGCGGCGGAACAGAGATGAGATCGCGAAAAAGGGTTCCCGTCTCGAGGGTTTCGGGACACGATATAAATATATGCCAAAGGGGGGCATCAGCGGAGGCCTGGGGGGCCCAGGCGCCCCCCCGGCGCGGCCAGGAGGGGGGCCGCGCCACCAGGGCGCCTGGAGCCCTGGTGGCCCCCCTCCGGCCCTACTTCAGCTACCGGGAAGCTTCTGGAACGCTGATTTTTTATATAATTTTTCCGGGATTTTTCTGGCAGTTCTCGTAATGGGAAAACTTGAAATACAAAAAACAACAGAAAACAGAAACTGGCACTGGGGTGCACTGAGTTAATAGGTTAGTCCAAATATGATCATAAGTGTATGGAAGTGTATAAATATCATAGCAATATCACCCAAAAGAGGCATGGAGCAAGCAGAAATTATAGATACGTTTTGGACGTATCACCCCCGAGCGTCCCCAGCGCGCCGGGTTCGGCCTGGGTCCGCCGGCCCTGTTTTCGGTCCAGGCCGGCGAAAATCGGGCTCCTGGGGCGCGACTGGGCCGGTTTTTCGGCGCCGGCGCAAAAAAACGCCTGGGGAGACCTTCCTGGGGACGCGGCTGGAGATGCCCTTAAGGCGACTGCGATGGATTTGGTCGCCGAAGCAACCGGCGGCGCCTCGCTATTCTCAATCAAAATCATGGAGACACGAGCCCCTGGCTTAGCGACTAGGCCTGCCTTCTTTCTTTTATCTGCATTTATTTATACAAACATGCCCAAACAAAGTTGGGCATCGGTACTATGCTAACTGGGCCACTACTACAAATTTATCGAAACGACCGGTAGATTTCTCTCGATCGTGAACCACCCAGCGGCAACGCGCTCAGCAGCCGCCGATGAACCGGAACAATATTGCCGATTTTCTCTCCCGTCGGGGCCTCCCTGATTTGGGGGCCCTGTGCCATCGCACAGCTCGCACACCCTTGTCAACGGGCCTGCCTCCGCGTGATATAACCTATTAGTAGGTGGTGCAAACTTACGCTCCCGCAAATCAAGACTTTATTTTCAGCATTTAATAAACATTCGTATGTAGTATATAATGTATAGTGTTCAGTAGTATAATTTGTAGATTGGACCCTCTCCTCTTGGGGCCTAGGGCAGTCGCCCCTTTTGCCCAAGCTATGGGCCAGCCCTGTGCATTTTGTTGCATATATTTTGAGGAAATCATCATTTTCAGTGTTCAAATCTTATCATGGATCTACTTATGTTCCGAGGAAATCATTATTTTCAGTCAATATACACGCATGATGTAGCTGAGACAGAATCAAACACCCTTGTCATCCATCTGAGATAGCCTGGTTCACTCCTCAACACATGTAGGGGAAAAGAGACCGGGCCCCTAGTCTATTGGGCGGATCATTACGGATACCATGATGCACAAAATGCTTTGAAGTGGCATCAGTGTCCATCCATGGTGCATCATTACAGACAAGGTTTCTCGAAGGTGTTAGGACAACAATTGAATCTGGAATCACCAAGCAATTTACTGAAGCATCGACCGCTTGAGTGTCAGGATAACAACTCACAAATGCTTCCAAAACATAACGAACAAAACCCAGTTGCTCTGCAGACAATGCTCTCCTTTGGCATCACCTCGTAAGCAACTAACTACATTGAAATAATCTGTTGTGAAGAGTAACTTACTACACGAATAACAGGCATGCCTAACAAAACAAGAGATTTACTTAGATCATTTCTTCTTGAGAACCCCTCAACATGAAGCAAATCCTTTTATAAGTTGGAACATAACAGATTTTTATGTGACAGATTATATCATGCTGATATATGTACTGTATAAAGAAGACCAAAAAGGTGTTTTTAGTTTTCATGTCTTTCTCCTATTAATACAACACTACAAGTTCAAAATTGAGGCCACTGCCATATAAAGTGGCGAAAACCCTAGCATCTAAAGAGATTCCTTTCGCTAGCATGTCATCAAACAGGCTCAAAGCCTCTCGAATGTTTCTACTCCTAACCAAGGAGATGCACTACGGGCTCCGCTGGGTATCCATCGTCGATGTGCCTTACCAGATTGGCAGCCTCGGGTCTCCTCCCAGACCCAAAGTGTTGGCCAAATAAGCTGCGACGGCGGCCAGGACATGTTGTGTGCGTGTGTGTGGGTGCGCACGGGTCGTGTCGGGCGCATCGGGTTCGTGGGAAGTGTGCATGTATGCGTGCATGTGGTGCACGGGCGTGTCCGTGGACGAGTACAGCGTGCGCGTGTGTGTAGGTGCAGGTTGTTGGCGAGCTGCACGGCCCGATCGGGCTCGTTCTGTTAGTGCTCACCGCGAGTCGCGCGTGTCCGAGCGTGTTGCGGGTGCGGCCAGAGCGTGCGGAGTTTGGGCACGATCGGGGCGAGTGGAGGCGTGGGTACGTGCCCAAGGCGCCGGCTCGGGGCTATAAAGCCATGCGATGACCGTTGTAACAGATGTGGTGCTCGAGTTCGTGCTTGAGGTGTGAAAAGGTCGTCGATGCGGTGGGCGTTCGTGCGCCGGAAAACCTCCCGTGTCCACTGTTCCATCTTCTTCCTCCTTCTTCCTTCTTGGTTCGTGCCAGAGAGAGGGAGAGCTAGGACGAGCTAGGGGAGGAGCTAGGGTTCCAACACAAAGAGGAATCGACCTGTGTCTTATATGTGATTCGTGTGGGGCAATCTTCCCCGCGGCGTTGCAGAACAAGAACCCGAGCTGGCCCTCTTTTCCCGCGTCATAGAACTTGTGGATCAGAATGTTACAGGTCACAATGTACGCCACAAACCCGTTACAGCTGAACGCGAACTTGGCAAGCTAGAAGTTGCCGGCTCAGCACAGAGATGAGATCAGAATATTGTATGTCTGCACGTTGGCTGTTATGGCTTCTTGAGCAGATCCGTGAACATCCTATGACACTCAGCCACTTCATCTTGTTGGATAAATGGTCCATGACCGTGTTATAGGTCACGACGTGACCTCGAAGCCAGCTCTTCGCACCGCTCCAGCACCTCCTTGGCCACCACGTATCTAGATCCTCTTTTTTTTTCGCGGGAGACGTATCTAGATCCTAAGCGGCATAGTCCAGCAGTATGTTAGGCAGACCACGGTCAGCTGTAGCCCCTTGGAGACCATGATCTCCAGCTGCCAGAATGCGTCCTCAATGGTTCCAGACTGGCAGAGCCTAGCAATGTAGGTGATGTAGGTCACCGCGTCAGGCACCCACCAGTTCCAGACACTGTCGTCGATTACCCTCTGCACGGCATGGAAATCCCTGACCCTGGAGTGTACTGAACATCATACATACTGCAGTTATATATCCATACAAATCATCTGTACAATGTATAGATCTAGAGCATAATGAGAAAGCAACCGACAGAAATGGCATATTTAAAAGGACGTGCCTAGGGGGTGGTGTTGCCACTCATCGTCGCCAAATGTCAGTGTTGTGCCAATGTATCGCGTCATTGTCGCGTAACCCTCACATCAGGTACTGTATATTTTCATTATATAGGTGTTGCTAATCGTTGTCAAGCAACATCCACGACGCTAAGAAATTATTAAAGTTTGAGAAGCGAATCAAACAAACTGAACCCAGAGAAGACAAGCGGGAGGAAGTAGAATGTGCACACAGTGATAGGATGGGAATATCTAGGAAATGATGATTGTGGAGAGTCAAGTGACGGTCGGAGATGATTGATATGAAGACAAGATTTGCGGCAGGAGATTTGAACTGGTGTGTGCATCCGTTGTGAAATGAAATAGCATTTAATTATAGATTTTATTTTTTCGTTTGAATCAATTAGAGAGTTTGTTCCGTTAAATCAAATGGTAGATGACACAAATAGAAGAACATTAATAGATTGTTGGGATGTAGTCCATAAGAAGCACTCGTCAAGTCACTCCGTCGAGTAATCTTTTCAATCATATTTTGCACGTGGCAACACACGGACATCCATCTAGTATAAATAGAACATAAATACAAAACCAAATCATATTGATACCTAATTGATCGATTGTTGGGCTGGCTATTCATATCGAACAAAAAAAATTATCAAGCGGTCAACTGGAAGGGCCCACCATAGAAGAACTTGCCATTGATCACGGAACTCAGAGAGTATGTGTCCGGGCTACTCATATACCCAGACAAGTTGGGGGACAAGAGCGAAGCTTGGCCGTTCAGGTCAACGATTTGGATGTTGGTGAAGGATGCAGCCATGGCCGTGGCCATGGCCTTGTCTGTTGGGAGATAGCCGCTGCCCATTGGAACAAGATCTCCAGTCCAGGCTACCACCACACCTCCAATATGGATGTGGGTTGCCCGATCTGCCAAGACACCATTGAACAACGACTTGGGGTAACGACCGATTAACGTAGGGTCACGCTGGTTAAGTCCGCAATGCACCATCCAGTCTCCCGATGCACCATCCTACAATAACATATCTTAATTAAGCTCATGCATGACGAACAAAAATTAATAATTTGGTAAGATATTTCTTCTTATATTTTTGCTGCTTAGATCGTTTGTATATGCACACCAAGATATTCTTGTTGACCCCTACCTTGAGGAGTTTGATTGTGATGGTTTGCTTGGTTCCGATGGGCCGGGAGACGGATTCAATGATGTCGCCGGGAACTAAGGTCGCGCCAGCCTCAGGCTGGAAACCTGGACAATTTGGGTTGCCACAGCGCTTTTCGTTCCCATTAGTCTGCATGAAAAAAAAACAGAAATATAGCCCATACGTATGAACTAATAATTAAGAAAAAAGGAGCGCTCAATGCTCGACTCATAATACTTACCGTCCAAACAGCACTTAAATGAGTGCGTGAATCACCGAACAGGCGTGGGTAAACCTAGCAAGTACAAAATAAATAGGTGATAACATATAGGAGTATAAGACTATTATAAGATTGTATGATTCATGTTACGTCCCAGCCGAATTTTTATTGGGGCTGTTCAGCGAGCAATTAAGATCCTACCACCCAGCCGATTTTGATGTATCGGATGCACCGTCTTCTCCACTAGAGACTTGGACACCAGCCGAAGTGTACTGATTGTTGCTTAGCGACAACGCGTACACATCCATGGTCACGCTGACTCCATAGTAACCAGCCGATTCAAACGCTTGCAACCGGTGAAAAGCCGACTACGTACGTGATGCATGCATGCATGGCAAACGACCAAGAATAAAAATTTCGTAAAATTATTCAAACCAAATGAACATGCACGCATATCACCGTTAGTAGTATTATTCCCCGCAAAAAAAGTACTAATATACTCCCTCCGTCCCATAATGTAAGACGTTTTTTGACACTACACTAGAGTCAAAAAACGTCTTACATTATGGGACGGAGGGAGTAGTATATAGTAATTGAAAGGGAAACAAGTAATCATGAGGTATTGAATAAGAAAATGAGACTCGTATATACATACGTCGTAGGTTTTAAAGGACTCAGATTTACTAGCATCCGCCAATCCGTGAAGCAATCCCGGTGTTTGAATAAAAAAATCTGTTTCGTTGTTGAACTTATGAATAAAAAATAAGATAAATTAGTGGCATGTTGATCAAAACAGTACTAGCTTTGCTATTACGACGCTTGGTACAAACGCACATACCTCTTGGCTTGTTGGGTAGAATCCATTGGCTTCACAGACGAAAAGCAGCACGGCGACAATAGAAATAGAAATAGAAATAGAAATAGAAAAGTAAGCCATGACGACGACTAGTCCGTCAGCTATGTTGATCTTTGGCAGAAGAAGCGCCACAATTTATAGGGGTGCTTGGTTTCGCTTGATTTTAGGCATGCACTGCACGCTATAATGGAGATGGATTCCTATATGCGATTGCCCTTCTATAAAAGGCAGTTTATTTCCTCTAATAAAGGCAGTTTATATACTTTGATTTGATATCTAGCCTTGTATTTTCTAACCCGTGCTACATGTTACTACTTGGAAATATTTTGATGTCTTTTCCTGCATGCTATTATATTATATCTCTCCCTTTCGATGTTTAATTATTGTACGGATTTCCTATTAATTAGAGAACAAGCGCCACGATAGTAGACCAGCGTTATTTGTGGGCTTAGGCATCTCCATTGACAACCTCAAAACGTTTGTATATATTCGGATCACGCTGTCTAACTCGCGGAAGTCATCCAACGTGGTCTTGCGGGCGTCGCTGCCACGTCTTTTTCTGACCGCCCTGCCCATTCAAAGCCCATCCCTCGCCCACACGTGGTTCTCTCCCAAAACGGTCAGCATCACTCCAGAGTATTAGTGTCGCATTCATGTCCGGCTAGAGGGAATGCGACTACTCACTAGCGTCGGCATTGAAATGGCACACCCGCGGAGAGAGCGCGGCCCGCTCTACTTCCCGGTGCAGGCAATTGATTCGCGTTCAAATGATACGACGGCCGATCGGCCGTCCGTCTGCCACCCACATTATGACACACGGTTGCCAAGGTGGCTACTCCGGCACCACTCATTCGTCCCTCTGCCGCCCATCATTGTTATATAAACTGCTACTCGGCCATACCAGAATTCATCCGCCTCTAATCCCTTTATCCTCAAGGCACCACCCCCGCCATGAATTTCTCGCGCGCCAAAGCTCTCTGGGACGGGCTGACGCCGGAGCAGAAGAAGGAGATGACCGCCATTGTTGCTGGCTGGCAGGCCGGCAAGCAGCCGGAGGATGGTGGCGTCCCAATGAAGGACGCGACAGACGAAGAGCCGGCGCCACCCTCCTTGTTCGCGCCACCCTCGCCGGTGAATTGTACCATGACCATCGGCAAGACCCGTGCACGTTACATTTTTTAGGGGCCCCCGTGTCTATTACATGGACACATGGCCTGCCCTGGGTGGCAGGGGTGGCTGCCCCAGGCACCCAACATCAATGGGCCCGTCCCCAGGTATACATGTAGGCCATGGCCCAACATATTTTCAGTGATAAAAAAATTCAATTGGTTGGGCCTCATTTAGCGAGGAAGGGAGCCAACAATCGATTCATTCGTTCCTAGTTACTACGTAATTAAACAAGAAGATAAACAAGGATTCCCCTCTCGTTAGGGTAACCTTCCTCCAGGCGACGGCGATCGCTTTGGAGACCTTCGTTCCCCTGCCCTCCTCGTCGGTCATTTGTCACCGGGGCTAGGCCTTGGGAAGGCGATCTGAGGGAGAAGCTATGGATCCACCGCTCGTGGAACAGTTTCTTCTTCGGGTGAGAGTTTCACCAGATGGCAGATCCGTCTTCAAGCTCAGCTACAGCCATGAGCGACATGGAGGCGATGATGAAGGAATTAAGTCTAAAGGAGTACGACCTAGAAGACGTGGTGATCGAGGCTGATGAGCTCCCGGAGGAGGCCACTAGATGGATGGCGTTGGCGCGTGTCCATACGGATAAACCCTATAGCCTGTACTGCTTCTTCCGCAATATGCGTGTGGCGTGGGATCTAGCACAAGATGTGAAATTTCGCCCGCTGGAAGAGAACATGTACACCCTTCAGTTCTCGTGTCTCGACGACTGCGAATGTGTAATGGAGGAGGGGCCATGGACCTTTAAGGGGAAAACTATGGTAATTGCACCGTATGGTGGCTTCACAAAACCGTCCATGATTGAGCTGAATAAGGTGGACATGTAGATCCAAATCCATGACCTACTTGAGGGGTACTTCTGCAAGCTAAAGTTGATGCCATCTACAGTGGGTGAGTACATCTATGCCAAGCCAAAATCTCAAGACTTTGAGGGTAATTTTTTCATAGTCCGTATCAAGATAGATGTTACAAAGGCACTCAAGAACACGGTGTCACTTGTCATCAAGAGGCAGAAAGGGATCGTCAGGGAGATTTTCAGGGTCAAATACAAAAGGTTGCCAGATTGGTGCGATGTATGTGACCATCTGGGTCATAAATACAAGGAGTGTGGAGATGGCATCCACCTTCCTGGAGCTCTGGTCTTCAAGGATCTACATGCATCATGGTTTAGGGGTCTAGGTCGCGGCCCAGGTGAAGGAAGGGGCTCTGGTGGTGGACGAGGCAGGGGCCACTCGGGCTCTGGTAGAGGCCGAGAAAAGAGGGAACAACCAAGAGAACCAACGTTATGATGATGACCTCTCGATGGGTAAGCCTGGTGATTTTGAGATGGAGGATGCTGACAAAAACAGGAAGAGGGGAGCCTCGCAAGATCCAGCCGTGGTGATGCTAGCTACTAATCAAACTTTAGAGGGAAGCAATCTTGTTGCCCTCCCGCCTCCAACGGTGTCTGCGAGTCCCTCGTCAAAACAAGAGCCAAAATGGAACAAGCAAACTCCATAGGTTTTAGAAGGGAAAGGAAAAGAATGCTACAACAAACAAACCAACTGATGTGGGTTTGGCGGGTCCCAAGGGGGGTTGCGCCTAGCGCAATGAGTCTATGTTGGAACTTTCGTGGGCCTGGCAAACCAGCGACAGTTCGAGAGCTTCGTGATCTAGCGAAGCAGTATGCCCCGTCTATACTATGTATTTTAGAAACTCAAATAGAGGGACCTCATGTTGAGAGTTTGGTTGGTACTCTTGGTTTTTATGAAAGCTATGCAGTTAGTAGTTCTTGTAGAAGTGGGGGTCTAAGAATTTTTTGGAAAGATTCGATAAAAGTTCAAGTTCTTGGTTACTCAGAGTATCATATTGATGTTGTTGATGATGATCTTGTAGTAACATTCGTATATGGGGAGGCCCAAGTTAACCAAAGATATAAAACATGGGACATGCTCCGAGGAATTACACAAGTGAGCACTTTCCCATGGATAGCCATCGGTGATTTCAATGAGGTAATCCATGCCCATTAGCAGGATGGAATTGGAAACCGAAGTCAAGCCCAGATGGATTCTTTTTGGGATGCTTTGGATACATGCCGATTAACTGACATCTGGAAAATCGTGTGTGCCTCTGGACCCAATAGGCACAACCACCTTCCATGGGTGATCAAACTTTGTGTGCTCCAAGTAAATACATGTCGTAGCTTGGGACGCCAGCATGAATGGAGCATCCTGGTATCAGAATGCGGAAGTATTCACGCTTCTAGAAAAAGTCATCAGACTTCATCTTCAAGCTTTCCTTTTTCAGGCCATCAATGTCAAACCAATCACATCTAAACAGAAATACTGATTTGTCTTTGTAAGTGACCTCAAGAACTTTCTTCAGCACCCCGTATAGTTTCCTCTCTTCTTCAGAATTCTCAACACCTACCTTCATCATGACGTCCGAATTTTGAGTCCTTCAGTGCTTTTCATCCACGGTACGGAACTTAACACCATTGACAGTGCATGCATCCCACAGACATACACGCATGTCGGACCCTTTTGATTGTAGTTTTATATCTTTGGGTGCATCTCTTAACTTCCTTACATGTCTGGCCCTTTTGAGTAGGAGGTCTTTCTCTAACTCTTCCGTCTTTTTCTAGAAATTGTCACTTGTCATGTCTATGTTTCGCACCATGAGATGTCTGAATTGCGTTGTTGTGATTTTCAATTGCAGACTTTGCAGGTCTGACACCCTTTATGTCATCTGCTTAGTCTAGCGATGTTTCGACTGTGAAGTATTTGCTTGATCATGGTGGTGATCTAACAAAAGAAAATGCTAAAGGACGCACAGTTCTCCACCATGCGGCATGCCTAGGTAGCTCCCCTGGCCCCTCACCCATGCAATTTGTTTTTATATTACCAAGCGCATCTCTGTGTAAGACACTATATGGGTATGGTTACTGCACTAATATCGTAGAAGGAAAAAATTGTGATAATCTTTCATATGAATGTTTTTTTCTCATTTATGATTACACCATGGTGGTTGTTATACTAGCAGTTACTTGCTATTGTACAGTCAGATATGTAGCTACATGACTTGTGCAATTATGTTATTCACCGCAGGAAGCTGTAAGGTTACTGAGTTCCTACTCTCAAACGACATAGATTGTGGCCGTGGTACACCACTCCATCAAGCTGCTACCAACAAACAAGATAAAACTGTGAATTTTTTGTTGGAACACCATGCAGATGTATATAGGCTTTTGTGACGCCCGAGACCGACGTCCCAGAAGATTCCCGAAGAGTCCAGATGTTCCGGGTTGCCCGTGTGTTTTCTTTTGAGCTTGTGTTATTTATTTTTTGCATTGCATCATGTCATCATGCCATCATGTCATTTTTTTATTTTGCATCTCAACTTAAATAAATCGTGTGGGCCTTCGGTCCATTTAAATCGAGGGAAGAATGTCTTCTCTTTAAAACATATAAAAGCCTCTCAATATTTAGGGAGCTATATTAAAAATATTCCATTTGTTTGGGATCACCGTAACACACTTGCAATTTTTCCCCATGCTTTCCTACTTCGAGTTTCTCCTTCAAAAACCCTTGCCAATAATTCTTTTCAGTGTTTCGAGGTCCTTCCAAAAACCCTCCTTCTATTTTATTTAAATTCCTGACTTTTTGGTGAATCCAGTAAAATTGATCTCATGCCCTAATTCTCTCCTAACCTTCTCCTCTCTTTTCTTTCTTCCTATTTTTCTTTCTGTAATTCTAAGAGTAGAAGAACAGCAGCAGTTTTAAAAGAGTCCAGCAGGCCTGAGGCCATCTGGGCCTCCTCCTTCCCCCCAGCGGCCCAAGTCTCCCCCACCAGCGGCCAGGCCTCCTGGCCCAACCGCTATCCTTCCTGGCCCAAGGCCGACCGCACCGGGCCCGACTCCAGCCTCCAGTCCAGCCTCTACCGAACCCTAGCGCCGCACCCAGGCTCCTGAGCCTCTTTCCCTCGCTCTTCTTTCCCCCTCCGCCGCCGCACCTTTTTTTCCCCTTCGAGGCCGAGCCTCTGCCTTACCCTCTCGACCGTCTCCCTCCTCGTTCGCAGCTCCTGCCTCGCCACCTCTCCTTCGGCCTCCCTTCCAGTTCCCTCCTGCGCGGCTCACCTCGAGCTTCTCCTCCGTTCCTCGACCAGACAGCGCCACCCCGACGCGCCTGGCCCTCGTCTCCGCCGGCCAGGAGCCCCGGTGCCCTTGCAGCCTCCTGCGCCAGAGCGCCCCTCCGGCCTCAGTCCATCAAGCCGTGGCCCCTCCTCCATCCTCAGGCAGCGGCCCGCCCCCAAGCCGAGCGCCTCCCGAGCGCCTTCTCCTCCTCCAGCAAGGCCGAGGGCCCGGCCCTCGTCCCCCCCGTCGCCCGTCCAGCGCGCGCAGGCCGCTGCTTCTCCTCGAAGCCGCGACCCCGACGCCCTTCTCCTCAGCGCTCGCGAAGGGCGCCCCAAGCTCGACGCCCCTGCCTTCGAGGCGTCCCGTCCGCGCCATGGCCGCTGGCCCTTCCGCGTCGAGGGCCCCTGCCTCCTCTTCGCCGGCTGTTGTCAAGGCCTCGCTCCTTCCTTCCGTCGCCAAGACCGCTGCTGCCCTTGCCTCCGTGGACTGTCTCGTGCTGCTGTAGTTTTTGTTTTTGTTTTGTGTGTTGTGTTGTTAACCTTAACAGAGAACCGAGAACATCTACCGCCAAAGACCGCAACGACCCGAGTACAACTACGGTTTTTCGTCAAGTACGACTACCGACGCCCGGAAACGCCAAGTACCTCTACATGACCGACAAGTACCACGACGACCGAACGAGACCCTCAAGTACCTCTACGAACGGAACGACTACTCGTTGGCGACCTCGCGTACAACTACTTCCTCTCCGATGAACGAGAACAACTACTTCCCTCTACGGCGTGTACCACTACCGTCGCTCGATGACCGCGAGTACCACTACCGTCGCCCGAGTACAACTACCGCTACGAGAACGACTACCTTCGGTGAAGAAATGAGAACGTCTACTTCCTCTTCGGAAAC
Organism: Secale cereale; assembly: GCA_902687465.1. NCBI lineage: Eukaryota > Viridiplantae > Streptophyta > Magnoliopsida > Poales > Poaceae > Secale > Secale cereale. The sequence continues at coordinate 802,366,979 of LR738710.1, read as the reverse complement.
GTGAACGCCTACTTCCCTCTACGGCCGTGTACAACTACTACCACTACGTCCCTCGACGATCTCGAACCGTCCCGAAACAATTGTTTCGAAGGTATAACCCCGAGACGTGACCCGTGAGATGCTTGTTGTGTTGTATGAAATGTCTCCCTTGTGTGCTCCGTGCCCGTTTCGACCTTTTGTCATGTTCCTCGGTTGCCTCATCGCCGACTCGTGGGAACCCGGTGATGGGATCGCCCCACCTTTCATCTTGTTCGACTTGCTCACGTCGATTCTATCTTTTGCTCCGGTCTCTCAACGAGTTACCGGCACCGATATGATGCGTTGCATCATTTTCGGATCGTTGTCGTGGCACCCTTTCCTTCCCCCACGGTGAGAAATACTTGATTCTCTCTTGTCAACCTTTTAATAAAACTTGCATAAAACTTGATCATGTCATCCGCATCATGTTAACAACATTATATATGTGTGAATTGTTGTTGCTTTAATAATTATTAAACATGCATATGGGGATTTTCCGGACTTGTTGTTGTTATTTCCGGCCTCATTTAAATTGCCTAGTTAGTGTAGTTTGTTTATGCTTCACCTCTTGCCATGTTAAAAACATTTAATCTTGTCTTGTAAATAACGAGAGTCAACTAAATAATTAAATGTGGTGTTTTGTCAAATATGCAACTCGTTGCATGTTGAGCTCCACTTAACTTGTAGTATTGTTTGTGCACCTTTGCCATGCCATGCATATTTAAACCGGACATGCATCATACTTGGATGTGCATCGTATGCCATGTTTATGATATGTTTGTTTACCGCGTTGTTTGTTTTCTTTCCGGTTTGCTTCTCTTAATAGCTTCGGTTTCGTTCCGGAGTTGTGAGGATCCGCTCGACTGTTGCTCCGTCTTCTTCTTGGATTCGTTCTTCTCCCTTGTGGAATCCCAGGCAAGATGACCGAACCCGGATAGCATTACTATCTTTGCCTATTGCTAGTAGTTCCGCTCTATAGTTTTGCCTCGATGCCCATGTCTTTCTTGTCAGCCTCCTACTTGTAACCATTGCCCTGTTTAACCAACCTACCTATGCAAACCGTTGCTTGGCTAAGTACGCTTCGCTCAGCCCCTCTTATAGCATTGTTAGTTGCAGGTGAAGATTGAAGATGCTTGCTTCATGTTGAAGTTTGGTTGGGTTATATCACACTATATAAATGCTTAAAATGAAATCATCTATATACTGGCAGGGTGGAAGGCTAAGCCTTTTGCTTGGTGTTTTGTTCCACTCATGCCGTTAGGAACCGTATAAACCGGTGTTATGTTCCTTGATTATGCGTTCCTAACACGGTTGGGGTGTATGGGACCCCCTTGATAAACCGCTAAGTGCTAAGTCTTTTCCAGCAAGTCCCAACATTTGGTACTATTTGCCTCATAATAACAACTTAATTAATTAATTAAATTTGCATAGGGGGTCGCTCCCTCGAGGATCCTTATTTCTACATAGCAGGGGGGGCCAGTGCCGATGGTGTTGGTCCCAAACGGGGAGTCTGCGGGAACCACCACGGGGAAACTCGAGGATTGGGTCCTGTAGAATCGCCCATCCGGTCGTGTCCTGAGACTTAGATACGCGCGGCTACTATCAGGGTGTCGACACGCCGGGAGGATTTGCTGGATTAGCCTTACCTTAGTTCGGTTTAACTTGAGCACGGGATTCCGAGAATACTCGGGTCTTCCCACCTATGGAGTTGCGACTTCGCGGATCGTGGGCTTGTGATGGGCCAAGTTGGAACACCCCTGCAGGGTTTGAACTTTCGAAAGCCGTGCCCGTGGTTATGTGGCAGATGGGAGCTTGTTAATATCCGGTTGTAGATAACTTGACACAATGTTTCAATACACTACCAGCGTGTGTACCGTGACTGTCAATTTCCGAATAGGGATTCGGGAGTTGAACACGGTGGGGTTATGTTTGACCGGCTTTAGTTAGGATCACTTCGTGATCATCTCTCGACCGAGGCACTTCTCTTCTCGCTCTCTATTACGTAAGATAGTGCTAGTTGCTGCTGCAGACTCTTGTTGTTCCTTCACCTCATTTCTTTCTTCAGCCTTGTCCTCACCCAAGGCTTAAATAGTCTTGTTACCCGGGAACGGGATTGCTGAGTCCTCTGTGGCTCACAGTTACTTCACCACACCAGATGCAGGTTCAGCCGAGTTTGATGCAGAAGCTGGTTCAGTTCTTCACCGGGAGTCCGATGAAGATCGTGGCTATTTGCTTGTGACGCTTCGACGATTAGTAGTGGTTTCTACTAGGATTCGATCCTGACCTGTGGCTTTATGTTGTTTTGGTATCTTTCTTTTGGATCTTCACCCGTAGTCGGGTTGTGATGTTTTGAATGATGATTGCTTATGTAATGTATTGTGTGAAGTGGCGAGTGTAAGCCAACTATCTCCTTTTGCAATTTAATCCCTCTTTTACATGAGTCGTGCAAAGATACCAAAACTTGAGATCATTCTAGGATGGGCTTATACCTTTAAGTCGTGCCTCGACACGTAGGAGGTATAGTCCCATCCTGGGCATTACAAGTTGGTATTCAGAGCCTTCTCCGACCTAGAAGCCCCCACTGATTGATCGAATCGTTGACGGTTGAGTCTAGGCACACACTTGAAAATGTTTTGAGTCCTATATATATATAGGAGAGTAGGATTTCTTTTGCTTCTCATCTCTTTTCTCTCTGGTGAGGACTCCTGACGACTACTCTTGTCTCTCCTATCTTCAAAAATTGCACCAATTTTTTTAGGATCCCGCGAGTATTCTGGGATTGTTTCGATGTTCTTGTGACAAGGATATTGTTCTCGATGCCTCCTGTTCTCGAGGAGTTGAGCTTCAGGGTATCATTGACACAAGCATATCGCGGCAGTACTAAATACTTAAGACGGCCGACATCGAAAATCTCTCCTATACGGCAAGTGGCAAGATAACCCCGACATCACCCAGTACTGGGGAGGTAGTTCGAGAGTATTGCCATAGCTTGTTATAGTGGATTCTTTTCGAAGGTCCGAGGTAAACAGTTTCCGAGAAAGACTGGTTATGTGTTGAAGGATGGATACACCTGGATGTAGGTTTAGAGTTGATTGCGCGGTGCTTCCCGTGTATCCCCAACACCTGATTGCATAACTGGAAACTTTCGGAAATCTATAGGTGGGTTCATCAAGTAGTTCTAGGCATTCTTCCAACGGATGCTCGATATGAAGTTTGGGGTTCTACATTGAGTGAAGTGGTTTTATGGACTTGTTCTGATCGGGAGTTGCATCTTAAAGGGTCCTTGGCTATGCTGATCCGGGGATTGCAAAACCCTTTTGTAACACGTTCCATGAGCTTTCAGCACGAAGATGTCGAACGAAGCTTCTATCTTGTGTTTGTTCTATCTGATCCTTGTTCCTTTTTATTTACCTTTTCCTTCTCCCAAGTGGCTTCTCGACCAGTGATGTACCTGCGGAATTCATTCGTTCAATTCTTTGCTCGGATGATATTGTGAAGATCATGTTGCACATCTATCCTTTGTTTTGTTTTGATTCTGGTATTCGAGTTGCTTCGATGTCAAATGTTGATTCCATACCTTCCTAATCGGTGTTCTCATATTTCTATGGGAGTGCTAATTCTTCTTGATCATCAAGATCTTCATGTTAATCCTTTCCAACCGGTGTGCTTTCTCTTCAAGTTATTCCATACGGACGCCGTTCAGAAATCTGACGATTGTCTGTATTCTTTCATCCCAAGTTGTCTTTGTTTTCCCCACCCTCCCACCCTTCTTCTTCTCAGAGCAAGAATTCTCAAATGGAGTATCCATTTTATTCATGTGAGGTTTCTTCATTCTTTTCCTTCAATTTTCTTATCCGGTGATTTTATCGTGAAGATGCTCAAGAGCTTCAAGTTCATCATTCTTTTGTTCTCTAATTCTGCCGATGAATGTAATTCAAGATTTCGGTGTTGATCTTATCCTTTTCCTCATTTCACAATGTTTTCTTATTCCGGTGCATCAATTAATCATTCTCCTCTTGCTATTCATATCCGGAGTGCTGAAGATTCATAATTCCATTCTTAATCCGTTCAAGCTATTTTGAGGATTGTCATCTTATTCAAGCCTTTTAATTCAATCGGTGCCATATCTCTTAAGCAATCTTTTCCAACGGTGATTTCTTTAGTGGGCCCTAACCCACAGGTCTTTTCCAGGATCTTACCTGACTCTTCTATTTTTCTGGAGTTATACTCAAATTCTTTTCAAAGTGTGACGTAAGTATGAATCCCATCAGTCACATGCCTTCTCCAAGATCGCTTTCAAATTCTTGTTCATCATTGTTTCAACCTTTTAATTCTTCATTCCGGAGTGCTCAACAATTCTTATGGCATTTCTCGTCTTCATTCTCAACATTTGGAGACCGGAGAAGTGTTTCTCTTAAATCTTGGACTGTTCTCTTGAAGATTCGTGGTTCTAGCTTCATGCCATCCTCATTATCGTTTTGATACCCGTCCGGAGCATTTCATGAATTCTTTCCATTGTGATCCTCCGACGGCCATCATCTCAGAATATTTCTTCGTTCTCAGTTTTCAACTTCATCCTCCCAATATTCTTCATTGATGTCTCTTCGTTCGTCTCCATATTCTTACGGTGCTTCTTTCTATTTTACCCTTCCGTTGTTATCGTTTTAATTCACTCGTTCTTTTCATAATCCTACCGGTGGTTCGTTGAATATTTATCCAAGCTTGTGCTAGATCTCTCTTTAATTCTTTCCAACGAGAATAAGTAGTATGCCAAATCCTTTGGTTGTCATCAATTTTAATTGGTGAAGGAGAAGCATGACATAATTCTTATTCTTATTCCTTCAAGGTCATTTAATCTCTTGTTCCGGAGCTTGTTCATCATATCATATTCTCGGTTCTAAGTTGTTCATCTTGTTTTCCGGAGCTCCAAATTATTTCAATTATATCATTTCAAACCTCCATCTAATTCATCGCAGGCCTTGAATCTTATTCTTTTCATCTTTCACTTCTCATGCTTTCATTACCGGAGTTTTCGTGGTGGTTCATCAAGATTTAATTCATCCTCCAAGTCTTCATCAAGATTCTTGTTGGAGCTCAAGCATTCTTCTTCTTGCATTTCCAAGTGCAATTCTTTCTACCTTATCTTTTCAGATGGTGTTATGTCATTCTTGACAAATCCTTCATGTTTCATGATTCACAAGTTGTTAGGAATGAAATATTTAAACCATCATTTTCCTTGTTCAAGAGATCTTTCTAACCCTTCATTTATTCATTGGAGTTATATTGGGTTGTATTTCACCTAAAAGCTTTCCCTAAGGATTGTTGCTTATTATGGTGCTTATAAATGACCCAAGTTCTTCATTTATCATTCCGGTGAGATAAGTTCTTCGTCTCCTTGTTGATCTCAATCCAATCAATTTTTTTCCATTAGTGGCTGGTTGTCACCTCTTAATTTTGAGATGTTTTCCATAAGCCCACATCAAGCTTATTCTTTCGTTGTTGAATTCCAACAACTCTGTTCAACACTTCTCCGTAAGGAGGATTTTCTAATTCATTCGTGGGAGAAGTTGTCATCTTCTTCTTCGATCTTTTCTTTCCAACGATCTATATTCCATTCTTTCATTCCGGAGGCATTGTGATGTTGTTTTCTTTAACCATCATATCGTTTTATCGAGATCATATTGTCCCTTGCTTGTCTGTTTAACCGGAGTGTTGTATTTTTCATTCAAGTTCCGTCATCTATATAGTTTTGCCTCTCTTTTCAACCGGAGTGCTGTCTGAATCCTTCTTACCCCTGGTGCCATTCTTTCAATTGTTTTGGAGGCAATATGTTGTTGTTTTTTATCAAGTATCATTCCATCTTCTCAAGTTCTTGTTCATTTCAATCCATTTTCAGACGGAGTGCTGTCCAAATTCTGTCATTCTTACTCCTTGGCTATACCGTTGCAGTTTCATAGTCTTTTGGTCTGTGAGCTCTTGTTTCATGTGTTTTTTTCAACCTGCAAGGTTCTCTTAAGGCTCCTTGTTCCTCTTTTCTAACGGAGTTTTCATATCCGTTCATCTCCGTTGCTTTCTTTCTTTCAAGTTTGTTCAACTCTCAAGGTTCTTTGGTTTCACTCGTCTGTCAAAGAAGCAACTTTTTTCTACCTCTTCTTTTTCCGTTTTTACCCGGTGATATCTCTAGGATCTCGGGTCGAGATCCTCTGTTAGTGTGGGAGAGTTGTGACGCCCGAGACCGACGTCCCAGAAGATTCCCGAAGAGTCCAGATGTTCCGGGTTGCCCGTGTGTTTTCTTTTGAGCTTGTGTTATTTATTTTTTGCATTGCATCATGTCATCATGCCATCATGTCATTTTTTTATTTTGCATCTCAACTTAAATAAATCGTGTGGGCCTTCGGTCCATTTAAATCGAGGGAAGAATGTCTTCTCTTTAAAACATATAAAAGCCTCTCAATATTTAGGGAGCTATATTAAAAATATTCCATTTGTTTGGGATCACCGTAACACACTTGCAATTTTTCCCCATGCTTTCCTACTTCGAGTTTCTCCTTCAAAAACCCTTGCCAATAATTCTTTTCAGTGTTTCGAGGTCCTTCCAAAAACCCTCCTTCTATTTTATTTAAATTCCTGACTTTTTGGTGAATCCAGTAAAATTGATCTCATGCCCTAATTCTCTCCTAACCTTCTCCTCTCTTTTCTTTCTTCCTATTTTTCTTTCTGTAATTCTAAGAGTAGAAGAACAGCAGCAGTTTTAAAAGAGTCCAGCAGGCCTGAGGCCATCTGGGCCTCCTCCTTCCCCCCAGCGGCCCAAGTCTCCCCCACCAGCGGCCAGGCCTCCTGGCCCAACCGCTATCCTTCCTGGCCCAAGGCCGACCGCACCGGGCCCGACTCCAGCCTCCAGCCCAGCCTCTACCGAACCCTAGCGCCGCACCCAGGCTCCTGAGCCTCTCTCCCTCGCTCTTCTTTCCCCCTCCACCGCCGCACCTTTTTTTCCCCTTCGAGGCCGAGCCTCTGCCTTACCCTCTCGACCGTCTCCCTCCTCGTTCGCAGCTCCTGCCTCGCCACCTCTCCTTCGGCCTCCCTTCCAGTTCCCTCCTGCGCGGCTCCCCTCGAGCTTCTCCTCCGTTCCTCGACCAGACAGCGCCACCCCGACGCGCCTGGCCCTCGTCTCCGCCGGCCAGGAGCCCCGGTGCCCTTGCAGCCTCCTGCGCCAGAGCGCCCCTCCGGCCTCAGTCCATCAAGCCGTGGCCCCTCCTCCATCCTCAGGCAGCGGCCCGCCCCCAAGCCGAGCGCCTCCCGAGCGCCTTCTCCTCCTCCAGCAAGGCCGAGGGCCCGGCCCTCGTCCCCCCCCCCCGTCGCCTGTCCAGCGCGCGCAGGCCGCTGCTTCTCCTCGAAGCCGCGACCCCGACGCCCTTCTCCTCAGCGCTCGCGAAGGGCGCCCCAAGCTCGACGCCCCTGCCTTCGAGGCGTCCCGTCCGCGCCATGGCCGCTGGCCCTTCCGCGTCGAGGGCCCCTGCCTCCTCTTCGCCGGCTGTTGTCAAGGCCTCGCTCCTTCCTTCCGTCGCCAAGACCGCTGCTGCCCTTGCCTCCGTGGACTGTCCCGTGCTGCTGTAGTTTTTGTTTTTGTTTTGTGTGTTGTGTTGTTAACCTTAACAGAGAACCGAGAACGTCTACCGCCAAAGACCGCAACGACCCGAGTACAACTACGGTTTTTCGTCAAGTACGACTACCGACGCCCGGAAACGCCAAGTACCTCTACATGACCGACAAGTACCACGACGACCGAACGAGACCCTCAAGTACCTCTACGAACGGAACGACTACTCGTTGGCGACCTCGTGTACAACTACTTCCTCTCCGATGAACGAGAACAACTACTTCCCTCTACGGCGTGTACCACTACCGTCGCTCGATGACCGCGAGTACCACTACCGTCGCCCGAGTACAACTACCGCTACGAGAACGACTACCTTCGGTGAAGAAATGAGAATGTCTACTTCCTCTTCGGAAACGTGAACGCCTACTTCCCTCTACGGCCGTGTACAACTACTACCACTATGTCCCTCGACGATCTCGAACCGTCCCGAAACAATTGTTTCGAAGGTATAACCCCGAGACGTGACCCATGAGATGCTTGTTGTGTTGTATGAAATGTCTCCCTTGTGTGCTCCGTGCCCGTTTCGACCTTTTGTCATGTTCCTCGGTTGCCTCGTCGCCGACTCGTGGGAACCCGGTGACGGGATCGCCCCACCTTTCATCTTGTTCGACTTGCTCACGTCGATTCTATCTTTTGCTCTGGTCTCTCAACGAGTTACCGGCACCGATATGATGCGTTGCATCATTTTCGGATCGTTGTCGTGGCACCCTTTCCTTCCCCCACGGTGAGAAATACTTCATTCTCTCTTGTCAACCTTTTAATAAAACTTGCATAAAACTTGATCATGTCATCCGCATCATGTTAACAACATTATATATGTGTGAATTGTTGTTGCTTTAATAATTATTAAACATGCATATGGGGATTTTCCGGACTTGTTGTTGTTATTTCCGGCCTCATTTAAATTGCCTAGTTAGTGTAGTTTGTTTATGCTTCACCTCTTGCCATGTTAAAAACATTTAATCTTGTCTTGTAAATAACGAGAGTCAACTAAATAATTAAATGTGGTGTTTTGTCAAATATGCAACTCGTTGCATGTTGAGCTCCACTTAACTTGTAGTATTGTTTGTGCACCTTTGCCATGCCATGCATATTTAAACCGGACATGCATCATACTTGGATGTGCATCGTATGCCATGTTTATGATATGTGTGTTTACCGCGTTGTTTGTTTTCTTTCCGGTTTGCTTCTCTTAATAGCTTCGGTTTCGTTCCGGAGTTGTGAGGATCCGCTCGACTGTTGCTCCGTCTTCTTCTTGGATCCGTTCTTCTCCCTTGTGGAATCCCAGGCAAGATGACCGAACCCGGATACCATTACTATCTTTGCCTATTGCTAGTAGTTCCGCTCTATAGTTTTGCCTCGATGCCCATGTCTTTCTTGTCAGCCTCCTACTTGTAACCATTGCCCTGTTTAACCAACCTACCTATGCAAACCGTTGCTTGGCTAAGTACGCTTCGCTCAGCCCCTCTTATAGCATTGTTAGTTGCAGGTGAAGATTGAAGATGCTTGCTTCATGTTGAAGTTTGGTTGGGTTATATCACACTATATAAATGCTTAAAATGAAATCATCTATATACTGGCAGGGTGGAAGGCTAAGCCTTTTGCTTGGTGTTTTGTTCCACTCATGCCGTTAGGAACCGTATAAACCGGTGTTATGTTCCTTGATTATGCGTTCCTAATACGGTTGGGGTGTATGGGGCCCCCTTGATAAACCGCTAAGTGCTAAGTCTTTTCCAGCAAGTCCCAACATTTGGTACTATTTGCCTCATAATAACAACTTAATTAATTAATTAAATTTGCATAGGGGGTCGCTCCCTCGAGGATCCTTATTTCTACATAGCAGGGGGGCCAGTGCCGATGGTGTTGGTCCCAAACGGGGAGTCTGCGGGAACCACCACGGGGAAACTCGAGGATTGGGTCCTGTAGAATCGCCCATCCGGTCGTGTCCTGAGACTTAGATACGCGCGGCTACTATCAGGGTGTCGACACGCCGGGAGCATTTGCTGGATTAGCCTTACCTTAGTTCGGTTTAACTTGAGCACGGGATTCCGAGAATACTCGGGTCTTCCCACCTATGGAGTTGCGACTTCGCGGATCGTGGGCTTGTGATGGGCCAAGTTGGAACACCCCTGCAGGGTTTGAACTTTCGAAAGCCGTGCCCGCGGTTATGTGGCAGATGGGAGCTTGTTAATATCCGGTTGTAGATAACTTGACACAATGTTTCAATACACTACCAGTGTGTGTACCGTGACTGTCAATTTCCGAATAGGGATTCGGGAGTTGAACACGGTGGGGTTATGTTTGACCGGCTTTAGTTAGGATCACTTCGTGATCATCTCTCGACCGAGGCACTTCTCTTCTCGCTCTCTATTACGTAAGATAGTGCTAGTTGCTGCTGCAGACTCTTGTTGTTCCTTCACCTCATTTCTTTCTTCAGCCTTGTCCTCACCCAAGGCTTAAATAGTCTTGTTACCCGGGAACGGGATTGCTGAGTCCTCTGTGGCTCACAGTTACTTCACCACACCAGATGCAGGTTCAGCCGAGTTTGATGCAGAAGCTGGTTCAGTTCTTCACCGGGAGTCCGATGAAGATCGTGGCTGTTTGCTTGTGACGCTTCGACGATTAGTAGTGGTTTCTACTAGGATTCGATCCTGACCTGTGGCTTTATGTTGTTTTGGTATCTTTCTTTTGGATCTTCACCCGTAGTCGGGTTGTGATGTTTTGAATGATGATTGCTTATGTAATGTATTGTGTGAAGTGGCGAGTGTAAGCCAACTATCTCCTTTTGCAATTTAATCCCTCTTTTACATGAGTCGTGCAAAGATACGAAAACTTGAGATCATTCTAGGATGGGCTTATACCTTTAAGTCGTGCCTCGACACGTAGGAGGTATAGTCCCATCCTGGGCATTACAAGTTGGTATTCAGAGCCTTCTCCGACCTAGAAGCCCCCACTGATTGATCGAATCGTTGACGGTTGAGTCTAGGCACACACTTGAAAATGTTTTGAGTCCTATATATATATCGGAGAGTAGGATTTCTTTTGCTTCTCATCTCTTTTCTCTCTGGTGAGGACTCCTGACGACTACTCTTGTCTCTCCTATCTTCAAAAATTGCACCAATTTTTTTTAGGATCCCGCGAGTATTCTGGGATTGTTTCGATGTTCTTGTGACAAGGATATTGTTCTCGATGCCTCCTGTTCTCGAGGAGTTGAGCTTCGGGGTATCATTGACACAAGCATATCGCGGCAGTACTAAATACTTAAGACGGCCGACATCGAAAATCTCTCCTATACGGCAAGTGGCAAGATAACCCCGACATCACCCAGTACTGGGGAGGTAGTTCGAGAGTATTGCCATAGCTTGTTATAGTGGATTCTTTTCGAAGGTCCGAGGTAAACAGTTTCCGAGAAAGACTGGTTATGTGTTGAAGGATGGATACACCTGGATGTAGGTTTAGAGTTGATTGCGCGGTGCTTCCCGTGTATCCCCAACACCTGATTGCATAACTGGAAACTTTCGAAAATCTATAGGTGGGTTCATCAAGTAGTTCTAGGCATTCTTCCAACGGATGCTCGATATGAAGTTTGGGGTTCTACATTGAGTGAAGTGGTTTTATGGACTTGTTCTGATCGGGAGTTGCATCTTAAAGGGTCCTTGGCTATGCTGATCCGGGGATTGCAAAACCCTTTTGTAACACGTTCCATGAGCTTTCAGCACGAAGATGTCGAACGAAGCTTCTATCTTGTGTTTGTTCTATCTGATCATTGTTCCTTTTTATTTACCTTTTCCTTCTCCCAAGTGGCTTCTCGACCAGTGATGTACCTGCGGAATTCATTCGTTCAATTCTTTGCTCGGATGATATTGTGAAGATCATGTTGCACATCTATCCTTTGTTTTGTTTTGATTCTGGTACTCGAGTTGCTTCGATGTCAAATGTTGATTCCATACCTTCCTAATCGGTGTTCTCATATTTCTATGGGAGTGCTAATTCTTCTTGATCATCAAGATCTTCATGTTAATCCTTTCCAACCGGTGTGCTTTCTCTTCAAGTTATTCCATACGGACGCCGTTCAGAAATCTGACGATTGTCTGTATTCTTTCATCCCAAGTTGTCTTTGTTTTCCCCACCCTCCCACCCTTCTTCTTCTCAGAGCAAGAATTCTCAAATGGAGTATCCATTTTATTCATGTGAGGTTTCTTCATTCTTTTCCTTCAATGTTCTTATCCGGTGATTTTATCGTGAAGATGCTCAAGAGCTTCAAGTTCATCATTCTTTTGTTCTCTAATTCTGCCGGTGAATGTAATTCAAGATTTCGGTGTTGATCTTATCCTTTTCCTCATTTCACAATGTTTTCTTATTCCGGTGCATCAATTAATCATTCTCCTCTTGCTATTCATATCCGGAGTGCTGAAGATTCATAATTCCATTCTTACTCCGTTCAAGCTATTTTGAGGATTGTCATCTTATTCAAGCCTTTTAATTCAATCGGTGCCATATCTCTTAAGCAATCTTTTCCAACGGTGATTTCTTTAGTGGGCCCTAACCCACAGGTCTTTTCCAGGATCTTACCTGACTCTTCTATTTTTCTGGAGTTATACTCAAATTCTTTTCAAAGTGTGACGTAAGTATGAATCCCATCAGTCACATGCCTTCTCCAAGATCGCTTTCAAATTCTTGTTCATCATTGTTTCAACCTTTTAATTCTTCATTCCGGAGTGCTCAACAATTCTTATGGCATTTCTCGTCTTCATTCTCAACATTTGGAGACCGGAGAAGTGTTTCTCTTAAATCTTGGACCGTTCTCTTGAAGATTCGTGGTTCTAGCTTCATGCCATCCTCATTATTGTTTTGATACCCGTCCGGAGCATTTCATGAATTCTTTCCATTGTGATCCTCCGACGGCCATCATCTCAGAATATTTCTTCGTTCTCAGTTTTCAACTTCATCCTCCCAATATTCTTCATTGATGTCTCTTCGTTCGTCTCCATATTCTTACGGTGCTTCTTTCTATTTTACCCTTCCGTTGTTATCGTTTTAATTCACTCGTTCTTTTCATAATCCTACCGGTGGTTCGTTGAATATTTATCCAAGCTTGTGCTAGATCTCTCTTTAATTCTTTCCAACGAGAATAAGTAGTATGCCAAATCCTTTGGTTGTCATCAATTTTAATTGGTGAAGGAGAAGCATGACATAATTCTTATTCTTATTCCTTCAAGGTCATTTAATCTCTTGTTCCGGAGCTTGTTCATCATATCATATTCTCGGTTCTAAGTTGTTCATCTTGTTTTCCGGAGCTCCAAATTATTTCAATTATATCATTTCAAACCTCCATCTAATTCATCGCAGGCCTTGAATCTTATTCTTTTCATCTTTCACTTCTCATGCTTTCATTACCGGAGTTTTCGTGGTGGTTCATCAAGATTTAATTCATCCTCCAAGTCTTCATCAAGATTCTTGTTGGAGCTCAAGCATTCTTCTTCTTGCATTTCCAAGTGCAATTCTTTCTACCTTATCTTTTCAGATGGTGTTATGTCATTCTTGACAAATCCTTCATGTTTCATGATTCACAAGTTGTCAGGAATGAAATATTTAAACCATCATTTTCCTTGTTCAAGAGATCTTTCCAACCCTCATATTCAAGAGGACACACGATGGGCTGGGTGCAGGACCCTCATATTCAAGAGCTGCTTCTCAAGCAGACGGATAACGCAAGAGCTGCCGCCCGAGAGAAAGCCAAGATGGATCAACTGGAGATAGACGCGGTTACTCCAGTGTATGAAGGATACAGGCCCGAGGATACCCGCCTGAAAGTAACGCTCATGGCTCTAGAGATGAAGGTAAAACACAAAATGACCGACGCATGCTTCGACGAGAACATGTCATTCTAGCACGAACGTCTTCCCAAGGGGAACAAGTGCTCGACCAGTTTCGTGGAGGCGAAGAAAATCGTGTGTCCTCTGGATTTACCGCACGTGAAATACCATGTGTGCATGAACAATTGCATCATTTATTGGGACGAGCACGCGGAGTCTACCATATGTCCGGTGTGCGGCGTCACTCGATACAAGAAGAGGAAGAGAGCTTCTCGAAAAGTGGTGTGGTACTTTCCGATCACTCCTCGTCTGCAGCGGTATTTTGCGGACCCTAAGGTAGCAAAGCTCCTGCGTTGGCACGCGGATAGGGAGGAGAAGAAGCGTGAAGATGACGCAAATGATCTGGAGATAGATAAAAAAGACAAGATGCTGAGTCACCCTAAGGATGCGAGCCAGTGGCAAGCGTTGAACTTCGAAGACCTAGAATTTGGGAACGATCCAAGGAACATCGTGCTGGGCGCGAGCACCGATGGAGTCAACCCGTTTGGCAGCCAGAGAAGCACACATAGCACCTGGCCTGTGTTTGTGTGGATGTACAACCTTCCCCCCTGGTTGTGCATGAAGAGGAAGTACATTCACATGAGTATGCTAATTGAAGGACCGAAACAACCAGGGAACGACATCAATCTGTATCTGGGGCTGCTGAAAGAGGAGCTAGACATGCTGTGGAAAACGCCAGCCAATACGTGGGACGCCGCAAAGAAAGAATATTTCCCTATGAGAGCCGCGCTGCTCACGACGGTGCACGACTATCTCGGTTATGGATATGTCGCGGGGCAGGTGGTCCACGGATTTTCTGGATGCGTCAGGTGCATGGATGACACAACGTATCGCCAGCTAGATAGAGATCCCGGGTCTTCGAAAACCGTGTTCATGGGACATCGAAGGTGGCTTCGCGACGATGACCTGTGGAGAAAACGCAAGGATTTGTTCGATGGTGAAACCGAACCCCGAGGACGCCCGCGTACGAGGAGCGGCGAGGAAATAGACGAGCTGTTGAAAAATTGGAAAGATTGCCCACTGCCGGGAAAGAAGCAAAAGACGCCAGAGCCGGGAAAGAAGCGAAAGGCGCCAGAGCCGCTGCTGAAGGTATGGAAAACGAGGTCTGTTTTCTGGGACTTGCCGTACTGGAAGATCCACCGTGTGCCTCACAGCCTTGATGTAATGCATATCACGAAGAACGTGTGCGAGAGTCTGCTTGGTACCCTGCTCAACATGCCAGAGAGGACCAAAGATGGGCCGAAAGCAAGGGCAGACATGAAATCAATGGGCATCAGGCAGGAGCTTCACGCTATATATGATGATGATGATGATGATGATGATGATGAGGCGAAGCAGGACACGGAAAGTCGTCGCAAAGGCAAAAAGGCCAAGAAGACCGGAAATGACTACCCTCCCGCGTGCTTCACTCTAAGTCAGGAGGAGATCGAGCAGTTTTTCACCTGCCTCGTAGGAGTACAACTTCCTTACGGTTACGCGGGGAAGATAAGCAGATACCTAGACCGGGCGAAGCTGAAGTTCAGCGGGATGAAGTCTCACGATTGTCACGTGCTGATGACGCAGATACTTCCAGTTGCAATCCGTGGTATCATGGACGCGCACGTCCGTGAAACCCTATTTGGCCTATGCAACTTTTTCGACGTCATCTCTCGGAAGTCTGTTGGCGTGAGGCAACTCAGAAGGCTACAGGAAGAGA
Organism: Secale cereale; assembly: GCA_902687465.1. Taxonomy (NCBI): domain Eukaryota; kingdom Viridiplantae; phylum Streptophyta; class Magnoliopsida; order Poales; family Poaceae; genus Secale; species Secale cereale. The sequence continues at coordinate 802,351,732 of LR738710.1, read as the reverse complement.
TTGTGGTGATACTATGCGAGCTTGAGATGTACTTCCCGCCCGCATTCTTCGACATTATGGTGCATCTGCTGGTCCATATCGTGGACGATATCATCCAACTCGGGCCGACGTTCCTCCACAGCATGATGCCGTTCGAAAGGATGAATGGTGTCATCAAAGGATACGTTCGCAACATGTCACGTCCAGAGGGAAGCATAGCCAGGGGCTTTCTGACCGAAGAGTGCATGTCGTACTGCACGAATTATCTAGGCATCGAGAACCCCGTTGGTCTGCCCGTCAACAGGCACCTCGGCAGGATCGCTGGATCGGGTCACCGTGAGGGTCGCCGCGAAATGCATGTCGACTTCGAGGGTCGACTCGCCGACTTTGAAAGAGCAAACCTAGTCGCGCTACAACACATAGACGTGGTCGATCCTTGGGTGGTTCAGCACAAAACCTTTATTGAGAAGACATACAATGACCGAGGCCAACAGAGGACGGACGGAGATATAATCAAAGAGCACAACTCATGTTTCACGCGTTGGTTTAAGCAGAAGCTTCTGTCGTACCCTTTACATGATGATTCTTCCGCGGAAGAACAACTCATATTCGCCTTGTCACAGGGCGCCGAGCACAACCTGATGACCTATGAGGCGTACGATATCAACGGCTACACATTCTACACCGAGGCCAAGGACATGAAGAGCGATGGTTATCAGAACTCCGGGGTAACGATGGAATCCTACACCGGTAATGACAAGGACAGATACTACGGAAGGATCGAGGAGATCTGGGAGCTGAGCTACGCTGGAGAGACGGTCCCGATGTTCCGTGTCAGATGGGCCAAGAGCGTCCTAAAAGAAGACCGGTATTTCACCACCATGGTTATACCCGAAGCCAAATCCAAGACCGCGGGCGCAAACGTCACCGCGAAAAATGAGCCATGGGTACTGGCTTCCCAAGTTGACCAATGCTTCTTCATTACCGACCCGTCAAAGCCCAGTCGTGTTGTCGTGAGGAGAGGCAAAAGGAAGATCATCAGAATGGATGGAGTAGCCAATGAGCAAGACTTCGACAAGTACGGCGACCCGAGGATCGAACATGACGACGATGATGAAGTAGCAGCATACACCACAAGAAGAAGCAGGACCACCCTACCTAAAGGACGTCCGTTCCACAGAAGAACCCCATTTGCGAAAAAGAAGGGCAAGAAGATTGTGAACAGATAGCTAGCTAGCTAAGATCGTTTGTATTTAAATCGTAGCCTTCATTTCTCGATTGTATTTCATGGGCACTTTTTGAACTATCATGAATATTTTTAAATTTCATGGACACTCGATCTCGATCCCCCTCGTCGCCGAGAGCACCCCCCGGCCTGGTCCACCGGCCGCCGACCCCTACTCAACCGCCGCCGCCGACCCCCCGCACCCCTCCCCATGTTTTAAATTTGATGATATTTTTTAAAAAATTATTTCTGTCTTATAAAAAAATATTACTGTTATGATTTAAACAAGTTTGAACATATTTAAACACAAATAAGTATCAAAAAGCATTTTAAATGCATAAAAAAAATTGTGGAGCCTGGGATTCGAACCCAGGACCTCCTGGTGGGAGAACTGGGGGCTGACCAGTCGAGCTAGCTAGGGGGGCTTGATGTGTATGAGGTATGGTGGGAGATAAACTGTTGGCTCGCGCGCAGAAATAAAAAAATATACTAATGGCGCACCAGGGGGAGGTGCGCCATTAGTATGGACGTACTTATGGCGCACCAGGGCGCAGTGCACCATTAGTATTGTGCCCCATACATATTGATGCCCCCCGGCCCACTACACCTCCCCCCTCTCTCTCCCTCGCCTCGCCCTCGATCCCCTTCCCCTCTCCTCCGCCGCCGCCCCCGTGCCCCCGACGTCGCCGCCCCCCGCGCCCCAGCCCGAGCCCTAGCGCTCGCCGACGCCCGCGCCGACGCCGACCCACGCGCCCCCGAGCCCTAGCCCTAGCGCTCGACGACGCCGCTGCCCCCCGCGCCCCCGAGCCCTAGCCCTAGCGCTCGACGCCGCCCCACGCGCCCCCGCCGCCGGAGACTTGGAGCCTCGGAGCCTCGGAGCCGCCCCACGTCCTCGGAGCCGCCGCCGGAGACTTGGAGCCGCCGTCTATCCCCACCTCCCCAAGCTCGCCATCTCCCTCTGCCTCTTCTCGGTTAGTTCATCCCCTCCCAATTTGATTTGCATCACTAGGGTTTTTGTTTGGCAAAATTAGGAGGATGAATAGATGAATGACTCTTCTGGCCTCGGTTGTTCTACCACAAAGCACAACCAAGATGCTAGTAGTAATCTTTAAAATGTTTTGATATTTAGCTGAGAAATTTCGTCGGTATGCTGCTACTTTAGTAAATAAACCTGTCATGGAAATGTTTAATTGCAGCCAATGAACTGAAAAAAAAACAGCGTGCAAACCATATAATCCCACCTCCGTTAACGATCAGCTTAGGATCCAGCATGAGTATTAGTTTTGTTTACCTTTGATCGCTGCATCATCATCATCATCACGCCAGTAACCGGTGGGTGGGCATCTGCCACTCGGTGAGGTTTGTTTTGTTTTTGTGTAGCATATATATGTATGGCTGGAGAAATGTTAACTTTTATTTTCTTAGTTTTACTTTACCTGGCGTCGTTCAATCAAGTAGCTAGTCTTGTGAACTTTTATTTTGTCCCTCTACATAAGGAAAAATCTTTCCTTGCCGTGTTAGTTGTTTGCACGAGGAGGGGCAGGGATCACGGCACCAGAGGAGTCAACCTCTCGGCTTAAACTAAATTGGAGACTACGCTCTAGATAATACTGATTCTAGAAAGAAAGAAAAAAATGACATGCTGTGATCCTTGAAGTTCATCTTCTCCCGTGGTATGAACGCAGAACATGCAAGTTCTGTTGGCTTAAGTGTTAACTTGCGATGCTGAACATGCAGAGAGGAAGCTGTCAGCCTGACTGGTTACTCGACGCATGTTTCTTTAGTTTACTTATCTTTTCGGTCAACGGTTATCCTACGTGACTTCATGACAAAAGTTTAATAATCGTGTTCTAGCTACTGTAGTAGTATCGTTGTAAGTTTTTTTGTTTTCCTTTGATGTTAGAAGTAGAGTCATGAAAACTAATGACCTAAATTAGTCACTTACGAAGTAGCGCATAAACATGCAAGTTTCCAGGTTCCTAATATTCTGCATTAGGTGCAGAGCTCAGTGTTATCAAACCGCTTTTGCTATATTGCCTTGCTATAAACAAGATGGTGTTTACTATACTGCCTTTTATGCACATTTGGTGTAGTATTATCTTATGATCTGCTCTTGTCATGTACACATAGAAGGTGAACTATCTTCACTGAAATTTACGGTTGGATTTGTGATAGTTGCGGCAACCTGAATCTGCGTAATAGCGCGGAAACAATAATTGTAATATGCCAGTGGTATTTTTGCTGCGTTTTATCTTCGGCCATCGTGTCGTGATAGTTTTGCAGGTACCCCGAGAGGCCCTTGAGTTTGCTGGAATGTCGATTAACTTCAGTTCCGGCAAATTCGGGTACTCCATATGTCCTATTTTCAGCAAAGGTCATGCTGAAATTTTCCGTGAATTTTAGCATGACTTTGCTAAAAAATAGGACATATGGGGTACTTGTGACTAATCCATGGGCCGGGGTATCTTAGTAGTTAATTAAGTAGGATCAAGTGCCCCTTTGTTCTAGCTGCATTAAACCATAGACGGCAATAGAGCCAAGTGATTAGGCCCAGCTTAGCTTTTAGGATGCCTCGGTGTCAACAAACCATTAATTATAAAACCTTGGCTTTTAGGGTGCCTCGGTGTCGATGAAAACCGAAATGATGAAAGCTTAGGCTTTTAGGGTGCCTCGGCGTCGAAAAACCCTCAATTATAAAAGCTTAGCTTTTAGGATGCCCCGGTGTCGACAAACCCTAAATGATGAGACCATGATCTTGTTCCTTGACAATAACCAACTTTTTGACCAAACTTTGTTCCTATTTAGAGAGAAACATGGCCAACAACGATGAGGCCGGCGGTTCGGGCGGGAAGGCATTCTGGGAGCTTTCCCAGGAGATGGAGGAACAACCTCACTTGTATGAGGACGCCGCCTTCCACACCGATCCTGAGACCACTGATGGTACCGCGGAGGATGACCCTATTGATGCCACCACTGATGGTGCCGCCGAGAATGCCACCACTGATGATGGCGGCGCACGCACAGATGGCAGCCAACCGAAGAGGCAACGGAAGGACCGGCGCCCGACCGTGCTCCGCACCCTCAAGGAGGAAGTTACTGAAGTGGACCCCGACGGGAATCCAACGGCGCCCGAACGAATAGTCAAGGGGTACTCGCTTCAGCTCGGGTGCATTCTCCGGAGCACCGTCTCGATCAACAGCGAGAACCTGAGGCATCCTGACAACGCGAATTACCGCAACCTCCTCTTCACGAAGCTGCACGAACGATACAAGTTCCCCGCTCAATTTGATAACACAAGCCTCAAAGGGAATAAAGTGAACAATGCTGCCCTCACGAAGATGAGCAAGGCCCTGTCTACTTGGAAAACCAATGTGAAGATAATGATCAAGAAAGGTGAGAGTTATGAGACGATCAAGCAGAAACATCCTTCGATCACCGAAGATGACTACAACGAATTCAAGATCACTTGCTCGAGCGCCTCACACTCCGAATCAAGTCAGTGGGGGAAAGAAATGCGGGAGCTCAACTTAGGGGAACACAGACTCGGTCCCGGCGGTTACAGAGTGGCGGAGCCTATATGGGAAAAGGAGGAGGCGGACCGTGCCGAGCAAGGCCTACCGCCCCTCTTCGATAAATATGATGACAAGCAGACCAGGAACTTTATCAGGGCCCGGTACAAGAAGGACCCGAAAACAAAGGAGCTAACCACGGATCCGAAGACCAGGGCGCTTGAGCTTGTTCTGGTAAGGAATACACCCCCGCGTAATTAGCTCCATATGGTTGCATTCTAATTAATGAAGCCAAATTTCTAAATGATTCACATTCCTTCCGCAGGCGACTGAAAGCAGTAGCGCGGGGTCGACTAAAAGCGGCCCTTGGGACACGACTCTAAATAGGGCGTTGAATGTAATGAAGAACAAGGATAAGCTCGAGAAGCCGGCGTCAGCTGGTCGTGTGGCCGGCAAAGGCTTGTCGAAAAAATGGTCGTCATACTATAACGCTGGTGGGCGAAAGGAGAAAAAGACCAGCTCGGAAAGCCAGGCGCGCGAGGTTCAAGAACTCAAGGCACAGGTGGCGCGGATTCCGGAGATTGTCCAAGAGCAAGTGCAACAACAGCTCGGAGCGACGATCACCGCCATTGTGCCTAGCTTGATCGAGGGGTTGAGTGCGTGGATTGCTGGCGGCCAACAGGGGCCGCCCCCGATTCCCAGCTTCACGGCCAGCAACTCGCAGAACGAGATGGCGGGGCCATTGGTGTCTTCGGCGGAGGCGGCATTGGTGTCTCCGACGCCGGCACGGGAGCTTAATGCACCCGTGTGTACGCCGGTCGGCACCTCTGCAGCAAGCGGCCCCTCCGTCAACTGCACGCCCGCCATTGGCGGTGCCTCGACATTAGCCGAGCTCGACGCCATCATCACGGTAACTAATTAAGCCTCTCTCGGCCGAGGACTTCATCTCCTTGCCTTTGACTGGGCATCCCTGACGCCCTACATATTTTCGCAGGGCGCCGCCGACGTTCCGTGCACTCTACTGCACTTCGTGAACAACGAGTTGGTCGATGTCGCCAAGGGCAAAATCGTTCAACCGGGCCAGCCCTTGTTCCACGGTACCCAGATGCCACCCAACTTGTTTAGGGTTCAACTGGTTCGGGTGCTGCCAGGCTGCGACGACGTGTTACCTCCGATTCGACCCGTCGGGGCCGACGATGATGACGTCATGACCCTCAGCGCCTGCCTGAGCTGGCCCCTGCTTTGGCCGAAGAGCCAGATTCGTTTGGGGGCGGGGGAAACCACACCAAAGACAACACCGCCAGTCGTGCCGGCGCCAAGTCGTCCCCATGGCAAGTCCGCCGCAACGGTGCCGGACATCCCTATGCCACTGGATCCAAACATGCATATGGCACAGGATCAGAACGACGATGACGACGATACATTTGCCAACGTCGATCATTACTTTGCCGATCATGGGTACGGTGACGACTTCATGGGGGCTCCTTCTCAAGAACCCAACCCAACAAAAGACGTGCGCGATCAAGCCGGTACCGCGGAGAAGCCAAGTTGCAACAGGCGTCGTCTGCTGTTCAGCTCTCAGGAGACGCCTCCAGCTGCCGATTTCACCGAGCCTCAGATAGGCGAGGTGCGAAATATGATCAGCCCCAACACACTAAAGAAGGCGGTCTCTGAGCAGAACTCGGTCCCAATTCAGGAGATCAAGAAGAAGGCACGCAAAAGAAAAACTAACAAGGGTGCGAGCCAGCCGGCACCGAGTACGATCCGTGCTCAGGACGGGCCACCTTCACCTGAGGATGTAATGAGGAGGGTGCATGTGGCGGGTAGGCCGATGCTACCGACAAATATGCTCGATGCTGCAACCGGTGCCATGCGGAGTCTGCATGACAGTGTTCTTTCTTTGGAGAAGCGGCGTCTCACACAGAAGGATGTGGCGTACCCGGTTTTCGCGGCCAAGGTGCCGGAGGGCAAGGGCTTTGTGGATAACTCCATCGGGGGTACGATCGTGCTGCGGTTTGATGACATCCACGCTATGTTGAACCTTCATTCGCTGCACTACACCTTCGTTCGGCTATTTTCGCTGAGTATGGAGATGCGGATCATTCGCGACAAGACCCCAGACATCGTGATAGTCGACCCCTTCTACATGCGTGCCAAGATCTTGGGCAGCGCTGGGGACCGGCAAGTCGCGAGTTCTTACCTCGGAGGCGTCATTCTGGCAAACCGAGATAAGGATAACTTCCTCGTGCCTTACTTTCCCGAGTAAGTCCTCCGCCTCAACCGCCCCGTAACATATGAATTCTTAGATTTCGATCGTTCTTCTTTTAACATTCCGTGTTTTCTGCAGTGACACACAGTGCACGCTCATCCTACTAAGCCCCAAATATTCCATGGCCACGTATTTCGACCCGGACCGTAAGTCGGCTGTAGACTACACAAATGTCAAGAAGGTTCTTGATGATGTTCTCGCCGGCTACGCCAAATTTGGAGGCACCTTCACCAGGACAACTCGTAAGTACGGCAAGCACGTGTTCTCCCACAACAGGACGTTCTGCTGCGTCAAGCAGCCGCCTGGCGGTCAGAAGGGTGCCTACTACGCCATCCATCACATGCGGGCGATCGTACGGGACCATCATCAACTTCTGCTACCGAGTAAGCTCAAAGATTGGGCCGCGCGCGTGTCGGCAATCCAGGACGCGGACATCAGACAAGATTTCTTTCGCATCCAGTCGGAGTTTGCGGAAATCATCCATCAAGATGTCCTTCGTACCTCGGGGCTGTTCTACCTCAGGAATCAACCGTCGAACAGTGACATCGACACAATGCTACAAATGCAGGCTGACAACGCCCGTGATTTCATGACTCCCACGATAGACGGCGGCTTCATCCACGCTTCGGTGCATTGAGTCGAGTCGAAAGCAGTGATGCTGTGTCTAGTTCTGAAACATCGATTGGCTCTTGTTGTAATTAAACTTTAATGAACTTGTAGTATGTCTCTTTGGTTTCGAGAGTCGTTCAACTTAGATGTAATCGATGCTATTAATGTCTTGCTTTTCTCTTTCGATCGTTCTGTTGCATACTTATATATTGCTTATGAATTGTCTGTGAATTGATACTAACGTTTCGTTTGGCTAGTGCATATATATAGCGATGCCGTCGTATGTCGTGTACAAGGGTAAGGTTCCCGGAGTCTACGACGACTGGGAGGAGTGTCGGAGACAGGTTCACCGATTCAGCGGTAATAGTTACAAAGGGTACACCACTAGGGCCGAGGCCGAATCTAGATACGCCCGCTATCTAGCGGGAGAGGGGAGGGAGCGTTGGATGAACCGGATGAAAACGAGTTTCATCGTGATGATGCTCATCGTGACGACCGTAGCTCTCTTCTATGTGATGGTAGTTTAGATGATCGATATCGACTTGTAATGCGAAGACAAACTCGCTACTCGCGATCTCGAGACTTGTAATATATTGTTCTATCTTTGTTCGGTCTTTTCAATTCGGAGACTAATATGATATGATCGATGAATTGTATTCGGAGACTAATATGATGAAATGTATTCAGAGATTAATCTTCTATTGTATTCGATGAATGTGTTGTTGATGTGTGCTGTCTATATTCTGTGCAATTATACATTTTGTAATCTATGCAAAAAAAAAGAAAAATAATATTTAAAAAAACCTAATATTCATACTAATGGCGCATCAGAGAAAAGTGCGCCATTAGTATGCCAAAGCATAGTAATGGCGCATTAACTGGCAGTTCGCCATTAGTATGCCAAAGCATAGTAATGGCGCATTGACACGCAGTGCGCCATTACTATGCGGATAATACTAATGGCGCATCATACTTAGTGCGCCATTAGTATGCCATAGCACCTGGCCCCTGGGAGGCATACTAATGGCGCACTAAGGTGCACACTAATGGCGCATCCCAGGTGCGCCATTAGTATACCAGATACTAATGGTGCACCAGTGGTGCGCCATTAGTATCAAATACTAATGGGGTGCTAGTAATGGCGCACCACTAATGCGCCATTAATGGCCAAATTAGGTGCGCCATTAATAGGCCTTTTCCTAGTAGTGAGTTCTCTGTGGCTCACAGTTACTTCACCACACCAGATGCAGGTTCAGCCGAGTTTGATGCAGAAGCTGGTTCAGTTCTTCACCGGGAGTCCGATGAAGATCGTGGCTGTTTGCTTGTGACGCTTCGACGATTAGTAGTGGTTTCTACTAGGATTCGATCCTGACCTGTGGCTTTATGTTGTTTTGGTATCTTTCTTTTGGATCTTCACCCGTAGTCGGGTTGTGATGTTTTGAATGATGATTGCTTATGTAATGTATTGTGTGAAGCGGCGAGTGTAAGCCAACTATCTCATTTTGCAATTTAATCCCTCTTTTACATGAGTCGTGCAAAGATACCAAAACTTGAGATCATTCTAGGATGGGCTTATACCTTTAAGTCGTGCCTCGACACGTAGGAGGTATAGTCCCATCCTGGGCATTACAGCTTTGGTGCGATGTCTGTTTGGTATTAGGCCTGAACATTAGGCACACCTTCATCAACGGGATAGGAGTAGCAACAGCGTTGCCAAGATAGTGCCTTCAGGCTTATTAATGTATCACCTTGTATGGTCTTTGTGAATAATTAATAATATGGATGCATGCATCCTTCAGATGCAGAGGCCGAGGGTACATCATCCTTTTCTATCTTGTTTTTTTGTTCTTGTTTTTTTTTTCGGAGTTTGATTTGCATAGTTCCTTTGTATTTTATAACAACAAGCACACATGCCCGTGTGTTGCAACGGGAGAGATAATGATGCATCCACCGATATATCGAGCAGCATGACCCAACAACATCCGAATGATGCCCCCGGCCCGCCGACGGTGGGAAGGCACACGCCGTGGTTTTAGTAAAAATTCATATCAGTTGTACGGGCATGGCTAATTCGCGCGAATTCGAAGGGGGTGAGATTAGTTAGTGTGAGTTCCACAGCTGAATTAAGGGGGTGATAAGTTAATGTGGGCCCACCCTTGAATTCAAGGGGGAGAGAAATTAATTAGGGCGAGGCGAGATTTACGGGGATTGGTCCCAGATGTGTTGCGGCAGTCATTATTGGAGCATTGCAAAGCTTGCACAGTTCCTTTGTATTTTATAAAAACTAGCACACATGCCCGTGTGTTGCAACGGGAGAGATAATGATGCATCCACCGATACATCGAGCAGCATGACCCAACAACATCCGAATGATGCCCCCCGGCGACGGTGGGAAGGCACACGTCGTGGTTTTAGTAAAAATTCGTATCAGTTGTACGGGCATGGCTAATTCGCGCGAATTCGAAGGGGGTGAGATTAGTTAGTGTGAGTTCCACAGCTGAATTAAGGGGGTGATAAGTTAATGTGGGCCCACCCTTGAATTCAAGGGGGAGAGAAATTAATTAGGGCGAGGCGAGATTTACGGGGCTTGGTCCCACATGTGTTGCGGCACTCATTATTGGAGCATTGCAAAGCTTGCACATGAAGAACTCTTTTTCCAATTGTACATTAAAAAGCTACATAGTTTTTCATACGATTTTTGTACGATGATTCTGATCTGAAAGGGATTTTGTGTTATCATACACCTTTCTTTCTTTTTTTCTTGTCAAACTCACTGCACTAGGAGCTCCCCTTCGTTATTTATGCCCAAGTATCACACGCTGGTATTATTATATAATTGGTCATTATCCTTTCCTTCCTTTTTCTTTTTGCCAAACTCTCTTTCCAAATTTATGCCCCCGCTGATCACGCCGCAACATCTCATGAAATCTATAAGCCTTATATCAGCCATATTTTTTTCCTTATTCTCCAAGGCGCTTTCCTCACAAACAGTAGTTCTCTAGGATGCTTATTGATTTTGAACCGAAAACATATATAAATCGGTACAACGGATTGTAAAGCAGCGAGGTGGTACTAATTTATAATAGGACAAACCTTATGTTTTGTAATAGTGATGCCTTAGTTCGGTTGGTCGCTGCCTATGCTTCAATCAGAATCAAAATCGAAATATAAACGTCCTTGTTGTGTTCGACATGAATTGTTTTTCAGTTTTTAAGGACTTATCATTTTTTTTCCGCTGCAACACACGGTCTTTTTTGCTAATAGTATTATCATGCCATTTTTCTCTGATTTAGCAAATTGTAAAATAATTAAACATGGAAAGGGATTATAATAGAATAGCACGCATGGAAAGACATCAATATATTTCCAAGTAGTAACTCTAATGGTTCGAAAATAGAAGGCCAGATATCACAATATAGAAACTGCCTTTTATAGAAGGACAGTCGCATATACCAATCCATCTCCATTATATCGTGCAGTGCATGCCTAATTTGAACCAAAATCAAACACCCCTATAAATTGTGGGGCTTGCTCTGCCAAATGACAGCAAAAATCAACATAGCTGCCGAGCGAGTCGCCATGGCATACTTTTCTATCGTCGCCGTGCTGGTGCTGCCTTTCGTCTGTGGAGCCAATGGACTCGACCCAACAAGCCAACAGGTATGTGCGTACCATACATGTCGTAATAGCTAAGCTAGTACTGTAGGGTGTGTTTGGTAGGGTGCATGGAGGGTGCATGAGGCCAAAAGTTTCCAATCCGACCCACTTTTGCTTGTTTGGTAGAGTGCATGGGCTCACTTGGGCTATGCCCATCTCATGCATAAAAGGGCCCTCAGCCATGCCCATCTCATGCACCCCAGACAGGGTGCATGGAGGCAGCTATGCTGGCCCTGACCCTCGAAAAAGTTCACAATTTCATAATTTGTTTAAATTTTTGAAAATGTTTAGAATGTCAAATATGTTTAAATTTTCAGAAATTGGTCAGACTTTCAAAAAACTGAAAATTTAAAAAAAGTTTGGAATTTCACATAAATCAAAATTTGTTTGATTTTTTTATAAATGTTCAAAATTTTGTTTGTTTTTTTAAATCATAATTTTAATTTGTTAATTTTTTTGAAAAGAATATCAAATTTTCAAAAAATATTTAATTTTTAAAAAAATATTTAAAATTTCAAAATATGTTCAAATTTCTGTTCACTCTTTTTTCCATTTTGTCCACCATAAAAAAAAATCCGGAAATCGAAATTGTTTAGCATGTCTAAACACATACATGCTACCAAACAAAGTCTCAGCTCAGCATGTCTCAGCGCATACATTGCTGCCAAACAACAGCAACTGCATGGACTCAGCATGTCTACACTTAGCATGTATGAGAGGAGAACAACTATGCTAGGTCCATACATGTTACCAAACACACCCGTACTATTTGATTCATAGGCCACTAACTTTACCTTATTTTTTATTCACAAGTTCAACAACGACACAAATATTTTTATTCAAACACCCGGATTGCTTCAAGGACGATTGGCGGATGAGAAATATGATTCCTTTATAACCTACTCCGTATGTATATACGAGTCTCGTTAACTTATTTAATTAATACTCCCTCCGTCCGAAAATACTTGTCATCAAAATGGACAAAAATGGATGTATCTAGAACTAAAATACATCTAGAGATGTCCTCTTTTATTCATTTTGATGACAAGTATTTCCGGACGGAGGGAGTACACGTCATGATTACTGTTCTCCCTTTCACGTAAGCTTAATTGGCGTCCATTGAATTATAACTTCCTCTGATGCATATTACTTCTCGCTCAAAAGGATGCATACGTCTAGATACATTTCGCTGATACAGTTTTGAACCATTGCCTTGCGAAGGTGTGCGAAGGGGGTGGGTTCCAGCTCACACAATGCAAGATAACTGTGTGTGATAGGGCTTGATGATGTAGATGTGTTGACAAAAGCATTTGTATGTGATGCCCCCATCCTATCCCACACGTGGATCCTGGAGCATTTGCGAGACATAAAACATCCCAAATTGTGTTGGATGACAGCTCTATCGCACGACATCATAGATGATTAGTCGACATTGAATGTGTGCGAAAAGTTATCTATCACAAACATTTAATCTACCACACCCTTTGTGATGCAACCCATATCTCACGGGTTCAAGATATATATATTCCCTTGTATAGAAGGCACAGCGGAAAATATCATATGACGGTGAGTAAAGTGACATACCCAAAAGAAAATCCTTATAATGATTAAATATGGAAAGGGGAAGATACCGCAGAAATGGGATTATATCAAAATATTCCCATCTACTCCCTCCGTAATAGTTAGTGCGGATTGGAAAGTAGAAAGTCAGCTATCAAAATATATAAACTGCCTTGTATAGAAGGCAATCACATATACGAATACATCTTCATCATATATAGCATGCATTGCATGCCTCCAATGAACCGAACCCAATCCACCTTATAAATTGTGGTGCTTGTTCCGCCAAAGCTGCTGAGCGAGTCGTCATATGGCTTATTTTCTATGATGGCCGTGCTACCGGTGCTGCTTTTTCGAATGCAGACCAGCACTATTATTTAGAAGTTCAACAACGAAATGCATATAAACGAGTCTTCTTTATTTAATTCATTATAAAAGATGATTAAATCCGACATTTTTGATGTTTTCTAATTGGCACCCTCGTGTGCATGTTCTTTTAAAGTTGGTATTTCCTTCATTCCTAAATACAAATCTTTTTAGATATTCTTAGATGGATGGTATATTAGAATCTGTAAAAAGATTTACGGATATGCTAAAACTCAGTCGACTGAGTTCTAATGAAGTCTCAGTCGACGCGTTTTGCCGTTGGATCATTTTCAGCTTTTAGATTTGCGATAAGGTTGTGGCTTGTCTCGTATAGGTCTGTCTCAGGGGTGTGGCCGGCCCGGTGTCTTTTCTTTTGGGGGGGCTCCTTGTCTGTTTGTTGGGCTTTGTGTTCGGCATCCAGCTTGGAGAAGCATGCTCGGTGTATTCTTTTTCTATTCTTGTTATTGTTATTTGTAGCTTGTTCCAGTACACACACTATGTGTAATTTTTGGTCTATGGAACGTCAAAACCATTTGTGTACTTTTTGCGGCTGGACAAAAGGATTATCCAAATGAATCACATGTATTTGTATTCTCTTCTTATGTTGGGGCATCTGTGTAAACACATTTTCATTTTTATTTTATTTATAAAATGTGTGATAGTGTTGTTGTCTTGTGAAAATCAGGCTATACAACCAGCATTTTTTTTCTTTGTTCTTTCGTATCGGAGCAGGGTATGGGCGGTGGGTTTGAGGAGGGGACCTTTTTTGTTGTTTGCTGGGGCTTTTCTTATTTTCTTTTTTTGCCTGCAACTTTCACACGGTGGGAGAACGGAGGGGATGCGAAGCATTGAATATTTCCTCTCAACTGCAATTGGCCTTGTGTTTTTCTGGGAGGGCGGAGGGTGAGGGGAGGGCTAGCTGTTGCAAGTCCGATGCTAGGCTTGCAACTGCAAGTGTCGCCCTTGACTGTAAATGCATGCCTAAAGACCCAACCGTAAACGACCTTTTGTTTTGGTGGTGGGCGGCTGGGAAGGGGGTAGTTGCATGTCCAACACTATGGTTGCAATTGCAAGTGTCACCCTAGACTCCAACTGCATGCCTACAGATCCATCCGCAACCCACCTTTTTTTGTCGGTGGGTGGTGGCAAAGGGGGGGGGGGCGATTGCATGCCCGACACTAGGCTTGCAACTACAAGTGTCGCCCTCGGTTGCAATTTGCATGCCTACACAACCGATTGCAACTAATCTTTTACTTTGTCAGTGGTATGTGGGAGACGCACTTGGAAGGGGGGAGAGGGGGAGGTAGTTGCATGTATGGCACTAGGCATGCAACTGCAAGTGTCGCCTTGTATGGAATTGCATGTCGCATGACTGATTGTAACTGGCATTTTATTTTGTCAGCCAGCAGCGGGAGAGGGGGCGGTTGCATGGCCTACACTAGGCTTGCAACTGCAAGTGTCGCCCTCAATTGCAATTGCATGTCTCCCTCCCGACTGCAACTGGCCTTGTGTTTTTTGTCGGATGCCGACGGGAAAGGAGGGGGTAGTTGCATTCCTAACACTTGGCTTGCAACTGCAAGTGTTGCCCTTGACTGCAACTACATGCCTATAGACCAACCGCAACTGACATTTTATTTGGTGGTGGAGAGGCTGGCAATTGCATGTCCGACACTGGAGTTGCAAGTGCAAGCGTCGCCCCTAGACTGTAACTGCAGGCCTACACATCAAACTGCAACTAATATGTTTTTGGTCGGTGGGAGGTGGGAAAGGGGGAGGGCAGTTGCATGCCTGACACTAGGTTTTGCAACTGCAAGTGTCGCCCTCGACTGCAATTGCGTGCCCGCACACCTGATGTCTACACACGCTTCTACTCTTGTAGACTATGTTGGGCCTCCAAGCGCAGAGGTTTGTAGGACATCAGCAATTTCCCTCAAGTGGATGACCTAAGGTTTATCGAACTCAGGGAAGTAAAGGTTGAAGATGGTCTCTCTCAAGCAACCCTGCAACTAAGATACAAGAAGTCTCTTGTGTCCCCAACACACCTAATACACTTGTTAGATGTATAGGTGCACTAGTTCGGCGAAGAGATGTTAAATGGCAAGTGATATGGATGGCAAAACAGAGTAATATAAATCTGTAATAAAAAGTGCAGCAAGCAAACAAGTGGTAAACGTGAGCACAAATGGTATTGCAATGGTGGAAACAAGGCCTAGGCTTCATACTTTCACTAGTGGCAACTCCCAACAACATTAACATAATCGAATCACATGATATTTCCCATAAAACATGCAAAGGGGACACACTCGGAGGTCATTCCTTCGTGGTCAAGAGAGGACGAGAATTATGTAGGGCTACAAAAGCACACCTCAAAGTTCGTAGTTCTCAATCTAAGGATTTCCCAATGTCACCGCGGCCATCCAAAGAGAGTCCCACAATCACCACAACATATCTAAAGGATAGTCAAAGACAAGCACCAAGAGACTCTCGATCTTCAACCAACACACAAGAGAGGAAATCACTCATGAAAATACTTTTCTAATCCATGTCCAATAGACCGCTGTCACCTTGGTCTCGGGGATTATACTAGATAAAGGCAAGTGAGTACATCAATCCAATACATAGAGGTAGGGGAAATATCATGGGATCACCCTAGATTAACATAGCCTATGATCACAACGAAGATCACATCATGGGAGAGAGAATTGACCACATAGCTACTGGTAAGAACCTCAGCCCCGAGGAGGAACTACTCCCGCATCATGGAGGGAGGAAGCAACGTCGATGGAGATGAATCCGGGGGCACTTCCCCGTCCCGGCAGGGTGCCGGCGCAGGAATTCTGGTCCCCCGAAGCTTGATGGTGATGGCGGCGGAGATCGGAATCGCGTTTGGAGAAAAGGGGTCCGGAATCAGGGTTTCCGCGACACGGTGTAAATATATGCCAAAGGGGGGCATCAGAGGGGGTCAGGGGTGCCCAGGCGCCCCCCCCCCGGCGCGGCCAAGGGGGGCGCGTGGGCAGGCCGCCTGGAGCCCCTGTGGGTCCCCTCCGGCCCTACTTTGGCCGCATGGAAGCTTCCGGAACGCTGATTTTTTTATATAATTTTTCTTGATTTTTTCTGGCAGTTCTCGTAATGTGAAAACCTGAAATACAAAAACAGCCGAAAACAGAAACTGGCACTGCGGTGCACTGAGTTAATAGGTTAGTCCAAATATGATCAAAAGTGTATGGAAGTGTATAAATAACATAGCAATATCACCCAAAAGAGGCATGGAGCAAGCAGAAATTATAGATACGTTTTGGACGTATCAACATCCCCAAGCTTAATTCCTGCTCGTCCTCGAGTAGGTAAATGATAACAAGAATAATTTTTGTGGTGACATGCTATTAACCATATAGGACTTTTTCATAGTCATATGACAAAAGCTTACTGAGACAATGAATCTATATTAATTAAGTTGCCTCATGAGAAAATCACAAAGAACTGAAAGTTTTACAATATGATATTGAAACATCAAATAGATTTGTAATGAACATGATGTGCAAATATGATAAAGTGATATCTAGCTTGCCCCCTTTAGTGAAGCAAAACATAAATGCAGGGGCACCTCCAAGGTTTAAGTGATGACTAGATACAATGATTTCAGAATAAACGATATCACAATCATGCAAAAGACAATGCTACCTTGGGACAATGCACATTACACTCAGAATGACAATCATGCTCTCAGTAGTTGGTGCTTTAAAAGAAGGTGGAGACTCTCGAACCGTGGCTTTTGTTGGCAAGGTTGAAAACCCGTAGTCGGAAACAAAGACAAAACATGTACCAGTGCTCTTGGTTTTAAAAACAGAGGTGATAATTATTTTTTTGATTATGCATGTTCCGTCAACGAATGCTAGCAGATAACTCAATCACTTCTTGAGATGGACAAGTTTCGAGGAACGGCTCCCGAATGAGGACGATCACATCCTCTTAATCTCCTTTGTTTATCACTGCCAAAGTTTTCTGATT
Source organism: Secale cereale (assembly GCA_902687465.1). NCBI lineage: Eukaryota > Viridiplantae > Streptophyta > Magnoliopsida > Poales > Poaceae > Secale > Secale cereale. Next base: position 802,334,550 of record LR738710.1, on the reverse strand, counting down.
TCTCATGAACAAAGCGTGAAGGAGGGTTTGTTTGTTATATTATCTTTTTGAGCCGGGCGCACTCAATGCCAGTTCCTTCTCGTATTATGGGTTTGCACATTATACATGCAATCCTGGGGTGAAGCTTGTCCAACTTAAAAAGATCATGAATTAACTACTACTTCCTCATGAACTTAAAACAGAGGCACAAAATAGGAATGCATTTTCTTTGAATAATTTCGAGATGGCACATGCAAGTCTCCGTTAGGAATGGCAGGTAAATACCATGTAGGAAGGTATGGTGGACACATATGGCATAACTGGTTTAAAGGAATGTGGATGCACAAGCAGTCAGTCCGCTTAGTACAGGCGAAGGTTAGCAAAAGACTGGGAGCGACCAACTAAGAGAGCAATGACGGTCATAATCATGCAGAGCGACAAAGCAACATTGAATCAGGCATGGTAGTTATATCGCTACTCAGAAACAAAAGATCATCAAGGCTTGACAGACTTTCTTTACAGTCTTAAATATGCGTGAGCATACGCCAAGTCAATCAAAATAAATTCTTGAAGGAAGATATTACTAAACCATACCACATCATAGGCAAACAAATCATGTTGGTACTCCAATAACACATTGGAAACCCCTCAGCTATTTGAGACTAACCATAAGAAAACATGAACTACTAAGCGCCATTATGCACGTAGCATCTTTATCATAGACATATCAACCAATGCAACGGAAGCAAACTCTCTTAATAAGATAAGCATGATAACTAAAGAGAGTTCAAGCAACCAACTAAACAAAAGCTCTTTAAAAAGATAAGCATGAATACTAAGAGCTGAACATGACAGTAGCTATTGAAAGACAAAGAACACACACAGCAAAGATAGACATGAAAATTCTATGTTATGTTCTAGGTAGAAGTGGAGCGTGTTTCTCTCCCACATAAAGAAAGCTGAGTTCCAACTCGTTATGAAAATCTAAAGTAAACTAAAAAGGAAAACTAAAAGCAAGACGCTCCAAGCATAGCACATAACACATGAAGTGATAAAAATATAGTGGAACGAAGGACGAACTGATAATGTTGATGGAGAAGGGGATGCACGGGGGCATCCCCAAGCTTAGACGCTTGAGTCTTCTTGAATATTTCTTGGCGGTTCATGGGGGCATCCCCAAGCTTGAGCGTTTGACACTCCTGAATCTTTTTATCATCTTCCCTCGCACACTTGAAAACTCCCTTCATACATAACTCATCATAATCTGATTAGCGAGGTTAGTACCCATAATAAAATAATTGTTACTTGCTAGAAATAAGGATATTCTTGAAGGTCTACTGTTTCTCAAGATTGCCCAAAGGTTTTTGCAGAGAAAAAGCAAGCTCTAGGTTTGCAAAATGAAGGAAAGGCAAAACAGGACAGAATCTGTGAAAAACAGAACAGCAGGTAGTAAATGATTTGTTCGGGGCACTTCTGCAACTCTAATCAAAAAACTCAAAACAGACGCACGAAAGACAATTATATATAGCACACTGTCGAAAAAATTCAGACCAAAAAGATTATCTGGTGATTTTATACGAATGTTTCTATCCAAGGACAGAATCTGTTTCCTGGACAGCACGTCACAACTTTTGAACTTTCTTGCAATCAGAGGCTATACTTGGCACAAAATTGAAAAGCAAAGATACAATGATGATGCTACTGTAGTAACAACATCAAGACACAACAAAAGCAAAATAAAATTTTATTCATTGTGGGCTGCCTCCCAAAAGCGCTTTCTTTTATGCCTTTAAGCTAGGCATAAGACTTTAATGATGCTCTCGTAGGAATAAGAGTTGAAGAACAAAAGAGAGCATCAAGAATCAAATACCAAACACATTTAAGCCTAACATGCTTCCTATGCATAGGAATATTGCAATAGAATAATTCATTGAAGCACAAAGCAACTAGCATAGGAAGGCAAAACAAGCATAACTTCAAAATATTCACCATAAAGAGAGGAAACTTCTTATTATTAAGATAGTTAGAACCAAGTCTCCCTCTCTCATTATAAATTTCAGTGGCATCATGGATGAACTCAACAATATAAGCATCACATAAAGCATTGTTACCATGATCCACATGCAAAAAGGTACCCTCACTCTCCACATAAGCATAATCCTTCTCATTGGTAATAGTGGGAGTAGGACTATCATAAACAACTTGAACACTATAGATTAATTGTATATTAGGAGGGTGGTGTTCAACAAGGGAGTAATTCCCTCCATGATTATGACAAGTTTCATAAGGATAATTTCTCCTTATGTCATAGGTACCTTTATAATCACTATAGATTGGAGTTATAACATCATCATGGTAGAGAAGAGCATTATCATTGCTAGCAACTATATTTGTAAACATGTTGTCTTTATTCTTACTAGCAAGAGAATTATCAATTATCACATCACTAGTGGGTAAAGGATTTGCAATCCTATCATCCCCAAGCTTAGAGCTTCCCATATCTTCACTTTCAGAGTTGGTACCAAAAAGATTTTCAAGATCAAAAGTAGCATTATCATCATTTTCCCAATCACAATAAGTAACATGCATGTCATAATCAAAATCATCTTCAATAGTACCTACGGACGTATCATCAAGATGATAATTAAGGCAATAAACTTCACCTTCTTCTTTAAACTTACAACCGTTAGGATAAAAGTTGATGGGAGGAATATGCTCAGGCCAGGTTGATACCCATTCTTCTTCCTTCTTGCTCCTCTTCCTCCTCCTCTTCTTTTTCTTCTTCTTCACCTTAGGAGGGAGTGGTTGGAGATGAAGCTTCTCCACATATCCTGGTTTATCATTAGAAACAATAGGGGAAACTTGGGAGAAACTCTCCTTTTTATTAGCAGAAATATAAGAGACATTTTTATACTTTGGTAAAGTTCCCTCCTTTCTAATCTTACTTATGTAATCATTTTCATGGCAATTAACAACACAATAGAGATGGCAATTTTGCAAAGTGTTTTTTATTCCTATGGCATTATCATCCAGCCAAGAAGTCTTTTCTGATAACTCTTCACACATCAAAAATAACATAAGCTCATCATAAAGATCAGAGGTGATCATGTTATCAAACAACCGGTTAACAGTTATGTTTTGAAAGTTCATGCATTGAAAATTAAAGTGACCCTCTATACGGCAAAGTTCACAAGTAAAAGGATAAAGGTCACACAATTCTCTAGCAATTTCGTTTAAATCTCTGACCCAAGTGATTGTTCTTTCATGCTTATGTTGCTTACAATACTTCTCTTCTTCAATCATAGGCCTTTCACAAGGTCTATCCACTCCACAAAAATTAACATGCTTATATAAAACTTCATTTTTAGGAATTGGATCATGCATGTTGCAATCATCATGAACAATTTCATTTTCTTTGCAAGTCTCTTTAAAAGGTTTATGATACTTGACCCAATCCTCCTTAGGCATATTAAGATGTGAAGCAAAAGATTTGAGGAAATCAACAAGGAGTTGAGAATCAAGCCCAAACTTAGCACTAAACTTATTAAAACTTGTAGTTTCAACAAAGGACTTAATGCAATCATACTCATAAATTATAGCTGGCTCTTTACCTTTGTCGATCTCCCAATCTTCAGTGTTGCGTTGAATTCTTTCAAGGAGTTCCCATTTAGCATCAATCTTTTTGTTTGTGAAAGAACCCATAGAGGAAGCGTCAAGCAAATCTTTATCCCGTCGGGAAAGCCTCGCATAGAAATTAGTAATAATCATATCTTTGGGGAGCCCATGGTTAGGACATTTTAGCATTAACGTTTTCAGTCTCCCCCAAGCTTGAGCTATGCTCTCTGCGTCATGAGGATAGAAATTATAAACATAATTCCTATTCTCATGGACTTCATGAAGAGGATAAAACTTGGAGTAAAAGAGAGACTGGATCTCTTCCCAATCCAGCAGGTGAGAGTCATCTAGTAGCCTATACCATTCCAATGCTTTTCCTTTCAGTGACAAGGCAAATAATTTCCTCATGACAAACTCCCTTGATACACCTACAAGCTTAAATAATGAACATAGTTGTGACAGATATAGCAAGTGTTCACCGGGATGTTTGTCTCCTGCATAACGATTAGCCAAAACATAATCGATAATACCAGCTGGTATTTTATAGGGCACAATTTCAGTAGGGGGAGGAGCAACCACCACAGGTGTGGGGCGTCTTCCCGCAAGCAACGATCCAATTGCAAGGTTGTCCATAATCATAACTAGTGAAATAAAAACAAGAAACAAAAAGATTTAATTGCAAGATCTAAAGATATACCTTCAAGCGCTCACCTCCCCGACAACGACGCCAGAAATAGCTTGATGTCTACACACGCTTCTACTCTTGTAGACTATGTTGGGCCTCCAAGCGCAGAGGTTTGTAGGACAGCAGCAATTTCCCTCAAGTGGATGACCTAAGGTTTATCGAACTCAGGGAAGTAGAGGTTGAAGATGGTCTCTCTCAAGCAACCCTGCAACTAAGATACAAGAAGTCTCTTGTGTCCCCAACACACCTAATACACTTGTTAGATGTATAGGTGCACTAGTTCGGCGAAGAGATGTTAAATGGCAAGTGATATGGATGGCAAAACAGAGTAATATAAATCTGTAATAAAAAGTGTAGCAAGCAAACAAGTGGTAAACGTGAGCACAAATGGTATTGCAATGGTGGAAACAAGGCCTAGGCTTCATACTTTCACTAGTGGCAACTCCCAACAATATTAACATAATCGAATCACATGATATTTCCCATAAAACATGCAAAGGGGACACACTCGGAGGTCATTCCTTCGTGGTCAAGAGAGGACGAGAATTATGTAGGGCTACAAAAGCACACCTCAAAGTTCGTAGTTCTCAATCTAAGGATTTCCCAATGTCACCGCGGCCATCCAAAGAGAGTCCCACAATCACCACAACATATCTAAAGGATAGTCAAAGACAAGCACCAAGAGACTCTCGATCTTCAATCAACACACAAGAGAGGAAATCACTCATGAAAATACTTTTCTAATCCATGTCCAATAGACCGCTGTCACCTTGGTCTCGGGGATTATACTAGATAAAGGTAAGTGAGTACATCAATCCAATACGTAGAGGTAGGGGAAATATCATGGGATCACCCTAGATTAACATAGCCTATGATCAGAAAGAAGATCACATCATGGGAGAGAGAATTGACCACATAGCTACTGGTAAGAACCTCAGCCCCGAGGAGGAACTACTCCCGCATCATGGAGGGAGGAAGCAACGTCGATGGAGATGAATCCGGGGGCACTTCCCCGTCCCGGCAGGGTGCCGGCGCAGGAATTCTGGTCCCCCGAAGCTTGATGGTGATGGCGGCGGAGATCGGAATTGCGTCTGGAGAAAAGGGGTCCGGAATCAGGGTTTCCGTGACACGGTGTAAATATATGCCAAAGGGGGGCATCAGAGGGGGTCAGGGGTGCTCAGGCGCCCCCTCGGCGCGGTCAGGGGGGCGTGGGCAGGCCGCCTGGAGCCCCTGTGGGTCCCCTCCGGTCCTACTTTGGCCGCATGGAAGCTTCTGGAACGCTGATTTTTTATATAATTTTTCTGGATTTTTTCTGGCAGTTCACGTAATGTGAAAACCTGAAATACAAAAACAGCCGAAAACAGAAACTGGCACTGGGGTGCACTGAGTTAATAGGTTAGTCCAAATATGATCAAAAGTGTATGGAAGTGTATAAATAACATAGCAATATCACCCAACAGAGGCATGGAGCAAGCAGAAATTATAGATACGTTTTGGACGTATCAACACCCGATTGCAACTAATATTTTGATTTGTCGATGGTCGGTGGGAGACCAGAGGGTAGTTGCATGTCTAACACTAGGCATGCAATTGCAGTTATCGCCCTGTCTGGAATTGCATGTCGACACTCCCGACTGCAATTGACGTTTTGTTTTGTTGGTGGGTAGCGAAAGTGGGGAAGGTTGCATGCCCAACATTAGGCTTGCAACTGCAAGTTTCACCCACAACTGCAATTGCATGTGTCCCTCCTGACTGCAACTGGCCTTATGTTTTTGTCGGAGGCCAGCGGGAGAGGTAGGGGCAGTTGCAAGCTCGACATTAGGTTTGCAACCGCAAGTGTCGCCTCGACTATAACTTTGTGGTGTTTGTGGGGGCGGATGAGTCAATTTTATGTCTGTCACTAGACACACAACTGGAATTGTCGTGCCATACTGCAACTGCATGTCTTCAACACGACAACAATTAGTGGTGTTTTGTCGTTTTTATCAAGAACAAACTTTTGCGCGCATCATATCTCAATTCCAACTGGATGGTGTAACATTAAACACAATTATAAGGTGTACAAATGCATGTAACTAGCCGCTCCCTAAACTTTCATTGTTTTTCCAAATATACATTCAACATTTGTATTTTTATTTTACATTTTTATAATATATGGAAAATATGTTTAAATCTTAATGAGCATTCTGCAATTACACCCAAAAAATACTCCCTCCGTTCCATAATGTAGTGCCTATAGATTTTTACAAAAGTCAAACATTACAAACTTTGACCATGTTTATAGAGAAAAGTATGTACATTTAGAATACCAAATGCACATCATTGGATGCATCGTGAGTTATATTTTCAGAATATACATGTTTGGTATTGTAGATGTAGACAGTTTTCTCTATACACTTGGTCAAAGTTGGCAAAGTTTGACTTTCACAAAAATCTATAGGCACTACATTGTGGAACGGAGGGAGTAGTACACAATGAAGATTTTGAAAATACGGAAATATTTTTTGTGAAATATCACTGCAAATGTAAAGAAGTGCCTACTTTTATTTCTTAGTGAACATGGAACTGAAATGAAAAAGGAAAAAGAACATTGGACAGACAAAAGGAAAAAATAAAACAGAAAAACCAGGCAGAAACAACAAAAACTAGACATGGGGAAATCATACAATATACGCTAGTGGTCCTTCAAGTGCGCTACAAGAAGTAGCCCCCAGAAAAATCACAAGGCAATAAAAAATCATTGGCCAAAAGCACCTGCCTCTAACCCGGGTCTATATCTTTTTTTGTTCAACACCTTCTTCCCTGTGTAACAAAAACAAGCGAGGGAACATCCCAGCCAAAAGACAGAAACAAAGAGAGAAGCCCAGCTGAAATAAACAAACAAATAAACAAGCAAAAAAGCTCAGAAGTCATGCGGATACAGCCCAACAGGCGCCATGCTAGGAAACAAACATGCGGATACAGCCCATCAGGCGCAACGCCAGGAAACATGCCTAATCTGCTCCAGGTGACATCAGCCGACTTAGACTTCGCGAAGTCCAAGTCGATTGAGACCTAGGCAAACCCAAATATTTATATTTAGAAACGGAGGGATATTTTTTATGCATGCGTCGTGTATGTAGTAAAAAACCTTTGCATGCTCTAGGTGGACATGGCAGAAGGGGGGGTGGGGGGCATGAGCAGCACAACATATACCTATTCCCCACATGAATAGCTCGGCATCGAAGGCCATGGCGATGGATCCACACCATCTGCCACGCACATGTGGACATGGCCCCATTAGGCTCTCAACTCGCCGCCGCCATGCTCATCGACGAGGACCCGCCTCCATCAAAAGGACGAACTGAGGGGGGAGGAAGTGAGGGAAGGCGGGTGGAGGCGGCAAGCACGGTGAGGAGGCGACGAGTCAAGCGGGAGAGACGCCGGCTGGTGGGAGGAGGTGGTGAGGAGAGAAGGCAATGGGAGAAGGCGGTGAAACCCTAGCCGCCACTCGAGGAGGAGACAAGAGAGATGGGGCGAACTTGGAGATGATCGAGTTTTACCTTGGGAGGTGCTCTCTCTCTCTCTCTCTCTCTCTCTCCACTAGTAGAAAAAGGGTCAAACGTGAAGCACATTAGTGCCGGTTTGAATATGAGCCGGCACTAATGTGTACACTAGTGCCGGTTCCAACGGCTAGCCGGGCCGCTCTCATTAGTACCAGTTCGTGGCGAACCTTTGGCACCGGTTCGTGCCACGAACCGGTACTAATGAGAGTGGTGGCAGGATGTTGTCAGTCTGGGGCCCCTCCATCACCTTTAGTACTGGTTCTTGCCACGAACCGGTGCTAAAGGTAGTCATACATAAACCCTTCGTCCCCCCGAGCTCGCTCTGTTCTTCCCCTTTCCCCTCTCCCTCTCTTTTCTTCTCCTCTTCCTCTCAAGCTCATCACACATTTTGCCCAAAATTTGTCAAGATTTGAAGGCCCCCATCCATTCAAATGATCACAAAGGTTAGCAACTTTGTCCTTTCATCTCTCATTGCTAGATTAGCTCTTGCAATGCTTTATATAGTGATTAATTTGTGATTTAGTAATTTGGGAGGAAATATATGTGCTAGTATTTGATTTATATGCAATTTGAGGTCCAAAATAACACTTAGTTTGCATATCTAGGAGAGCTTAAATTTAGTTGAAAGAGAAAACGAGTACTTGAAAGAAAAATTGAAAAGAATTGAGGACGAGAAGATGGAATTGGAGTTGCATCTTGCCGATGTCGTCGATGATCACAAGATCAAGATGGAGAAAATGCGCTTGAAGATTAGAAAGATTAGAAAATATGCCATCGATAGTGAGGCTTGGTATCATTATGCTGTTGGATCAATTGTTACCTTAGTTGCGATCTTGATCGCATTTGTTGTTGCATTTAAATGCTTTACCTAGAGAGTTATTTGTTTGTTGCATTTAAGTGTTGTATGAACTTTATGTATGAACTTGTATTAAGTTGGTGTTTTTGGTGCTGTGTATTGAAGATGAGCCGACAATGGATGTACGATGACCGATGCTCTCCGGAGTTCATTAATGGAGTGCAAACTTTTCTGCTTGCGGCCGAGGAAAACAAGCGGGCGGATGGTTTTATGCCTTGTCCATGTGCTGTCTGTAAGAATGGTCAAAATTACTCTAAGTCAAGAACCATTCACGTCCACCTGTTTAAGTCCGGTTTCGTGCCCCACTATAATGTTTGGACCAAGCACGGAGAAAGAGGGGTTATGATGGAAGACAATGAAGAAGAAGAGGATGACGACAGCTATCCTGGCCATGGGTTCCCTGAATACGATGATACAACAATGGGGGAAGAAGCTGAGACGGTAATGCGGTAAGAAGCTGAGCCGCCAATGCAGGAAGAAGCTGAAGAACAGGCATCAGATGAGCCCATTGATGATCTAGGTCGGGCCATTGCCGATGCAAAGAGAAACTGCGCAAGTGATTTGGAGAAGAAGAAGTTGCAGCGCATGTTAGAGGATCACAAAAAATTGTTGTACCCGAATTGCGTAGGTGACAAGAAAAAGCTGGGCACCACACTGGAATTGCTGCAATGGAAGGCAGAGAATGGTGTATCTGACAAGGGATTTGGAAAGTTGCTGGTAATGATAAAGGATATGCTTCCAAAGTACAACGCATTGCCCGAGAGTACGTACGAAGCAAAGAAGGCTGTCTGCCCTCTAGGGTTAGAGGTGCAGAAGATACATGCATGCCCTAATGATTGCATCCTCTACCGCGGTGAGTACGAGGATTTGAACGCTTGCCCGGTATGCGGTGCATTGCGCTATAAGATCAGCCGCGATGACCCTAGTGATGTCGAGGGCGAGCTCCTCAGGAAGAAGATTCCTGCCAAGGTGATGTGGTATGCTCCTATAATACCACGGTTGAAATGTTTGTTCCAAAACAAAGAGCATGCCAAGGTGATGCGATGGCACAGAGAAGACCGTAAGAAAGACGGAAAGTTGAGAGTACCCACTGACGGGTCGCAGTGGAGAAAAATCGAAAGAAAGTACGGGAAGGAGTTTGCAGATGACGCTAGGAGCGTATGGTTTGGTCTAAGCGTAGATGACATAAATCCTTTTGGGGAGCAGAGCAGCAACCATAGCACCTGGCCTGTGACTCTATGTTTGTATAACCTTCCTTCTTGGTTGTGCATGAAGCGGAAGTTCATTATGATGTCAGTGCTCATCCAAGGCCCTAAGCAACCCGGCAACGACATTGATGTGTACCTAAGGCCGTTAGTTGAAGAACTCTTACAACTGTGGAATGGAATAGGTGTACGTGCGTGGGATGAGCACATGGGGAAGAATTTGACCTAAAGGCGTTGCTGTTCGTGACCATCAATGATTGGCCTGCTCCCAGTAACCTTTCAGGACAAACAAACAAGGGATACCGCGCATGCACGCACTGTTTGGACGATACCGATAGTATATATTTGGCTAATTATAAGAAGAATGTGTACCTGGGACATCGTCGATTTCTTCCGAGCAGGCATCCCGTAAGAAAGAAAGGCAAGCATTTCAAAGGTGAGGCGGATCACCGGACGAAGCCTCGCCACCCTACTGGTGCTGATCTTCATGATATGGTCAAGGATTTGAAGGTGGTCTTTGGAAAGGGTCCTGGTGGACAACCTGTTCCGAATGACGCTGACGGATGCACACCCATGTGGAAGAAGAAATCTATATTTTGGGACCTGCCCTATTGGAAAGAGCTAGAGATCCGCTCCACAATCGACGTGATGCACGTGACGAAGAATCTTTTTGTGACCCTGCTTGGCTTCTTGGGCGTGTATGGGAAGACAAAAGATACACCTGAGGCACGGGAGGACCAGCAACGTATGCACGGAAAAGACGGCATACATGAGGGTCATGCAAGCTACGCTCTTACCAAAGAAGAGAAGGAAATATTCTTTGAATGCCTACTCAGTATTAAGGTACCGTCTGGCTTCTCGTCGAATATAAACGGAATAATAAACATGGCAGAGAAAAAGTTCTAGAACCCTAAGTCTCATGACTGCCACGTGATTATGACGCAACTGCTTCCGGTTGCATTTGTTGGGGAACGTAGTATTTTTAAAATTTTCCTACGATCATGCAAGATCTGTCTACCAGATGCATAGCAACGAGAGGGAAGAGTGTGTCTACGTACCCTCGTAGACCGGAAGCGGAAGCGTCAAGTGACGCGGTTGATGTAGTCGAACTTCTTCGCGATTCAACCGATCAAGCACCGAACGTACGGCACCTCCGCGTTCAGCACACGTTCAGCTTGATGATGTCCCACGAGCTCTTGATCCAGTTGAGCTTCACGGGAGAGTTTCGTCAGCACGACGGCGTGGTGACGGATATGATGTATTCACCGGCGCAGGGCTTCGCCTAAGCACCGTGACGGTATGACCGAGGTGTGTTTCTGTGGAGGGGGGCACCGCACACGGCTGGAACAATTCAACTTGTGTGTCTTTGGGTGCCCCCCTGCCCCCGTATATAAAGGAGCAAGGGGGGAGGCCGGCCGGCCCTTGTTTGGTGCGGCTAGGGGTGCAATCCTACTAGGTGGGGCGCCGGCCACCCCCTGCCCTAGTAGGAACTACCAAAGAAGGAAGAGAGGGAAAGGAAAAGAGGGAGAGGTGGCGCCCCCCAATCCTAGTCCAACTAGGAACCCTAGGTGGGGCGCCGGCCAGCCCCTATGTGCTGCCTCTCTCTTTTCCATAAGGCCCACTATGGACCATCCCCCCTCGTAGGGGGCTCCGGTAACCCCCTCCGGCAATCCCGTTAAATCCGAAACTTTTCCGGAATACTTCCGGTGTACGAATATAGTCGTCCAATATATCAATCTTTATGTCTCGGACATTCCGAGACTCCTCGTCATGTCCGTGATCTCATCCGGGACTCCGAACTACCTTCGGTACATCAAAACTCATAAACTCATAATACCGATCGTCATCAAACGTTAAGCGTGCGGACCCTACGGGTTCGAGAACTATGTAGACATGACCGAGACTCATCTCCGGTCAATAACCAATAGCGGAACCTGGATGTTCATATTGGCTCCTACATATTCTATGAAGATCTTTTATCGGTCAGAACCGCATAACAACATACGTTGTTCCTTTTGTCATCGGTATGTTACTTGCCCGAGATTCGATCGTCGGTATCTCCATACCTAGTTCAATCTCGCTACCGGCAAGTCTCTTTACTCATTCCGTAACACATCATCTCGTGACTAACTCATTAGTCTTTTGCTTGCAAGGCTTATTGTGATGTGTGTTACCGAGAGGGCCCAGAGATACCTCTCCGACACTCGGAGTGACAAATCCTAATCTTGATCTATGCCAACACCACGAATACTTTTGGAGACACCTGTAGAGCATCTTTATGATCACCCAGTTACATTATGACGTTTGATAGCACACAAGGTGTTCCTACGGTATTCGGGAGTTGCATAATCTCATAGTCATAGGAACATGTATAAGTCATGAAGAAAGCAATAGCTGTAAAACTAAACGATCATAGTGCTATGCTAACGGATGGGTCTTGTCCATCACATCATTCTCCTAATGATGTGATCTCGTTGATCAAATGACAACTCATGTCTATGGCTAGGAAACATAACCATCTTTGATCAATGAGCTAGTCTAGTAGAGGCATACTAGGGACATACTGTTTTGTCTATGTATCCACACATGTACAAAGTTTCCGGTTAATAAAATTCTAGCATGAATAAAAGACATTTATCATGATATAAGGAAATACAAATAACATCTTTATTATTGCCTCTAGGGCATATTTCCTTCAGTCTCCCACTTGAACTAGAGTCAATAATCTAGATTACAAAGTGATGATCCTCACACCCATGGAGTCCTGGTGCTGATCATGTTTTGCCCGTGGAAGAGGCTTAGTCAACGGGTCTGCAACATTCAGATCCGTATGTATTTTGCAAATCTCTATGTCTCCCTCCTTGACTAGATCGCAGATGGAATTGAAGCGTCTTTTGATGTGCTTTGTTCTCTTATGAAACCTGGATTCCTTCGCCAAGGCTATTGCTCCAGTGTTGTCACAAAAGATTTTCATTGGACCCGATGCACTAGGTATTACACCTAGATCGGATATGAACTCCTTCATCCAGACTCCTTCATTTGCTGCTCCTGAAGAAGCTATGTATTCCGCTTCACACGTAGATCCCGCCACGACGCTCTGCTTGGAACTGCACCAACTGACAGCTCCACCGTTCAATAAAAATACATATCCGGTTTGTGACTTAGAGTCATCCGGATCTGTGTCAAAGCTAGAATCGATGTAACCGTTTACGACGAGTTCTTTGTCACCTCCATACACGAGAAACATATCCTTTGTTCTTTTCAGATACTTCAGGATGTTCTTGACCGCTGTCCAGTGATCCACTCCTGGATTACTTTGGCACCTCCCTGCTAGACTTATAGCAAGTCACACATCAGGTCTGGTACTCAGCATTGCATACATGATAGATCCTATGGCTGAGGCATAGGGAATGACTTTCATTTTCTCTCTATCTTCTGCAGTGGTCGGGCATTGAGTCTTACTCAACTTCATACCTTGTAATACAGGCAAGAACCCTTTCTTTGACTGATCCATTTTGAACTTCTTCAAAATCTTATCAAGGTATGTGCTTTGTGAAAGTCCAATTAAGCGTCTTGATCTATCTCTATAGATCTTGATGCCTAATATATAAGCAGCTTCACCGAGGTCTTTCATTGAAAAACTCTTATTCAAGTATCCTTTTATGCTATCCAGAAATTCTATATCATTTCCAATCAACAACATGTCATCCACATATAATATTAGAAATGCTACAGAGCTCCCACTCACTTTTTTGTAAATACAGGCTTCTCCAAAAGTCTGTATAAAACCATATGCTTTGATCACCTCATCAAAGCGTATATTCCAACTCCGAGATGCTTGCACCAGTCCATAGATGGATCGCTGGAGCTTGCATACTTTGTTAGCACCTTTTGGATTGACAAAACCTTCGGGTTGCATCATATACAACTCTTCTTTGAGATATCCATTTAGGATTGCAGTTTTGACATCCATTTGCCAGATTTCATAATCATAAAATGCGGCAATTGCTAACATGATTCGGACAGACTTAAGCATCGCTACAGGTGAGAAAGTCTCATCGTAGTCAACTCCTTGAACTTGTCGAAACCCTTTCGCAACAAGTCGAGCTTTGTAAACAGTAACATTACCGTCTGCGTCGGTCTTCCTCTTGAAGATCCATTTATTTTCGATGGCCTGCCGATCATCGGGTAAGTCAACCAAAGTCCACACTTTGTTCTCATACATGGATCCCATCTCAGATTTCATGGCTTCAAGCCATTTTGCGGAATCTGGGCTCATCATCGCTTCCTCATAGTTCGTAGGTTCATCATGGTCTAGTAACATGATTTCCAGAACTGGGTTGCCGTACCACTCTGGTGCGGAACGTATTCTGGTTGATCTACGACGTTCAGCAGAAACTTGATCCGAAGTTTCATGATCATCATCATTAACTTCCTCACTGATTGGTGTAGGAATCACTGGAACAATTTTCTATGATGTACTACTTTCCAATCCGGGAGAAGGTACAATTACCTCATCAAGCTCTACTTTCCTCCCACTCACTTCTTTCGAAAGAAACTCCTTCTCTAGAAAGGATCCATTCTTAGCAACGAATATCTTGCCTTCGGATCTGTGATAGAAGGTGTACCCAACAGTCTCTTTTGGGTATCCTATGAAGACACATTTCTCCGACTTGGGTTCGAGCTTATCAGGTTGAAGCTTTTTCACATAAGCATCGCAGCCCCAAACTTTAAGAAACGACAACTTTGGTTTCTTGCCAAACCATAGTTCATAAGGTGTCGTATCAAAGGATTTAGATGGTGCCCTATTTAACGTGAATGCAGCTGTCTCTAAAGCATAACCCCAAAACGATAGTGGTAAATCGGTAAGAGACATCATAGATCGTACCATATCCAATAAAGTACGGTTACGACGTTCGGACACACCATTACGCTGTGGTGTTCCGGGTGGCGTGAGTTGTGAAACTATTCCACATTGTTGCAAATGAAGACCAAAATCGTAACTCAAATATTCTCCTCCACGATCAGATCGTAGAAACTTTATTTTCTTGTTACGATGATTCTCTACTTCACTCTGAAATTCTTTGAACTTTTCAAATGTTTCAGACTTGTGCTTCATTAAGTAGATATACCCATATCTGCTCAAATCATCAGTGAAGGTCAGAAAATAACTATACCCGTCGCGTGCTTCAACACTCATTGGTCCACATACATCAGTATGTATGATTTCCAACAAATCTGTTGCTCGCTCCATAGTTCCGGAGAACGGAGTTTTAGTCATCTTGCCCATGAGGCATGGTTCGCAAGCACCAAGTGATTCATAATCAAGTGATTCCAAAAGTCCATCACTATGGAGTTTCTTCATGCGTTTTACACCAATATGACCTAAACGGCAGTGCCACAAATAAGTTGCACTATCATTATTAACCTTGCATCTTTTGGTTTCAATATTATGAATATGTGTATCACTACAATCGAGATCCAATAAGAATAGACCACTCTTTAAGGGTGCATGACCATAAAAGATATTATTCATAAAAATAGAACAACCATTATTCTCTGATTTAAATGAATAACCGTTTCGCAACAAACAAGATCCAGATATAATGTTCAAGCTCAACGCTGGCACCAAATAACAATTATTTAGGTCTAAAACTAATCCCGAAGGTAGATGTAGAGGTAGCGTGCCGACGGCGATCACATCGACTTTGGAACCGTTTCCCACGCGCATCGTTACCTCGTCCTTAGCCAATCTTCGTTTAATCCGTAGTCCCTGTTTCGAGTTACAAATATTAGCAACCGAACCGGTATCAAATACCCAGGTAATCCTACGAGCATTAGTAAGGTACACATCAATAACATGTATATCATATATACCTTTGTTCACCTTGCCATCCTTCTTATCCGCCAAATACTTGGGGCAGTTCCGCTTCCAGTGTCCAGTCCCCTTGCAGTAGAAGCACTCCGTTTCAGGCTTGGTTCTAGAATTGGGTTTCTTCGTGGGAGCAGCAACAATCTTGCTGTTATCATTGAAATTCCCTTTCTTTCCCTTGCCCTTTTTCTTGAAACTAGTGGTATTGTTAACCATCAACACTTGATGCTCCTTTTTGATTTCTACCTCCGCAGCTGTGAGCATAGCGAAGAGCTCGGGAATTGTCTTCTGCATCCCTTGCATATTATAGTTCATCACGAAGCCATTATAGCTTGGTGGCAGTGATTGAAGAATTCTATCAATAACACTATTCTCATCAACTTGGCAACCAAGTTGAGTCATATGATTGTAGTGCCCATACATTGTGAGCAAGTGTTCACTGATAGAACTATTCTCCTCCATCATGCAGCCGTAGAACTTATTGGAAATCTTATATTTCTCAATCCGGGCATTTGCTTGAAATATTAATTTCAACTCCTGGAACATCTCATATGGTCCATGACGTTCAAAACGTCATTGAAGTCCCGGTTCTAAGCCGTAAAGCATGGCACACTGAACTATTGTGTAGTCATCAGACCGCGACTGCCAGACGTTCAAAGCGTCTACATTAGCGGGAGGGGGCTTGTCACCTAGCGGTGCTTCAAGGACATAATTCTTCTGTGCAGCAATGAGGATAATCCTCAGGTTACGGACCCAGTCCGTGTAATTGCTACCATCATCTTTCAACTTAGATTTCTCTAGGAATGCATTAAAATTCAAAGGAACGGTAGCACGGGCCATTGATCTACAACAACATAGATATGCAAAAACTATCAGGACTAAGTTCATGATAATTTAAAGTTCAATTTAATCATATTAATTTAAAGAACTCCCACTTAGATAGACATCCCTCCGGTCATCTAAATGATCACGTGATCCAAATCAACTAAACCATGTCCGATCATCACGTGAGATGGAGTAGTTTCAATGGTGAACATCTTATGTTGATCATATCTACTATATGATTCACGCTCGACCTTTCGGTCTCCAGTGTTCCGAGGCCATATCTGCATATGCTAGGCTCGTCAAGTTTAACCCGAGTATTCTGCGTGTGCAAAACTGGCTTACACCCGTTGTATTTGAACGTAGAGCTTATCGCACCCGATTATCACGTGGTGTCTCGGTACGACGAACTTTCGCAACGGTGCATACTCAGGGAGAACACTTATACCTTGAAATTTTAGTAAGGGATCATCTTATAATGCTACCGTCGTTCTAAGCAAAATAAGAAGCATAATAAGATAAACATCACATGCAATCAAAATATGTGACATGATATGGCCATCATCATCTTGTGCTTTTGATCTCCATCTCCAAAGCACCTTCATGATCACCTTCGTCACCGGCGTGACACCTTGATCTCCATCGTAGCATCGTTGTCGTCTCGCCAACTATTGCTTCTACGACTATCGCTACCGCTTAGTGATAAAGTAAAGCAATTACATGGCGATTGCATTTCATAAAATAAAGCGACAACCATATGGCTCCTGCCAGTTGCCGATAACATTACAAAACATGATCATCTCATACAAAACCATATAACTCATCATGTCTTGACCATATCACATCACAACATGCCCTACAAAAACAAGTTAGACGTCCTCTACTTTGTTGTTGCAAGTTTTACGTGGCTGCTACGGGCTTAGCAAGAACCGTTCTTACCTACGCATACAAAACCACAACGATGTTTCGTCAAGTATGTGTTGTTTTAACCTTCGCAAGGACCGGGCGTAGCCACACTTGATTCAGCTAAAGTGAGAGAGACAGACACCCGCCAGTCACCTTTAAGCAACGAGTGCTCGTAACGGTGAAACCAGTCTCGCGTAAGCATACGCGTAATGTCGGTCCGGGCCGCTTCATCTCACAATACCGCCGAAGCAAAGTATGACATGCTGGTAAGCAGTATGACTAGTATCGCCCACAACTCATTGTGTTCTACTCGTGCATATCATCTACGCATAGACCTGGCTCTGATGCCACTGTTTGGGGAACGTAGTATTTTTAAAATTTTCCTACGATCACGCAAGATCTGTCTACCAGATGCATAGCAACGAGAGGGAGGAGTGTGTCTACGTACCCTCGTAGACCGGAAGCGGAAGCGTCAAGTGACGCGGTTGATGTAGTCGAACTTCTTCGCGATTCAACCGATCAACCACCGAACGTACGGCACCTCCGCGTTCAGCACACGTTCAGCTTGATGACGTCCCACGAGCTCTTGATCCAGTTGAGCTTCACGGGAGAGTTTCGTCAGCACGACGGCGTGGTGACGGATATGATGTATTCACCGGCGCAGGGCTTCGCCTAAGCACCGTGACGGTATGACCGAGGTGTGTTTCTGTGGAGGGGGGCACCGCACACGGCTGGAACAATTCAACTTGTGTGTCTTTGGGTGCCCCCCTGCCCCCGTATATAAAGGAGCAAGGGGGGAGGCCGGCCGGCCCTTGTTTGGTGCGGCTAGGGGTGCAATCCTACTAGGAATAGGATTGCAATCCTATTCCTAGTAGGAACTACCAAAGAAGGAAGAGAGGGAAAGGAAAAGAGGGAGAGGTGGCGCCCCCCAATCCTAGTCCAACTAGGAACCCTAGGTGGGGCGCCGGCCAGCCCCTATGGGATGCCTCTCTCTTTTCCATAAGGCCCACTATGGACCATCCCCCTCGTAGGGGGCTCCGGTAACCCCCTCCGGCAATCCCGTTAAATCCGAAACTTTTCCGGAATACTTCCGGTGTCCGAATATAGTCGTCCAATATATCAATCTTTATGTCTCGGACATTCCGAGACTCCTCGTCATGTCCGTGATCTCATCCGGGACTCCGAACTACCTTCGGTACATCAAAACTCATAAACTCATAATACCGATCGTCATCAAACGTTAAGCGTGCGGACCCTACGGGTTCGAGAACTATGTAGACATGACCGAGACTCATCTCCGGTCAATAACCAATAGCGGAACCTGGATGTTCATATTGGCTCCTACATATTCTACGAAGTTCTTTTATCGGTCAGAACCGCATAACAACATACGTTGTTCCTTTTGTCATCGGTATGTTACTTGCCCGAGATTCGATCGTCGGTATCTCCATACCTAGTTCAATCTCGTTACCGGCAAGTCTCTTTACTCGTTCCGTAACACATCATCTCGTGACTAACTCATTAGTCTTTTGCTTGCAAGGCTTATTGTGATGTGTGTTACCGAGAGGGCCCAGAGATACCTCTCCGACACTCGGAGTGACAAATCCTAATCTTGATCTATGCCAACGCCACGAATACTTTCGGAGACACCTGTAGAGCATCTTTATGATCACCCAGTTACGTTGTGACGTTTGATAGCACACAAGGTGTTCCTACGGTATTCGGGAGTTGCATAATCTCATAGTCATAGGAACATGTATAAGTCATGAAGAAAGCAATAGCTGTAAAACTAAACGATCATAGTGCTATGCTAACGGATGGGTCTTGTCCATCACATCATTCTCCTAATGATGTGATCTCGTTGATCAAATGACAACTCATGTCTATGGCTAGGAAACATAACCATCTTTGATCAATGAGCTAGTCTAGTAGAGGCATACTAGGGACATACTGTTTTGTCTATGTATCCACACATGTACTAAGTTTCCGGTTAATACAATTCCAGCATGAATAAAAGACATTTATCATGATATAAGTAAATCCAAATAACATCTTTATTATTGCCTCTAGGGCATATTTCCTTCAGCATTGAGGGGGCTTCTACCGGAAAACGTCCGATTAGCCATTGTGAAGCTATGTGCATTTCTCAATGCAATCTCTCATAAGGTAATCGATCCAGAAATCATACCAATGTTAGAGAATGATTTGGTGCAATGTCTTGTCAGTTTCGAGTTGGTGTTCCCACCATCCTTCTTCAACATCATGACACACGTCCTAGTTCACCTATGCGAAGAGATTAACGTTTTGGGTCCTGTATTTCTACACAATATGTTCCCCTTTGAGAGGTTCATTGGAGTCTTAAAGAAATATGTTCATAACCGTGCTAGGCCAGAAGGAAGCATCTCCAAGGGCCATGAGAATGAGGAGGTCATTGAGTTTTGCATTGAATTTATTCCTGACCTTAAGCCGATTGGTGTTCCTGAATCGCGACATAAGGGCAGACTGGATGGAAAAGGCATGCTAGGAGGGAAACAAATAATATGTATGGACGGACATTCTCTCACTGAAGCACACTACACAGTTCTACAGAATTCCGCCTTGGTGGCTCCGTATATGGATGAACACAAGAATTTGCTACGCTACAAACACCCGGAGCGGTCTGATGACTGGATTACACGTGAAACAAACCAGGAGTTTTGCCAGATGTTTGCAGACACGTAGCATGCATGACACCTCTATTGAAGATGACCTATACTTGCTGTCCCAGTTACCATCTTCGAATATAATGACTTTCAAAGGGTACGAGATAAATGGTAATACATTTTACACGATCGCCCAAGATAAGAAGAGCACCAACCAAAACAGTGATGTCTGCTTTGATGCAGAAACCAAGACGGGAAAGGAAACATATTATGGTTATATACAGGACATATGGGAACTTGACTATCGACGTGGTTTGAAGGTCCCTTTGTTTCGGTGCAAATGGGTCAATATGACACGAGGCGGGGTAACGGAAGACCCACAGTACGGAATGACAACAGTGGATCTCAACAATCTTGCGTATGCAGACGAACCATTCGTCCTAGCCAATGATGTGGCATAGGTTTTCTATGTGAAGGACATGTCTACCAAGCCAAGAAAAAGAAAAGATAAGGAAGCGAATGCATCGTACGATGAGCCAAAGCGGCGCATAGTTTTTTCTAGGAAGAGCAACATTGTGGGAGTGGATGACAAGACAAACAAGTCAGAAGATTATGAAAAGTTTGATGAAATTGTTCCATTCACAGTGAATATTGACCCGAGCATCCCGTTAAATGATGAAGATTTTCTATGGTTACGGCGCAAATGGACACACGCGAAGAAAAAGTTTCACACCCAAAGATCTGGGATGTGATCGGCTTCACTATCATCACTTTCTTCTGTGTTTCACACCCAGAAGGTAATCTCTGTAATAGTTAGGGTAGTTGTGTGTTTTGGCATTTGAAACGCGAAGAAATTTTATGTGCAAACAAATTCTTTCATGCATTTACTGTTTTTTCAACTAAATTGAAAAAGTTGAAAGTTGGCATGGTATCATAATTTCAGTGTAACGGACGAAAACTCATCTGTTACAAAGACATTTCATTTTTTAAATAACCTAAGCATTACCAAATTGAATATAATGATAAAACACACTAATATTAAACATAATAAAAAATAATCACTGAAAAATGAATTTTTAAAGTTAAGTTATTCACAAACTAGTGATTCACACAAATTTCCAATAATTCCAAATTTAAACTATTCATACAAATGCAGAAAAGCAAACTAGTGATTCACACAAATTTCAAATAATTCAAAATTTAAACTATTCACACAAATGCAGAAAAGCAAAAAAAGAAAAAAAAAGTCCGCCTACTGGGCCACAGCGGCTTGCATACGATTAGAAACCCAACCTGTTGTTGGGCCAGGATGCAGGCCCGCAAGCCCAATAGGCCCCACATGGCAGAGTAGCAGAGGTAGGCCCAGAAGGCCTGCATTTGAGAGGAGCTCAATGCAGTGCCCGCGCAGGGGCTTATAAGCATGTGCGAGCCCCCCTCGGCTAGCGAGGTGGGACTAAACTTCTGCGCCCCTCGCCTGGCAGCGCACCCCCTTTAGTACCGGTTGGTGGCTCCAACCGGTACTAAAGGGGTGTCTTTAGTACCGGTTGGAGCCACCAACCAGTACTAAAGGGGGTACGCTTCCCGCCGCTTGGCCTGGCCAAAACATGCCTTTAGTACCGGTTGATGCCACCAACCGGTACTAAAGGTCTATTCTATATAAAAGAACACTAAAAATTTCAGTTTCTCATGTGCTTCTTCTCCTCTGCACCCTCGTCGCCGCCCCGTCGTCGCCCCGTCCGCGTCGCCGCCCCGTCGCTGCCTCGTCCTCGTCGTCGCCGCCCCGTACGTCCCCGTCGTCGTCGCCGTCCCCGTCGCCGCCCCCCTCCGCCTCTCCCCTCGCCGGTGAGCGCACACACATACACACACATACATTTTTTTATTTTAGTTATAGAAATATATAGTTAGTTATATAGAAATAGTTAGTTATATAGCATTTTTAGAAATGTTATAGAAATGTTAGAATTGTTAGAAAGTTTTTTTGTTTTTTAGTTATAGAAATAGTTATAAAAAAGTTAGAATTGTTAGAAATTTTTCTGTTTTTTAGTTATAGAAATAATTATAAAAAAGTTAGAAAATTTTCTTTTAGATGAATTATCTATATATTAATTAGGTATATATATGAGATTTGAACTAGTTGAATTAATATAACTAGTTTATTTTTAGTATGAAAATTAATAGAACAAGTTTATTTTTAGTATGCAAATTTAGGTATATGAGATTATTTGAACTAGTTGAATTAATATAACTAGTTTATTTCTAGTAAATGCGGAGTTGAACTAGTTGAATTAGTACAACTAGTTTATTTTTAGTATGAAAATTTAGGTATATGAGATTATTTGAACTAGTTGAATTAATATAACTAGTTTATTTTTAGTAAATGCGGAGTTGAACTAGTTGAATTAGTACAACTAGTTTATTTTTAGGTATATGATATTTGATGATCTATTTAAAATATTACTATATATAGCTACTTTATATATTTTAGTAAGAAAATTAATAGAACTAGTTTATTTTTAGTAAATTCTTAGTTGAATTAGTTGAATTAATAAAACTAGTTTATTTTTAGTAAGAAAATTTAGATATCTGAGATTTGATGATCTAATTAATAGGAAATGTCGTCTGACGACGAAAATGATTTCATTACGCGCGTATACTGTGAAAACCAGCGCGGCCTGTGCGACAGAAATTTCCTTGTTGATGATAGGCGCTTCAGCATAAAGCTGGATGAGACATTCGAAGTGGATACAGTAAGTCACAACGACAAGTCTTTTTTCGTAATTAAGCATGACTTATATATGCTTCATTTGCTTCAACTTATAATTTTAAATTTTCACTATTCTACTAGTGCATCCCCTGCCATGCAAGAATTTTTGTCTTGGATAAGATAGGTTTCAGTTCTATGGAAACTATGGAGGTAAAGAGAGTTTACCTGAAGACCGAGCATGGTTATACTTTCAACGCCAAATTATACAATGCAGACACGTACACCTATTTTGAATGAAAAAATTGGCAAACACTATGCAAGGCTTATGCATTTGAGCCTGATATGGTTATCACCTTTGATATTCGTCCGGAAGATGATATTAAAGGTAATACAGACATCTGGGTCGATGTGCAGACGCCTCCAGTTCTACCATTATGTGAGTTTCTCAACCATATTTATGTCTTTGATATTGTTTATTCAAAAATAGTTGACAACTAATTTCTATTGACAGCTTATTTCCATTCAAGCAAAAAACATGTCCGGCGCTTGGTAGACAGGACCTACTTCTGTCCCGGAGCTGAACTAAACTGCGAGGAGATAAGTCATTATGTTTCATGGCTTGAGGATCTTCATACTGTCAAGACAAATTATCTTCCTGCACTTAGAAATGTTAGTACTCAAAACATGCGACCAATAGCGATCGTATTGAACTACGGTCACATCTATTTACAAAAAATGGTAAGATTTTTACTATTTGTCCTCTGTGCATCTTTTGCATACATTATTTTTTTCTTAAATTTCATTGCTAAGTATATTAATTACTATACGATGTTCTTCAACAGGGACTCCCGATGACAGTTGTGCCTTAATGGATCGAGACTAAAGGTCACATGTCAATGGTTAGCTTACGGCCAAGATATCCTACATTGCACATGAGTGCATTCAGGATTTCTAAAAGCGATAAATGCTTAATAGTGAAAGATTGGAGCAAAATTCTTAACAATCCCAGAGAAGTACTAGGGGGCAGCAAGGAGAAGCGCAACCCACGATTAGGAGACAGGTTCATCTGCATGCTCCAGTATGATGAATCAGGAGAGCTATACATGTTCTATGCTATTTTACCTGAGAGAGAGCAGCATGAGTGATTTAGCTAGTTAATGCTCTTAGTACTTGTCCTCTCATGTCCGTGTTCTTCGTCCTGAACTTAGTCTCAAAGAATGATTTGCTTTTGTGGTGTTATGAACGCTTGTAATATCATGACCATGTTGAACTCAATGATATCCTTGCTTCTGGTACAAGTGAATGATTTTTCCTTAAGCTAGTGTTGGTGGTGATTAGATAGCGATAATGACTATGATGATTAAACAGTGGTAATTCTATTTATATATATATATATATATAGGGTGAGTCTATTCTCATAACACGCCTTAAGACCTTATTCTCATAACAAAAACCTTATTCTCATAACACCCCACTTAAATAGAATTCTAGCGCGGAGCGCCCCGAGGACAGCAACCACTGCCCCGCCTCCTACCCCCGCGCTACCGCCCCGCCTCCTTCCCCCAGCACCGTCGCGCCGGCTCCTACCCTGATGCAGTGCGGTTTTCTTGTGCAGTTCGGAAGCGCAAAAAAATGCTCGCTGCCATTATTCGTCGGTCGCACCATTTTCAAAACTGCTCTTAAACCGTGTGGAATCTCGAAAAGTGTTCAACATGGCGAAGTTGCGTCTACTCCATAGCTTTTCAACGGTATATTACACACATAATTCCGATAAACGGTTTAAAAACTAGACCAAAAAAGGTACCGAAAAACAACACGTACATTTTTTTCAAACATACAGTTCACCATTTTCAAAACTGCTCTAATCTCGAAAAGTGTTCAACATGGCGAAATTGCGTCTACTCCATAGCTTTTCAACGGTATATTACACGCATAATTCCGATAAACGGTTAAAAAACTAGAGCAAAAAAGGTACCGAAAAAACAACACGTACAGTTTTTTCAAACATGCAGTTCACTGGTCTAAAAACAAACAAATGCAGTGCACTTTGGTCTAAAAAAAGTCCATTGCACATGACTCTTTGAAGCTCACTTTGTTCTCTCACGAAGTTGGCCATAAAAAATCCTTTGTGGTTCACTTGGTGATCCAAAAACAAAAACACATCGGAAAGCAGCTCATTTCTCAACACTTCTCAACGCGCGTAAAAAATTAATTAGTACGAAAAAAGACAACAGCAAATCATGAGGTTCACTTTTGGTAGTGTTCCGCTTCACTTTCGGGAGTGTTGTGGTCCACTTTCCTTCGAAAAAAAAGTTGAAAAAAAGACAACAAAACTCCTCTGAGAAAAATCTACGTCCAATAAAATAAATCATGAGGTTCGATTGACTGTCTGATGCAGTGCTTTTTCAGTTTGAAGCAGTGCGCTTTTTTGTCCGATGCTGTGCACGCGTCGATTTTGTTGTCGCGAAAAACAGAGTTTCCGCCTTTTTTGTAATTTCAAAACTGCTCTCAAAAACCGTAATGAATTAGAGGGAGTGTTCTACATGAAAAATTGCGTCTCGACGATATCTTTCCAACGGTGTATCATTTGGATCATTTCGACCAACATTTTTTAAAAAATTCACAAAAAACGGCCCCTGCCCTTTGTAGTCAGCCGCACAATTTTCAAATTTAACTAAAAACCGTAAAGAATATAAAAAACATTTCAACATATGAAAGTTGCGCCTCGTTCGTAGCTTTCCAACGGTATATTACACGCCTTGTTTCGACAAACGGTTAGAAAACTGGAGTGAAAACAGTACCAAAAATTTGAAAAAATTCGAAAAACACAATTCCGCGATTTAGTAAATTCAAATCTGCTCTTAAACCGCAGCGAATTAGAAAAAATAATAGATATGAAAAAGATGCGCGCCGACGATATCTTTCCAACAGTGTATCATATGTTTCATTCCGACGAGCGTTTTAAAAAAAAAGCCAAAAAACGCTCGCTGCCATTCGTTGTGAGCCGCACGATTTTTGAAACTGCTCTTAAACTATGATGAATTTTGAAAAGTGTTCAACATGGCGAAGTTGCGTCTACTCCATAGCTTTTCAACGGTATATTACACGCATAATTCCGATAAACGGTTAAAAAACTAGAGCAAAAAATGTACCGAAAAAACAACACATACAGTTTTTTCAAACATGAAGTTCGCTGGTCTCTGTGGTACAGTGCGCATAACTTTTCAATGCAGTAACACAAAGCAGTTCGGAAGTGTTATGAGAATATTATTCTCATAATGTTATGAGAATAGAACTTCTGTATATATATATATATATATATATATATATATATATATATATATATATATATATATATATATATATATATATATATATATATATATATAACGTGCGCAATGTGTAGTATCGTAAAATACCAGCAAACGAAAAAGAATTAAATGGTAAACACAAAATTAAATGAAAAAAAATCACAAACCAAAAACCCCCCAAACCTTGTAGTACCAGTTGGTTTTACCAACCGGTACTAAAGGGTTCCCGGCCCCCGGAGCTGGCTCGTGCCACGTGGTTGCCCTTTAGCACCGGTTCGTGCTGAACCGGTACTAAAGGGGGGGGCCTTTAGTGACCACACTTTAGTGCCGGTTATGGAACCGGCACTAAAGGGCCTTACGAACCGGTGCTATTGCCCGGTTCTGCACTAGTGCTCTCTCCCTCTCTCTCTCTCTCTCTCTCTCTCTCTCTCTCTCTCTCTCTCTCCGTAGCTCTGTAGCGATCGGACGTGTACACGCCCATCGTTCGCCCTGCCCCTTTGCTTTGGAGAGTGTAATGCCTTGTCGCCGAGGAACAACACATATGGTTCACCTGCTGTTCAAATGACTAGCATGATGACCCTCGCAAATGTGATGGCATCATTTTTATTGTGTGGTAAACATTGTAGAATAACTTTATGCTAGAACGAATATAACACACACATGGGAGGGATCATTAATTTGTGTACTCATGATTATCTGTCCTTTGCAACACACTACAATAATGGAGTGAAATACGCTACTAGTCCATTAACTCAATTTTATTGCACACTTTAGACCAACAACTCAAGAAATGATCAGATTTAGTCCATAAAACTCGTGATTTCATCAAATAAGGCCAAAACAGCGCGAGAGGAAAAAACCGACCAACTGGATGCCATGTCATATCATTCCCTTGACCGCTCATGAATTCACTATTTTTTGCGAGGATCTATTTGCAAATTGGCTGTGGTTTTTCCCTCATAAACCATGCTAAAGGTGTTGGGAGTGAAAAACTATAAAAGTGAACTTGCATTGCCAGGACTTGAACCTAGCCCGACACAATGCCTCGATGACAACCGAAATAACACCTGGTTTGTACACTATTATGCAGCGTAGTGTATTTTTTTTAAGCTAGCGCAGTGTATATATGTTCACATAGAGTCAAGGGGGACAAAATCAGGAGAACATCGTCGCATCTGCCTGTCTGTCGGGGTCCGTTCTCGGCTTTGTTGTGCGAGCCATAGAACGTCGCCAGGAGGAACAGGCGCCGCCAGTAGCAAGAGAGGGATTGGCGATGGTGTTGCAAGGAACGTTCCTACAAAATTGTCTCATCAAATCATTACGATCCTATGTCAGATCTTTTGAGCACACGCAAAAAGATTTCCCCTGGTCGTCAAGAGAGGCCACCAGGCAAGATAATCTAATCGGGTGAAACTTTTACCCCGAGTGAGGATAATCGGCACTAAAGGGTGGGCACTAAAGGCCCCCTCATTTAGTATCGGTTCAACACGAACCGCTGCTAAAGGGCCACCACGTGGCACAAGCCAGCGTCGGGGGGTGGGAGACCTTTAGTACCGGTTGGTAACACCAACCTGTACAAATAGGTTTAGAGGATTTTGGGTTTATGATTTCTTTTTTCGTTAATTTTGTATTTTCCATTTAATTCTCTTTTATTTGCTGGTATTTTACGATACTAAATATTGTACACGTTATGCATATATATAAATAGAATTTCTCGTGGAGGCAACATGTGGTGCATATCAAAAGTACTACAGTTTGGATTAGTAGTACTTTCGATGTGCACCACATGTTGCCTCGACTTGAATCTAATCCATGTTCATTTCAGATACTGATATATATATATAATAGCTCATCATGCTCATATAACAACTTAGCATCATGCATCATCGATCATAATAATAAAAAAACTCAACATTGGTATCTTAATAACAAGTCATACTCATCATCATCGATCATACAACTTCTACTCGATACCATAATAACAAGTCATATACTCATCATCATCATAGTCATCTAACCCAATCATACTTAGTTGTTCTTAGCACATGATCATCAACTTCTACTCGACCTAGCTACTACCAATTCTCTTAGGTAAAATAGCATAAAACAAGATGGCCCCTAACTCTCCATAATGAAGAATGCAGATTATCCTGTCTCCAATTCTTGACTTTCGCACAATTTTGCTTCCAAGGACCTCCCTACGAGTGTCCATACATTTTTTCCATTCTTTGATTGTCATGTCTTCACCGGATAAAAAATCCGATATGGACAGGTGTGATTCGTAGGAAAACCTGGCAGTATGTTCAAAACAGCAAGTCGACCATTCTGAAACATCAGATGAGGCACACAATCACCAGGGATTTTATGTTGAAAAACATAGTAATGACTTCGTAGTTAGCAATGTAGTTCAGTTTGAGAAGAATTTATGCAAAACATGCACGGATGTCGTAATAGTAAAAAAATCTTACCATGACATCTCCATGGATGTTAACATAGTCCAACACGTGCACTAGTGGCATATATTGACCATAATGTGTAGGAGTATTATAAAAGTTATTGTAATCCTCAATAAGGGTATAAAATGCGATCAGATGATTTTTCTCCTAATAAGTTAATTCTGAGCTAGGGGTGTAGTAGGTTCTGTCTACCATCATCCGCACATTATTTGAACAATGAAAATAAGTTGTCAATGGAAATAAGTTGTCAACTATTTTGAAATAAACGATATAAATTACTTAATAACTATGTTTGAGAAACTCACATAGCGGTAGAATTGGAAGTGTATCACCCAAATGTCCAAATTGTCTTCCGCGATGTCAGGATCACCAAGATCCATGGTGACAAGCATACCCTCATAAAAACCATATATCTTGGAAAGTTCTTCCCAATTCTTGCAACCAAAATTGATTACGCTCTCTGAATTATACAAATCTACTTCAATATCCATACCAGGAAGGGGACTTTGGTAAATTTTCTTTGTTTCCATAGTTTCATGATCTTCAAATCCCAGCCTCTCCAAGACATAGCATCTTGCATGGCATGGGATAAACTAGACGAATTGTAAAAGACAAAAATTAATTACACGTTGAAGTAGTAGAAGTCGTGCTTAATTACGAAAAAAGACTTGTCATTGCGTACCATTTCGACATCGAAGGTCTCATCGAGCTTAATACTGAAGCGACGACCGTCTACCAGGTGAGGCTTGTCGCACAGATCTCGGTCATCACTCCATGAGTAGCACTCCGGGATCCTATCGTCGTCGGAAGGCGACATTTCCTATGTTCATAATTCAAAGATTAAACTTGTACAATTAAAAATATGTACTACAAAAACTAAATTAGATAATTATTATTCATCACGGGTTGACTATCGGTCTGCCGTGTCTTCTCTTGAAAACTCTCTGCTCATATGTGGTGGAGAATCTCACTCACTGATTCCTCTCTGACATTTGCGACCGTCGGTGATGGTCGCTAGCTACTCCTTCCCCTAGTGCATAACAAAGGTCTAGCACAAGGAGAAGAAGGAAAAGCGACCCCCACGACAACAGTCGGGATTCTTCGTCCTCTCTCATATATGGTGGATACACTCCCGCACTAATTTTTCGATCGCCGGTGATGGTCTCTTCTCCCTCCTTCCCCTAGTGCATAACAAATGTCTAGCGCCAGGAGAAGGAAGAAGAAGAAACCTTCACGACAACAGTCGACATTCTTATTCTCTCATATATGGTGGACAATCCTCACTGATTTTTCGACTATCGGTGATGGTCTCTTCTCCCTCCTTCCCCTAGTGCATAACAAAGGTCTAGCACAAAGAGAAGGAAGAAGAAGAGACCTTCACGACAATGGTAAGCATGTTTATTATCTCATATTATATATGGTGGATAATCCTCACTGATTTTTTGACTGTCGGTGATGGTCTCTTCTCCCTCCTTCCCCTAGTGCATAACAAAGGTCTTGCACAAGGAGAAGGAAGAAGAAGAGACCTTCACAACAACAATCGTCATTCTTATTCTCTCATATAGACTGTCATGTATGGAGCCCCCACAGACTTGAAGTCAACCCAAAATGTCGTTTAATCCATCTAACACATTCATCTAAAAAACTCATCTAACATTTATATATATGTAAAAAAATCATCTAACATATTCATCTAAAAAATTGATCTAACATTCATCTAAAAATTTCATCTAACATTCATCTAAAAAATGCATCTAACATCTAACATTCATCTAAAAAATGCATCTAACATCTAACATCTAAACAATGCATCTAACATTGATATGTAACATTGTTCTAAAAATTACATCTAAAAAATGCATCTAACATCTAACAACTAAAAAATGCATGTAACATCAAAGGGCATCTCCAGCCGTTGGCCCCCCAGGAGGGGCTAAAAATCGCCCCCTGGGGGCACACCGGCGCTAAACCGCGCACTGGGAGCGTGATGCCCCCTAGTCGCGGCCCCCACAATTTTTAAAAAAGTCAAATACGGCGCAAACACTGCTCAAATTTAACGCAAACACGGGCGAGTTCGTTCAAATTTAAACATATTTTACAAAAAAGAACTACCGTGGGCTACCCGCGCCGTCTCCCTCGGCGCCCGCCTCGCCGCCCTCCCACGCGGTTCTACATGCCGAGGAGGTTGTAGAACCGCGTGTAGTCACCGTCGTCGTCGTCGTCGTCGTCGTCCCCGCCCCCGCCTCCGCCGTAACTGCTGCATCCCTCCCCCGGTTGGCGCGGTGGGTTGGACGGTCCGGGGGCGTCGTCGTCGTCGCTATCGAGGACGACGACACCGTTCTTGTCCTCGCGCCCACGTTAGCAGGCGGCGATCTCCTCCAGGGCCCGACACTGCCGGACCATCTCCTCGTGCATGTAGTCATCGCGCGACCACCGCATGGCGTCCTTGTCGGAGAAGTGGCGCCGGGCTATCTCCTCGTACTTCGGGGGGAGGCCGGGCTTCGCCTTGGGCTCGACGAGGGCACCGGAGCTGCGGGTACGCGCGCTGACAGGCGTGTCCTGGGGCTCCGGCTTGACGGGGCGGAGGTGGAGGCAGGGAGAGCCGCCGGACGAGGAGGAGGACACCCCGGTCTCCATGCGCCTCGGCGTCCAGGAGCTTCGCCGGCGGCGTGAGAAGGACGGGGGAGTGGGGTACTAGAGGCATGGCGTGTTGCCGCCCTCGATGTACTCGAGGATGGACTCCAACGTGCTACCGGGCACGCCCCACCACCGGTGCTGGCCGTCGGTGTTGAACCTGTCGGAGGGCACGACGCCATTGGTGGCCTCGAGCTGCTCGTCGTGCCGGCGGCGGAAGTAGGGCTCCCAGATTGGGCTGTCGGGGACTTACCGGGGCCCCTCCCTCGCCGCATGCGGCAGGGACGAGCGGATGGGTGCGATCTCCGCACGCCGCGCCACGCCGGTGGGTAGTAGGGGCACCGGCACGCCGCGGCGCTGATCCTCCACGCCCCGGGCACCCGCATGTCCGGCGGGACCGGGTACTCGGCCTCAAAAAGGAGGCGAGCCTCGTCCTCGTGCAGATAACGGCGCCCGAATCCGTTCGCCGTCGCCTGGGAAACGCTCGGCCATGCTTCTCAACTGGGGACGGCGAGATGAGGAAAGGGGGAGAAATGAGCGCGTCAGCGGTGGATGATCTGTGCGAGTCTCCAGCGCGCTTGCGGTCGGCTTTTATAGGCGGAGGCGCGACGTGGTAGGCTTGGCCGGCGCGTTACGTGTGGCGTGATTGTGTGGCGGCCGAGGGACGCGTCGCCCAGCCTTCACCGCGCCGCCCGTGAGGCATCAATGGAGGTTGACCGGCGCGGCAGCGCGCGCAGCTTTGGCATTGATTCGCCGCGCGAAACGAGGCAATGAGGACGACGAAGCAGCGAGAAGAGAGTCGAGTCACTGACGCGGCGGGCCCGCGGCTCTTCGCGCCAAAAACAATTCGCCCGTCGCCCCCGAGCGACCCCCAGCGCGCCGGGTTCGGGTTGGGTCCGCCGGCGCCAATTTTGGCCCGAGCCGGCGAAAACTGGGCTCTTGGGGGCGCGACTGGCCCGATTTTTTGGCGTCGGCAGACGAAAAACGCCTGGGGGGCCTTCTTGGGGGCGCGGCTGGAGATGTCATCTAAAAAAATTCATCTAACGACATTCACCTAAAAAAAATCATCTAACAACATTCATCTAAAAAATACATCTAATAATTGTGTGTGTGTGTGTGTGCACGCGCGGGTGTGTGTGTATGTGTGCATGGCGCGGCAAGGGTGGCTCACAGCGGCGAGGCGAGGCGAAGGGCGGCGGTGACGGGCCGGGGTGGTGGTGGGGGCGCGGTGACGGGCCGAGGCGGCAACGAGGCGGCGGCGTACGGGGCGGAGGCGACGGGCGCGGCGACAGGTGGCACGGCGAAGAAGAAGTAGAGGAGAGCAACTGAATATTTCGTAAGTGCAGTATACATAGGAGGGGCCTATAGTACCGGTTGAAGCCACCAACCGGTACTATAGGCCAATTTTCGCCAGGCGAAGCAGCGGGAAGCGCACCCCTATAGTACCGGTTGGTGGCTCCAACCGGTACTATAGAGCAGCCTATAGTACCGGTTAAAGCCACCAACCGGTACTACAGGGGTGCGCTGTGATGCACAAAGTTTAGTCCCACATAGCTAGCCGAGGAGAGCCCGCACTGGTTTTTAAGCCCTAGTGCGGTAGCTCTCTCGAGCTCCTCTCTAAGCAGGCTTCTGGGCCTAACACCGCCACTCGGCCCTGTGGGCTTACTGGGCCTTGCGGGCCCGCATCCTGGGCCAACTGCAGTTGGCTTACTAGTCGTATGCAGGCCGCTGTGGCCCAGTAAGCGGGCTTTTTTATTTTATTTTTTATTTTTTTCAGCTTTATTTATTTTCTTTTATTTATTTATTAGTTGTTTTTTGCTGTATTTAGAGTTTCTTTGTGAATATTTTTGCTTTAGGTACAAAAAATTACAAACTTTCTGTTAGTGCTAGTAGTTTTCAAATTTGAATAGTTTAAATTTGAATTATTTGAAATTGGTGTGAATCACTAGTTTCGGAATAACTTTACTTTAAAAATAGATATTTTTAGTGATTCCTTTTTCTTATGTTTTATATTACTGTGTTTTATCATTATATTCAATTTGGTAATACTTAGGTTATTTAAAAAATGAAATGCATTTGTAACATGCGAGTTTTCGTGTGAAACCCTCATACTTCGAAAGAGATTGTCCATTTTGTACACGAAGTGCTTCTAGTTTTTGTTGTTACCCTCTCTACTTTTTTGCACATGCTATGTGAGTGAAATGATGATACCATGCCAACTATCAACCTATTCAGAGTTCATTTATAGTGCTTTTCAATTTCAGTGTCATTTAGCCAAAAAAATCAGTAAATGTCATTCTGTACTGCAGGTCTTTCGTTACCCCGCCTCGTGTCATATTGACCCATTTGCACCAAAACAAAGGGACCTTCAAACCACGTCCATAGTCAAGTTCCCATATGTCCTCTATGTAACCATAATATGTGTCATTTCCACTCTTGGTTGGTGCATCAAAACGGACACCACTGTTTTGATTGGTGTTCTTCTTATCTTTGGGTGGAAGCCACGTTGCTTTTCCGCTGAGATGGCGGGGTAGCTTCGAGGGTAGCTTCGACAAGTTGCTTGCTGCAAGTTTCTTCTCGTTCGTCCTCTAGCGCTTTTACTCTTGCATGCAGCGCCTGCAAAGTGGTCTCATCCACTTTCTTCTTCCTCTCCCGGCATTGGTAACCACGGGCGTCGGGAAACCCGGCCTTCCACGAAAGGGAGTCTAATGTGACTCGTGTCCGTCCAGGGTGCTCAGGATTCCCGAGGGCCATTGTGAGCTCGTCATTCTCTCTGTCGGGAACGAACGTCCCTTGCTGCGCTGCTTTGATATAGAACTGAAGCTGCTTGATGGGTATTGCAAGTTGCTCCTTCGTCCAAACGCACTTCCCTGTTACAGGGTCCAAGGTTCCCCCAACTCCAAAGAACCAAGTCCTTGAACGGTCTGGCCAGTGTAATGTCTATGGTTCGATCCCTTTAGCAATCAGGTCATTCTCGACCTTGTCCCACAACGGCCGGGCTTTGAGGTAGCCACCTGACCCCGTGCGATGGTGATACAGCTTCTTCGCAGCATTTTTCTTGTTTCTCTCTGACATCTACTTACTCTTTTCTGATTTCTTGTGGGCCACAAATGCGTCCGAGTGATCTCTGATCTTCTCAAACCGGCCGGTGAATTCTGGAGTCTTTTTTTCCGACAAACTTTGCATTCAGCTCATTCTTCCACCTCCTGAATAGCTCCCCCATCTTCTTAAGAGCGGCCGCCTTGACCAATTCCTCTATAACTGGCTTCTCCGGATCCTCCTCTGGCGGTAGGCTGAAATTGGACTTCAGCGCGGTCCAAAGATCATTTTTCTGCATATCGTTGACATAAGACACCTGAGGGTCTTCGTTCTTAGGCTTGTACCATAGGTGCATGCTGATCGGGATCATGTCCCTAACAACAACCCCGCACTGAGCAGTAAATGCGTCCTTGGCCTTCCTGGGTTTACTCGGTAGGTCATCGCGCCCGATTTCTTCGATGATGAACTTTTCATCCTGGCGCAACCTTTTCTTCGGGCCTCGTCTCTTTACTGAACTTTGGCTCGATCCGGAGGGCTAGAAAAGAAGAAAGAAGAGAGTTAATACATGTACATATATACCAAAACAATCAATGCATCAATTAGC
Organism: Secale cereale; assembly: GCA_902687465.1. NCBI lineage: Eukaryota > Viridiplantae > Streptophyta > Magnoliopsida > Poales > Poaceae > Secale > Secale cereale. Next base: position 802,299,675 of record LR738710.1, on the reverse strand, counting down.
TATAGTGTCAGCACATGCTTAATGAATACATATATACCTGGCCGGACTCCGTTCAGTCACCGGAGCCGTCATCACCGTGTCCTTCTTCCACCGGTAATCGGTCACCGGAGCCGTCATCACCGTGTCCTTCTTCCACCGGTAATCGGTCACCGGAGCCGTCATCACCGTGTCCTTCTTCCACCGGTAATCGGTCACCAGATCCATCATCATGTGTTTCCTCCTCCATTGGACCATCATAATCATGTGTTATCTCCTCCATTGGATCACCGTAGCCTACTTCTTCATCACCATGTCCTTCCAAATGACCATCGTAGTCGTCGGTCATATACAATTCGACAGCAGCTCCCTCTGCTATTATGTCCCCCAACACCTGTTCTGCTACCTCATCTCGTCCTATCTCCATAGTTTCTGCAAATATTACGACATGGCAATTATTATACAAACACGAGAGAACAGATATATTAGTGGCATCGACGCTTCTCTAGGGGTTTGCGGTGGCCTCAGCGATCCTCGACCCCCTCGACCCTCGAACCCTCAACAACCCTCGACCCCTCGGCTACCCCTCCCCCCTCATGTCGAATCTATCGGGGAGGGGGTATATATATATATCGAGAACGACGACATATACGTAGAAAAAAATGTTATACGGTAGGGGGGGTAGATATCGATCGACCCCCCTCATGTCGAAGTTATCGGGGCGGGGGTATATCGACAAAATTACATCATCATATATCATCGAATAAAATTACATCATCATCATCATATATTATACATCTAAAAAAGTTTTCATATATCACCATATATATCATCATCATCTAGTACAAAAAATTGACCAATCAAGTTTTCATATATCATCATCATCTACTACAGAAAAAATTGACCCCTCGACGACACTCGAACCCTCGGCCCCTCGGCGACCCTCGAACCCTTGACCCCTCGGCAACCCTCGACCCCTCGGCTACCCCTCCCTTTTCCTTCTTCCTAAGCTAAACATAAACTAAAATAATCCAAAAACTAAACGAAACTTCTCCTCCTCCTTTTTTTCTTTTTCTTTTTTTTTCATCCTAAAACTTTATGAACAAAATTACAACACAAAAAAACCATAAAAATTATATGAACAAAATTACAACAGAAATAATCATAAAAACTCTAACATTTGCATATTCTTTGCATATGAACATATACATCATCATATATATGAAAAAACAAGCATATATATATATATATATATATATATATATATATATATATATATATATATATACATATATATGAAAAAATAGGGAGGGCGCCGACCAAGGTGACGGCGCAGGCGACGGCGACGGCGGGGGCGGGCGACGGTGCGGGCGACGGGGACGGCGAGCGATGGCGAGGGCGCGGGCGAGGGCGACGGCGACGGCGGGCGACGGTGAGGGTGCGGGCAACGGCGACGGTGCGGGCGACGGCGACGGCGGGGGCGGCGGGCGGCGTCGGGGCAGCCTGGCGGCGCCGATGTCGTCGTTGTCATCGGGGGCTACCGGGAGATGAGAACTGAAAATTTCCAAGTGCTATCTTATATACCCAAAGCATTGGTCCCGGTTCGTGGCATCAACCGGGACCAATGCTCCCCTGTAGTCTCGGTTGGTGCCACCAACCGGGACCAAAGGTCTCTTTTCACCAGCCCAGAGGGCGGGAAGCTGAGGCCTTTGGTCCCGGTTGGTGGCACCAACCCGGACTAAAAGGCGGGCATTGGTCCCGGTTGGTACCACGAACCGGTACCAATGCCCACCTTTAGTCCCGGTTGGTGCTACCAACCGGGACCAAAGGCCTTGCACAGCGGCGTGGTGGTGGGAGTTTAGTCCCACCTCGCTAGGTGAGAGAGAGCCGCACCTGTTTATAATGTGCGCTGTGCCTGAGCTATCGAACTCCTCTCTACAGCAAGCTTACGGGCCTAACCTTTCTTTACATGCATGTGGGCCTATTGGGCCTGCTGCGGGCCTGAATCCTGGCCCACCTAGCTGGTTGGGTTTCTAGTCGTATTAAGGCCGTGGTGGCCCAGTAGTCGGCATTTTTTTTGTTTTTTGCATTATTTATTTTCTTTTTTTTGCTTTCCGGTCACAAAAATTATAAACTTCCTATTAATGCCATTAGTTTTCAAATTTGATTTTTTTAAAAATTTCTGTGAATCACTAGTTTGTGAATAACTTTACTATAAAATAGATTTTTGATGTTTTCAACAGACAATTCTTAGATAATTTTAGTTGCATAAATTTTATATAATTTTAGTTTCAAACATACTAGAGGTTTATAAAAGCTTTTTAGTTGATTCCTTTTGCTTTTAGTTGCATAAATTCTTAGAAAATTCTTTTTGCTTTTAATGTTTTGAACAGAAACAAAAACTTTCAACCTCTTTTGAACTTATTTGAACTCCAGACTTTTTCTGTGTTCAAAATGGACCATTTAAAGCCACATCATCAATTTTCAACCCTTTCTGACTTCATTTGTTCTTTTTCATGCATTTACTGATTTGGTTGAGCTAAATGACCCTGAAATTGAAAAGCATTTCAAATGAACTTTGAAAAGGTTGAAAGTTGGCATGGCATCATCATTTCACCCACATAGCATGTGCTAAAAAGTTGAGAGGGTTACGACAAAAACTGGATGCACTTCATGTACAAAACGTACTATCTGTTTCAAGGTATTAGGGTTTCAGACAAAAACTCATCTTTTGCAAAGGGATTTCAAATTTTTAACATATTTGAACCACAGACTACTTATGTGTTCAAAATGCACAATTACAAAGTGATATTCTAGATTAAAGGCATCATCACAATAGTTGTGGAGAAAAAGTCTTCACTTTTTCTTCGCTTGTGTCCTTTGCTTATTGCGCCGTAACCATGGATAATCTTCATCGTTTATCAGGGTGCTTGGGTCAGCCTTGACTTTGAAGGGGGGAATTTCATGAAACTTTTCATAATCTTTGGAAATGTCTGTCTTGTCCTCGACTCCCACGATGTCTCTTTTTCCTGAAAGAACTATGTGGCGCTTTGGTTCATCATTTGATGTGTTCGCTTCCATATCTTTTCTTTTTCCGGTTCTTGTAGACATGTCCTTCACATAGAAAACATGTGCCACATCATTGGCTAGGACGAACGGTTCGTCTGTGTACCCAAGATTGTTCAGATCCACTGTTGTCATTCCGTAATCTGGGTCTACCTGTACCCCGCCTCCTGACAGATTGACCCATTTGCACTTAATCAAAGGGATCCTAAAATCATGTCTGTAGTCAAGTTCCCATATGTCCACTATGTAACCATAATAATTGTCCTTTCCCTTATTGGTTGCTGCATCAAAGCGGACACCGCTGTTTTGGTTGGTGCTCTTTTTATCTTGGGAGATCGTGTAAAATGTATTCCCATTTATCTCATATCCTTTGTAAGTCAATACAGTCGAAGATGGTCCCCTGGACAATGAGTACAACTCATCACAAACTGTGTTGTCACCTCCGAGACGTGTTTCCAACCAACTGCCGAAAGTCTTGATGTGTTCACATGTAATCCAGTCGTCACACCGCTCCAGGTGTTTGGAGCACAGACTGTTCTTGTGTTCATCGACATACGGGGTCACTAGGGTAGAGTTCTGTAGAACTGTGTAGTGTGCTTCAGACCAAGAATGCCCGTCCCTACATATTATTGACTCCCCTCCAAGCGTGCCTTTCCCAGTTAGTCTCCCCTCATACCGCGATTTAGGGAGACCAATCTTCTTAAGGCCAGGAATGAAGTCAACACAAAACCCAATGACATCCTATGTTTGATGGCCCATGGAGATGCTTCCTTCTGGCCTAGCGCGGTTACAGACATATTTCTTTAGGACTCCCATGAACCTCTCAAAGCAGAACATATTGTGTAGAAATACGGGGCCTAGAATGACAATCTCGTCGACTAGATGAACTAGGACGTGCGTCATGATATTGAAGAAGGATGGTGGGAACACCAGCTCGAAACTGACAAGACATTGCGCCACATCACTCCTTAGCCTTGGTATGATTTCTGGATCGATCACCTTCTGAGAGGTTGCATTCAGGAATGCACATAGCTTCACAATGGCTAATCGGACGTTTTCTGGTAGAAGCCCCCTCAGTGCAACCGGAAGCAGTTGCGTCATAATCACGTGGTAGTCATGAGACTTTAGGTTCTGGAACTTTTTCTCTGCCATATTTATTATCCCTTTTATATTCGACGAGAAGCCAGACGGGACCTTCATACTGAGCAGGCATGCAAAGAAGATTTCCTTCTCTTCTTTGGTAAGAGCATAGCTGGCAGGACCTTCATACTGCTTTGGAGGCAGGCCGTCTTTTTCGCGCGAACGTTGCAGGTCCTCCCGTGCCTCCGGTGTATCTTTTGTCTTCCCATACACGCCCAAGAAGCCTAGCAGGTTCACGCAAAGGTTCTTCATCATGTGCATCACGTCGATTGAAGAGTGGACCTCTAGGTCTTTCCAGTAGGGTAGGTCCCAAAATATAGATTTCTTCTTCCACATGGGTGCGCGTCCCTCATCGTCATTCGGAACAGATAGTCCGCCGGGACCCTTTCCAAAGATTACCTGTAAATCGTTGACCATAGCAAGTACGTGATCACCGGTACGCATGGCGGGCTTCTTCCGGTGATCTGCCTTGCCTTTGAAATGCTTGCCTTTGTTTCGACATTGATGATTGGTCGGAAGATATCGATGATGCCCCAGGTACACATTCTTCCTGCATCTGTCCAGGTATATACTTTGGGTGTCATCTAAACAGTGCGTGCATGCGTGGTATCCCTTGTTTGTTTGTCTCGAAAGGTTACTGAGAGCAGGCCAATCATTGATGGTTACAAATAGCAACGTGATACGTCCAAAACGTATCTATAATTTCTGCTTGCTCCATGCCACTTTTGGGTGATATTGCTATGATATTCATACACTTCCATACACATTTGATCATATTTGGACTAACTTACTAATCCAGTGCACCCCAGTGCTAGTTTATGTTTTCGGCTGTTTTTGTATTTCAGGTTTTCACGTTTCGAGAACTGCCCAGAAAAATCCAGAAAAATTATATAAAAAATCAGCGATCCGGAAACAACACTGCGTCCTAAGGGCAGCCTGGGGGGGCACAGGGGCTCCAGGCACCCTGTGGCTGCGCCCCCCCCTAGGCCGCGCCGGGGGTGCGCCTGGGCCCCCCGAAACTCCTCCGGTGCCCTACTTTGGCATATATTTAAAGGACCCTCCGAAACCCTCAGAACAGGAACTCTTTTCGCGATCCCATCTCTGTTCCGCCACCGCCGCCGCTTCCAAGATCGGGAGCACCAGGAGAACTCTTCCCGGCACCCTGCCGGAGGGGAGGATCACCACCGGGAGCTTCTCCACCACCATGGACGCCTCCCGGATGACTCGTGAGTAGTCTCCCTTGGACCATGAGTCCATGACCAGTAGCTATGTGATGTTCTCCTCCCGTTCTTGTGCTTCACTAATTAGTCCTCGTGAGCTGCTGTCGGTGTACTAAGTACCCCAACTTGTGCACGGGCAGTAGCAGCTTCCCGTGGCAGGGCTTACCACGTGCTCGCCGGGAACCTTTCTGGTCCCTATGAAGCCATTTAGGAACAAAGTATACAAGTCAGAAGATCAAGGCCCCGGCAAGAGGAGCTTGCCGGGAAGGCCGCACCAGGCTCAAGGTTATCACTTTAGCACAAGCCCCTGGCAAGAGGAGCCTGCCAGGAAGGCTAAGGAATACACACCTCAAGAGATGCCTCGGCGCATCATGCGCCCCGGCAGGACCCGGAGAGCGACAAGCTTCCGGGCCCGGCAAGATCATGACCCCGGCAAGGTGCTTGCCGGGGAAACCTACGCTGTGTGCCCACGCTCCAGCTCGTCTGCCCACGCGTCGCCCTGGGGCCCTTCCAGGGACGCGTGGCGGACGGCTGTGCAGCCTGGGGCACACGGTGGCAAGCCACGGTGACGAGGTTACCGCCGTGGCGAACGGAGAGGCATGGACGGACACTTTTGGGGTCGACGGCGACGGGCATTTAATGCCCTTGTCCCCCACTGTCAAAGTTAGGTGAAGATCACTGTTCATATACTGTTCATGCACTATTACAACTACCACCAAATTTACACTTTTACCCTCCTCTACGTTGACACCTATCGGTGATCCCTTTGAGCTATAAAAGGAGGCCCATGCACAACGTAGAGGAGGTTCGGTTCGAAACCTAGACAAATCTCTCGCTCGGTGTAGCTAGTACTGTAGCTCTCCAAGCTCCCGAGCTCAAGAACTCAATACAACCTAAGCAGGAGTAGGGTTTTACGCGTCCGCGCGGCCCGAACCTGGGTAAAACTGCCCGCGTGTGCTCCTCGATCTGCTCTCCGTGCTCCCTCCGCTCCCTTACCGCAACGTAGAAGGGGCTCCGGTCCCATAGGTGTTCGTGGGAGGACAGTTTCCCCCGACATCTTTGGCGCGCCAGGTAGGGGGCGTCGAGGTTGTGCGAACCTGATCCGGCGCTCACGCGGGCGCATTCTTCATCAACCTCTCCAACTTCATCAGCTACATCAGCATGCCTCCGAAGAAGAAGGCTTCGGAGGTCGGAGGCCCGTCCGCGTCGATCCCACCACCACCAGAACCAACGGTTGGTGGGGGAGACGCCGGCGGAAGGGTGGTCGCCGGCGAGGAGACTCACGGCGCCACCAAGTCCAAGGACAAGACCGATGACCGGGCGAACTCCAAAGCCTCGGCGTCAGTACACGCCTCACGTCCCTCCCAGGAGGTGCAAGACCCGCAGCGGCGTGGTACAGGAGGTACCATACGCCTGCTGGGGCGTGGCCAAGACGGAGGATCGCGGGATGCTCAAGGCCAGCGCGCTGGCACGAGCAAGGCGCGGTCGCCGGGGCGAGAAACTGCTCCTTCTAACCCTGTTAGAAGTCCGAGCATATCTCGCTCCTCGCACCGCTCGCCGCCGCTCCCCTCCTCTCCAGCAGAAGCTCTAGCAAGGGCACAACTGCTCCTCGACTTCCCTCCAGCGGCAGATAAAGCCGAAGACTGGAGGGCGACGATCCAAAGCCTAATCTCCTTCGCCAACAACGACACGCCGCAGCAGCCGGCGACGTCGCGGCCGCGGCAAGTCGACCAGACGAAGGCCGATGGAGACAAGACCGCCGGGGGTGCAACCACCGTGCACTCCCCGCCGCGGAAGCAGAAGACGCCACCCCGCCGGATCAACGTCGATGACGACTCCACGGCGTCGTCGGATCCGCGGGCTCGTCGTGACCAGCGCCAGGTCCTCGACGACAGGCGGCAAGAGGACGCTCGAACCCGCATCGAGCGTCGACGAGAAGCCCGAAGACAATCCGATCAGCGCGCTGGGACCGCTGTCGACGCGCACGCGCCCGGTGAACCAGGCGACTTGCCGTACGCGGCAGGTTGCCCTGCGTTCACCCGTGAGCTGCGGCAAGTCCAGTGGCCTAGCATGAAAAACTTCAAGCCCGACGTACCCGAGAAGTACGACGGCAAGACACACCCCTCGGAGTTCCTCAGCATCTACACCATCGCGGTGCAGGCTGCCGGGGGACGCGACGAGAAGATCCTAGCCAACTACTTCCCGCTAGTGCTTAAGCCAAACGTTCGATCTTGGCTTATGCATTTGCTGGAGAACTCCATTTCTTCGTGGGCGGATCTGTGCCACCAGTTTGTTGGCGCCTTCACGGGCGGCCACAAACCCCACGGCTAGGAGAGCGATCTCCACATCTTAGCCCAGAAGGAGGGAGAGTCCTTGCGCAAGTATATCCAGAGATTCAGCCGCGTCCAGCACAACATTCCCGACGTCCACCCTGCCGCGGTTATCGGCGCGTTTCACCAGAACGTGCGTAACCGCCGGATGAGGGAGGAGATGGCCATGACCAAGATACGGGATGTCAGCGAGCTCTACGCTCTGGCTGACAAGTGCGCGCGCGCTGAAGAGGGAAGGAGACTCCCTGGAGAGGATGCTGGCGCAGGAGGAAGCGACAGCGAGGATGCCGCCCCCGCAAGGAAGAGCCGGCGGCGGAATAACAGAAAGAAGAAGAGCAAGGAAGTGCTAGTTGTCGAGCAGTCCGGCAAGGAGGCTCCCGCCAAGAAGGCACAGGCTGGCGGTTCCGGCAAGGAGCCCGCCCCTGTAGCGGCAGCCGACAAGCAGGAAGGTTCCGACAAGCAATACTGCAAGATCCACCGCACCAAGGGCCACGATCTTCAGAATTGCAAGAGAGTCGAGTACCTCGTAGAGCAGCAGAAGGCTGAATACGAGCGTCGCGACAAGGAGAAGGCCCAAGGAGGCGGAGGAGAGCCCAGCAAGAAGCGGCCGTTCAATGGCCGGGGAGGACGCCGCGGCAAGGTGATAGACCTCCCCGGGGCCGCGACAAGGATGAGGAAGAAGACGACGACGACGACATGGAAGAAGGAGACAACAGCAAGCAGGAGTTCCAGAAGGCCACAGAGGTCCTGTGTGTCGACGGAGGTGCCTCTCTGCACACTTCCCACCGCCAGCTCAAGCAGTGGGTGCGAGAAGTGAATGCAGCTGAGCCACCCGTCGAGTCACGCAGGCTCCTGAAATGGTCCGGCACGCCCATCATCTTTGACCTTGAGGACCACCCTGACCGCACTACTGCGGTCGGGTGCTTGCCGATGTTGGTCTCACCAACTATCTGCAACCTCAAGGTCACCAAGATGTTGGTTGACGGCGGGGCTGGCCTGAACTTGATCTCCTCAGCTGTGATCAAGAAGCTACATATCCCCGACAGCGAGCTCGAGGAAACCGGGTCGTTCCAAGGGATCAACCCGGGAAGGAGCAAGCCGAAGGGGAAGATTACACTGCCCGTGACCTTTGGCGGGGAGCTCAACTTCAGGACGGAGAGGATAACCTTCGACGTTGCCGATATCCCATTGCCATACAATGGGATACTTGGCCGTCCTGCCCTCGCCAAGTTCATGGAAGCTTCCCACTATGCGTACAACGTACTCAAGATGCCGGGGCCGATAAGCGTCATCTCTGTCCCTGGCGACAAGAAGGACGCGCTTATCTGCGCCGACAAGATCTACCGGGATGCAGCAGCCGCAGCAGAAAGCAACACACTTGCCGCTGAAGCTCCCGGGAGGAAGACCAAGACCAAGTCCGGCAAGAGCTCTGGGGCCCACTCTGGCAAACGCACCTCTTCGGAGTGCTGCGCTGCCGTCGAGGACGCACCATCGGGCTCCACCAGCAAGTGCAAGAAAGGGATGGCAGCTCCACCGGCAACCAAGAAGGTGTCCGCCAAGGAGGATGGCACTGGTGGGACCTTCACCATCAGTGCTACACTCGACCCCAAATAGGAAAGCGCGCTCGTTGCCTTCCCGCGGGCGAATGTCGATGTGTTTGCATGGGAACCATCTGACATCCCCGGCGTTCCCAGGAAGGTAATTGAGCACAAGCTTGCTGTTTGTCCTCATGCGCGGCCCGTCAAGCAGAAGGTCAGGAAGCAAGCCGTGGAGCGCCAAGAATTCATCGCTGAAGAGATAAAGAAGTTGTAAGCAGCGGGCCTGGTTAGAGGCGTGATCCATCCTACGTGGTTAGCAAATCCAGTCGTCGTTCGCAAGGCCAATGGGAAGTGGAGACTTTGTATAGACTTCACTGATGTGAATAAAGCGTGTCCCAAGGATCCATTTCCCTTGCCGCGTATTGACCAGATTGTTGACTCCACCGCCGGATGCGAGTTGCTTTCCTTCCTTGATGCATACTTAGGTTACCACCAGATATACATGGCCAAGGAAGATGAAGAGAAGACTGCATTCATTACTCCATGCGGCACATATTGCTTCATACGCATGCCCTTTGGATTGAAGAATGCAGGCTCAACATTTGCGAGGGTGGTGCACACTGCTTTTGAGCCACAGATCCACAGAAATGTAGAAGCCTACATGGATGATATAGTGGTCAAGAGCAAGAGCAAAGATACCCTGATCCAAGACTTAGAGGAAACCTTTGAGAATCTGCGCAAGATCCAACTCAAGTTGAACCCCGAGAAGTGCGCCTTCGGAGTCCCCTCCGGCAAGCTTCTCGGGTTCTTTGTGTCCCAGAGGGGGATTGAAGCCAATCCCGACAAGATAAAAGCCATCGAGCAGATTGAAGCCCCGAAGCGCGTCAAGGACGTAAGGAGACTTGCTGGTTGTCTGGCTGCCCTCAGTAGGTTCATTTCAAAGTCTGCAGAGCGCGCCATGCCTTTCTTCAAGATTTTGAAAAAGGCAGGTCCTATGAAATGGACTCCGGAAGCGGAGGCAGCGTTGCAAGACTTGAAAGGATACCTGTCCTCTACTCCAATACTTGTCGCACCTAGGCCACAAGAGAAGTTGCTGCTGTACCTAGCGGCAACCAATCAAGTGGTTAGTGCTGCGTTAGTAGCGGAGAGGGAGGCGGATGAGGAACCCACATCCCCGGTGAGCGAACCCAGCGACAAGCAGGGGGCTTCCCCGACAAGCTCTAGCCTCGACAAGGACAAGTCTGCGCAGGAACAAGGAGAAGTGCGAAGGAAAATGGTGCAGCGCCCAGTGTATTTTGTAAGTTCCCTCTTGCAGGGGGCTAGATCAAGATACTCTGGGGTGCAGAAGTTGCTGTTCAGCCTCCTCATGGCCTCAAGAAAGCTGCGCCATTACTTCCAAGCACACGAGATAACAGCGGTTACTCGCTTTCCGTTGAAGAGGATATTGCATAATCCAGAAGCAACAGGTAGGATCGTCGAGTGGGCACTGGAGCTGTCAAGCTTTGGTCTCAAGTTTGAGAGTATTTCAACCATACAGAGCAGAGCTTTGGCAGAATTCATAGCAGAATGGACCCCAACGCCAGATGAAGAAGTCACAGAGACAAACGTCCCCGTCCAAGAAGCAAGCAGAGACTGGGTAATGTACTTCGATGGTGCTTTCTCGCTGCAAGGCGCCGGTGCCGGCGTGGTACTCATCGCGCCCACCGGAGAGCACCTCAAGTATGTTGTCCAGATGCACTTTCCCAAGGAGCAAGCGACAAACAATACTGCAGAGTATGAGGGTTTGCTTGCCGGCCTCAGAATTGCAGCCGAGCTTGGGATCAAAAAGTTGATTGTGCGGGGAGATTCACAGTTGGTGGTCCGACAAGTGAATAAGAGTTACCAGAGCCCTTTGATGGAAGCTTATGTTGATGAAGTGAGGAAGCTTGAAGAACACTTTGAAGGTCTGCAAATGGAGCACGTCCCAAGAGCTCAGAATGATATTGCAGATGGCCTCTCAAAGTGTGCTGCAATGAAGTTACCTGTGGAACCAGGGACCTTCGTGCTCAAGTTAACTCAGTCATCCGTCACACCATCAGTTGGGCAAAATAAGAAGAGGAAGTTGGTCTCCGGCGACTACTTGCCGGCGGATCTTCCAGAAGCCGCCGCCAAGGTCCCCAGGATCAACAGCCAAGATGCTGAGGAACAGTTTGCTCCTGCAGATCCAAGGGTCTGTACAGTTGAAGCAAGCGTTCCCGACAAGCCTTGCCCCGGCAGGCTTGCCGGGGGACCATCAGCTCCGGCAGAGCCGCAAGTTCTTGCCGTCGAAGCTGAGGTTCCCGCAGCAGCCCTCATGCCTTTAGTCCTTGTTGTTGAGCCTCAGGCTCCAGCTTGGGCGCAGCAAATCGTCCGCTTTCTGCAAACTGGAGAACTTCCCGACGAGCTAGAAGAGATAGAGAAGATAACCAGGCAGTCAAGTATGTACCAGTTCGTTGGCAATGAACTGTACAGAAGAAGACTCAATGGTGTCAGGTTGAAGTGCATTTCCAGGGAAGATGGACAGAAGCTATTGGCAGAGATACATGGAGGCATATGTGGCCACCACATTGGCGCAAGGGCACTTGCCGGGAAGGCGTTCCGGCAGGGGTTCTTCTGGCCAGAAGCCCTCCAAGATGCAACTGCACAAGTAACCAAGTGTGAAGCGTGCCAGTTCCACGCCAAGCAAATTCACCAGCCAGCTCAAGCTCTCCAGACGATCCCTTTGTCTTGGCCCTTCTCGGTCTGGGGGCTCGATATCCTCGGCCCCTTTCCCCGCGCAGTCGGGGGCTTTGAGTACTTGTACGTTGCAATCGACAAGTTCACAAAGTGGCCAGAAGTGGAACCAGTGAGAAAGGTGACAGCACAGTCAGCAGTCAGGTTCTTCAGATCGATTGTTTGCCGTTTCGGAATCCCTAACAGGATCATCACCGACAACGGCACACAATTTACAAGTCGCACCTTCATGCAGTACGTCCAAGACCTTGGCGCCACGGTCTGCTTTGCTTCTGTTGCTCACCCGAGGAGCAATGGTCAAGAAGAAAGGGCCAATGCTGAAGTGCTGCGCGGACTCAAAACAAGAACCTTCGACAGGCTGCACAAGTGCGGAAGAAACTGGATAGAGGAGTTGCCTGCGGCTCTTTGGTCAATCAGGACGACACCAAATCGAGCAACCGGACAGGCACCCTTTGCTCTTGTCTATGGAGCAGAGGCAGTTCTCCCCACGGAACTCGTATACGGATCTCCTCGAGTGCTCGCTTATGATGAGCTCGAGAAAGAGCAACTGCGACAAGATGACGCATTGCTCCTTGAGGAGGAACGTCTCCAGGCTGCTGTACGAGCTGCTCGATACCAGCAAGCCTTGCGTCGCTATCATAGCCGCAAGGTCAGGGCCAGGAGTCTCGAGGAAGGCGACCTTATTCTTCGGCGTGTTCAGTCCGCCAAGAATTCCAACAAGTTGACGCCGAAGTGGGAAGGCCCTTATCGGGTGAGACAAGTCACAAGGCCCGGCGCTGTCCGCCTTGAGATCGAAGAAGGCTTACCGGTGAGCAATTCCTGGAACATAGAGCATCTTCGCAAGTTTCACCCGTAAGGCATGGTTGCCGTGATCCGCTCCGGCAACCACCTTTTGTACAAGTCTTGCCGCTGTTGCATGTAAACCTTTGTACAAAGCCGGGCGCAGATCCCGTGCATCAGTAAAGCTTTTGTGCTTCTCACTATTTGTCATTTCCGTGCTTTTCTTTGTTATTCGCATGCATCATTTGACACTTTGTGCAACGCACATCCCCGGTAAGCACTAGAGAGCCATAAGACCCTATACTTGTTGTTCCTCCTCTCTTTCTTTCCCTCTTAAGCAGAAGGAGTATTCCCCGTGCACAAGTTTGCCGGGGGGAAGGAGGTGGAGGCATGAACCAAGTGCTGTTCAAGAAAGGGAAGCCTTATCGGGGAGCAAACAATCTATGAAAGCTAAGTTACCAGAATTTGAGCAGTTCAAAATTTTAAAACTTTAGTTATCTTCCTTGAACAACCAGGCTTTGTATGGAAAACCTGTGCGCGGAGGAACCTACCTGTGGCTAGCCGCGCCCTTACTTTGTTTTGAGCACGCTCAACGGCTTAAGTGAGCTGCGACAAGTGTCGCGCCCTTATTTCGTTTTTCGAGTTCGCTCAGCAGGATAAGTGTGCTGCGACTAGCTACGGCGAGGTTTCTTGCCGGCAAGGCCTTTGCCAGCAGGCTGCTAAGAGTCCAGCACTCAGCGCTCGCGGCAAGGGTCCTTTTGCCGGCAAGTTCCCTGAAAGCGTAGGGTAGAATGCATACAAAGTGAAGGGACCAAAGCAAGGGAGATAACACTGCATTGATAGCTCAAAATAAGATTGTATATTACAAAGATAACTTGCCGCGATACTAATAGATTCTTGTCCATAACATGCCTTGCAGCGGCAAAGGAAGCAGAAAGAAAGAGATCTAATCTACGCGGTCGCCTTCACGCCTCGTGATCTTGCCCACCTTGGCGACGATGTGGGCAACCTGCACCTTCAACGCCTCCTTATCAGCTTCGGGCGGCAAGGTGCGGAGGACGTTGACGAGGTTGATGCCAGGGTTGCGGTAGACGATCTTCGACAAGACCCGCTCCATGGTGCCCATGCAGAGCCGACGCGCCTCGTCGGCCAGCTGCACGGGGATCTTCTCCCGCAGCTGCGCAAGCGCCGGCGCAATCCCCCGGAAGAACAGACTCAGCTTGGCGCTGTGGGGGAGACTCTCGTCCGGGGAGTACACGAGATGCTCCGCCTTCAGCGCCATCATCTCCATGTCAATTTTGGCAGCAGAGGTGACCAGCTCATCAGTCCACTGCTCCACTGCCCGGCTGAAGTTGTTCGCCGAGACGGCGGCGCTATCCACCAAGGCCCTTTCCTTGCGGAGTTCGTCCTTCAGCTTCGTCTCGCGGTCCCGGGCGGCGTCGAGCGATTCAGTCAGGGTGGAGACCTTCAACTCTAAGTCAGCAATGGAGTTCTTGGCGTCAGAGAGCTCTGTGCCCTTCTCGGAGAGACGTACCTGCAGCTCAGAGTTGGTGTGGGCATCTTTCTCCCGCTCCACATTGAGCGTAGTGACTCTGTCCTCGCTCGCCTTCAGAAACAACTCCAGCTGCGCCACCCTGGCCGCCAGTTCCTTCTTAGCAGTCTCCGCGGTAGCAGCCGCGTCCTTCGCCTCCTTCAGAGCCCCGCCGATGGCTTGCTCCCGGGCGGTGAGGTCGTCCTCGTGGGCGTCGAGGTCGACCTTCCGCTGGTTGAGTGCCCCTTCCCGCCGAGATAGCTCCTCGGCGGCCAACCGTTGCTGCTCCTCGGCCTCAGCTTTCTCAAGGAGGAATGCTTGCTGCTCCCTGGCAAGCTCTTCGCGCTCCTCCGCCAAGTTGCGGAGGGCCGCCTGGTTGGCGGCGCGGAGCTCCGTGGCGCGCTTCTCCAGATCAACTCCAGCCTTGGCAGCCAGAGCCTCCCGAGACTCTAATTTCGCTTGCCTGGCCCGATATAAAGCCAGGAGCCGGCGAAGGAGCTTCTCCTCTTCGGGCTCGTCGCTGCTGCCGGGCGCTTCAATGACCTTCAATCCGGCGAAGGCGAGGACCTCTCCGTCAAAGGTCTCTCCCTCCGCGGGTGCTCGAGATGAGGACGCCCACGGGACTTGTATAAAGATCCCGTTGGCGGCCTCCAGGTAGACGCCCTGCCCAGCTGCGGGGGCGGAAGGGTCGGCGGCCGGTGCAGCGTCCGGCGCTCCTGCGGCCTCCGGGCCAGCAGTGTGGTCGCCGGTCCCTTCCCCTGCCGCGGCGTCTGCGGCTGGGGCGGTCTCTTCAGCGGCAGGCTCGTCGGCTCCAGCCATTCCCTCGGTGGCAGTAGTGTTGCCGCCGGCGCCGTGCACCTCCTCCTCAGCGGTGGCCTCCGTTTCCATCCGCTCCGGGGCAGGAGGGTCTAAGCAGAAGAAAAAGAAAAGAAAGAGTCAAGCAAATATCCAAAAAGATACATCCTAGGAGAAGAAGTTGCAAGGCTTACCTTCGCGGACTTCTTCAACGACGGGGTCCCTCGCCGGGGAATTCTCCCTTGGCGGCGGAGTAGTGGCCCCCGCTGGCGGAGGGCCTCCTGCGCCCTCCCTTGGCGGGCTGCTCACCCTTGTCGGGCTGCTCACCCTTGGCGGGGTACTCGCCCTTGGCGGAGTACCCGTCCTTGGCGGAGCGTCCCCCCTTGCTGGGGAGTTCACCCTTGGCGGGGAGGGTGGAGCAAGTGGATCGTCGGGGGCAACCTCCTGGTGCTCCTGCGGCTGCGGCTCCACTTCTGCACAAGACAACAAAATATCAGTATAAGCAACAACCTCGAGCGCGCCCCGTCAAGCAGAAAAACAAATACCAGACTTACGCTGGGGGCTGCGCTCGGGGCTGCTCCTCGGAGCAGAAGGTTGATCCGGCAAGCTCGTCGCCGGCGCATCGCTTGTCGCCGCGACGGGCTCGTCGTCTTCGATGGTAACCACAGGGATCTTGGCCCTCTTCACCATCCGCTGGGTCAAGGTCCTGTGAAGCAAAACAAAAGCAAGATCAGAACCAAGCGAGGAAAATCAAGACAAAATCAAAGATACTAAAAGGATTGCAAGTACTTACTCCTCTTCCTTTTCGTCGGAGCTGAGGGCGGAGAAGTCAAACTCTGCCTGGGGCGCTCCCGTGCGAGGAGCAGGAGGAGAAGGCTCCCTCGGGCGCTTGGCGGTCTCCGAGGCTGCGGGCTGCGAAGACCCAGCCCCCGTCGTCGCCGAGGTCCGAGGAGTAGAAGGAGCAACCGTTCCGCTCTAGGAGGATCCCCCTCCGCTTGGCGCTCGAGCACGGGGCGCCTCCTTGACGACTTTGCTCGTCTTGGTGGCGCGCGTCGCACGGCGCGCCGGCTGCTGCCTAGGCGCCTGTGGCCTCGCCGTCTCAGCTGCCTTGCGGGGGCGCTTCTTCTGTTGCTGCGGAGGGCTTGGCGGAGGCGGGGAATTCTCCGAGGACGAGGAGGCGTCGTCATCGAGATTCAGAGATCCACTAGAGTCTTCATCAGCCTCGGCGTCCTCCTCCTCCTCCTCAGCAGGCCCGCTGGACTCAGCGCCGTGCCCGGCGGCCTCGCTCCCCCCGGCAACTTCGCTCGTCCCGGCAAACTTCACAGAAGGCTCCCCGGCAAACTCCTCGGGCGCAAGCTTCAGCAGCCTAAGGATTTCCGCCTCCTCTGCTTGGCTCACTGCGTCCGCGGCCTGTGCCTCGTCCACAGTGTATCCAAAGTCGCCTGCGGCCGCAGCTGCGGCGGCCTCCTCCATCCTGGAAGCGATGTAAGCTATATCCCGTTCAGTAGTAGCCCGGGTGAGGCCCTTGTTCTCCTCAGCGTTGCGGGGCGTCTCGAACAAGTTGTCGAAGAAGGTCAGCACGGTCTCCGGCGGAGGCTCTATCCAAGTGGGGACGACGCCATGGGAGTCGCACGCGGGCATCATCGCTCGTAGGGAATCGCGGGCGGTGCTGTTGCACAGCGGCACCACTCCCCGGGAAGGTCTGAACCACTCCGGGTGGGCCGGGTCATGCTTGAAGATCTCCCGGACCATCCCCTTTAACTCCAAGGCAGTGAAGTTGTAGTTCAATCCAGGGCGCAACCTCATGATATCTGCCACATTGCCGAATTCCCAAGCGGACCTTTTCCTTTCTTGTAAAGGGGCGATGCGGCGGCGGAGGAAATCTTCTCCAACTTCTCCAATAGTCAGATTGGCGACCCGGAGACGAATGATCCTAATGAGGGCGATATTAAGCTTGCTGTCCTCCGGGGCCAATTCACTCCAATCCCTGCCGCGCACTATGGCAGTCTGGCGCGGCGTGGTAAAGGGCTCAGGCTTATCTTCCACCACCCAGCACCAATCGACTCTCCACTCCTCCCACTTGCCGCGAAGCTCACCCTTCAGGTACGAGTCCTTCTTGTTCAGCCTAAAGATCCAGGAGATGCCGCCGGAGAGGGGGGCACCTGACTCTACTCTAGGCATGAAGAAATGGCGGAAAAGAGCTACATTTGGATGAACCCCAACGTAGTTTTCGCACAGATGTGCGAAAACGGCCATCGTAAGGATGGCGTTGGGGGTGAAATCTAGGAGGTGGAGGCCATATGTATTCATTACATCACAAAAGAACTCCGAGAACGGAGGGTAGAGACCACAATGGAAGAACGCAGCGAAGAAAAAGTACCCGCTGGGGAACATATCTTTGGCGATGGCAGTGAAGACTTGGGTGCGGGGATGAGCTTTGGTCTCCCTCGCCCAGAACAAATAATATTTGTCCCGCAGCTCCCTCGGACCGAGCCTTGGCGCGAAGACCACGCACTTCTTCCGCAGGGCAGCCAGCTTCGCCGCCTGCTCGGGCTTCTCCTTCTTGGCCTTGTCTGTTCTCGCCTTGTCGCTCTTCGGAGCCATGGCGGGGGCGGCAAGGAAGGAGGCGAGGAGCTCGACGGTGCCGCGGATGCGAGAGACGGCGGAGGAGGGAGTGGAGCTGGGCTCTCTGTCGACCTTGGGGAGGCGGAGGGCGACGGGGGTTTCTGGAGAATCAAGACGCAATGAAGACAATGGAGGGAACTGCCCCTGCTTCCTCTGCTTTTAAGGGGGAAGTGGGGGACGTTCCGCATTTCCCATTAAAGAACAGGCCACGATCTCTCCCACGATGCCGCAATCGACGCGTGCCGTTAGGGAGGAACGCGGCGTATACGGAAAGGGATACGGCTTGCCGTGGGCCGCGCGTGCCCGTGCACTGTCTTGGGCCTGGCCCAACAGCGCTCGGCACCGTGTGTGGCCCAGGCCCGGGGGCTCCTGTCGGTGTACTAAGTACCCCAACTTGTGCACGGGCAGTAGCAGCTTCCCGTGGCAGGGCTTACCACGTGCTCGCCGGGAACCTTTCTGGTCCCTATGAAGCCATTCAGGAACAAAGTATACAAGTCAGAAGATCAAGGCCCCGGCAAGAGGAGCTTGCCGGGAAGGCCGCACCAGGCTCAAGGTTATCACTTTAGCACAAGCCCCTGGCAAGAGGAGCCTGCCAGGAAGGCTAAGGAATACACACCTCAAGAGATGCCTCGGTGCATCATGCGCCCCAGCAGGACCTGGAGAGCGACAAGCTTCCGGGCCCGGCAAGATCATGACCCTGGCAAGGTGCTTGCCGGGGAAACCTACGCTGTGTGCCCACGCTCCAGCTCGTCTGCCCACGCGTCGCCCTGGGGCCCTTCCAGGGACGCGTGGCGGACGGCTGTGCAGCCTGGGGCACACGGTGGCAAGCCACAGTGACGAGGCTACCGCCGTGGCGAACGAAGAGGCATGGACGGACACTTTTGGGGTCGACGGCGACGGGCATTTAATGCCCTTGTCCCCCATTGTCAAAGTTAGGTGAAGATCACTGTTCATATACTGTTCATGCACTATTACAACTACCACCAAATTTACACTTTTACCCTCCTCTACGTTGACACCTGTTGGTGACCCCTTTGAGCTATAAAAGGAGGCCCATGCACAACGTAGAGGAGGTTCGGTTCGAAACCTAGACAACTCTCTCGCTCGGTGTAGCTAGTACTGTAGCTCTCCAAGCTCCCGAGCTCAAGAACTCAATACAACCTAAGCAGGAGTAGGGTTTTACGCGTCCGCGCGGCCCGAACCTGGGTAAAACTACCCGCGCGTGCTCCTCGATCTGGTCTCCGTGCTCCCTCCGCTCCCTTAACGCAACGTAGAAGGGGCTCCGGTCCCATAGGTGTTCGTGGGAGGACAGTTTCCCCCGACAGCTGCCCTACATGATCGAGGCACCTATGTAATCCTTATGCTATTGCTATGTTGAGTTTGCTGGGATCCGATGGATTATGAAATTATGTTCAGATTGATCTTGAGTAATATATTTGATTCACCTCTTTTATATTTTAGTTCATAAGTAATTCTTGCATGTTCTCCGTTGTTACTTATTGCTTTGGCCGAGTAGTAGGTAGTGACTCCAAGAGGGAACGTTATGCTCGATTTTGGGTTCATGCCCCTCGATGACTAGCTTGAGTGACAGAAACATGAGTCTAGGGGATGCTGTTGCCACAAGGGGAAAAACAACAGTGCTTGTGCCCGCGGGTGCAAGGATTGTTTACTTTACGCAAAGTTCTTTTAATGCAGTTGTCTGTTGCATTGAGTTTACACTATGGGTGGGACTCGCATCTTAATACCAGCGAGATGTTCTGGATAGATATCTCAAGGTGGATGATTAGTAGTAGATATTGATGGATTTCGGTCTACTTACTTTGGCGTACCGCCCATGCTTTGAACCTCAACCTTTCTTGCAATGTAGTCAGCATTGGTTTGCGTTCGTGGTCCTGTCAATTGCCCAGCTGTAATTTGTTACCTCACATAGCTGTTTTATCGTCTTTTGGGAGAGAGACATCACTAGTGAACATCATGAGACTCCGGTCCATATTACCATCATTGATCACATCCACTATTTATTTCCCGTTATTATTTACTATTGCAAAAACTATCTATCACTACTATCATTGCTTTTAACCCTTTGTGAACTACAAGGCCGGAGGGATTGACAACCTCTCTGTACTCGTTGGGAGCAAAGTTATTTGTATCTGTGTGCAGGTCCACGTTGGTTGCTACTAATCTAGCGCCGTAGCAATTGACACCTACTTGTTGAACCTAGGAGTCTCTGGGGAATCGATCCTTGGCATCTTTGCTAGGGGAAAACACTTCTACTTACTGCATCTTACACCTTCCACTTGGGGTAGCCAACTAGGGGTTCGAGGCCCATCAAGGAGTATTTTCTGGCGCCGTTGCCGGGGACTCCACTCTTCAGGATAGGGGAGTTGCATGCTATCTTTTACCTTTGCTTTTTAGTCTTGTTAGTTTACCTTTCAGTTTTCTTTATGTCTTTTCACCAGTTATGCTTATGGACAACCTTGCTATTGGATCGTTGCTTGTGGGAAGACGCCCCACACCTGTGGTGGTTGCTCCTCCCCCTACTGAAATTGTGCCCTATAAAATACCAGCTGGTATTATCAATTATGTTTTGGCTAATCGTTATGCAGGAGACAGAGATCCCGGTGAACACTTGCTATATCTGTCACAATTATGTTCATTATTTAAGCTTGCAGGGGTATCAAGGGAGTTTGTCATGAGGAAATTGTTCGCCGTATCACTTATAGATAAAGCTTCAGATTGGTGTAAGCTTCTCGATAACTCGCACTTGCTTGATTGGCAAGAGCTTATGTCTCTCTTTTATAATAAGTTTTATCCTCTTCATGATGCTTATGTGGAGAGTAAGAGTACCTTTTTGCGTGTGGATCATGGTAACAATGCTTTATGTGATGCTTATATTGTTGAGTTCATCCATGATGCCACTGAAATATATAACGAGAGAGGGAGACATGGTTCTAAATATCTTAATAATATCAAGTTCCCTCTCTTTATGTTGAAGGTTTTGAAGCTGCACTTGTTTTGTCTTCCTATGCTTATTGCTTTATGCTTCAATAATTTATTTATTTACAAGATTCCAATGCATAGGAAGAGGGGTAGACTCAAATATGATTTATATGTGCTTCTTGATGCTCTCTTTTGTTCTTCAACTCTTATTCCTACGAGAGCATCATTTTTGCATTATGCCTAGCTTAAAGGCATAAAAGAAAGCGCTTTTGGGAGGCAGCCCACATGAATAAATTTTTTGCTTTTGTTGTGTCTTGATGTTTTTTACTGCTGTAGCATCATCATTGTATCTTTGCTTTTCATATTTGTGCCAAGTATAGCCTCTGCTTGCTAGAAAGTTCAAAAGTTGTGAGGTGCTGTCCAGGAAACACATTCTGTCCTTGGATAGAAAAATTCGTATAAAATCACCAGATCATCTTTTTGGTCTGAATTTTTTCGACAGCGTTCTCTATATAATTTTATTTCGTGCGTCAGTTCTGAGTTTTTTGATTTGAGTTGCAGAAGTATCCCGAACAGATCAATTACTGCCTGCTGTTCTGTTTTTCACAGATTCTGTCCTGTTTTGCCTTACCTTCACTTTGCAAATTAAGAACTTGCTTTTTCTTTGCAAAAACCTTTTGTCAATCTTGAGAAACAGTAGAAATTCAAGAATATCCTTATTTGCAGCAAGGTATAATTATTTTATTAAGGGTACTAACCTCACTAATCAGATTATGATGAGTTATGTATGAAGGGAGTTTTCAAGTGTGCGAGGGAAGATGATAAAAAGATTCAGGAGTGTCAAGCGCTCAAGCTTGGGGATGCCCCCGTGCACCCCCAAGAAATATTCAAGGAGACTCAAGCGTCTAAGCTTGGGATGCCCCCGTGCATCCCCTTCTCCATCAACATTATCAGTTCGTCTTTCGTTTCGCTATTTTTTTATCACTTCATGTGTTATGTGCTATGCTTGGAGCGTCTTGCTTTTAGTTTTCTTTTTAGTTTTTCATAACGAGTCGGAACCCAGCATTCCTTTATGTGGGAGAGAAACACGCTCCACCTCTACCTAGAACATTACATAGAATTTTCATGTCTATCTATGCTGTGTGTGTTCTTTGTCTTTTAATAGCTACTATCATACTCTGCTCTTAGTATTCATGCTTATCTTTTCAAGAGCTTTTATTTAGTTGGTTGCTTGAACTCTCTTTAATTACCATGCTCACCTTATTAAGAGAGTTTGCTTCCATTGCATTGGTTAATGTGTCTATGATAAAGATGCTACTTTCATGATGGTGCTTAGTAGTTCAGATTTTCTTTTGGTTAATCTCAAATAGCTGGGGGGGTTCCCAATGTGTTATTGGAGTACCAACTTGGTTTGTTTGCCTATGATGTGGTATGGTTTAGTAATATCTTCCTTCGAGAATTTATTTTGATTGACTTGGCGTATGCTCACGCATATTCAAGACTGTAAAGAAAGTCTGTCAAGCCTTGATGATCTTTTATTTCTGAGTAGCGATATAACTACCATGCCTGATTCAATATTGCTTTGTTGCTCTGCATGATTATGACCGTCATTGCTCTCTTAGTTGGTCGCTCCCAGTCTTTTGCTAACCTCCACCTGTACTAAGCAAACTAACCATGCAATACATAGCTCATGGGAAAGTAGCCTAAAAACTATTGTGGTAAAGAATATGTTGCTTATGTATCTTATTTCTTATAAGTTGCTTGCTGAGCGGTAACCATGTTTCTGGGGACGCCATCAACTGTCACACTTTTGTTGAATATCATGTGAGTTGCTATGCATGTTCGTCTTGTCTGAAGTAAGGGTGATTTACTGTGGGTTGAATAACTATGCATATTGTTAGAGAAGAACATTGGGCCGCCAACCAAAGCCATGCATCATGGTGGAAGTTTTAGCTTGGACCTTAATCCTCAATCTCTCATGAGAATATGCTTATCCATTAAAGAGGAGTCCATCATCTATTTTCTATGTTGTCCCGGTATGGATGTCCTCAAGTTGAGATCTATCGAAAACGAGAAATCAAATGCGATTTATCGCCTTGGACCTTTGTATAGGTGGCATAGAGGTACCCCTTTGTGACACTTGGTTAAAACATATGTAATGCAATGATAACCCATGGGGATCCGAGCTAATTAGGACAAGGAGCGAGCACTATTAGTATTCGATGCATGAGGCTTGCAACTTATAGGATGTTTTATGCATGACACATATGAAGTACTACTACCGTTGACACAATTGCTTCCATGTTTTCAAAATAAAAAGCTTTAGCACTTAACCTTTCTTTTACCTTTATGTTGAAGCACCAACTACTGAGAGCATGATTGTCATTCTGAGTGTAATGTGCATTGTCCCAAAGTAGCATTGTCTTTTGCATGATTGTGATATCGTTTATTCTGAAATGATTGTATCTAGTCATCACTTAAACCTTGAAGGTGCCCTTGCATTTATGTTTTGCATCACTAAAAGGGGCAAGCTAGATATCACTTTATCATATTTGCACATCATGTTCATTGCAAATCTTTTTGATGTTTCAGTTTCATGTTGTAAAACTTTCAGTCATTTGTGATTTTCTCTTGAGGCAACTTAATTACTTTAGAATCATTGTCTCAGTAAGATTTTGTCATATGACTATGAGAAAGTCCTATATGGTTAATAGCATGTCACCATAGAAATTATTCTTGTTATCATTTACCTACTCGAGGACGAGCAGGAATTAAGCTTGGGGATGTTGATACATCCAAAACGTATCTATAATTTCTGCTTGCTCCATGCCACTTTTGGGTGATATTGCTATGATATTCATACACTTCCATACACATTTGATCATATTTGGACTAACTTACTAATCCAGTGCACCCCAGTGCCAGTTTCTGTTTTCGGCTGTTTTTGTATTTCAGGTTTTCACGTTTCGAGAAATGCCCAGAAAAATCCAGAAAAATTATATAAAAAATCAGCGATCCGGAAACAACACTGCGTCCGAAGGGCAGCCTGCGGGGGGCACAGGGGCTCCAGGCGCCCTGTGGGCGCCCCCCCCTGGGCCGCGCCGGGGGGGGGCCTGGGCCCCCCGAAACTCCCCCAGTGCCCTACTTTGGCATATATTTAAAGGACCCTCCAAAACCCTCAGAACAGGAACTCTTTTCGCAATCCCATCTCTGTTCCGCCGCCGCCGCCGCTTCCAAGATTGGGAGCACCAGGAGAACTCTTCCCGGCACCCTGCCGGAGGGGAGGATCACCACCGGGAGCTTCTCCACCACCATGGACGCCTCCCGGATGACTCGCGAGTAGTCTCCCTTGGACCATGAGTCCATGACCAGTAGCTATATGATGTTCTCCTCCCGTTCTTGTGCTTCACTAATTAGTCCTCGTGAGCTGCCCTACATGATCGAGGCACCTATGTAATCCTTATGCTGTTGCTATGTTGAGTTTGCTGGGATCCGATGGATTATGAGATTATGTTCAGATTGATCTTGAGTAATATATTTGATTCACCTCTTTTATATTTTAGTTCATAAGTAATTCTTGCATGTTCTCCGTTGTTACTTATTGCTTTGGCCGAGTAGTAGGTAGTGACTCCAAGAGGGAACGTTATGCTCGATTGTGGGTTCATGCCCCTCGATGACTAGCTTGAGTGACAGAAACATGAGTCTAGGGGATGTGCTGTTGCCACAAGGGGGAAAACAACGGTGCTTGTGCCCGCGGGTGCAAGGATTGTTTACTTTACGCAAAGTTCTTTTAATGCAGTTGTCTGTTGCATTGAGTTTACACTATGGGTGGGACTCGCAACTTAATACCAGCGAGATGTTCTGGATAGATATCTCAAGGTGGATGATTAGTAGTAGATATTGATGGATTTCGGTCTACTTACTTTGGCGTACCGCCCATGCTTTGAACCTCAACCTTTCTTGCAATGTAGTCAGCATTGGTTTGCGTTCGTGATCCTGTCAATTGCCCAGCTGTAATTTGTTACCTCACATAGCTGTTTTATCGTCTTTTGGGAGAGAGACATCACTAGTGAACATCATGAGACTCCGGTCCATATTACCATCATTGATCACATCCACTATTTATTTCCCGTTATTATTTACTATTGCAAAAACTATCTATCACTACTATCATTGCTTTTAACCCTTTGTGAACTACAAGGCCGGAGGGATTGACAACCTCTCTGTACTCGTTGGGAGCAAAGTTATTTGTATCTGTGTGCAGGTCCTTGTTGGTTGCTACTAATCTGGCGCCGTAGCAATTGACACCTACTTGTTGAACCTAGGAGTCTCTGGGGAATCGATCCTTGGCATCTTTGCTAGGGGAAAACACTTCTACTTACTGCATCTTACACCTTCCACTTGGGGTAGCCAACGAGGGGTTCGAGGCCCATCACAATGAATGTAGGTCAAATTTCTCCTGGTTGGCCTCATCCCACACACGTACACCTTGTCCATTGCACAACTGTAAAAGTTCTTCAACTAATGGCCTTACGTACACATCAATGTCGTTGCCGGGTTGCTTAGGGCCTTGGATGAGTATTGGCATCATAATGAACTTTCGCTTCATGCACAGCCAAGGAGGAAGGTGTAATGCCCAGTATGAGATTACACCTCCCACGTGTCGAGGCACGACTTAAAGTATAAGCTCATACTAGAATGATCTCAAGTATGGTATCTTTGCACGACTCATGTAAAAGAGGGATGAAATTGCAAAAGAGTAGTTGGCTTACACTCACCACGTCACACAATACATTACATAAATATTCATCATCCAAATAACATCACAGTCCGACTACGGACGAAGATCCAAATGAAAGATACCATAACTAAAGCCACAAGGTCCGAATCACCCCTAGTAGAAGCCACTACTGATCCTCTGGGTAAGACACGTAGTATCGCCCAAGTTCTTCATCGAACTCCCAGTACAGCTCTGTGCCGTCACCTGTGTAGTTCACCATAGTACCTGCATCTGGTGTTGTGTAGAATCCGTGAGCCATGGAGGACTCAGCAATCCCGTTCCCGGGTAGCAAAACTATCTAAGCCTTGGGTGTGGAACAAGGCTGAAGAACAAAGGTTCCAGCTGCACTAGCACTAGCTTACGTGTTTAGAGCGAGAAGAGAAGTGCCACGAACGTCAAAGTGATAAGGAAGTGATCGTATCTAATCACGTCAAACATAACCCCACCGTGTTCATTTCCCGAACCCCTTCGGAAAATGACCGTCACAGTTACTCACGCTGGTAGTGTATTAAGAACATGGTGTCAAGTTATCTACAACCGGATATTAACAAATTCCCATATGCCACATAACCGCGAGCACAGCTTTCGAAAGATCAAAACCCTGCAGGGGTGTCCCAACTTAGCGCATCACAAGCTCACAATCTGCGGAGTCGCAACTCCAAGGTGGGAAGACCCGAGTATTCTCGGAATCCCGTGCTCAAGATATTCCGACAAAGGTAAAACTAATCCAGCAAGACCTCTCGGCGTGCCGACACCCTGACAGTAGCCGCGCGTATCTAGTCTCAGGCCACGACCGATAGGTCAGCGAAAGGAAAATACCAGCCCTCGGGTTTCCCCAAGATGGCCCTGCAGTCCGCCCAGTTTGGACCAACACTCATGTGGAGCACTGGCCCGGGTTGTTGATTAAGAGGGTTTATAACTCCCTATGCAAGTTTTAGTTGTTAGGCAAATGTAAAACCAATGTCGGGCCTTGCTGGAAAAGCTTTAGCGCTAAGCGGGTTATCGAGGGGGGCCCATAAACCCCAACCGTGTTAGGGACACATAATCAAGGAATAACACCGGTTTAAACGGTTCCTAGGGTGGCATGAGTGGAACAAATCACCAAGCAAAAGGCTTAGCCTTCCACCCATTGCCAAATATATAGATGATTTATTTTAACAGATTATATAGTGTGATATCCCAACAATAACTTCATCCTGAAGCAAGAATCTTCAAATCTTCTCCTGCAACTAACATCGCTATAAGAGGGGCTGAGCAAGCTTACGTAGCCAAACAAACGCTTGCTAGGTTGGGTGGTTAGAGAGGTTCATGGCTACAATAGGAGGCTGACAAACAAACATGGGCATCGAGGCAAAAAGCTAAAGAGCGAGACATCTAGCAATAGGCAAAGATAGTAATGATATCTGGGTCAGGTCATCTTGCCTGTTGATTCCATGGAGGGATCGTAACCTTGCTCCTCACAATGCACAAAAGAAAATGAACTATGATACCATGATGATATGATGATGAGCATTCCAAGGATGCAAAAATAAAATAAAAGGCATGCAATGCAAATAAAATAAAAGAGAAGGACCCCCAAAGATAATGACAAGGATCAAAGGGGAAGCTTTATTGCCATTATAGGAAAGTGTTACATTTGGGGCATTACAGAAGGTTATAGATACATAGAGTCACGGGCCAGGTGCTATGATTGCTGCTCTGCTCCCCAAAAGGATTAATGCCATGCGCGCTTAAACCAAACCATATGTTCCTTGTGTCACCTGGAAACTCCTCCCAGTACGTTCTCTCGATTTTTCTCCACTGCGACCCGTCAGCGGGTGCTCTCAACTTCCCGTCTTTCTTACGGTCCTCAGCGTGCCATCGCATCAACTTGGCATGCTCTTTGTTTCTGAACAGACGTTTCAACTGTGGTATTATAGGAGTGTACCACATCACCTTGACAGGAACCCTCTTCCTAGGGCGCTCGCCATCAACATCACCAGGGTCATCTCGTCTGATCTTATACCGCAAGGCACCACATATTGGGCATGCGTTCAAATGCTCGTACGCACCGCGGTACAGGATGCAGTCATTAGGGCATGCATGTATTTTATGCACCTCCAATCCTAGAGGGTATACGACCTTCTTTGCTGCGTACGTACTATCGGGCAATTCGTTATCCTTTGGAAGCTTCTTCTTCAATATTTTGAGTAGTTTCTCAAATCCTTTGTCAGGGACACCATTCTCTACCTTCCACTGCAGCAATTCCAGTACGGTACCGAGCTTCGTGTTGCCATCTTCGCAATTGGGGTACAACCCTTTTTTGTAATCCTCCAACATGCGATCGAACTTCAGCTTCTCCTTTTCACTTTCGCACTGTCTCCTTGCATCAACAATGACCCGACGGAGATCATCGTCGGGCACAACATCGTCTGGTTCCTCTTGACCTTTAGCAGCTTCCCCCGTTGCAGCATCACCGTATTCCGGGGGCACATAGTTGTCATCGTCCTCTTCTTCTTCGTTGTCTTCCATCATAACCCCTATGTCTCCGTGCTTGGTCCAAACATTATAGTGTGGCATGAAACCCTTATAAAGCAGGTGGGTGTGAAGGGTGCTCGAGTCGGAGTAAGACCTCGTATTCCCACAGATAGTGCATGGACAGCACATAAAACCATTCTGCTGGTTTGTCTTAGCCACTTCGAGAAAATTATTCACGCCATTAATGTACTCTGAGGTGCGTCTGTCACAGTACATCCATTGCCGGTTCATCTGCTTGCATTTATATATAAAGTGTGTCAAAAACCATTACAGAACATCATGGATACATAAGTGATCAAATTAATATAAGTTCATGATCACATTAATTCTATTCAAAGTACATGCATATATAGCTCACCACGGTGGTGCTGGCGACGAGATCGGAGCGGTTGATCGACGGCGGTGAAGACGGGAACGGGACGTACAACGGACCGCTCAACCTAGCCAAATCTCGGAGAAAATGGAGCTTTGAGAGGAGAAAGCTTAACTAGTGTGGCTCGGGCATTTCATCGAGCACCTCATGTGCATATATGGGAGGTGAGCTAGCTAGAGCACCACACAACTCCCCTCGCCGGCCAGAAAAAACAGAGCAGTGTGGGCTCGCCGGAGATGGGATATATATAAGCAAACAATTGGTCCTGGTTCGTTACAGGAACCGGGTCTAAAGGCTACCCATTTGTCTCGGTTCTAGTGACGAACCGGAACCAATGGGTGTGGGCCAGGAGCGAGGCCCATTGGTCCCGGTTCGTGCCTAGAACCGGGACAAATGGGCCCAGACCAACCGGGACAGATGCCCAACGAGGCCCGGCCGCCCCCCTAGCCGAACGAACCGAGACGTATGCACCCATGGGTCCCGGTTCGTGGATGAATCGGGACTAATGGCCTCGCAAGGCCCGAACCAAAGCCCTGTTTTCTACTAGTGATATAGTGCGACCTTTGGTACCGGTTGGTTATATGAACCGGTACTAAAGATTAATATCTAGTACAGGTTCATGCCACGAACCGGTACTAGAGGTTCTGGTGGAACCCCATCCTGGCACAAGCCTGCCACCACCTCATTAGTACCGGTTCGTGCCACGAACCGGTACTAAAGGTTAGCCACGAACCGGTAATAATGAGAGTCGCCCGCCTAGCCATTCGAACCGGCACTAATGTGACCATTAGTGCTGGTTCAGTTATAAACCGACACTAATTTGCTTCACATTAGGCCCTTTTCTACTAGTAAAACCACAAACCAAACTTTTTGCACAAATAGTGCGAAGAAAAAGCAGTGTGATCATTCAATCTTTGCAGATCGTTTATGCAAGATTATATACCCACGATCCATTCTGTTAGGATGCGAGATCACTTGGGAACGTTTTTTAAGGACAAATTCGACATTCCCCTCAACTTTGTTTGGACCTTCTTCTCGGATACAAAGTATTGAAATTGCAAGTTTGCATCTATAGTTGATGAAAAATGGGTGTTCCTCCAGGATATGATTGGCATCTCATTGAGAGAATTTAAAAATCCAAATGCCATAATCGTCACTCAAATTACATGATACATTCCCGGTCGGATCACTATTCAGCCTCTTCTGAGAGATGATTAAGTGTCACAAAATATTTCCTGAAAGCTTTTTCACGAAAATGTGAGCCATGGAAGATTTTCTGTTTTAGAATCTATTAGGATCTCTCTTTGGGCAACTCCGCCATTCATCGAAACTCTATGATCACTTGGGATTCAGTCTCCCATGAATATACAGTCGGATCAAACCGATTGCAGGATTGAAGTTCTCGTGGTCCTGACGGAAGTGAGAGCTAATGATGGGGTTATCTCCCACCGGGTAGGCCCATGGTGACCTAAAACCCAGCAGAGGCCCATGGGTGTAGGGTTTTAGTCACTCGGGATAAAGCTACTCGAGTGGAGATTTTCGTCACTCATTCGAATTGGAAAGAACACATCTTCACTCGGATGGAAGTAGCCCAACGGAAAAAGTGTTAATTGAGGCATTAGTTACTCATAGTAGTGGACGTGTAATAAATCTCTCTCTCTCTCTCTCTCACATACCTTTAACGTAGCAATCCATGGGTAGAAAACTCTATAAAAGCACACCCCTGGCTCCTAGATACGTATGGGTTCGGAACCTCTGTAATCTCATAGTCATATGGAAGAACAATCACTCCGTAGAACATGAATAGGGTTTACCTCCAGCCCGAGGCCCTATATACACCTTGTGTGATGATGACCCACAAGTATAGGGGATTTATCATTGTCCTTTCAATAAGTAAGAGTGTCGAACCCAACGAGGAGCAGAAGGAAATGATAAGTGGTTTTCAGCAAGGTATTCTCTCCAAGTACTGAAATAAGTGGTAACAGATAGTTTTGTGATAAGATAATTTGTAACAAGCAACAAGTAACAAAAGTAAATAAAGTGCAGCAAGGCGGCCCAATCCTTTTTTGTAGCAAAGGACAAGCCTGGACAAACTTTCATATAAGGAAAAGCGCTCCCGAGGACACATGGGAATATCGTCAAGCTAGTTTTCATCACGTTCATATGATTCGCGTTCGGCACTTTGATAATTTGATATGTGGGTGGACCGGTGCTTGGGTGCTGTTCTTACTTGAACAAGCATCCCACTTATGATTAACCTCTATTGCAAGAATCCGCAACTACAACAAAAGTATTAAGGTAAACCTAACCATAGCATGAAACATATGGATCCAAATCAGCCCCTTACGAAGCAACGCATGAACTAGGGTTCAAGCTTCTGTCACTCTAGCAACCCATCATCTACTTATTACTTCCCAATGCCTTCATCTAGGCCCAAATAATGGTGAAGTGTTATGTAGTCGACGTTCACATAACACCACTACAGGCTAGACAACATACATCTCATCAAAATATCGAACGAATACCAAATTCACATGACTACTAATAGCAAGACTTCTCCCATGTCCTCAAGAACAAACGTAACTACTCACAAAGCATATTCATGTTCATAATCAGAGGGGTATTAATATGCATAAAGGATATGAACATATGACCTTCCACCAAATAAACGAACTAGCATCAACTACAAGGAGTAATCAACTCTACTAGCAACCTACTAATACCAATCCCGGACTTGGAGACAAGAATTGGATATAAGAGATGAACTAGGGTTTTGAGAGGAGATGATGCTGGTGAAGATGTTGATGGAGATTGCCCTCTCCCGATGAGAGGAGCGTTGGTGATGACGATGGCGATGATTTCCCCCTCCCGGAGGGAAGTGTCCCTGGCAGAACAGCTCTGCCGGAGCCCTAGATTGGTTCTGCCAAGGTTCCGCCTCGTGGAGGCGGAGTTTCGTCCCGAAAGGTTGCTTATGATTTTTCCCTTGATGAAAGACCTCATATAGCAGAAGATGGCCCTCGGAGAGCCAACAGGGGGCCCACGATGCAGGGGGCGCGCCCCCACCCTCGTGGCTAGGTGGGTCCCCCTCTGGTGAACTTCTTCTGCTCAATATTTTTTATTATTTCCAAAAATGACTTTCGTGGAGTTTCAGGACTTTTGGAGTTGTGCAGAATAGGTCTCTAATATTTGCTCCTTTTCCAGCCCAGAATTCCAGCTGCCGGCATTCTCCCTCCTTATGTAAACCTTGTAAAATAAGAGAGAATAGGCATAAGTATTGTAACGTAACGTGTAATAACTGCCCATAATGCAATAAATATCGATATAAAAGCATGATGCAAAATGGACGTATCAACTCCCCCAAGCTTAGACCTCACTTGTCCTCAAGCGGAAGCCGATAAC
This sequence comes from Secale cereale, assembly GCA_902687465.1. Taxonomy (NCBI): domain Eukaryota; kingdom Viridiplantae; phylum Streptophyta; class Magnoliopsida; order Poales; family Poaceae; genus Secale; species Secale cereale. The sequence goes on along the minus strand of LR738710.1, from coordinate 802,267,914 downwards.
GATAAATATGTCCCCATGTTTAGAGGTAGAGGTGTCGATAAAAATAAAATACGGACATGAGGGCATCATGATTATTCTCATAACAGTAACATATATAAATATTATCATATGATTACTTATGCTCAAGTAATAATCCGTTCACAATGCAAAAGTATGAATCAGAAACTTTATTGAGAACCAACAAATTATAATCTCAGTCATTGAAGCAATTGCAACTTATCATAACATCAGAAAGAGCCTATGTTAGAGCTTAATAGCAAGCCCACATACTCAACTATCATTTAGTCGTTCATAATTGCTAACACTCACGCGATACATGTGGTTACGGAGTTTTAATCGGACACAGAGAAAGATAGGGGCTTATAGTTTCGCCTCCCAACCTTTTACCTCGGGGGTAATGTCAACAATAATTACTCATGCTCCCCTATATCCAATTAGATATATCTATCATGATCTTTCCAACACACTGTGTTTGCCAAAGGATAGAATGTACTCCCTCCGTCCGGAAATACTTGTCATCAAAATGAATAAAAGGAGATGTATCTAGACGTATTTTAGTTCTAGATACATCCCTTTTTATCCATTTTGATGACAAGTATTTTTGGACGGAGGGAGTAAAAAGGAAAGGTGAAGATCACCATGACTCTTGCATAAGGTAGAGGATAATAATAAAAGATAGGCCCTTTGCAGAAGGAAGCAGAGGTTGCCATGCGCTTTTATGGTTGGATGCACAAAATCTTAATGCGAAAGAACGTCACTTTATATTGCCCTTGTGATATGAACCTTTATTATGCAGTCCGTCGCTTTTATTTCTTCCACATCACAAGATCGTATAAAGCTTATTTTCTCCCACACTAATAAGTCATACATATTTAGGGAGCATTTTTTATTGCTTTGCACCGATGACAACTTACTTGAAGGATCTTACTCAATCCATAGGTAGGTGATATGTCTCCAACGTATCTATAATTTTTTATTGCTCCATGCTATATTATCTACTGTTCTGGACCACATTGGGCTTTATTTTCCACTTTTATATTACTTTTGGGACTAACCTATTAACGAGAGGCCCAGCCCAGAATTGCTGTTTTTTGCTATTTCAGTGTTTCGAAGAAATGGAATATCAAACGGAGTCCAAACGGAGTGAAAACTTCGGGAACGTTAATTTCTCACCGAATATGATCCAGGAGACTTGGACCCCCCCCCCCTGTCAAGAAAGAATGGAGGCGGCCACGAGGGTGGAGGGTGCCCCCCTAGGGGGCGGGGGGCGCCCCCTGCCTCGTGGGCCCCCCTTTGCTCCACCGACGTACTCCTTCCTCCTATATATACCTACGTACCCCCAAACGATCAGATACGGAGCCAAAAACCTAATTCCACCACCGCAACCTTCTGTATCCACGAGATCCCATCTTGGGGCCTGTTCCGGAGCTCCGCCGGAAGGGCCATCCACCATAGAGGGCTTCTACATCATCATAATAGCCTCTCTGATGAAGTGTGAGTAGTTTACCTCAGACCATCGGGTCCATAGTTAGTAGCTAGATGGCTTCTTCTCTCTTTTTGGATCTCAATACAATGTTCTCCCCCTCTCTCGTGGAGATCTATTCGACGTAATCTTCTTTTTGCGGTGTGTTTGTTGACACTGATGCATTGTGGGTTTATGATCAAGTTTATCTATGAACAATATTTGAATCTTCTCTGAATTCTTTTATGTATGATTGGTTATCTTTGCAAGTCTCTTTGAATTATCAGTTTGGTTTGGCCTACTAGATTGGTTTTTCTTGCAATAGGAGAAGTGCTTAGCTTTGGGTTCAATCTTGCGGTGTCCTTTCCCAATGACAGTAGGGGCAGCAAGGCACATATTGTATTGTTGCCATCGAGGATAACAAGATGGGGTTTTATCATATTGCATGAATTTATCCATCTACATCATGTCATCTTGCTTAAGGCGTTACTCTATTTTCTTGAACTTAATATTCTAGATGCATGCTGGATAGCGGTCGATGAGTGGAGTAATAGTAGTAGATGCAGGCAGGAGTCGGTCTTTTTATTTCGGACGTGATGCCTATATACATGATCATACCTAGATATTCTCATAACTATGCTCAATTCTGTCAATTGCTCAACAGTAATTTGTTCACCCACCGTAGAATACTTATGCTCTTGAGAGAAGCCACTAGTGAAATCTATGGCCCCCGGGTCTATTCTCATCATATTAATCTTCCACCACTTTATTATTGCTTTGCTTTTTATTTTGCCTTTTATTTTACTTTGCATCTTTATACCAAAAATACCAAAAATATTATCAATCATCTCTATCAGATCTCACTCTCGTAAGTGACCGTGAAGGGATTGACAACCCCTAATCGTGTTGGTTGCGTTGAGATATTTGTTTTGTGTAGGTACGAGGGACTTGCGTGTAGCCTCCTACTGGATTGATACCTTGGTTCTCAAAAATTGAGGGAAATACTTACTCTACTCTGCTGCATCACCCTTTCCTCTTCAAGGAAATCCAACGCAGTGCTCAAGAGGTAGCAGGAAGATTGCTGGCGCCGTTGCCGGGGAGTCTACGCAAAAGTCAACATGCCAAGTACCTATCACAATCCCTTATCTGTCGCATTACATTATTTGCCATTTGCCTATCGTTTTCCTCTCCCCCACTTCACCCTTGCCGTTTTATTCGCCCTCTCTTTTCCGTTTGCCTTTTTCTCGCTTGCTTGTCGTTATGGCTAGTCCTCTTTCTGCTCCTTTGTCCCCCGAGTTTGAGGTTCTTCACTTCAAACAACGACAAGGAGAAAACTTAAAAGATGCTTGGTTTAGAATGATGGAATCTTATCGTAATTGCACCCTAGAAGTGAATTTTAGAATTTTACTTCGTAACTTTTATGTTGGTCTTAATATGTCTCATAGACAACTTTTGGATTGCGTTGCCAAAGGCAATTTTATTGAAATTGATCCCAATATCGCGCATGAAATTATAGAAGGCATAGTAGGAACTTGATACGTCCAAAACGTATCTATAATTTTTGCTTGCTCCATGCCTCTTTTGGGTGATATTGCTATGTTATTTATACACTTCCATACACTTTTGATCATATTTGGACTAACCTATTAACTCAGTGCACCCCAGTGCCAGTTTCTGTTTTCGGCTGTTTTTGTATTTCAGGTTTTCACATTACGAGAACTGCCAGAAAAAATCCAGAAAAATTATATAAAAAATCAGTGTTCCGGAAGCTTCCATGCGGCCAAAGTAGGGCCGGAGGGGACCCACAGGGGCTCCAGGCGGCCTGCCCACGCGGCCCCCCTGGCCGCGCCGGGGGGGGGGGCGCCTGGGCACCCCTGACCCCCTCTGATGCCCCCCTTTGGCATATATTTACACCGTGTCACGAAAACCCTGATTCGAGACCCCTTTTCTCCAGACGCGATTCCGATCTCCGCCGCCATCGCCATCAAGCTTTGGGGGACCAGAATTCCTGCGCCGGCACCCTGCCGGGACGGGGAAGTGCCCCCGGATTCATCTCCATCGACGTTGCTTCCTCCCTCCATGATGCGGGAGTAGTTCCTCCTCGGGGCTGAGGTTCTTACCAGTAGCTATGAGGTCAATTCTCTCTCCCATGATGTGATCTTCGTTGTGATCATAGGCTATGTTAATCTAGGGTGATCCCATGATATTTCTCCTTCCTCTATGTATTGGATTGATGTACTCACTTGTCTTTATCTAGTATAATCCCCGAGACCAAGGTGACAGCGGTCTATTGGACATGGATTAGAACAATATTTTCATGAGTGATTTCCTCTCTTGTGTGTTGATTGAAGATTGAGAGTCTCTTGGTGCTTGTCTTTGACTATCCTTTAGATATGTTGTGGTGATTGTGGGACTCTCTTTGGATGGCCGCGGTGACATTGGGAAATCCTTAGATTGAGAACTACGAACTTCGAGGTGTGCTTTTGTAGCCCTACATAATTCTCATCCTCTCTTGACCACGAAGGAATGACCGCCGAGTGCGTCCCCTTTGCATGTTTTATGGGAAATATCATGTGATTCGATTATGTTAATGTTGTTGGGAGTTGCCACTAGTGAAAGTATGAAGCCTAGGCCTTGTTTCCACCATTGCAATACCATTTGTGCTCACGTTTACTACTTGTTTGCTTGCTGCACTTTTTATTACAGAATTATATTACTTTGCTTTGCCACTCCTATCATCCATATTTTACCATCTCTTCGCCGAACTAGTGCACCTATACAACTCCTAGTTGTATTAGGTGTGTTGGGGACACAAGAGACTTCTTGTATCTTAGTTGCAGGGTTGCTTGAGAGAGACCATCTTCAACCTCTACTTCCCTGAGTTCGATAAACCTTAGGTCATCCACTTGAGGGAAATTGCTGCTGTCCTACAAACCTCTGCGCATGGAGGCCCAACATAGTCTACAAGAGTAGAAGTGTGTGTAGACATCAAGCTATTTCTGGCGCCGTTGCCGGGGAGGTGAGCGCTTGAAGGTATATCTTTAGATCTTGCAATTAAATCTTTTTGTTTCTTGTTTTTATTTCACTAGTTATGCTTATGGACAACCTTGCTATTGGATCGTTGCTTGCGGGAAGACGCCCCACACCTGTGGTGGTTGCTCCTCCGCCTACTGAAATTGTGCCCTATAAAATACCAGCTGGTATTATCGATTATGTTTTGGCTCATCGTTATGCAGGAGACAGACATCCCGGTGAACACTTGCTATATCTGTCACAACTATGTTCATTATTTAAGCTTGCAGGTGTATCAAGGGAGTTTGTCATGAGGAAATTATTTGCCTTGTCACTGAAAGGAAAAGCATTGGAATGGTATAGGCTACTAAATAACTCTCACCTGCTGGAGTGGGAAGAGATCCAGTCTCTCTTTTACTCCAAGTTTTATCCTCTTCATGAAGTCCATGAGAATAGGAATTATGTTTATAATTTTTATCCTCATGACGGAGAGAGCATAGCTCAAGCTTGGGGGAGACTGAAAACGTTAATGCTAAAATGTCCTAACCATGGGCTCCCCAAAGATATGATTATTACTAATTTCTATGCGAGGCTTTCTCGACAGGATAAAGATTTGCTCGACGCCTCCTCTATAGGTTCTTTCACAAACAAAAAGATTGATGCTAAATGGGAACTCCTTGGAAGAATTCAATGCAACACTGAAGATTGGGAGATCGACAAAGGTAAAGAGTCGGGTATAATTTATGAGTATGATTGCATTAAGTCCTTTGTTGAAACTACAAGTTTTAATAAGTTTAGTGCTAAGTTTGGGCTTGATTCTCAACTCCTTGTTGATTTCCTCAAATCTTTTGCTTCACATCTTAATATGCCTAAGGAGGATTGGATCAAGTATCATAAACCTTTTAAAGAGACTTGCAAAGAAAATGAAATTGTTCATGATGATTGCAACATGCATGATCCAGTTCCTAAAAATGAAGTTTTATATAAGCATGTTAATTTTTGTGGAGTGGATAGACCTTGTGAAAGGCCTTTGATTGAAGAAGAGAAGTATTGTAAGCAACATAAGCATGAAATAACAATCACTTGGGTCAGAGATTTAAATGAAATTGCTAGAGAATTGTGTGACCTTTATCCTTTTACTTGTGAACTTTGCCGTATAGAGGGTCACTTTAATTTTCAATGCATGAACTTTCAAAACATAACTGTTAACCGGTTGTGTGATAACATGATCACCTCTGATCTTTATGATGAGCTTATGTTATTTTTGATGTGTGAAGAGTTATCAGAAAAGACTTCATGGCTAGATGTCAATGCCATAGGAATAAAAAACACTTTGGAAAATTGCCATCTCTATTGTGTTGTTAATTGCCATGAAAATGATTACATAGGTAAGATTATAAAGGAGGGAACTTTACCAAAGTATAAAAATGTCTCTTATATTTCTGCTAATAAAAAGGAGAGTTTCTCCCAAGTTTCCCCTATTGTTTCTAGTGATAAACCAGGATATGTGGAGAAGCTTCATCTCCAACCACTCCCTCCTAAGGTTAAGAAGAAGAAAAAGAAGAGGAGGAGGAAGAGGAGCAAGAAAGAAGAAGAATGGGTATCAACCTGGCTTGAGCATATTCCTCCCATCAACTTTTATCCTAACGATTGTAAGTTTAAAGAAGAAGGTGAAGTTTATTGCCTTAATTATCATCTTGATGATACGTCCGTAGGTACTATTGAAGATGATTTTGATTATGATATGCATGTTACTTATTGTGATTGGGAAAATGATGATAATGCTACTTATGATCTTGAAAATCTTTTTGGTACCAACTCTGAAAGTGATGATATGGGAAGCTCTAAGCTTGGGGATGATAGGATTGCAAATCCTTTACCCACTAGTGATGTGCTAATTGATAATTCTTTTGCTAGTAAGAATAAAGACAACATGATTACAAATATAGTTGCTTGCAATGATAATGCTCTTCTCTACTATGATGATGTCATAACTCCAACCTATAGTGATTATAAAGGTACCTATGACATAAGGAGAAATTATCCTTATGAAACTTGTCATAATCATGGAGGGAATTACTCCCTTGTTGAACACCACCCTCCTAATACACAAGTAATCTATAGTGTTCATGTTGTTTATGATAGTCCTACTCCCACTATTACCAATGAGAAAGATTATGCTTATGTGGAGAGTAAGAGTACCTTTTTGCATGTGGATCATGGTAAAAATACTTTACGTGATGCTTATATTGTTGAGTTCATCCATGATGCCACTGAAATTTATAATGAGAGACGGAGACTTGGTTCTAAATATCTTAATAATAAGAAGTTTCCTCACTTTATGGTAAATATTTTGAAGTTATGCTTGTTTTGCCTTCCTATGCTAGTTGCTTTGTGCTTCAATGAATTATTCTATTGCAATATTCCTATGCATAGGAAGCATGTTAGGCTTAAATGTGTTTGGTATTTGCTTCTTGATGTTCTCTTTTGTTCTTCAGCTCTTATTCCTACGAGAGCATCATTAAAGTCTTAAGCCTATCTTTATGGCTATAAAGAAAGAGCTCTAGGGAGACAACCCTTGTTATGTTTACTCTCAGTTTTAGTGGTCTTGATGTTTGTTACTACTGTAGCAACATCATTGTATCTTTATTTTTCAGCTTTGTGCCAAGTTTAGCTTCTGATTGCAAGAAAGTTCAAAAGTTGTGACGTGCTGTCCAGGAAACAGATTCTGTCCTTGGATAGAAAAATTCGTATAAAATCACCAGATCGTCTTTTTGGTCTGAATTTTTTCGACAGCGTGCTCTATATAATTTTCTTTCGTGCTTCTGTTTTGAGTTTTTTTATTAGAGTTGCAGAAGTTCCCCGGAAAAATCATTTACTACCTGCTGTTCTGTTTTTCACAGATTCTGTCCTGTTTTGCCTTTCCTTCATTTTGCAAACCTAGAGCTTGCTTTTTCTTTGCAAAAACCTTTTGGCAATCTTGAGAAACAGTAGAACTTCAAGAATATCTTTATTTCCAGCAAGGAACAATTATTTTATTATGGGTACTAACCTCGCTAATCAGATTATGATGAGTTATGTATGAAGGGAGTTTTCAAGTGTGCGAGGGAAGATGATAAAAAGATTCAGGAGTGTCAAACGCTCAAGCTTGGGGATGCCCCCATGCACCCCCAAGAAATATTCAAGGAGACTCAAGCGTCTAAGCTTGGGGATGCCCCCGTGCATCCCCTTCTCCATCAACATTATCAGTTCGACCTTCGTTCCACTATATTTTAATTAATCACTTCATGTGTTATGTGCTATGCTTGGAGCGTCTTGTTTTAGTTTTCCTTTTAGTTTTCTTTAGCTTTTCATAACGAGTAGGAACTCAGATTTCTTTATGTGGGAGAGAAACACGCTCCACTTCTACCTAGAACATAACATAGAATTTGCATGTCTATCTTTGCTGTGTGTGTTCTTTGTCTTTTAATAGCTACTATGATGCTTAGCTCTTAACTTTCATGCTTATCTTTTTAAAGAGCTTTTGTTTAGTTGGTTGCTTTAACACTCTTTAGTTATCATGTTTATCTTATTAAGAGAGTTTGCTTCCGTTGCATTGGTTGATATGTCTATGATAAAGATGCTACGTGCATAATGGCGCTTAGTCGTTCATGTTTTCTTATGGTTAGTCTCAAATAGCTGGGGGGTTCCCAATGTGTTATTGGAGTACCAACATGATTTGTTTGCCTATGATGTGGTATGGTTTAGTAATATCTTCCTTCAAAGAATTTATTTTGATTGACTTGGCGTATGCTCACGCATATTTAAGACTGTAAAGAAAGTCTGTCAAGCCTTGATGATCTTTTGTTTCTGAGTAGCGATATAACTTCCATGCCTGATTCAATGTTGCTTTGTCGCTCTGCATGATTATGACCGTCATTGATCTCTTAGTTGGTCGCTCCCCGTCTTTTGCTAACCTTCGCCTGTACTAAGCGGACTGACTGCTTGTGCATCCACATCCTTTTAATCCAGTTATGCCATATGAGTCCACCATATCTTCCTACATGGTATTTACCTGCCATTCCTAACGGAGACTTGCATGTACCATCTCGAAATTATTCCAAGAAAAAGCATTCCTATTTTGTGCCTCTGTTTTAAGTTCATGAGGAAGTAGTAGTTAATTCATGATCTTTTTAAGTTGGACAAGCTTCACCCCGGGATTGCATGTATAATGTGCAAACCCATAATACGAGAAGGAACTGGCATTGAGTGCGCCCGGCTCAAAAAGATAATATAACAAACAAACCCTCCTTCACGCTTTGTTCATGAGAAATCAGAAAACTTTGGCAGTGATAAACAAAGGAGATTAAGAGGATGTGATCGTCCTCATTCGGGAGCCGTTCCTCGAAACTTGTCCATCTCAAGAAGTGATTGAGTTGTCTGCTAGCATTCGTTGACGAAACATGCATGATCTAAAAAAATTATTACCTCTGTTTTAAAACCAAGAGCTCTGGTACATGTTTTGTCTTTGTTTCCGACTACAGGTTTTCAACCTTGCCAACAAAAGCCACGGTTCGAGAGTCTCCACCTTCTTTTAAAAGCACCAACTACTGAGAGCATGATTGTCATTCTGAGTGTAATGTGCATTGTCCCAAAGTAGCATTGTCTTTTGCATGATTGTGATATCGTTTATTTTGAAATCATTGTATCTAGTCATCACTTAAACCTTGGAGGTGCCCCTGCATTTATGTTTTGCTTCACTAAAGGGGGGAAGCTAGATATCACTTTATCATATTTGCACATCATGTTCATTACGAATCTATTTGATGTTTCAATATCATATTGTAAAACTTTCAGTTCTTTGTGATTTTCTCATGAGGCAACTTAATTACTATAGATTCATTGTCTCAGTAAGCTTTTGTCATATGACTATGAAAAAGTCCTATATGGTTAATAGCATGTCACCACAGAAATTATTCTTGTTATCATTTACCTACTCGGGGACGAGCAGGAATTAAGCTTGGGGATGTTGATACGTCCAAAACTTATCTATAATTTCTGCTTTCTCCATGCCTCTTTTGGGTGATATTGATATGTTATTTATACACTTCCATACACTTTTGATCATATTTGGACTAACCTATTAACTCAGTGCACCCCAGTGCCAGTTTCTGTTTTCGGCTTTTTTTGTATTTTAGGTTTTCACATTACGAGAACTGCCAGAAAAAATCCAGAAAAATTATATAAAAAATCAGCGTTCTGGAAGCTTCCATGCGGCCAAAGTAGGGCCGGAGGGGACCCACAGGGGCTCCAGGCAGCCTGCCCACGCGGCCCCCCTGGCCGCGCCGGGGGGGGGGGGCGCCTGGGCACCCCTGACCCCCTCTGATGCCCCCCTTTGGCATATACTTACACCGTGTCGCGGAAACCCTGATTCCAGACCCCTTTTCTCCAGACGCGATTCCGATCTCCGCCACCATCGCCATCAAGCTTCGGGGGACCAGAATTCCTGCGCCGGCACCCTGCCGGGACGGGGAAGTGCCCCCGGATTCATCTCCATCGACGTTGCTTCCTCCCTCCATGATGCGGGAGTAGTTCCTCCTCGGGGCTGAGGTTCTTACCAGTAGCTATGTGGTCAATTCTCTCTCCCATGATGTGATCTTCGTTGTGATCATAGGCTATGTTAATCTAGGGTGATCCCATGATATTTCCCCTTCCTCTATGTATTGGATTGATGTACTCACTTGTCTTTATCTAGTATAATACCCGAGACCAAGGTGACAGCGGTCTATTGGACATGGATTAGAACAATATTTTCATGAGTGATTTCCTCTCTTGTGTGTTGATTGAAGATTGAGAGTCTCTTGGTGCTTGTTTTTGACTATCCTTTAGATATGTTGTGGTGATTGTGGGACTCTCTTTGGATGGCCGCGGTGACATTGGGAAATCCTTAGATTGAGAACTACGAACTTTGAGGTGTGCTTTTGTAGCCCTACATAATTCTCGTCCTCTCTTGACCACGAAGGAATGACCTCCGAGTGCGTCCCCTTTGCATGTTTTATGGGAAATATCATGTGATTCGATTATGTTAATGTTGTTGGGAGTTGCCACTAGTGAAAGTATGAAGCCTAGGCCTTGTTTCCACCATTGCAATACCATTTGTGCTCACGTTTACCACTTGTTTGCTTGCTGCACTTTTTATTACAGAATTATATTACTTTGCTTTGCCACTCCTATCATCCATATTTTACCATCTCTTCGCCGAACTAGTGCACCTATACAACTCCTAGTTGTATTAGGTGTGTTGGGGACACAAGAGACTTCTTGTATCTTAGTTGCAGGGTTGCTTGAGAGAGACCATCTTTAACCTCTACTTCCCTGAGTTCGATAAACCTTAGGTCATCCACTTGAGGGAAATTGCTGCTGTCCTACAAACCTCTGCGCTTGGAGGCCCAACATAGTCTACAAGAGTAGAAGCGTGTGTAGACATCAGAACTCTACCTCAACAAAAGGGGTCCCATCATACCCAAGAGGAAACGCAAGTTTTTGAGAAAATTTGCGAAGTAACTAAGATTTTACAAAAGTCTCTTGAACCTCTTAAGAGTGTTAGCGGGAATCTCCACTGCATGAATATGTTGATTACCATTTGCTATAAGCGGTTGGACTCTTTAGATCTCAAGATTTCTGAATATGAAGGGAAACGTAAAGAACCTCCCGGATTCGAGCATAACATCGCTAAAAGAATTAAGAATCAAGATGACAATACCTAGATCTATCCTTGCTTTTATGCCTAGCTAGGGGCGTTAAACGATAGCGCTTGTTGGGAGGCAACCCAATTTTATTTTAGTTTTTTGCTTTTTGTTTCTGTTTTATAGGAATAAATAATCCATCTACCTTCTGTTTAGATGTGGTTTTATGTTTTAATTAGTGTTTGTGCCAAGTTAAATCTATAGGATCTTCTTGGATGATAGTTATTTGATCTTGCTGTAATTTCCAGAAACTTTCTGTTCACGAAAACAATTATTAAAAATCACCAGAACGTGATAAAGTACTGATTCCAATTGCTTCTGATCAATAAACAAATTGCCTATGTCTTCCTATTTTGGCTGATTTTTTGGAGTTCCAGAAGTTTGCGTTAGTTACAGATTACTACAGACTGTTCTGTTTTTGACAGATTCTGTTTTTCGTGTGTTGTTTGCTTATTTTGATGAATCTATGGCTAGTAAAATAGTTTATAAACCATAGAGAAGTTGGAATAAAGTAGGTTTAACACCAATATAAATAAAGAATGAGTTCATTACAGTACCTTGAAGTGGTCTTTTGTTTTCTTTCGCTAACGTAGCTCACGAGATTTCTGTTGAGTTTTGTGTTGTGAAGTTTTCAAGTTTTGGGTGAATTTTTTTGATGGATTATGGAACAAGGAGTGGCAAGAACCTAAGCTTGGGGATGCCCATGGCACCCCCAAGATAATCTAAGGACACGTAAAAGTCAAAGCTTGGGGATGCCCTGGAAGGCATCCCCTCTTTCGTCTACTTCCATCGGTAACTTTACTTGGAGCTATATTTTTATTCACCACATGATATGTGTTTTGCTTGGAGCGTCTTGTATGATTTGAGTCTTTGCTTTTTAGTTTACCAAAATCATGATTGCTGTACACACCATTTGAGAGAGCCATACATGAATTGGAATTTGTTAGAATACTCTATGTGCTTCACTTATATCTTTTGAGCTTTATAGTTTTGCTCTAGTGCTTCACTTATATCTTTTAGAGCACGGTGGTGAATTTGTTTTATAGAAACTATTGATCTCTCATGCTTCACTTAGATTATTTTTAGAGTCTTAAATATCATGGTAATTTGCTTAAAAATCTTAATATGCTTGGTCAAGATTTATAAAACTTTCTTTTGGGTGCGTTGAATACTAAGAAAAGTTTGATGCTAGATAATTGTTTTGAGATATGGAGGTGATAATATCAAAGTCATGCTAGTTGAGTTGTTGTGAATTTGAGAAATACTTGTGTTGAAGTTTGCAAGTCCCGTAGCATGCACGTATGGTAAACGTTATGTAACAAATTTGAAACATGAGGTGTTATTTGATTGTCCTCCTTATGAGTGACGGTCGGGGATGAGCGATGGTCTTTTCCTACCAATCTATCCCCGTAGGAGCATGCGCGTAGTACTTTGGTTTTTGATGGCTTGTAGATTTTTGCAATAAGTATATGAGTTCTTTATGACTAATGTTGAGCCCATGGATTATACGCACTCTCACCCTTCCATCATTGCTAGCCTCTTCAGTACCGTGCATTGCCCTTTCTCACATTGAGAGTTGGTTCAAACTTCACCGGTGCATCCAAACCCCGTGATATGATACGCTCTTTCACACATAAACCTCCTTATATCTTCCTCAAAACAACCACCATACCTACCTATTATGGCATTTCCATAGCCATTCTGAGATATATTGCCATGCAACTTTCCACCATTCCGTTCATCATTGTCATTTTGCTAGCATGATCATGTAGTTGACATAGTATTCGTGGCAAAGCCACCGTTCATAATTCTTTCACACATGTCACTCTTAATTCATTGCATATCCCGGTATACTGCTGGAGGCATTCTTATAGAGTCATACTTTGTTCTAGTATCGAGTTGTAATCATTGAGTTGTAAATAAATAGAAGTGTGATGATCATCATTTAATAGAGCATTGTCCCAATAAAAAAAGAGAAAGGCCAAAGAAAAAAAAGAAGGCCAAAAAAAGGGGCAATGCTACTATCCTTTTTTCACACTTGTGCTTGAAAGTAGCACCATAATCTTTATGATAGAGAGTCTCTTGTTTTGTCACTTTGATATACTAGTGGGAATTTTTCATTATAGAGCATGGCTTGTATATTCCAATGTCGGAGATATTGACCATGGGTACCCTCAACGCCTACCCTTGGTATTTTAAGACAAACAACATCCGCTTGGTCTACCGCGGCCGTCTGCTCCTCGAGCCGCCTCCTAGGGTAGCATGCCCTAGGAGCCGGCCGCCAGCAAGCGGCAGGGACCCAGCAGGCGGCAGCACCAAGCACCACCAGCTAGCAGACGACCCCGCATCCCACCCTCAGGGAACACGCTGAGGTGGGTCCCGGGGGGGGGGGGGGCAGGGGCATGTGATACGTCCAAAATGTATCTATAATTTCTGCTTGCTCCATGCCACTTTTGGGTGATATTGCTATGATATTCATACACTTCCATACACTTTTGATCATATTTGGACTAACTTACTAATCCAGTGCACCCCAGTGCCAGTTTTTGTTTTCGGCTGTTTTTGTATTTCAGGTTTTCACGTTTCGAGAACTGCCCAGAAAAATCCAGAAAAATTATGTAAAAAATCAGCGATCCGGAAACAACACTGCGTCCGAAGGGCAGCCTGGGGGGGGGCACAGGGGCTCCAGGCGCCCTGTGGGCGCCCCCCCCTGGGCCGCGCCGGGGGGGCGCCTGGGCCCCCCGAAACTCCCCCAGTGCCCTACTTTGGCATATATTTAAAGGACCCTCCGAAACCCTCAGAACAGGAACTCTTTTCGCGATCCCATCTCTGTTCCGCCGCCGCCGCCGCTTCCAAGATCGGGAGCACCAGGAGAACTCTTCCCGGCACCCTGCCGGAGGGGAGGATCACCACCGGGAGCTTCTCCACCACCATGGACGCCTCCCGGATGACTCGTGAGTAGTCTCCCTTGGACCATGAGTCCATGACCAGTAGCTATGTGATGTTCTCCTCCCGTTCTTGTGCTTCAGTAATTAGTCCTCGTGAGCTGCCCTACATGATCGAGGCACCTATTTAATCCTTATGCTGTTGCTATGTTGAGTTTGCTGGGATCCGATGGATTATGAGATTATGTTCAGATTGATCTTGAGTAATATATTTGATTCACCACTTTTATATTTTAGTTCATAAGTAATTCTTGCATTTTCTCTGTTGTTACTTATTGCTTTGGCCGAGTAGTAGGTAGTGACTCCAAGAGGGAACGTTATGCTCGATTGTGGGTTCATGCCCCTCGATGACTAGCTTGAGTGACAGAAACATGAGTCTAGGGGATGTGCTGTTGCCACAAGGGGGAAAACAACGGTGCTTGTGCCCGCGGGTGCAAGGATTGTTTACTTTACGCAAAGTTCTTTTAATGCAGTTGTATGTTGCATTGAGTTTACACTATGGGTGGGACTCACAACTTAATACCAGCGAGATGTTCTGGATAGATATCTCAAGGTGGATGATTAGTAGTAGATATTGATGGATTTCGGTCTACTTACTTTGGCGTACCGCCCATGCTTCGAACCTCAACCTTTCTTGCAATGTAGTCAGCATTGGTTTGCGTTCGTGGTCCTGTCAATTGCCCAGCTGTAATTTGTTACTTCACATAGCTGTTTTATCGTCTTTTGGGAGAGAGACATCACTAGTGAACATCATGAGACTCCGGTCCATATTACCATCATTGATCACATCCGCTATTTACTTTCCGCTATTTATTTACTATTGCAAAAACTATCTATCACTACTATCATTGCTTTTAACCCTTTGTGAACTACAAGGCCGGAGGGATTGACAACCTCTCTGTACTCGTTGGGAGCAAAGTTATTTGTATCTGTGTGCAGGTCCACGTTGATTGCTACTAATCTGGCGCCGTAGCAATTGACACCTACTTGTTGAACCTAGGAGTCTCTGGGGAATCGATCCTTGGCATCTTTGCTAGGGGAAAACACTTCTACTTATTGCATCTTACACCTTCCACTTGGGGTAACCAACGAGGGGTTCGAGGCCCATCAAGGCATATTTTCTGGCGCCGTTGCTGGGGACTCCACTCTTCAGGATAGGGGAGTTGCATGCTATCTTTTACCTTTGCTTTTTAGTCTTGTTAGTTTACCTTTCATTTTTGCTTTAGTTCCTCTTATCGAAAATCACAAAGATAGTTATCTTGCTTGCTTGCTACTATGGGTTCTACCAAAAACACTAAATGGGAGGAGTACACCCCTACTTCCATTGCCCCAATTATCACTGACGGGATTTACAAAAAAATAAACCTTGTGATTATACTAGTTTTGACGGAGAGTTATGCCCATGGCATGGTCTTCCAGGAAAAAAGTATGAGCCTCAGTTTAAAATTGCTCCTAAGCTTCCCCAAACTTGGGAAGATGTTCAAACTCTTATAATAGAGAGCGAATTAAACAAAGAGGATGACACTACAATTCTGCCCACTAATGATAAAATTGATTTTGATAATTGTAGTATTTCAGAAGTTGTCACCTTTCTACAAGGAATGGCTAAAGATCCCAACACTAGCACGCTTAATCTTGCCTTCACAGAGCATGTCACTAATGCTCTTATCAAAGCTAGGGAGGAGAAACTTAGAGTAGAAGCCTCCATACCTAGAAAGCTAGAAGATGGTTGGGATTCTATGATTAAAATTAAGATAAACAACTTCTCATGCTATGCTTTATGTGATATTGTAGCTAGTACTTCCATTATGCCCAAAAGACTATATGATATGCTTAAATTAAAATCTTTTGATTCTTGTTCTTTTGGTAATGTTCTCGTTGATTCTTCCATAAAGAAACCTTTGGGGAGGATCGACGATGTTCTTATTGTTGTCAATGATACTTATGTGCCCATTGATTTCACTATTATGGATATTGAATGTGATCCTTCATGTCCAATTATTTTGGGACGTCCCTTTTTGCGCACCGTTGGTGCTGTCATTGACATGAAAGAGGGTAATATAAAATTTTTGTTTCCTCTCAAGAAAGGAATGGAAAACTTCCCTCGAAAGAATATCAAGTTACCTTTTGAGTCCGTTGTACGGGCTAGCTATTCTTTTACTCTTGATAAAACTTGATCTATGCATTATGCCTAGCTTAAAGGCATAAAAGAAAGCGCTTTTGGGAGGCGGCCCACATGAATAAAGTTTTTGTTTTTGTTGTGTCTTGATGTTGTTTACTGCTGTAGCATCATCATTGTATCTTTGCTTTTCATATTTGTGCCAAGTATAGCCTCTGATTGCTAGAAAGTTCAAAAGTTGTGAGGTGCTGTCCAGGAAACAGATTCTGTCCTTGGATAGAAAAATTCGTATAAATTCACCAGATCATCTTTTTGGTCTGAATGTTTTCTACAGCGTTCTCTATATAATTGTCTTTCGTGCGTCAGTTCTGAGTTTTTTGATTTGAGTTGCAGAAGTATCCCGAACAGATCAATTACTGCCTGCTGTTCTGTTTTTCACAGATTCTGTCCTGTTTTGCCTTACCTTCACTTTGCAAATTAAGAACTTGCTTTTTCTTTGCAAAAACCTTTTGGCAATCTTGAGAAACAGTAGAAATTCAAGAATATCTTTATTTCCAGCAAGGTATAATTATTTTATAAAGGGTACTAACCTCGCTAATCAGATTATGATGAGTTATGTATGAAGGGAGTTTTCAAGTGTGCGAGGGAAGATGATAAAAAGATTCAGGAGTGTCAAGCGCTCAAGCTTGGGGATGCCCCCGTGCACCCCAAGAAATATTCAAGGAGACTCAAGCGTCTAAGCTTGGGGATGCCCCCGTGCATCCCCTTCTCCATCAACACTATCAGTTCGTCTTTCGTTTCGCTATATTTTTATCACTTCATGTGTTATGTTCTATGCTTGGAGCATCTTGCTTTTAGTTTTCTTTTTAGTTTTTCATAACGAGTCGGAAGTCAGCATTCCTTTATGTGGGAGAGAAACATGCTCCACCTCTACCTAGAACATTACATAGAATTTTCATGTCTATCTATGCTGTGTGTGTTCTTTGTCTTTTAATAGCTACTATCGTGCTCTGTTCTTAGTATTCATGCTTATCTTTTCAAGAGCTTTTATTTAGTTGGTTGCTTGAACTCTCTTTAATTACCATGCTCACCTTATTAAGAGAGTTTGCTTCCGTTGCATTGGTTAATGTGTCTATGATAAAGATTCTACTTTCATGATGGTGCTTAGTAGTTCAGGTTTTCTTTTGGTTAATCTCAAATAGCTAGGGGGTTCCCAATGTGTTATTGGAGTACCAACTTGGTTTGTTTGCCTATGATATGGTATGGTTTAGTAATATCTTCCTTCGAGAATTTATTTTGATTGACTTGGCGTATGCTCACGCATATTCAAGACTGTAAAGAAAGTCTGTCAAGCCTTGATGATCTTTTGTTTCTAAGTAGCGATATAACTACCATGCCTGATTCAGTATTGCTTTGTCGCTCTGCATGATTATGACCGTCATTGCTCTCTTAGTTGGTCGCTCCCAGTCTTTTGCTAACCTCCACCTGCACTAAGCAAACTAACCATGCAATACATAGCTCATGGGAAAGTAGCCTAACAACTATTGTGGTAAAGAATATTTTGCTTATGTATCTTATTTCTTATAAGTTGCTTGCTGAGCGGTAACCATGTTTCTGGGGACGCCATCAACTGTCAAACTTTTGTTGAATATCATGTGAGTTGCTATGCATGTTCGTCTTGTCTGAAGTAAGGGTGATCTACCGTGGGTTGAATTAATATGCATATTGTTAGAGAAGAACATTGGGCCGCCAACCAAAGCCATGCATCATGGTGGAAGTTTTAGCTTGGACCTTAATCCTCAATCTCTTATGAGAATATGCTTATGCATTGAAGAGGAGTCCATCATCTATTTTCTATGTTGTCCCGGTATGGATGTCCTCAAGTTGAGATCTATCAAAAACGAGAAATCAAATGCGATCTACCTCCTTGGACCTTTGTACAGGTGACATAGAGGTACCCCTTTGTGACACTTGGTTAAAATATATGCAATGCAATGATAACCCATGGGGATCCGAGCTAATTAGGACAAGGAGCGAGCACTATTAGTATTCGATGCATGAGGCTTGCAACTTATAGGATGTTTTAGGCATGACACAGATGAAGTACTACTACCGTTGACACAATTGCTTCCATGTTTTCAAAATAAAAAGTTTTAGCACTTAACCTTTCTTTTACCTTTTATGTTAAAGCACCAACTACTGAGAGCATGATTGTCATTCTGAGTGTAATGTGCATTGTCCCAAAGTAGCATTGTCTTTTGCATGATTGTGATATCGTTTATTCTGAAATGATTGTATCTAGTCATCACTTAAACCTTGAAGGTGCCCCTGCATTTATGTTTTGCATCACTAAAGGGGGCAAGCTAGTTATCACTTTATCATATTTGCACATCATGTTCATTGCAAATCTTTTTGATGTTTCAGTTCCATGTTGTAAAACTTTCAGTCATTTGTGATTTTCTCTTGAGACAACTTAATTACTATAGAATCATTGTCTCAATAAGATTTTGTCATATGACTATGAGAAAGTCCTATATGGTTAATAGCATGTCACCACAGAAATTATTCTTGTTATCATTTACCTACTCGAGGACGAGCAGGAATTAAGCTTGGGGATGTTGATACGTCCAAAACGTATCTATAATTTCTGCTTGCTCCATGCCACTTTTGGGTGATATTGCTATGATATTCATACACTTCCATACACTTTTGATCATATTTGGACTAACTTACTAATCCAGTGCACCCCAGTGCCAGTTTTTGTTTTCGGCTGTTTTTGTATTTCAGGTTTTCACGTTTCGAGAACTGCCCAGAAAAATCCAGAAAAATTATATAAAAAATCAGCGATCCGGAAAAAACACTGCGTCCGAAGAGCAGCCTGGGGGGGCACACGGGCTCCAGGCGCCCTGTGGGCGCCCCCCCCTGGGTCGCGCCGGGGGGGCGCCTTGGCCCCCCGAAACTCCCCTGGTGCCCTACTTTGGCATATATTTAAAGGACCCTCCGAAACCCTCAGAACAGGAACTCTTTTCGCGATCCCATCTCTGTTCCGCCGCCGCCGCTTCCAAGATTGGGAGCACCAGGAGAACTCTTCCCGGCACCCTGTCGGAGGGGAGGATCACCACCGGGAGCTTCTCCACCACCATGGACGCCTCCCGGATGACTCGTGAGTAGTCTCCCTTGGACCATGAGTCCATGACCAGTAGCTATGTGATGTTCTCCTCCCGTTCTTGTGCTTCACTAATTAGTCCTCGTGATCTGCCCTACATGATCGAGGCACCTATGTAATCCTTATGATGTTGCTATGTTGAGTTTGCTGGGATCCGATGGATTATGAGATTATGTTCAGATTGGTCTTGAGTAATATATTTGATTCACCTCTTTTATATTTTAGTTCATAAGTAATTCTTGCATGTTCTCCGTTGTTACTTATTTCTTTGGCCGAGTAGTAGGTAGTGACTCCAAGAGGGAACGTTATGCTCGATTGTGGGTTCATGCCCCTCGATGACTAGCTTGAGTGACAGAAACATGAGTCTAGGGGATGTGCTGTTGCCACAAGGGGGAAAACAACGGTGCTTGTGCCCGCGGGTGCAAGGATTGTTTACTTTAAGCAAAGTTCTTTTAATCCAGTTGTTTGTTGCATTGAGTTTACACTATGGGTGGGACTCGCAACTTAATACCAGCGAGATGTTCTGGATAGATATCTCAAGGTGGATGATTAGTAGTAGATATTGATGGATTTCGGTCTACTTATTTTGGCGTACCGCCCATTCTTTGAACCTCAACCTTTCTTGCAATGTAGTCAGCATTGGTTTGCGTTCGTGGTCCTGTCAATTGCCCAGCAGTAATTTGTTACTTCACATAGCTGTTTTATCGTCTTTTGGGAGAGAGACATCACTAGTGAACATCATGAGACTCCGGTCCATATTACCATCATTGATCACATCCGCTATTTACTTTCCGCTATTTATTTACTATTGCAAAAACTATCTATCACTACTATCATTGCTTTTAACCCTTTGTGAACTACAAGGCCGGAGGGATTGACAACCTCTCTGTACTCGTTGGGAGCAAAGTTATTTGTATCTGTGTGCAGGTCCACGTTGATTGCTACTAATCTGGAGCCGTAGCAATTGACACCTACTTGTTGAACCTAGGAGTCTCTGGGGAATCGATCCTTGGCATCTTTGCTAGGGGAAACCACTTCTACTTACTGCATCTTACACCTTCCACTTGGGGTAACCAACGAGGGGTTCGAGGCCCATCAGCATGGCTACAGGAGAACATGTCCTTAGAAGATCTGTAAGGATGTGGCTACAGTGGCCATGTACCTTATGAATATCCACTAAGCGGCGGGTCACTGTAGCCACGATGCTTGTGACCAAGCAGCGGTTAGAGGAGGCCACGATCCCACTACCCACAAACGGCGGGGCCAGCAGGCGGCTGGCCCCACCGGTCAGCGAGCAAGCTCAAGAACGAACTGCCTCTTGCAGGCGGCCAGGGGAGACGGCTGTCTGGCAGCAGACGGCGCACCCCACCCTAGAAGTCCGAGCCCCATCAAGATGACGGGACGGGGTGAGGCGGCAGCGTACGGCGAGGGACGGTGGCACTGTAGCCATCTCCTTCCCGATGAGGCTGTCGTCAGCAAAAGCGCCCCCAAAGTGAAAGGCCATCACGGGGGGCCCGCAGGCGGTGGGCCCCAGCAGATAGGTGGTGTCGGGGGGAAACTGTCCACCACGAGCACCTATGGGACCGGAGCCCCTTGTTCGTACGGTAAGGGAGCGGAGGGAGCACAAAGAGCAGATCGTGGTGAGCACGCGGGCAGTTTACCCAGGTTCGGGCCGCGGTGGACACGTAAAACCCTACTCCTGCTTAGATTGTATTGAGTTGGGGAGCTCGGGAGCTTGAAGAACCAGCTACACCGAGCGTGTGAGCGATCTAGGTTCCGAACCCTTTCTACGTTGTGCATGGGCCTCCTTTTATAGCTCAAGGGGTCACCGACAGGTGTCAACGTAGGAGAAAGGGGTAAAAAGGTAACTTTGGTGGTAGTTGTAACAGTGCGGGAACAGTGGATGAACAGTGGATGAACAGTGGTCATCACCTAATTTGACAGTGGGGGACAAGGGCATTGAATGCCCGTCGCCGTCGACCCAAAAAGCGCCCGCCCTTGCGTCTCCGTTTGCCACGGCGATGGTTTTATCACCGTGGAGTGCCACCATGTCCCGCAGGCTGCACAACCATCCGCCACGCGTCCCTGGAATGGCCCCAGGGCGACGCGTGGACCGATGAGCTAGAGCGCGGGCACACAGCGTAACTCTCCCCGGCAAGCACCTTGCCGGGGTCTTGACCTTGCCGGGCCCGGAAGCTTGCCGGGCTCTGAAGCTTGTCGCTCCCCGGGCCCTGCCGGGGCGCAGGCTGCGCCGCGGCATGTCTTCTGTAATGTAGTCTTCTGGTCTTCCTGGCAAGCTCCTCTTGCCAGGGTCTTGCGCTAGTGAGGTGATCTTGAGCCTGGGACGGCCTTCCCGGCAAGCCTCGCTTGCCGGGGCCTTGATTTTCTGTCTTGTATACTTTGTTTTTGAATGGCTTTATATGGACCAGAAAGGTCTCCGGCAAGCACGTGGTAGGCCCTGCCGCGGGAAGCTGCTATCGCCCGTGCACAAGTTGGGGTACTGAGGTACCCCTACCTTAGTACACCGACAGGTGCCCCCGGGCCTGGGCCACACACGGTGCCGAGTGCTGTTGGGCCAGGCCCAAAACAGTGCACGGGCACTCGCGGCCCACGGCATGCCGAATCCACTTCCGTATCCGCCGTGTCCCTCCGTAATGGCACGCGGTGATTGCGGCGTCGTGGGAGGGAACGTGGCCACGTTCTTTTAATGGAAAGAGAGAAACATCCCCCACTTCCCCATAAAAGCAGAGGAAGCAGGAGCGGTTCCCCTCCTACGCTTTCATTGCTTCTTCTTCCATCTCCAGAAATTCCCCTTTGCGCTCCGCCTCCGCACCTCCTCCGCCGCCTTCCGCATCCGCGGCGCCGCCGGACTCTTCGTCCCCCTTCCCTCGCCGCCTCCGCCATGGCCCCGAAGACCGAGAAGGCGAAAGCGGAGAAGACCAAGAAGGAGAAATCCGAGCAGGCGGCGAGGCTTGCTCTTCTGCGGAAGAGGAATGTCGTCTTCTCGCCAAGGCTCAGCGCGCGGGAGCTCTGGAACAAGTATTACTTGTTCTGGGCCAAGGAGACCAAGGCGCACCCCCGATCCAGAGCCTATCCCGCCGCCGCCAAGGACATCTACCCCGGCGGGTACTACTTCTTCGCTGTTTTCTTCCACTGCGGCCTTTGTCCCCCCTTTTCTGAATTCTTTTGCGACATCATGAACACCTACAACCTCCACCTTCTAGACTTCACCCCCAACGCCATCCTCACGATGGCGGTTTTCGCACATCTGTGCGAAAACTATATTGGGATCTATCCGAATGTAGCGCTGTTTAGGCATTTCTTTACGCCTAGAGTAGAGGCCGGCGCTCCCCTCTCCAGAGGAATCTCTTGGGTCTTCCGCTTGAACAAGAAGGAGTCCTATCTGCAAGGGGAGCTCCGCGGCAAGTGGGAGGAGTGGCGCGCGGACTGGTGCTGGATAGTAGAGGACGAGCCACAGCCCTTCACCGCGCCGCGCACAACTGCCATAGTGCGCGGCAGAGACTGGAGCGAGCTGGACTCGGACGACATCAAGCTCAACGTCGCCCTTGTCAGAATCCTTCGTCTCCGAGTAGCCCGGCTGACCATGGGAGAAGTGGGAGCAGACTTCCTCCGCCGCCGCATCGCCCCCCTACAGGATAGGAAGAGGCCAGCATGGGAGTATGGCAACGCGGCGGACATAATGAGACTGCGCCCAGGGCTAAACTTCAATTTCACGTCGCTGGAGCTGAAGGGGATGGTCCGGGAACTTTTTAAGCATGACCCGGCCCACCCTGAGTGGTTCAGAGCTCCCCGGGGAGTGGTGCCCCTCTGCAACAGCACGGCCCGGGATCCCCTGCGCGCGATGATGCCCGCCTGCGACTCGCACGGCGTCGACCGCACATGGATACCGCCCAAGCCAGATGCTATCATGAGCTTCTTCGACAACCTGGTGGAGGTGCCGAAGAACAAGGATGAGATCAAGGGGCTCACCCGGGACACCACTGACCGGGAGATTGCTTATATAGCTTCTCGGGTAGAAGAGGCCGCTGCAGCTGCAGCGGCAGGAGAGTTCGGCTTCACGGTTGAAGAGGCAGAGGCTGCGGAAGCATCCTGCCAAGCAGAGGAGGCGGAGATCCGCAGGCTGCTGAAGCTTCCGCCCGACGAGCTCGCCGGGGTCCCTTCTTTGAGACACGCCGGGATCCCCGGAGTTGTGACCGAGGCCGCGGCAAGGGGCGAGGTTGCCGGAGGAAACAGAGGCGCCGGAAGGAGCAGTGGCGCCGGAGGGAGCGGAGGCGCCAGAGGGAGCACGGCTGCAGGGCAGGGCGCTTGGCCCAGCGAGCCGGCCGAGGAGGAGGAGGAGGAGGAGGACGCCGGGGCCGGCGAGGACTCCGATGGGTCTCTGGGGCTCTACAACGATGACGTCTCCTCGTCATCGAAGACCTCCCCGCCTCGGGCAAGTCCCAGGCGGTCTCCGCTGAAGCGCCTCCGCAAGGCAGCGACGGCGACGAGGGCGCAGGCGCCCCGACAACAACTAGCTCGCCGGGCGGCGCGAGCTACCCGGGGGAGCCAAGCTGCGACGGGAGCGCCCGGCGCACCAACCATGGCGGGGGCGACCCGCACACAAGCCACGACGGAGGCGCCCCGCACGTCAGCGCCAAGCGGAGGAGGGTCTTCACAGAGCGGAGCGGCTGCTCCGCCCGCTCCCCGGGCCTCGGCATCCACAGGGGCGGGGTCTTCGCAGCCCCCAGCCCCGGGGACCGCCAAGTGCCCGAGGGAGCCTTCTCCTCCTGCTCCTCACGCGGACGCGCCCCAGGTGGCGTTTGACTTCTCCGCCCTGAGCGACGACGACGGCGACGAGGAACAGGAGTAAGGACTTGTAGTTTTGTATCTTCTTTAACTTTGTCTTGGTTCTTTCTTCGATGATTCTGATCTTGTTTCTTGCTTTGATTTCAGGACCCTGGCCCAGCGAGCGGCAAAGAAGGCCAAGGTTCCCGTCGTCGAAGTCGAGGACGACTCGCCCGTCGCGGCGACAGGGGACGCGCCGTCGACGGACTTGCCGGACCCGAGCGCTGCTCCGAGGAGCAGCCCCCAGCGTAAGTCTGGCTTGAACTTTCCGCTCGTCGGGCGCACTTGAGGATTTTATCTTGTACTAGCATCTTATTGTTCTTGTCTTGATTATCTTGTGCAGAAGTGGAGCCGCAGCCACAGGAGCACCCGGGGATCACTCTCGAGGAGCCGCAGGCCCCGCCGTCCCCGCCAAGGACGAACTCTCCGGCAAGGGAGAGCACTCCGCCAAGGGTGGGTACTCCGCCAAGGGCGAGTACCCCGCCAAGGGCAGGCAGCCCGGCGAGGGTGGCCACCCCGCCAAGGCAGAGCTCCCCGGCGAGGGAGCCCGCCATCGACGAAGTCCGCCAAGGTAAGTTTCGTAATCTTGTCTTCTTGGATTCGTCTTTTTTGGATATTTGCTTGAACCTCTTCTTCTTTTTCTTCTTCTTCTAGATCCTCCTCCCCCAGAGCAGATGGAGACGGAAATCGTCGTCGAGAAGGAGGGCGCGCAGGGCGACGACGGCAACGCCCCTGTCGTTGAAGACACGGCGGGAGCCACCGAGCCTGCCGCGGAGGAGACTGCTCCGACCGCAGACGCAGCGGCCGGGGAGGGGGACGGCGGCCATACTGCCGGCCCGGAGGCGGCAGGAGCGTCGAGCGCTGCGCCGGCCGCCGACCCCTCCACCGAGAAGGAGCAGTCTGCCTACTACCTTGAGGCCCCCAACGGCGTCTTCATCCAAGTGACGTGGGGATCCTCGTCGCGAGCCCCCGCGGAGGGAGAGGCCTTTGATGGAGAGGTCCTCGCCTCCGCGGGTCTGAAGATCGTCGAGGCGCCTGGCGGGAGCGACGAGCCCGAGGAGGAGAAGTTGCTTCATCGGCTCCTGGCCCTTTACCGGGCCAGGCAGGCGAAACTTGAATCTCGGGAGGCCCTCACCGCCAAGGCCGCAGCTGACATGGAGAAGCGCGCGGCGGAGCTCCGCGCCGCCAACCAGGCTGCCCTCCGCGACGTGGCGGAGGAGCGCGAGAGGCTCGCCGGGGAGTACCAGGAGTGGCTCTTGGAGAAGGCCGAGGCCGAGGAGCAGCAGCGACTCGCCGGAGAGGAGTTGTCCCGGCGAGAAG
This sequence comes from Secale cereale, assembly GCA_902687465.1. Taxonomy (NCBI): domain Eukaryota; kingdom Viridiplantae; phylum Streptophyta; class Magnoliopsida; order Poales; family Poaceae; genus Secale; species Secale cereale. The sequence goes on along the minus strand of LR738710.1, from coordinate 802,242,320 downwards.
GAGAGCTCACCCAACGGAAGGTCAACCTCGACTCCCACGAGGAAGACCTTGCCGCCCGGGAGCAGGCCCTTGGCGGAGAGCTGAAGGAGGCGAAGGCCGCCGCGGCCGCCGCGGAGACCACCAAGAAGGAGCTCGAGGCCAAGGTTGCGCAGCTGCAGGAGTTCCTGAGGGCGAGCACGGAGAGGGTCACCGCGCTCAACTTAGAGCGCGAGAAGGACGCCCATACTAACTCTGAACTCCAGGTGCGTCTTTCCAAGCAAGGCGACGAGCTGAAGGCCGCCAAGGACTCGATCGCAGATCTGGAGCTGAAGGTTTCCACGCTGAAGGACTCGCTCGACGCCGTCCGGGACTGGGAAACTAAGCTGAAGGAAGAGCTCCGCAAGGAGCGAGGCTTGGTGGAGAGCGCCACCACAGCGGCCAACAACTTCCGCCAAACCGTCGAGGTATAGACCAAAGACTTGGTGGCCTCTGCAGCTAACATCGACAAGGAGCTGATGGCGCTGAAGGTTGAGCATCTCATATACTCTCCGGATCCAAACCTCCCCCACAGCGCCAAGCTCAGTCTCTTCTTCAGAGGGATCGCGCCGGCTCTTGCAGATCTTCAGAAGAAGCTCCCCGCGCAACTGGCCGAGGAGTCACGCCAGCTCTGCGCGGGAACCTTGGAGCGCGTTCTGACGAAGATAGTATACCGCAATCTTGGTATAAACCTCGCCAACGTTCTCCGCAGCTTGCCGGCCGACGCGGATATGGAGGCGCTGAAGGCGCAGGTCGCCCACATTATCGCCAAAGTGAACAAGATCTCCAGGATTGAAGGCGACCGCGTAGACTAGGCCTCCTTTTCTTTATCTCTTTTGTTGCTGCATAGTGTGCCATGAACTTATTAGTCATTGCGACAAGTTATCCCTTGTAATATATTATCTTATTTTGATCAATCGATGCAGTGTTATCTCCCTTGTATTGGTCCTCTACTTTGTACGTTTTCAACCCTACGCTTCTAGGGAACCTGCCGGCAAGGGGCCCTTGCCGCGAGCGCTGAGCACTGGACTCCGAGCAGCCTGCTGGCCAAGGCCTTACCGGCAAGCAACCTTGCCGCGGCTAGTCGCAACGCACTTAGCTTGCTGAGTGAACTCGGAAACGAAGCAAGGGCGCGACACTTGTCGCAGCTCACTTAAGTCGTTGAGCGTACTCGAAAACAAGATAAGGGTGCGGCTAGCCACGGGTAGGTTCCTCCGCGCACAGGTTTTCCATACAAAGTGTGGTTGTTCAAGGAAGACAACTTAAAATTTTAAAAATTTGAACAGCTCAAATTCTGATAACTTAGCTTTCGTATATTGCTTGCTTCTCCGACAAGGCTTTTCTTTCTTGAACAACACTTGGTTCATCTTCCATCTCCTTCCCCCCCGGCAAACTTGTGCGCGAGGAACATTCCTTCTGCTTAAGAGGGAAAGAAAAGAAGAGGGAAACAAGTATATGGCCTTTCGGCGTGCTAATGCTTACCGGATACGTGGGTTGCACAAGATGCCAAATAACGCATGCAAATAGCGAAGAAAAGCATGGAAAAGGCAAATAGCGCAAAACACAAAAGCTTTACTGATGCACGGGGTCTGCGCCCGGCTTTGTACAAAGGGTTACATGCAACAGCGGCAAGGCTTGTACAAAAGGTGGTTGCCGGAGCGGATCACGGCAACCGCGCCTTATGGGTGAAACTTGCGAAGATGCTCTATGTTCCAGGAGTTGCTCACCGGTAAGCCTTCTTCGGTCTCAAGGCGGACAGCGCCGGGCCTTGTGACTTGTCTCACCCGATAAGGGCCTTCCCATTTCGGCGTCAACTTGTTGGAATTCTTGGCGGACTGAACACGCCGAAGAACAAGGTCGCCTTCCTCGAGACTCCTGGCCTTAACCTTGTGGCTATGGTAGCGACGCAAGGCTTGCTGGTATCGAGCAGCTCGTACAGCAGCCTGGAGACGTTCCTCCTCGAGGAGCAATGCGTCATCTTGTCGCAGTTGCTCTTGCTCGAGCTCATCGTAAGCGAGCACTCGAGGAGATCCGTATACGAGTTCTGTGGGGAGAACTGCCTCTGCTCCATAGACTAGAGCAAAGGGTGTCTGTCCGGTGGCTCGACTTGGTGTCGTTCTGATTGACCAAAGAGCCGCCGGTAGCTCCTCTATCCAGTTTCTTCCACACTTACGCAGCCTGTCAAAGGTCCTTGTCTTGAGTCCGCGCAGCACTTCAGCATTTGCCCTCTCCGCTTGACCGTTGCTCCTCGGGTGAGCAACAGAAGCGAAACAGACCTTTGCGCCAAGGTCTTGGACGTACTGCATGAAGGTGCGACTAGTAAATTGTGTACCGTTGTCGGTGATGATCCTGTTAGGGATTCTGAAACGGCAAACAATCGACCTGAAGAACCTGACCGCTGACTGTGCTGTCACCTTTTTCACTGGTTCCACTTCTGGCCACTTTGTGAACTTGTCGATTGCAACGTACAAGTACTCAAAGCCCCCGACAGCACGAGGGAAAGGGCCGAGGATATCGAGCCCCCAGACCGATAAGGGCCAGGACAAAGGGATTGTTTGGAGAGCTTGAGCTGGTTGATGAATTTGCTTCGCATGGAACTGGCACGCTTCACACTTGGTTACTAGTGCAGTTGCATCTTGGAGGGCTTCTTGCCAAAAGAACCCTTGCCGGAAAGCTTTCCCGGCAAGCGCCCTTGCGCCAATGTGGTGGCCGCATATGCCTCCGTGTATCTCTGCCAACAGCTTCTGTCCATCTTCCCTAGAGATGCACTTCAACCTGACACCATTGAGTCTTCTTCTGTACAGCTCGTTATCCACGAACTGGTACATACTCGACAGCCTGGTTATCTTCTCTATCCCTGCTGGGTCGTCGGGAAGTTCTCCAGTTTGTAGAAAACGGACGATCTGTTGTGCCCATGTCGGAGCCCGGGGCTCAACGGCAATGACTAAAGGCTCGAGGGCCGCTGCGGGAACCTCAGCTTCCACGGCAAGAACCTCTGGTTCTGCCGGAGCAGATGATTCCCCGGCAAGCTCGTCGGGGCGAGGCTTGTCGGGAACACTTGCTTCAACTGTACAAATCCGAGGATCTGCAGGAGCAAACTGTTCCTCAGCGTTCTGGTTGTTGATCTTGGGGACCTTGGCGGCGGCCTCGGGAAGATCCGCCGGCAAGTACTCGCCGGAGACCAACTTTCTCTTCTTGGGCTCTCCAATGGATGGTGTAACGGATGGCTGAGTCAGCTTGAGCAGGAAGGTCCCTGGTTCCACAGGTAACTTCATCGCAGCACACTTTGAGAGGCCATCTGCAATGTCATTCTAAGCTCTTGGAACGTGCTCCATTTGCAGACCTTCAAAGTGTTCTTCAAGCTTCCTCACTTCATCTACATAAGCTTCCATCAAAGGACTCTGGTAACTCTTGTTAACTTGTCGGACCACCAACTGAGAATCTCCCCGGACAATCAGCTTCCTGATCCCAAGTTCGGCCGCAATCCTGAGGCCGGCAAGCAAGCTTTCATACTCAGCAGTATTGTTTGTCGCTTGCTCCCTGGGAAAGTGTATCTGGATAACATACTTAAGGTGCTCTCCGGTGGGCGCGATGAGTACTACGCCGGCACCGGCGCCTTGCAACGAGAAGGCACCATCAAAGTACATCACCCATTCGCTTGTCGCTTCTTGTACGGGTACACTTGTCTCTGGAACTTCTTCATCAGGCGTTTGGGTCCATTCAGCTATGAATTCTGCCAAAGCTCGGCTCTGTATGGTTGAAGTACTTTCAAACTTGAGACCAAAGCTTGACAGCTCCAGTGCCCACTCGACGATCCTGCCTGTTGCCTCTGGATTGTGCAATATTCTCTTCAGCGGAAAGCGAGTGACCACTGTTATCTCATGTGCTTGGAAGTAATGGCGCAGCTTTCTCGAGGCCATGAGGAGGCCGAAAAGCAACTTCTGCACCCTGGAGTATCTTGATCTAGCCCCTTGTAAAAGAGAGCTTACAAAATACACCGGGCGCTGCACCATCTTCTTTCGCACTTCTCCTTGATCCTGCGCAGAGTTGTCCTTGTCGGGGCCAGAGCTTGTCGGAGGAGCCCCCTGCTTGTCGCTGGATTCGCTTGCCGGTGGTGCTGACTCCTCGTCGGCCTCCCTCTCCGCTACTAATGTAGCACTAACCACCTGGTTGGTTGCCGCTAGGTACAGCAGCAACTTCTCCTGTGGTCTAGGTGCGACAAGTATTGGAGTGGAGGATAGGTACCGTTTCAAGTCCTGCAGCGCTGCCTCCGCTTCCGGAGTCCATTTCATATGGCCTGCCTTCTTCAAGATTTTGAAGAAAGGAAGGGCGCGCTCTGCAGACTTTGAAATGAACCTACTGAGGGCAGCCACGCAACCTGCAAGTCTCCTCACATCCTTGACGCGCTTCGGGGCTTCTATCTGCTCAATGGCTTTTATCTTGTCGGGGTTGGCTTCAATTCCCCTCTGTGACACAAAGAACCTGAGAAGCTTGCCGGAGGGGACTCCAAAGACGCACTTCTCGGGGTTCAACTTAAGCTGGATCTTGCGCAGGTTCTCAAATGTCTCTTCTAAATCTTGGATCAGTGTATCCTTGCTTTTGCTCTTTACCACGATGTCATCCATGTAAGCCTCTACATTTCTGTGGATCTGTGGCTCAAAAGCAGTGTATACTACCCTTGCAAAGGTGGAGCCTGCATTCTTCAATCCGAAAGGCATGCGTATGAAGCAATACGTGCCACATGGAGTGATAAATGCAGTCTTCTCTTCATCTTCCTTGGCCATGAAAATCTGATGGTAGCCTGAATACGCATCAAGGAAAGAGAGTAGCTCACATCCGGCAGTGGAGTCAACAATCTGATCAATGTGCGGCAAGGGAAATGGATCCTTGGGACATGCTTTATTCACATCAGTGAAGTCTATACACAGTCTCCACTTCCCATTGGCCTTACGCACGACGACTGGGTTTGCCAACCACGTCGGATGGATCACGCCTCTAACTAGGCCTGCTGCTTCTAGCTTCTTGATCTCTTCGGCAATGAATTCTTGGCGCTCCACGGCTTGCTTTCTGACCTTCTGCTTGACGGGCCGCGCATGAGGACAAACAGCAAGCTTGTGCTCAATTACCTTCCTGGGAACACCGGGGATGTCAGATGGTTGCCAGGCAAACACATCGACATTCGCCCGCAGGAAGGCAACGAGCGCGCTTTCCTATTTGCTGTCAAGTGTGGCACTGATGGTGAAGGTACCACCAGTGCCGTCCTCCTTGGCGGACACCTTCTTGGTTGCCGGAGGAGCGGCCATTCCCTTCTTACACTTGCCGGTGGAGCTCGATGGAACGTCCTCGACGGCAGCGCAGCACTCCGAAGAGGTGCGGTTGCCGGAGTGGGCCCCAGAGCACTTGCCGGACTTGGTCTTCGTCTTCTTCCCCCCGGGAGCTTCAGCGGCAAGTGTGTCCTTCTCCGCTGCGGCTGCTGCATCCCGGTATATCTTGTCGGCGCAGACAAGCGCATCTTTTTTGTCGCCGTGGACAGAGATGACGCTTATCGGCCCCGGCATCTTGAGTACGTTGTAGGCATAGTGGGAAGCTGCCATGAACTTGGCGAGGGCGGGACGGCCGAGTATCCCATTATATGGTAACGGGATATCGGCGACGTCGAATGTGATGCGCTCAGTTCTGAAGTTGAGCTCCCCGCCAAAGGTCACTGGCAGAGTTATCTTCCCCTTGGGCTTGCTCCTTCCTGGGTTTATTCCTTGAAAAGAACCGGTCTCTTCGAGCTCGCCATCTGGGATCTGGAGTTTCTTGATCACAGCAGAGGAGATCAAGTTCAGCCCGGCCCCGCCGTCAACCAACATTTTAGTGACCTTGAGGTTGCGGATGGTGGGTGAGACCAGAATCGGCAAGCACCCGACCGCAGTGGTGCGGTCAGGGTGATCCTCAAGATAAAAAATGATGGGCGTGCTGGACCATTTGAGGAGCCTGCGCGACTCTACGGGCGGCTCTGCTGCATTCACTTCCCGCACCCACTGCTTGAGTTGGCGGTGGGAAGTGTGCAGAGAGGCGCCGCCGTCGACGCACAGGACCTCCGTGGCCTTCTGGAACTCCTGCTCGCTGTTATCTTCATCCTCCATGTCATCGTCGTCGTCTTCTTCATCCTTGTCGCGGCCCCGGGGAGGTCGGTCACCTTGCCGCTGCTTGGCCTTGCCGCGGCGTCCTCCCCGGCCATTGAATGGCCGCTTCTTGCTTGGTTCTCCTCCGCCACCTTGGGCCTTCTCCTTGTCGCGCCGCTCGTACTCAGCTTTCTGCTGCTCGACGAGGTACTCGACGCGTTTGCAGTTAGAGAGGTCGTGGCCCTTGGTGCGGTGGATCTTGCAGTATTGCTTGTCGGAGCCGTCCTGCTTGTCGGCTGCCGCCACAGGGGCAGGCTCCTTGCCGGAGCCGCCAGCCTGTGCTTGCTTGGCGGGAGCCTCCTTGCCGGACTTCTCGACGGCAAGCACCTCCTTCTTGTTCTTTCTTCTATTGTTCCGCCGCCGGCTCTTCTTTGCCGGGGCGGCGTCGTCGCTGTCGCTTCCTCCTGCGCCAGCATCCTCTCCGGGGAGTCTCCTCCCCTCCTTGGCGCGCGCGCACTTGTCAGCTAGAGCATAAAGCTCGCTGACATCCCATATCTTGGTCATGGCCATCTCCTCACGCATGCGGCGGTTACGTACGTTCTGGTGGAACGCACTGATAACCGCGGCAGGGTGGACGTCGGGGATGTTGTGCTGCACGCGGCTGAAGCGCTGGATGTACTTGCGCAGGGATTCTCCTTCCTTCTGGGCCAAGATGTGGAGATCGCTCTCCTGGCCGTGGGGTTTGTGGCCGCCCGTGAAGGCGCCAACAAACTGGTGGCAAAGGTCCGCCCAAGAAGAAATGGAGCCTTCCGGCAAGTGCATAAGCCAAGAACGGACGTTTGGCTTAAGCACCAGCGGGAAGTAGTTCGCCAGTATCTTCTCGTCGCGCCCCCCGGCAGCTTGCACCGCGATGGTGTAAATGCTGAGGAATTCCGAGGGGTGCGTCTTGCCGTCGTACTTCTCCGGTACGTCGGGCTTGAAGTTCTTCATGCTGGGCCACTGGACGCGCCGCAGCTCACGGGTAAACGCAGGGCAACCTGCCGCATACGGCAAGTCGCCTGGTTGACCGGGCGCGCGCGTGTCGACAGCGTTCCCAGCTCGCTGATCTGATTGTCGCTGAGCTTCTCGGCGGCGCTCGATCGTCGTCCGAGCGTCTTCTCGTTGCCGATCGTCAAGGACCTGGCGCTGGTCCCGATGAGCCCGCGGATCCGACGACGCCGTAGAGTCGTCGTCGACGTTGATCCGGCGGGGAGGCGTCTTCTGCTTCCGCGGCGGGGAGTGTACGGTTGTCGCACCCCCGGCGGTCTTGTCGCCGTCGGCCTTCGTCTTCTCGACTTGCCGCGGCCGCGAGGTTGCCGGCTGCTGCGGCGCGTCGTTGTTGGCGAAGGCGATCAGTCTCTGAATTTTTTCCCTCCAGTCCTCGGCCTTGTCTGCCGCTGGAGGGAAGTCGAGAAGCAGTTGCACTCTTGCGAGTGCTTCTGCTGGAGAGGAGGGGAGCGGGGGCGAGCGGTGCGAGGAGCGGGATATGCTCGGACTCCTAACAGGGTTAGAAGGAGCAGGGTCCCGCCCCGGCGACCGCGCCTTGCTCGTACCCGGACGGTGGCCCGGAGCGTCCCGCGAGCCTCCGGTTTGCCCTTGGCCCAGCAAGCGGATGCCACCTCCTGTGGCATGGCGCTGCTGGGTTGTCGTTTGCTGAGATGGACGTGGCGTGTCCACGGAGACCGAGGCTCGGTCGTCCGTCTTGTCCTTGGATTTGGTGGCGCCGCGAGTTTCCTCGCCGGCGACCACCCTTCCGACGGCGTCTCCTCCACCCACCGTTGGCTCCGGTGGCGGCGGATGAGACGCAGACGGGCCTGCGACCTCCGAAGCCTTCTTCTTCGGGGCCATGTTGCTGATGATGAGGTTGTTGATGAAACTGGAGAGGTTGATGAAGAATGCGCCCGCGTGAACGCCGGATCAGGTTCGCACAACCTCGACGCCCCCTACCTGGCGCGCCAAAGATGTCGGGGGGAAACTTGTCACCACGAGCACCTATGGGACCGGAGCCCCTTGTTCGTACGGTAAGGGAGCGGAGGGAGCACAAAGAGCAGATCGTGGTGAGCACGCGGGCAGTTTACCCAGGTTCGGGCCGCGGTGGACGCGTAAAACCCTACTCCTGCTTAGATTGTATTGAGTTGGGGAGCTCGGGAGCTTGAAGAACCAGCTACACCGAGCGTGTGAGCGATCTAGGTTCCGAACCCTTTCTACGTTGTGCATGGACCTCCTTTTATAGCTCAAGGGGTCACCGACAGGTGTCAACGTAGGAGAAAGGGGTAAAAAGGTAACTTTGGTGGTAGTTGTAACAGTGCGGGAACAGTGGATGAACAGTGGATGAACAGTGGTCATCACCTACTTTGACAGTGGGGGACAAGGGCATTGAATGCCCGTCGCCGTCGACCCAAAAAGCGCCCGCCCTTGCGTCTCCGTTTGCCACGGCGATGCTTTTATCACCGTGGAGTGCCACCGTGTCCCCCAGGCTCCACAGCCATCCGCCACGCGTCCCTGGAATGGCCCCAGGGCGACGCGTGGACCGATGAGCTGGAGCGCGGGCACACAGCGTAACTCTCCCCGGCAAGCACCTTGCCAGGGTCTTGACCTTGTCGGGCCCGGAAGCTTGCCGGGCTCTGAAGCTTGTCGCTCCCCGGGCCCTGCCGGGGCGCAGGCTGCGCCGAGGCATGTCTTCTGTAATGTAGTCTTCTGGTCTTCCTGGCAAGCTCCTCTTGCCAGGGTCTTGCGCTAGTGAGGTGATCTTGAGCCTGGGACGGCCTTCCCGGCAAGCCTCGCTTGCCGGGGCCTTGATTTTCTGTCTTGTATACTTTGTTTTTGAATGGCTTTATATGGACCAGAAAGGTCTCCGGCAAGCACGTGGTAGGCCCTGCCGCGGGAAGCTGCTACCGCCCGTGCACAAGTTGGGGTACTGAGGTACCCCTACCTTAGTACACCGACAGGTGGCGAGGCCGGCAACAAAAGACACTGACGGCTAGGGGCCGCGACGCCGAAGTTGCCATTGTACCCCTGGGGGGTAGGCCTATATAAACCCCCCAGGGTCCTCCATGTTGAGGGCTGGATGGTTGCTGATTAGAAGTTCACAAGACAAGAACCCTAGATAGGAGGGAGCGGAGGTGATCTAGCCTTGTTCATCTTTTTCCCTTAGACACCACAGCTCAAGGAGCAATCCTGTAGCTACTCTAGTGCTATCAGTGATGACGTGGAGTCCCCGCAGAGCAGGACTAGGGGTGTTATCTCCCCGGAGAGCCCCGAACCTGGGTAAGATCCGTAGGCGTCCTATGTATCGCTTTATCCCGCTTCCCGAGCCTGGCGACGTTCTATTGACCCCATGCATGATAAGCCATCCTTTGGCATATGTTGTCCCGAAACCCTGACATCCAACGATGGGCTTCCTCAAATGTCCTAGGTCTTCATGAGCAAGCAAGTTGGATGCACACCCACTTAGTTTCTTTTGTTGTGCTTTCATACATTTATAGCTCTAGTGCATCCGTTGCATGGCAATCCCTACTCCTTTCATTAACATCAATCCATGGGCATCTTCATAGCCCATTGATTAGCCTCGTTGATGTGAGATCTTCTCCTTTTTTGTCTTCTCCACATAACCCCCATCATCATATTCTATTCCACCCATAGTGCTATATCCATGGCTCACGCTCATGTATTGCGTGAAGGTTTATAAAGTTTGAGATTATTAAAGTATGAAAAAATTGCTTGGCTTGTCATCGGGGTTGTGCATGATGAGAGCATTCTTGTGTGACAAAAATGGAGCATCACTAAACTATATGATTTTGTAGGGATGAACTTTCTTTGGCCATGTTATTTTGAGAAGACATAATTGCTTTGTTAGTATGCTTGAAGTATTATTATTTCTATGTCAATATGAACTTTTGTATTCAATCTTTTGGATCTGAATATTCATGCCACAATTAAGAAGAATTACATTGAAATTATGCCAAGTAGCACTCCGCATCAAAAATTCTTTTTTATCATTTACCTACTCGAGGACGAGCAGGAATTAAGCTTGGGGATGCCTGATACGTCTCCAACGTATCTATAATTTTTGATTGCTCCATGCTATATTATCTACTATTTTGGACCATATTGGGCTTTATTTTCCACTTTTATATTACATTTGGGACTAACCTATTAACCGGAGGCCCAGCCCAGAATTGTTGTTTTTTTTGCCTATTTCAGTGTTTCGAAGAAACGGAATATCAAACGGAGTCCAAACGGAATGAAACCTTCGGGAACGTGATTTTCTCACCGAATATGATCCAGGAGACTTGGACCCCACGTCATGAAAGAAAGGAGGCGGCCACGAGGGTGGAGGGCGCCCCCCCTAGGGCGCGCCCCCTGCCTCGTGGACCCCCCTTTGCTCCACCGACGTACTCCTTGCTCCTATATATACCTACGTACCCCCAAATGATCAGATACGGAGCCAAAAACCTAATTCCACCGCCGCAACCTTTTGTATCCACGAGATCCCATCTTGTGGCCTATTCCGGAGCTCCGCCGGAAGGGGAATCCACCACGGAGGGCTTCTACATCATCACCATAGCCTCTTCGATGAAGTGTGAGTAGTTTACCTCAGACCTTTGGGTCCATAGTTAGTAGCTTGATGGCTTCTTCTCTCTTTTTGGATCTCAATACAATGTTCTCCCCCTCTCTCGTGGAGATCTATTCGATGTAATCTTCTTTTTGTGGTGTGTTTGTTGAGACCGATGAATTGTGGGTTTATGATCAAGTTTATCTATGAACAATATTTGAATCTTCTCTGAATTCATTTATGTATGATTGGTTATCTTTGCAAGTCTCTTCGAATTATCAGTTTGGTTTGGCCTACTAGATTGGTTTTTCTTGCAATAGGAGAAGTGCTTAGCTTTGGGTTCAATCTTGCGGTGTCCTTTCCCAGTGACAGTAGGGGCAGCAAGGCATGTATTGTATTTTTGCCATCGAGGATAACAAGATAGGTTTTTTATCATATTGCATGAATTTATCCCTCTACATCATGTCATCTTGCTTAAGGCGTTACTCTGTTTTCTTGAACTTAATACTCTAGATGCATGCTGGATAGCGGTCGATGAGTGCAGTAATAGTAGTAGATGCAGGCAGGAGTCGGTCTACTTATCTCGGACGTGATGCCTATATACATGATCATACCTAGATATTCTCATAACTATGCTCAATTCTGTCAATTGATCAACAATAATTTGTTCACCCACCGTAGAATACTTATGCTCTTGAGAGAAGCCACTAGTGAAATCTATGGCCCCCGGGTCTATTCTCATCATATTAATCTTCCATCACATTATTATTGCTTTGCTTTTTATTTTACCGTTTATTTTACTTTGCATCTTTATACCAAAAATACCAAAAAAATTATTAATCATCTCTATCAGATCTCACTCTCGTAAGTGACCGTGAAGGGATTGACAACCCCTAATCGTGTTGGTTGCGTTGAGCTATTTGTTTTGTGTAGGTAGGAGGGACTTGCGTGTAGCCTCCTACTGGATTGATACCTTGGTTCTCAAAAACTGAGGGAAATACTTACTCTACTCTGCTGCATCACCCTTTCCTCTTCAAGGAAATCCAACGCAGTGCTCAAGAGGTAGCAGTATGTATAGTGGACTCTCATGGCAAAACTGGTTTAAGGGTTTTTGGACGCACAAGTAGTATCTCTACTTGGTGCTGAGAATTTGGCTAGCATGAGGGGGAAAGGCAAGCTCAACATGTTGGATGATCCATGACAACATACTTTATCTCAGATATGAGACAACATAACCCATTACGTTGTCTTCCTTGTCCAACATCAACTCTTTAGCATGTCATATTTTAATGAGTGCTCCCAATCATAAAAGATGTCAATGATAATATATTTATATGTGTAACCTCTCTTTCCTTATTACTTCCTATTAATTGCAATGATGACCAAAGCTATGTTTGCCAACTCCCAACAAATTTTAATCATCATACTCTTTCTATGTGAAGTCATTACTCTCAATAAGATCAATATGAACTCCTTGTTCCCTTTTTCTATTCCTTTTCTCTTTCTTTTATTCACTCAAGATCATGTCAAAATAATCAAGCCCTTGACTCAACACTAATCTTTATTATATATAGCTCACGGACTCGATTACATAGAGAGATCATAAAGCAAAAACTCAAAACTAGATCATGCCATAAACTTTATTCTACTAGATCAAGATACTACTGAATAGGATCGAACTAAGAAAAAAAGGTAAAGATAGGAGTGTCTTGGTGATACGATATCGGGGCACCTCCCCCAAGCTTGGCAGTTGCCAAGGGGAGTGCCCATACCCATGTGATTATGTCTCCTTTGCTGATGAAGAAGGTGGTGATGATGGATAGTCGCACATCGAGCATAAGAGGTCCTCCGGCTTGTAGGATGATGCCCTTGAGTGCAACAATATGCTCCTTCAATAAAATATTTTCACGTGTGAGATACTTGTTCTGTATACGAGCTAACTCAATCATCTTGAAAGCTTCGATCTCATTTGGGGTAAGAAGATTGTGATCAAGTTGAAGGATATCTTCTGCTGCCGGAGCTTGTTCCTCCGTCGCCTTCTTGATCCCTTCATCCTTGTTAATCTCCATGGGTTCTTCCCTCTTCAGCTCTATCTTCATTAGCCAAGCATCGTTGTCACCATTGTTGGAGGAGGGGGACAACATGATGCCTGGCCTTGAAAACCCTGACAGAAAACAGCTTGAAACAGGAACAGAGGACAATTGCGGGATACTGGAGTTGAAACCTTTGGGAGAATATATAATGAATTTTTACCGACCAAAATACATATCGTGCAAGAAAACGGAGTCCGGAAGGCACACGAGGTGCCCACAAGGTAGGGGGCGTGCCCTCCACCCTCGTGGGGCCCTCGTGTCCTTCCCGGGCTGCTACATATTTTTCTATTTTTCTAAATATTCCAAAACGGAGAAATATTTCCTTAAAAACTATTTTGGAGTCGGTTTACTTATCGTACCACATACCTATTCCTTTTCGGAGTCTGAAATGTTCTGGAAAGTGTCCCTTATGTATTCCTCCGGGGTTATGGTTTCAATAACATTGGTTTCAACATTTATAGGATTACGTGAGATATAGTGTTTAATTCTTTGACTGTTCACCACCTTCGGATTTGTGCCTTCGAAGTTGTTGATTTTTATGGCACGGGAACGATAGACCTCCTCAATAACGTAGGGGCCTTCCCATTTAGAGAGAATTTTTCCTGCAAAAAATCTTAAACGCAAGTTGTATAGCAATACATAATCACCTACATTAAACTCACGCTTTTGTATCCTTTTGTCATGCCATCTTTTAACTTTTTCTTTAAACAACTTGGCATTTTCATAAGCTTGGGTTCTCCATTCATCAAGTGAGCTAATATCAAATAACCTCTTCTCACCGGCAAGTTTGAAATCATAATTGAGCTCTTTAATAGCCCAATATGCCTTATGTTCTAGCTCAAGAGGTAAGTGACAAGCTTTTCCATACACCATCTTATATGGAGACATACCCATAGGATTTTTGTATGTAGTTCTATAGGCCCATAATGCATCATCAAGTCTCTTGGACCAATTCTTCCTAGACCTATTAACTGTTTTTGCAAGATTAGTTTCAACTCCCTATTACTTAGTTCTGCTTGACCACTAGTCTGTGGGTGATAGGGGGATGCAATTATATGGTTGACATCATACTTCGCAAGCATTTTATGGAAAGCACCATGAATAAAGTGTGAACCACCATCAGTCATTAGATACCTAGGGACTCCAAACCTCGGGAAAATAACTTCTTTAAGCATCTTAATAGAGGTGTTATGATCAGCACTACTAGTTGGAATAGCTTCTACCCACTTAGTAACGTAATCAATAACAACTAAAATATGTGTGTACCCATTAGAGGCAGGAAACAGTCCCATATAATCAAAGCCCCATACATCAAATGGTTCAATAACAAGTGAATAATTCATAGGCATTTCTTGACGTCTACTAATATTACCAATTCTTTGACATTCATCACAAGATAAGATAAACTTACGGGCATGCTTGAAGAGAGTAGGCCAATAAAAACTGGATTGCAATACCTTATGTGCAGTTCTATCTCCAGCGTGGTGTCCTCCATAAGCTTCTGAGTGACACTTGCGTAGGATATGTTCCTGTTCATGCTCAGGTACACAACGTCTAATAACACCATCTACTCCTTATTTATAAAGATGTGGGTCATCCCAAAAGTAATGTCTCAAATCATACAAAAACTTTTTCTTTTGTTGGTATGTGAAACTAGGTGGTATGAATTTAGCAACAATATAATTGGCATAATCAACATACCATGGAGTATTACGAGAAGTATTTATGACATTTAATTGCTCATCAGGAAAGCTATCATCAATAGGTAGTGGGTGATCAAGAACATTTTCTAACCTAGACAAGTTGTCGGCAACGGGGTTCTCAACTCCCTTTCTATCAACAATATGCAAATCAAATTCTTGTAGCAGGAGAACCCATCTAATAAGTCTAGGTTTAGCATCTTTCTTTTCCATAAGATATTTAATAGCAGAAAGATCAGTGTGAATAGTTACTTTAGAATCAACAATATAAGGTCCGAACTTATCACAGGCAAATACAACTGCTAAGAATTCCTTTTCAGTAGTAGCATAATTTCTTTGAGCATTGTCTAGAGTCTTACTAGCATAATGGATAACATTTAATCGCTAGCATCACACATAATTTCAAAGGGTAAATTCCATTCAGGTGGCTGAACGATAGGTGGAGAGATCAATGCTTTCTTAAGTATTTCAAATGCATCTACACAGTCATCATCAAAGACAAATGGTATATCTTTTTGTAATAAATTAGTGAGAGGCCGATAAATTTTTGAGAAGTCCTTAATGAATCTCCTATAAAAACCGGCGTGACCAAGGAAACTTCTTATACCTTTAATGTCCTTGGGACATGGCATCTTTTCAATAGCATCAACCTTGGCTTTATCAACTTCAATACCTCTTTCAGAAACTTTATGCCCCAAAACAATACCTTCATTAACCATAAAGTGGCACTTTTCCCAATTCAATACAAGGTTAGTTTCTACACATCTCTACAAAACTCGATCAAGGTTGCTAAGCAATCATCAAAAGAGGATCCATAGATGGAAAAGTCGTCCATGAAGACCTCACAAATCTTTTCACAAAAGTCAGAGAATATAGCCATCATGCATCTTTGAAATGCAGCAGGTGCATTACATAAACCAAAAGGCATACGTCTATAAGAAAAAGTACCAAAAGGGCAGGTAAAAGTAGTCTTTGATTGATCATTAGCTGACACAGGTATTTGAGAGAAACCAGAATAAGCATCTAGAAAGCAATAGTTTGTATGTTTTCATAATCTGTCTAGCATTTGATCGATAAAAGGTAAAGGGTAATGATCCTTTTTAGTAGCCTTATTTAATTTACGTAAATCAATTACCATCCTATAACCTGTAATAATTCTTTGCGGAATCAATTCATCTTTATCATTAGGAACAACAGTAATACCTCCCTTTTTAGGGACACAATGGACAGGACTTACCCACTGACTATCAGCAACGGGATAAATTATACTTGCGTCCAGAAGCTTTAGTATTTCTTTTCTTACCACTTCTTTCATTTTAGGATTCAGCCGTCGTTGATGATCACGAACTGGTTTGGCATCTTCTTCCAAATTTATTTTATGTTGACACAGAGTGGGACTAATGCCCTTAAGATCATCAAGAGTATATCCAATAGCAGCACGGTGCTTCTTCAGAGTTTTCAATAATCTTTATTCTTCATGTTCTGAAAGGTTAGCACTAATAATAACAGGATATATCTTCTTTTCATCAAGATAAGCATATTTAAGATTATCAGGCAACGGTTTAAGCTCAAACACGGGATCACCCTTGGGTGGAAGAGGATCCCCTAGGATTTCAACAGGCAAGTTGTGTTTTAGAATAGGTTCCTGCTTAAAGAATACTTCATCTATTTCCCTTCTTTCATTCATAAACATGTCATTTTCATGGTCTAGCAAATATTGTTCTAAAGGATCGCAAGGAGGTACGACAATAGAAGCAAGACCAATAATTTCATCCTTACTAGGTAATTCTTCTTCACGGTGTTGTCTACTAAATTTAGAGAAATTAAACTCATGAATCATATCATCCAAGCCAATAGTAACAACATTCTTTTCGCAGTCTATCTTAGCATTAACAGTGTTCAAGAAGGGTCTACCAAAAATAATGGGACAAAAGATATCTTGTGGGGAACCAAGAACAAGAAAATCAACAGGATATTTAGTTTTCCCACACAAGACTTCAACATCTCTAACAATTCCCATTGCTGAAATAGTATCTCTATTGGCAAGCTTAATTGTAACATCAATATCTTCTAACTCAGCAGGTGCAATATCATGCTTAATTTCGTTGTATAAGGCAATGGGTATAACACTGGCACTAGCACCCATATCACATAAGCCATGATAACAATGATCTCCTATTTTAACAGAAATAACAGGCACGCCTACCACAGGTCTATGTTTATCTTTAGCAGAAGGTTTGGCAATTCTAGCAGTTTAACCGCAGAAATGAATAACATGCCCATCAATATTATCAGCTAAGAGATCTTTAACAATAGCAATATTAGGCTCAACTTTAACTTGCTCAGGAGGTGTATAAGTTCTAATATTGCTTTTATGAACCACAATTGAAGCTTTAGCACGATCCTTTATTCTAACAGGGAAAGGTGGTTTCTCCACATAAGAAGTAGGAACAATAGGATCATTTTAAGTGACAGTCTTTTCTTCAACTTTAGTAGGTGCAGCTACTTTTACATCTATGGGAGGATGATATTTAAACCACTTCTCCTCGGGGAGATCAACATAAGTAGCAAAAGATTCACAGAATGAAGCTACTATCTCAGAGTCAAGTCCATATTTAGTGCTAAATTTACAGAAAACATCGGTATCCATAAAACATTTAACACAATCAAACTTAGGTGTCATACCTGACTCCTTACCTTCATCGAGATCCCAATCTTCAGAGTTGCGTTTAATTCTATCCAATAAATTCCATTTTAATTCAATAGTCTTCATCATAAAAGAGCCAGCACAAGAAGTATCGAGCATGGATTGATTATTATGAGAAAGCCGAGCATACATTTTTTGAAGAATTATTTCTCTTGAGAGCTCATGATTGGGGCATGAATATAACATTGATCTAAGCCTCCCCCAAGCTTGAGTGATGCTTTCTCCTTCGCGAGGCCAAAAATTATATATATAATTGCGATCACGATGAACAAGATGCATAGGATAATACTTCTGATGAAATTCCAATTTCATTCGTTTATAGTTCCATGATCCCATGTCATCACATAGCCTATACCATGTCGATGCATCTCCCTTCAAAGATAAAGGGAAGACCTTCTTCCTAACAGCATCATCTGGTATACCTGCAAGCTTAAATAAACCACAAACTTCATCCACATAGAGTAGATGTTCATCAGGATGCTTTGTTCCATCTCCTGTAAAAGGATCATCTAGCAGTTTTTCTAACATACCCGAAGGAACTTCAAAGGGAATAATTTCATTTTCAGTAGGTTCAGTAGATTGAGGAGCAATTCTTTGCTCTACTGGTCGGGGTGAAGATACCCTGAACAAGCCCCTCGGAGGATTACTTTCCATAGCAACAAGTGACAGTAAATTTCAGCACACTATATAAAATTTTCCTTACCAAATTCCACCTACCAAAGGCGCTTCACTCCCCGGCAACGGCGCCAGAAAAGAGTCTTGATGACCCACAAGTATATGGGATCTATCGGTGGACCGGTGCTTGGGTGATGTTCTTACTTGAACAAGCATCCCACTTATGATTAACCTCTATTGCAAGCATCCGCAACTACAACAAAAGTATTAAGGTAAACCTAACCATAGCAATGAAACATATGGATCCAAATCAGCCCCATACGAAGCAACGCATAAACTAGGGTTTAAGCTTTTGTCACTCTAGCAACCCATCATCTACTTATTACTTCCCAATGCCTTCCTCTAGGCCCAAATAATGGTGAAGTGTCATGTAGTCGACGTTCACATAACACCACTAGAGGCTAAACAACATACATCTCATCAGAATATCGAACGAATACCAAATTCACATGACTACTAATAGCAAGACTTCTCCCATGTCCTCAAGAACAAATGTAACTACTCACAAAGCATATTCATGTTCATAATCAGAGGGGTATTAATATGCATAAAGGATCTGAACATATGATCTTCCACCAAATAAACGAACTAGCATCAACTACAAGGAGTAATCAACACTACTAGCAACCTACTAGTACCAATCCCGGACTTGGAGACAAGAATTGGATACAAGAGATGAACTAGGGATTTCAGAGGAGATGGTGCTGGTGAAGATGTTGATGGAGATTGCCCTCTCCCGATTAGAGGAGCATTGGTGATGACGATGGCGATGAGTTCCCCCCTCCCGGACGGAAGTGTCCGCGGCAGAACAGCTCTGCCGGAGCCCTATATTGGTTCCGCCAAGCTTCCGCCTCGTGGCGGCGAAGTTTCGTCCCGAAAGGTTGCTTATTATTTTTCCCTTGACGAAAGATCTCATATAACAGAAGATGGCCCTCGGAGAGCCAACAGGGGGCCCACGAGGCAGGGGGCGCGTTTGGGGGGTAGGGCGCGCCCCCACCCTCGTGGCCAGGTGGGTCCCCCTCTAGTGAACTTCTTCCGCTCAATATTTTTTCATTTCCAAAAATGACTTTCGTGGAGTTTCAGGACTTATGGAGTTGTGTAGAATAGGTCTCTAATATTTGCTCCTTTTCCAGCCCAGAATTCCAGCTGCCGGCATTCTCCCTCCTTATGTAAACCTTGTAAAATAAGAGAGAATAGGCATAAGTATTGTAACATAACGTGTAATTATTGCCCATAATGAAATAAATATCGATATAAAAGCATGATGCAAAATGGACGTATCATGT
>LR738710.1:802195100-802223089 GCA_902687465.1 Secale cereale | reverse complement strand
CCCCCCCGTGCTTTGCTAGATCAAGCCTCATTTCCTCCTCTCACAGTCAGATTTCACCCCACGTCATTGACCAAATCCTCTTCGGGACGAAGGTAGAGTAGGATCCCTGGAATTGAATGACATAAGTAGACGCAGAAGAGCTGATGTCGTCGGTTGTCCATTTCCACCGGACAGTGTCCTCCCTATCCGTGGCGAGATCTATTGTGGCAATGGGGTTCCAGGTGATGATAAACTCGTGCAGCCAAGCACGGGAGTTGAGCCTTGCCACAGACCTAATCCAACAGTCATCGTGCATTTCTTTCATGATGGTCCATGTCTTTCTTGTGGCCACCTTGAAGAGAGCAGGTGCGAGTAAATTCAGCAGCCCCCTTCCACTCCAGTTGTTGTGCGAAAAAAGTGCCTTGGCCCTGTTACCAATGGTGATGGTCCTAGAAGCAGGGAAACAGGCTCATTTCAGTGTCATCACACGGCAGCGCAGATCCAACCCAAAGGCGCTCAAGGTCCATCCACCGGAACAAGAGGGCGATTGGATTGCTATGCCTCTGACCAACTGGCGGCGTTGCCACCAAGTGTACCCGGCTGCGATGACAGTGAGCTCGGGCGTGGGTCGACCATCAGAAACCCCACACAACTTGGTTGAGATCTTCAATGTAATTGATCCTAATTTTTCTTGAACCACCACTCGTTGTATAGCATTCCACAACTCGTCGGCAAATGAAAAGACAAAATCATCTCCAAAATGCTAGCTCTACGGCTAAAAAATATTCTTCCTAAAATCATTTCCCCTACTCAAAGTGCTTTTGTTCCTGGGAGAATGGTCACGGATAATATCTTGATTGCATATGAATGTGTGCATAAGATAAAGAATAAAAGGGCTGGCCAATCTGGTTTATGCGCAGTAAATCTTGATAAGCATAAGGCCTATGATAGAGTGGACTGGTCCTTTCTGCAATACATGATGATCAAACTAGGATTTCATGAACAATGGGTTGAATTGATTATGTAATGTGTGAAATCTGTAACATATAAGGTGAGATTCAATTCACAGGAAACAGAAGGTTTTAGCTCGACAAGGGGAATTAGGCAAGGGGACCCCTCTCCCCCTATTTATTCCTTTTTTGTGCAGAGGGTCTATTAGTCTTCTGCAGTATGAAGAAGAAGCTGGTGGCATAGAAGGGATTAGAGTGTGCAGAAATACACCATCAGTATCACACCTCTTATTCACTAATGATTCTCTAATTCTCATGAAGGCAGACATGCTAAATGCAGCTTCCTTACAGCATGTTCTGGAGACCTACTGTCAAAGCTCGGGGCAAATGGTGAGTGTTGCTAAGTCGAATATTTTCTTTAGTCCTAATACTCCTGCTGACTCTAGGGCGGAAATATGTCAATTGTTGCACATTGATACTGAAGCCTTGTCTGATAAATATCTTGGATTACTTGCAATGGTGGGGGCGGATAGAAGTGATTGCTTCAAGCACTTTGTTGAAAGGATTAAGGAAAGGCTTAAGGGATGGATAAAAAAGCAGATATCCATGGGAGGGAAGGAGATCCTTCTCAAGTCTGTGGCACTCCAGCTGTATGGAGTACATTGTGGAAGCTTCAAATTCCACATAAAATTCAAATATTCTGTTGGCGAGCACTCCATGGAATTTTACCTCTAAAGTCCATAATCACTAATAGGCATACTGGGTCAGGCGGAGCTTCTCCTATATGTCACCGAGCGGCTGAAGATGTGAAGCATCTTCTTTTTGAATGTTCCCATGCTACAGAGCTTTGGTCACGCCTTGGATTATTGGATTATATCAATGAAGTGAAAATGGTTTATCGCTCTGGGTGGATCATCTTGGAATATATTCTTTTAGCTACACCAAGACAAGTGCCGCTCAAGCCCAACCTGGATGTGAAGCAACTTATTGCGGTCGGAGGATGGTATCTTTGGTGGATTCGACGTGAGACCACTCATAACGGATCACCCCCACACCCTTTCAAATGGCCCATGTCAATTCTTGCTATAGATAATAATTTCAAGCAAGCGAATGCAAAGAATATTGCACCAGTGCAAGATAGATGGAAGAAGCCGGAGTCCAGGTTTGTAAAACTAAATGTTGACCCAGCTTTTTATATGACAGAAGGAGCAGGAGCTACTGCAGCAGTGATCAGGGATGTGAATGGATCCTTTCTAGCTGCTCAATGTATTTATATTCCTTATAATCCAGCGTGGTTATGACTGGGGCGTTGGCAATGCGGGATGGTATGAATTTTGCAAGCTCGCTAGGTTTCCCGTGGGTGGAGGCGGAATCGGACTCGTTGATAGTAATTGAATCTTGTAATGGCCAGACAAGATGGTGGGATGAAGCTGCTGCAATTTTTGCTAAATGTGTGGACATTTCGTCGTTGATCCGGAAGGTCAAATTCAAGCATTGTTATCGTAGTTCAAACCAAGCAGCGCATGTGCTAGCGAATTACGGTTATTGTAATAAACTTTGTAGTCATTGGACGGACGAGCCCCCAGGCTGTCTTGTCTCAAACCTTGTGGACGATGTAACTCCTATCTAAGTTAATAAAACTAGCCATGATGGCCTTCCCTAAAAAAAAAAACTGAACACACCGGACATTGATCAATAAAGTTAGTTAGAGTTGGACTAGTCTAAAAGAATCCAAATGATTATTAGGCCACTTGCCACGATCGTACTTGACCTTTGAATTCTCAATAAGTCACTCGAACTCTGATTTAGCAAATCGCCCAGATTACATTTCGCAAATCCCTATGCCTAAACATGGGAAGGGAGAGATATCATAGAATTGCACGCAGGGAAAGATATCAAAATATTTCCATGTAGTAACAGCTAGCGCGGATTAGAAAATATGAAGTCAGATATCAAAAAATATATACTGTATTTTATAGAGGTCAATCGCATATACTATTATACGAATCAATCTCCATTATAGCGTGCGGCACATGCCTAAAATGAACCGAAACCAAGCACCCCTATAAATTGTGGCGCTTCTTCTGCCAAAGATCAAGATAGATGACATTCAGTCGACATCATGATCATGATGCTGCTGGTGCTGTTCTTTTTCGTCGGTGGAGCGAATGCAGCACTGTCCTTCCCAACAAGCCAAGAGGTATGCACGTATAACTAGCTATCTAGTTCATTACTCTGCTATTTTGATTACCGGGCCATTAATTCCATCCTACTTTTCTGTTCACAAGTTCAGCATCAACAAAACAGGCTCCTCTATTCAAACAACTAGACTGCTTCAAGGATTGGCGCAAGCGGACTTCGTCTATCTATATATGACTCCCTCTTAAATCGTTACAGTTTTTTTAATCCGGCATGCATGATTGTTGTTTTTCCTTTCACGTTAGCTTAATTGGCAACCATGCTTACCGCAAAAAATAATTGAATATGCATCCATGCGAAAATATTAATACATTTTCTCAAAAAAAATGGCAACCATGTGTACATGTTTCATTTGGTTTTAATAACAGTATTAATACATTTTTGACGTCTTTATTTGCCATGCATGCATCACGTACGTGTGTACGCAGTATGCATATCACCATTTGGAAGCGGGAGGATCAGCTGGTTACTATGGAGTCAGCGTGACCATGGATGTGTACGCCTTGTCGCTGAACAAGGATCAGAACAGTTTAGCGGCTGTTCAAATCTCCAACGGAAAAGACATCATCATTAGAATGGCCTGGGAGGTAGGTAGTATATGTGCAAGAGCGGAAACATCTTACCCTCTTGTGGACGACGTGTTGCATGTTATATAGGCAGGTGTGCGAGACCTGATCACGCGTACCATGTTGTTGGAGATACAACTTGGAGAAGAATAAATACATGAGATAAGGGAGCAAGTTACAACCGAATAAGAGATAAATATATGCGCATGTCTATCTCTAACTATCTCCTAACTACAAGAGAATATCTCCTTAACATGACCGGATACATTGTATGTTTAACACCCTCCCTTAATCACAACTTGGTCAAGTTGAGATTATGCTTGAAATCTTCAAAGCTACTTAGCGGTAAGGCTTTTGTGAATCCATCTGCAACTTGATCTCTGGAATGCACAAACCGGATGTCAAGTTTCTTCTGAGCAACTATTTCTCTGACAAAATGAATATCAATTTCTATATGCTTTGTTCTGGCATGAAAGACTGGATTTGCAGAAAGATAGGTGGCACCAAGATTATCACACCACATGCATGGGGCTTGTGTAGTTTTCACACCAAGCTCCTTCAACATGGATTGAACCGATATGATCTCTGTTGTAGCATTTGCTAATGCTTTATATTCTGCCTCTGTAGTTGATCTAGAGACAGTAGCCTGTTTTCGTGCGCACCATGAGATTAAGTTAGGTCCAAGAAACACTACGAACCCATGAGTTGACCTTCTGTCATCCAAGCATCCTGCCCAATCAGAGTCAGAGAAGGCACTGACAAGAGTAGAGGGTGACTTGCTAAAATTTAGACCAATGCGCAATGTGTTTTTGACGTATCTTACTATACGTTTTGCAGCTGTCAAGTGAACAGTAGTAGGTGCATGCAAAAACTGACATACTTTGTTAACAGCAAAGGAGATGTCAGGCCTGGTAAGAGTAAGATACTGCAGTGCTCCTACTAAACTTCTATACCTTGTGCTGTCCTCTTGATCCAAGAGTGTCCCTTCTGTAAGAGATAATTTTTCTGAACTGGATAAAGGAGTGGGTGAGGGTTTACAATCTTGCAGACCAGCCTTTTTTACCAAGTCAGTTGCATACTTTTCCTGAGAGAGATGAAGCCCACCCTTGTGTCTCTTCACCTCAATTCCAAGGAAGAAATGCAGGTTTCCAAGATCCTTCAGCGCAAGATCTGCACCCAAGTCCTTTAACAATGCTGTGATTGCTTCATCAGATGAGCTTGTCACAATAATATCATCAACATATATGAGAACAAATATGCATGTGTTGGACTTGTTGTAGATAAACAATGAGGTGTCAGACTTAGATGGAATAAAGCCAAGTGCCTGCATCTTATGGCAGAGACGAGAATACCACACCCTTGGAGCTTGCTTTAGTCCATACAGAGCTTTGTCAAGTTTGCAAACATAAAGAGGGAGCACTTTTGCTTTCAAACCCAGGAGGTTGTTTCATGTACACTTCCTCTTCCATAAAACCATGGAGAAACATGTTATGTACATCTAATTGCGTCAAATGCCAGCCTCTGGAAACAACAATAGAAAGGACAAGACGAATGATTGTAGCTTTAACAACTGGACTAAAGGTATCCTCATAGTCTATACCATACCGTTGTTTGAAGCCTTTTGCAGCGAGTCTAGCCTTATAACGATCAATGGTTCTATCAAATTTTCTCTTAATTCTAAATACCCACTTGCAATCAATAAGATTTTTACCATGCTGTGGAGGAACCAAGTGCCATGTCTTGTTTTTCTCTAGAGCCTTGTATTCTTCACATATTGCCCTCTTCCATTTTTCATTGCCAAGAGCCTCTTCAAGAGTACTGGGCTCGCCTGGTTCACCTGTAGAGCAGACCAAACCATAGTTGGTTATGCTTTTGTAATATAAAAGTTGAATTACCCCTTGTTGAATCCTTGTGCGACGTGGAGGCGCAGGAGAGCTCGTAGCCGCAGAAGATCCCGTCGCCCTTTCTGGAGACAGGGCAGCGACGAAATCCGAGGTGGATCCGCCTGCAGCAGCCGGTTCAGGGCAGATCTGATCTTCTATGGCAGCGGGCGGAGGCGCTGGAGAGGTGGGAGCCACAGAAGATCCGGGCCGACTGGGGGACTCATCATGAGCCCATGATGGCGTGGGCCCGCTGGAGTTAGGAGCTGTCTCAACGGGCGCCTGGCGAACGGCGGAACGCCGCTTGTAGCACACAGGCTGGGCCACAAAGCGCGTGCGACCCTGGCCGCCCTCGGGCTGACGCGTGGCAGCCGGTGATTGGTGCGGGTCGTAGGGCTGCCTCGCCCGGTCGGACATGGTCGCGTGTCAAGCGGCGGGTCGATGGCGCGCGTGCGGCCGACCGCGGTTGGCGCGTCTGGTTGGTCTGCCGCGGATCCCTAGCTGTCACCTGGCGCAGTGTCAGGCCCAAGATGCGATTCTATCCCGATCACGTGACTCATACGTGACTGGGGCACAACCGCATCTCAGGCGCTTAGCAAGATGGATATCATTACATCGTACCATTACATAAATACATGGGGATACAACAATACATACAAGTCACATGAATACAACAACATCAAGACAAGGATGCGACTACGGATGCAAACATGAAAAGCACAACGATATCCATCTGCTATCCCAGGCTGCCGACCAGGAACCTAGCCCAAGACTGAAGAAGAAGAAGAAGAAGAAAGAACTCCAACAAAAGGTAACATCGCTCCCACGTCAAGTCATCGGAAACCTGCACCTGCAACTGTTGTTGTAGTAACTATGAGCCACGAGGACTCAACAATCCCATAACCATGGGTATCAAGACTAGCAAAGCTTAATGAGAAGGAAGAGGTAAAGTGGTGAGGTTGCAGCAGCGGCTAAGCAATATATGGTGGCTAACTTACGAGTACAAGAATAAGATGAGCATCTACGCAAACGGTCGCAAACTAGTAATGATCTCTAAAGATCCTGAACTACCTACGAGTCAAACATAACCCCACCGCGTTCTCTTCTCAAAGTGAAAAGAGACAGTCACGGTTACTCACACGGTTGTGTGTTTTATCTCGGATCCTCTGTCAAGTTTTCTACAACCGGACATTAACAAATTCCAATCTGCCACATAACCGCGGGCACGGCTTTCGAAAGATCATAACCCTGCAGGGGTGTCCCAACTTAGCCCGTCACAAGCTCTCACGATCAGCAGAAGTAATAATAATATTGCCCCTTATCTTAGGGAAGGCCCGATCAGACTCGGAATTCCGGGTGCACAAGACATTTCGACAATGGTAAAACAAGTCCAGCAAGACCTCCAGGCGTGCCGACACCCTGATAGTAGCCGCGCGTATCTCGTCTCAGGCCAAGTCCGGATTGTCCAAACTTCCGGTAGGCCAAATACCAGAGTTGCCCCTGGCGGTCACCGGCGGTTGACAGGTTTGGACCAACACTCATGAGGAGCACTGGCCCGGGGGGTTGATTAAAAGTCCTCGAGATAGCTAGTCCCTATGCAAATTTTTAGTTATTAGGCAAATGTAAAACCAAAGTTGGGTCTTGTTGGAGGAGTTTTATTCAAAGACGAAGTGTCAAGGGGTCCCCATATACCCAACCGTGTAAGGAACGCAAAATCAAGGAACATAACGCCAGTTTATCGGCTCCTAAGGTGTCATGAGTGGAACAAAACACCGAGCAAAAGGCCAAGCCTTCCACCCATTGCCAAGTATATAGGTGTGTTCATTATGATTATAGATATTGTGATATACCAACAACAAGTTCCAACATGGAACGATCTTCATCTTCACCTGCAACTAGAAACGCTATAAGAGGGGCTGAGCAAGCGGGTAACATAGCCAAACAACGGTTTTGTTGGGAAGGTGTCAAAGGTTAGAGGTTTCATGGCAACAAGGAGAGGCAGACAACAAAAGATAGGTAGCGCGACATATAGCGATAGCATCGAGACATCTAGCATAGCAATGATAGTAAAGGTATCCAAGGTGATGGTCATCTTACCTGAGATCCCGCAAGGAAGAAGAACAGATCCATGAAGAAGACGAAGAAGAAGCCTCGAAGACGATCCAAGTGTAGACGAACGAATCCTCACGATCGCAACGGAAAATGAACTAGCGAGAAGAAGCACACAACAAGGTAAACACACAACACAAGAACACGACAAGATGCTCAAACAAGTATGAAGCAAGACAAGTCTATATGATGCAAAACATGGCAAGGAATGATGCACACAAGAACAACACAAACCAACAAGTTTAAATGAGACCGGAACCAACATATAACAAATTCGGTTAGTCCTCATATGCACGTTTTGAAATTGGTCCAGATCTGAACAAACCTTAAGTTAAAGTTGTTAAACAGAAATTTAACATGCACCATGATGATCTACTCGAAATTCTAGCCAAGTTTCATATAAAGTTTGTTTAATTCGGAGCTACGGCCTAGAAGATATGAGCAAAACAAGACAAGCATGTCAATTATGCAAAATGCATCCAAACATCAGGCAAACACACCCCAAATAGGTAAACAACATGATATAATTGCTTCTACATGCAAAAACACACAAGTTTCATATAGAGCACGCTCAAAACGGAGCAACCGTTCAACACATACACACGAAACAAGATATAACAACAAGCTGTCCAATTTAGTAACATAGCAACTTTGGAGCAAGGTATATATATGCTACAACACTCAAACATGATAACAAGAGGCATGGATGTGCAATAGACATGATACTTAACAAGCATGAACTTAGAACACATCCAAAAACTTGCTGAAACACAATTAAACAAGCATGGCAAGTTGCAATAAATTTATCCAGACTTAGCCAAAATCTGGGAAGGCAAAAACATCATCATGATGCTACCTTCGGAGGCACAAAACAACAATCACATCAACTCTACTAAGTATATAAATATCATGGACATGTAATAGACATAGCATACATCAAACAACTCCATTGGAGCAACTCCATAGTAGGCATGGATCAATAACAATAAGCTTCACCAAATTGAACATGCTGACAACAGGCTGACAGGTAAATTTATAGCAACTTGAGATCAAGAAATAAATAAGCTACAGCAGGCCATATATGCAAACAAGGGAATGAATGGATAGAGCATAACATGGACAACAAGACATGATCATTTGACATACTAAAACACGCATGGATTTGAGTGAGGCATCGACCAAACATAGCATCAGGTTTAACAGATTCCATACTTAGCAGTTTTTCACTAAGTATAAAAACAGCAACATTGGCATGGCATGTTTACAAGCTTGTTTAAGTCACCTCAAGGCATATCATTGAAAGTGGATTGCACCATATCAAAGACCATATGATTGTGCTTCTAAAACATATAGACATGTGGCATGAAGACAAACACGTCAATAGCAATGAACAAGTGAAATCAGCATCTCATAACAAGTTTCAGCACTTCATAGCCACATGCACTTTTGCAACAGAGATTAACATGGCAAGATGGCACCTAACATGAATGCTACAGCAACCAACATGTAGAGCACTTCACAATGAACATTTTGACATATCATATGCTCCATTTGGATAAACATGCACAAAGTTACCACATCTCAAACATGCTAACAAAATTACAGTTAACAACAGTTTTAAAAAAGTAGCACTCTTGCAACGAGGATTAGGGCATCAAGATGATCTCAAACAAGCATGCCACAATGGAACAAAATGAAGAGCACGCCACAACGAACATTTTGACATATTTTTCACTCCATTTGGACATACACACAAAAAGTTACAGTCACTCAAAGTATGCAACATTTTTAAGAAAGAACAAGACTTAGAGAAGAATTCGACCTCAGGGACGGACACTGTCCGCTGTCAGTTCGGACATGTCCGACGCGAACACGCGGGATGGAGAGTTCTAGATTCGGGGATGCGTTTGGATGGAGGGATCCGCAGATCCAGGTGCTCGGGTGGACAAGGCCGTCCCGATCGGTGCTGGACGAGGCTGTGCACGAACGGGGAGCCGTTTGGCTCGCGGGTCATCGTGGTTCCGGGACGGGGCCGTCCCGGCGGCGGTTCAACGCGGCTGCCAGTGAGACGGAGCTTCGGCTCCGGCTGGGCTGCACAGATCAGCGACGAGGGGGGCTGCCGGGGTCATTACCTGGCCGGATCGGGGTGGGGAGCGGCGCCGGCGAGGCATGGCACAACCGGCGGTGTCGGGGCTTACTCCGGTGAGTGACGGGACCGGCGGGGCGGGGCTGGGGGAACCCACAGGCGGTGGCGGCACTGGAGGCGGAGGCGCACAGGTGAAGATGGCCGGGAGCGGGGCGCGACGAGGTCGATGCGGTGGCGTCCGGCGCTGCGGGAGTGCGGGGTGGCCGAAGGGCCGGCGAGCGGCGGCGGTGAGGTCCGGACCCTCCGGACCTATTCAAGCGGGGCGAGCGGGAGCGCTCGGGGACGGGGCCAGGTTCGGCCCACGGCGGGCCTGGCCTGGGCCGAACGGGCTGGCGGCGGTGGAATGCTGAGGAGGGAGGCGCGGGAGGCTGAGGTGGCGTGGGGAGGCTGAGGTGGCGCGGGGAGACTGAGGTGGCGCTGTGGGAGTGGTGGAGGGAGGTGGAAGCGGCGGCGGCTGGCCAATGGCAGGCTGCCATGTGGCGCTTATGAGGTGGAGGCACCGAATTTGGAGGAGGAGGGGTTGGCTGCGCACGGAAATTATGGGAGAGAGGCTGGCGGTAGGTGGAGGGGCTAGGAATGCCCAAAAAATGGACATGGGGGTGTTTAAATAGGGTAGGGGGTCTAGGGTTAGGTGTTTGGGGTGATTTTGGAGCATCTGATCGTGATCCGGTGGCTCCGGACGCGAGGGGGGTCTAGGCAGGCCTAGGTGGGCTGTGTACGAACGGGGAGCCGTTTGGCTCGCGGGTCGTCGTGGTTCCGGGACGGGGCCGTCCCGGCGGCGGGTCAACGCGGCTGCCGGCGAGACAGAGCTCCGGCGACGGCTGGGCTGCACAGATCGGCGACGAGGGGGGCCGTCGGGGTCATTTCCTGGCCGGATCGGGGCAGGGAGCGGCGCTGACGAGGCATGGCACGGCCGGCGGTGTCGGGGCTTACTCCGGTGAGTGACGGGACCGGCGGGGCAGCGCTTGGAGAACCCAGAAGCGGCGACGGCACTGGAGGCGGAGGCGCACAGGCGAAGATGGCCGGGAGCGGGGCGCCACGCGGTGGTGCAGATGTGGGACGACGGCGGGGTCGATGCGGTGGCGTCCGGTGCTGCGGGAGTGCGG
This sequence comes from Secale cereale, assembly GCA_902687465.1. Taxonomy (NCBI): domain Eukaryota; kingdom Viridiplantae; phylum Streptophyta; class Magnoliopsida; order Poales; family Poaceae; genus Secale; species Secale cereale. The sequence continues at coordinate 802,212,154 of LR738710.1, read as the reverse complement.
GGCAGCCGAAGGGACGGCGAGCGGCGGCGGTGAGGTCGGGACCCTCCCGACCTGTTCGAGCGGGGCGAGCGGGAGCGCTCGGGGACGGGCCCGGTTCGGCCCGCGGCAGGCCTGTCCTGGGCCGAACGGGCTGGCGGCAGTGAAATGCTAAGTAGGGAGGCGCGGGAGGCTGAGGTGATGCCGTGGGAGTGGTGGATGGAGGTGGAAGCGGCGGTGGTTGGCCAATGGCAGGCTGCCATGTGGCGCTTATGAGGTGGAGGCATCGATTTTAGAGGAGGAGGGTTTGGCTGCGCACGGAAATTAAGGGAGAGAGGCTGGAGGTAGGTGGAGGGGCTAGTAATGCCCAAAAAATGGACATGGAGGTGTTTAAATAGGGTAGGGGGTCTAGGGTTCTAGGCAGGCCTAGGTGGGCTGTGTAGGAGGCTTTGGGCTGAGAGGAGAGGAGAGAGAGTGGCCCGTGGGGGTTTTTGAAGACCGAAAACGTCCGACGATAAACCGGCTATAATGTCGCTATATTTAACGGTTGGGCTATCAAACGAGCTCCGAATGCGACGAAACTTGACAGGCGGTCTGTCTACACTATAATAAGACCTCACGCCAAGTTTCATCCCATTCTGAGAACATTTTCCGGCCACTCATAAAATAAATATTCTGAGGTGCCGCGGGCACGTGCAAGTGTGTCTGGGCTCAGAACGGACAGCGGAAAGGACGGGCGAACTCGGACAGATGCAAGTTTTGAAAACATGATGATACAATGCACACGATGACAAGGCAAAGATGCGACACGCAAGCAGATGACATGGCAACGGCGACGAATAACTAGCTGACACCTGGCGCAGCCGTCTCGGGGTGTCACAACACTACCCTACTAACAAGAGATCTCGTTCTGAGATCTTAGGAACGAGATGGAAGAGGAAAAGGAAGAACAAAGTTCTTCGAGGACAAAAGAGTGAAACCAAAGAACCTTGAGAGGTTGAGGCACTTCGAAAGAAGAATTCAACGGAGATGAATGATATATAGAAGTTTCGGTAAACTGGGGGAACAAGGAAAACGACGAGAGTCAAGAGCTTAAGTGACTATAGAGACATTAAACCACACCTGTTAAAAGAGATAGAAAAGGAATTCGGGCAAATCTCCGGTTGAGCATTAAAGGAATAGGACATGTACTTGAGAAGATTTAACGAAACATGACAAAATGCCAATACATGCCTCCGGAAAAATTACAAGAGTGAAAATGAAAAGAACGGATAAGAGAACAACAGGTTCCACCGCGAATGAATTCAAAGCATCCTTCCGAAGAAAGGATGAACGGAGTTGTTGAAAAAATCAACGACAAAAGAATTAACTTGTTGTGGACTTATAGAAATCATCTCAAAACTTGAGATGAATTTCCGCCACAACGACAAGATTGAATAGATGAGATAAAGGGAGAAATGCAAAACTCCACTTCAAAAGAATACGGAGAATTATTTGCATCTCGAGACACAAAAGAATAATGCTTGAGCTTCTCCAGAAGAATTTGTTGAACACTTGAAGAATGATTTGAATTGCGATGAACCTCCAGGAAGAACTCCGGTAACAAAAGGATGATAAAGGATCAAAGAATAGAAATAAAGCCTTGCGATGATTTAGAAAGAGCTTCCGACGAGATAACCGAGAAAAATTTGAACTCCGGAAAAGAAAAGATGACGACAGTTGGAACTAGAATTTATTCATCAAGAATAAACTCCGAAGGAAGGAATTAAATCGACTTGATGAAAAAGGAATACGAATTATGTTATGCTTATCCTCCACCAATTAAATTGATGAGAAGCAATGGATTTGCATACTACTTATTCGCGAAGAAATGATTAAAGAGGGATATATCGCGAACTTGCGAAAATATTCATGAAACACCGATATGATTGGAATTAAAATGAATGGATTGATATGATAACACCGGAAAAGAACTCTTGATCGAACCACTGTAAGAATTGAAGCCGGGTGAAGAAAAGGTATGAACCACCGGGAAGAATTAAAAAAAGGAGTGAATACAAGAGAATGAATCGCTGGGAAGAATAAAGCACTTGAGGAAATTTTAATGACGAGAACGAAGAGATGCGAACTGATTAAAGAATACTTGAACGAAGCACCTGACGAAAATGAGACGAACGAAGAGGCATCAATGAAGAATATTTGGAGGACGAGGTTGAAAACTGAGGACGAACAAATCTTCTGAAATGATGGCCTTCGGAGGAACACAAAGAAAAGAATTCAAGAAATACTCCGGAAAAATGAAAAGAAGAAAGGTCGAATCAACACGAAAGATTTTGAAAGCGATCTTGAAGAAGGGCTATGACTGATGGAATCCATACTTACGTCATACTTTAAAAGAATTTCAGAACACTCCGGGAAATTACAAGAGTCAGGTAAGATCCTGGGAATAAACCTGTGGGTTATGAGCCCACCAAAAGAAACACCGTTGAAAAGGATTGAAAAGGAGATGATGCACCGGAAAGTGACAACCTCGAATAAATTAGAACGCCGACGAATCTGCTGAGATATCTTCGGAACTCCGGGACGATTAAATGACAAGTGACAAACGATCAATTGTAATCACTTGAGTCGAGGAAAGAATATGACGAGCACCAAATACAAATTGAATTGGAACCACCGGAAAAGAAGAAGAGGTGAAGAATATCGAACGAGAGGAGAATTCTCCAGTTGAAATAATTGAGGAAAGGAAGCAAAGGATTCACACGAGTAGGACGGATACTCGATTACGAACTCCGGCTCCGAGAAGGAAAGGATAGCGAGTGGGAAATGAAAGACAACTACGGACGGGGTAAACACCGTCGGTTGAAAAGAACGGAGGGTTGAACTTGCAAAGAAGAAGAGGGTCGAATCCACTTGACGAGAAAGCACCAGATGAAAGAACTGGCAACGCAACAAACGAAAACTAATAGTGTGATCCTAAAAAATATTTGAAGGGGAAGAGGAGTAATTCAAAACACCTACGTCAAGATTCCTCACCAGAGCGACGAAGGGACTGAGGAGTAAAAAGAATTCCTACTCTCCGATATAACTAGACTCCGAAAAAGTTTTTTGCTAGACTCGACAACAGCCAAGCTATGATCAATCAAGGGGGCTCCTATGGTCGGTCGAGGCTCTGATACCAACTTGTCAGGCCCAAGATACGATTTTATCCCGATCACGTGACTCATACGTGATTGGGGCACAACCGCATCTCAGGCACTTAGCAAGATGGATATCATTACATCGTACCATTACATAAATACATGGGGATACAACAATACATACAAGTCACATGAATACAACAACATGAAAACAAGGCATCCGACTACGGATGCAAACATGAAAAGCACAACGACATCCATCTGCTATCCCAGGCTGCCGACCAGGAACCTAGCCCAAGACTGACGAAGAAGAAGAAGAAGAAGAAGAAAGAACTCCAACAAAAGGTAACATCGCTCTCACGTCAAGTCATCGGAAACCTGCACCTTCAACTGTTGTTGTAGTAACTGTGAGCCACGAGGACTCAACAATCCCATAACCATGGGTATCAAGACTAGCAAAGCTTAATGGGAAGGAAGAGGTAAAGTGGTGAGGTTGCAGCAGCGTCTAAGCAATATATGGTGGCTAACTTACGAGTACAAGAATAAGATTAGCATCTACGCAAACGGTCGCAAACTAGTAATGATCACTAAAGATCCTGAACTACCTACGAGTCAAACATAACCCCACCGTGTTCTCTTCTTAAAGTGAAAAGAGACAGTCACGGTTACTCACATGGTTGTGTGTTTTATCTCGGATCCTCTGTCAAGTTTTCTACAACCGGACATTAACAAATTCCAATATGCCACATAACCGCGGGCACGGCTTTCGAAAGATCATAACCCTACAGGGGTGTCCCAAATTAGCCCATCACAAGCTCTCACGATCAGCAGAAGTAATAATAATATTACCCCTTATCTTAGGGAAGGCCCGATCAGACTCGGAATTCCTGGTGCACAAGACATTTCAACAATGGTAAAACAAGTCCAGCAAGACCTCCCGGCGTGCCGACACCCTGATAGTAGCCACGCGTATCTCGTCTCAAGCCACGTCCGGATTGTCCAAACTTTCGGTAGGCCAAATACCAGAGTTGCCCCTGGCGATCACCGGCGGTTGATAGGATTGGAACAACACTCATGAGGAGCACTGGCCCGAGGGGTTGATTAAAAGTCCTCGGGATAGCTAGTCCCTATGCAAATTTTTAGTTATTAGGCAAATGTAAAACCAAAGTTGGGTCTTGCTGGAGGAGTTTTATTCAAAGACGAAGTGTCAAGGGGTCCCCATATACCCAACCGTGTAAGGAACGCAAAATCAAGGAACATAACGCCGGTTTATCGGCTCCTAAGGTGGCATGAGTGGAACAAAACACCGAGCAAAAGGCCAAGCCTTCCACCCATTGCCAAGTATATAAGTGTGTTAATTATGATTATAGATATTGTGATATACCAACAACAAGTTCTAACATGGAACGATCTTCATCTTCACCTGCAACTAGCAACGCTATAAGAGGGGCTGAGCAAGCGGGTAACATAGCCAAACAACGGTTTTGCTGGGAAGGTGTCAAAGGTTAGAGGTTTCATGGCAACAAGGAGAGGCTGACAACAAAAGATAGGTAGCGCGACATATAGCGATAGCATCGAGACATCTAGCATAGCAATGATAGTAAAGGTATCCAAGGTGATGGTCATCTTTCCTGGGATCCCGCAGGGAAGAAGAACGGATCCATGAAGAAGACGAAGAAGAAGCCTCGAAGACGATCCAAGTGTAGACGAATGAATCCTCACGAACGCAACGGAAAATGAACTAGCGAGAAGAAGCACACAACAAGGTAAACACACAACACAAGAACACGACAAGATGCGCAAACAAGTATGAAGCAAGACAAGTCTATATGATGCAAAACATGGCAAGGGATGATGCACACAAGAACAACACAAACCAACAAGTTTAAATGAGACCGGAACCAACATATAACAAATCCGGTCAGTCCTCATATGCATGTTTTGAAATTGGTCCAGATCTGAACAAACCTTAAGTTAAAGTTGTTAAACAGCAATTTAACATGCACCATGATGATCTACTCGAAATTCTAGTCAAGTTTCATATAAAGTTTGTTTAATTCGGAGCTACGGCCTAGAAGATATGAGCAAAACAAGACAAGCATGTCAATTATGCAAAATGCATCCAAACATCAAGCAAACACACGCAAAATAGGTAAACAACATGATATTATGCTTCTACATGCAAAAACACACAAGTTTCATATAGAGCACGCTCAAAATGGAGCAACAGTTCAACACATACACACGAAACAAGATATAACAACAAGCTGTCCAATTCAGCAACATAGAAACTTTGGAGCAAGGTATATATATACTACATCACTCAAACATGATAAAAAGAGGCATGTATGTGAAATAGACATGATACTTAACTATCATGAACTTATAACACAATTAAACAAGCATGGCAAGTTGCAATAAATTTATCCAGACTTAACCAAAATCTGGGAAGGCAAAAATATCATCACGATGCTGCCTTCGGAGGCACAAAACAACAAGCACATCAACTCTACTATGTATATAAAGATCATGGACATGTAATAGACATAGCATACATCAAACAACTCCATTGGAGCAACTCCATAGTAGGCATGGATCAATAACAACAAGCTTCACCAAATTGAACATGCTGACAACAGGGTGACAGGTAAATTTATAGCAACTTGAGAGCAAGAAATAAATAAGCTACAGCAGGCCATATATGCAAACAAGGGCATGAATGGATAAGCATAACATGGACAACAAGACATGATCATTTGACATACTAAAACATGCATGGATTTGAGTGAGGCATCAAGAAAACATAGCAGGTTTAACAGATTCCAGACTTAGCAGTTTTTCACTAAGTATAAAAACAGCAACATTAGCATGGCATGTTTACAAGCTTGTTTAAGTCACCTCAAGGCATATCATGGAAAGTGGATTGCACCACAGCAAAGACCATATGATTGTGCTTCTAAAACATATAGACATGTGGCATGAAGACAAACACATCAATAGCAATGAACAAGTGAAATCAACATCTCATAACAAGTTTCAGCACTTTACAGCCACATGCACTTTTGCAACAGAGATTAACATGGCAAGATGGCACCTAACATGACTGCTACAGTAACCAACATGTAGAGCACTTCACAATGAACATTTTGACATATCATATGCTCCATTTGGATAAACATGCACAAAGTTATCACATCTCAAACATGCTAACAAAATTACAGTTAACATCAGTTTTAAACAAGTAGCACTCTTGCAACGAGGATTAGGGCATCAAGATGATCTCAAACAAGCATGCCACAACGGAACCAAACGAAGAGCACGCCACAACGAACATTTTGACATATTATTCACTCCATTTGGACATACAAACAAAAAGTTACAAGCACTCAAAGTATGCAACATTTTTAAGACAGAAAAGGACTTAGAGAAGAATTCGACCTCAGGGACGGACACTGTCCGGTGTCAGGTCGGACATGTCTGGCACGAACACGCGGGGTGGAGAGATCCAGGTCTGGGGAGGCATTTGGATGGAGGGATCCGCAGATTCAGGCGCTGGGGTGGACGAGGGCGTCCCGATCGGTGCTGGACGAGGCTGTGCACGAACGGGGAGCCGTTTGGCTCGCGGGTCGTCGTGGTTCCGGGACGGGGCCGTCCCGGCGGCGGGTCAACGCGGCTGCCGGCGAGACAGAGCTCCGGCGACGGCTGGGCTGCACAGATCGGCGACGAGGGGGGCCGCCGGGGTCATTTCCTGGCCGGATCGGGGCAGGGAGCGGCGCTGACGAGGCATGGCACGGCCGGCGGTGTCGGGGCTTACTCCGGTGAGTGACGGGACCGGCGGGGCAGCGCTGGGAGAACCCAGAAGCGGCGACGGCACTGGAGGCGGAGGCGCACAGGCGAAGATGGCCGGGAGCGGGGCGCCACGCGGTGGTGCAGATGTGGGACGACGGCGGGGTCGATGCGGTGGCGTCCGGTGCTGCGGGAGTGCGGGGCAGCCGAAGGGACGGCGAGCGGCGGCGGTGAGGTCGGGACCCTCCCGACCTGTTCGAGCGGGGCGAGCGGGAGCGCTCGGGGACGGGCCCGGTTCGGCCCGCGGCAGGCCTGTCCTGGGCCGAACGGGCTGGCGGCAGTGAAATGCTAAGTAGGGAGGCGCGGGAGGCTGAGGTGATGCCGTGGGAGTGGTGGATGGAGGTGGAAGCGGCGGTGGTTGGCCAATGGCAGGCTGCCATGTGGCGCTTATGAGGTGGAGGCATCGATTTTAGAGGAGGAGGGTTTGGCTGCGCACGGAAATTAAGGGAGAGAGGCTGGAGGTAGGTGGAGGGGCTAGTAATGCCCAAAAAATGGACATGGAGGTGTTTAAATAGGGTAGGGGGTCTAGGGTTCTAGGCAGGCCTAGGTGGGCTGTGTAGGAGGCTTTGGGCTGAGAGGAGAGGAGAGAGAGTGGCCCGTGGGGGTTTTTGAAGACCGAAAACGTCCGACGATAAACCGGCTATAATGTCGCTATATTTAACGGTTGGGCTATCAAACGAGCTCCGAATGCGACGAAACTTGACAGGCGGTCTGTCTACACTATAATAAGACCTCACGCCAAGTTTCATCCCATTCTGAGAACATTTTCCGGCCACTCATAAAATAAATATTCGGAGGTGCTGCGGGCACGTGCAAGTGTGTCTGGGCTCAGAACGGACAACGGAAAGGACGGGCGGACTCAGACGGATGCAAGTTTTGCAAACATGATGATGCAATGCACACGATGACAAGGCAAAGATGCGACACGCAAGCAGATGACATGGCAACGGCAACAAATAACTAGCTGGCACCTTCCGCATCGGTCTCGGGGTGTCACACGCAGATCCCGGAGACGATTGTGTGGGTCTCTGCAACGGCAATCCCGAGGAGGATATGTTCCCCTCGTCGCGACACACGTGATATAACCCGCCCGGGATGATTTCTTCATCATTTTCTTCGCCGTTTTCGCTGTTTAACTCCCCTAGCTCTCCTGTAACATCATCAAAAGACTCACCCGCACTGTTTAGAGGGTTAGCCAACATATGATCATCACAATTTTTAATGCCCCCTTGATCATAGCTAAGGAGATTTGGAGGTAGCAAAATGATTTCTTTTTCGAGAAGGGCACCAGCATTGGGATGGAGATCTGAGAAAGGAAACTTGGTCTCATCAAAGACGATGTCTCATGAGATATAGACACAACCTATGGAGATGTCAAGGCACTTTACACCCTTGTGTTGTGCACTATATCCAAGGAAAGTACATTGCTTGGAGCGGAACATTAGTTTGCGCTTGTTGTAGGGACGTAAGTTTGGCCAGCATGCACAACCGAAAACACAAAGTGTAGTGTAGTCCGGTTTTGTGTGAAGGAGGCGTTTGGCTGGAGTTTCATTATTTATGACACGGCTAGGAAGCATGTTAATAATGTGGACAGCAGTAGGAAATGCTTCGTCCCAAAATTTGAGAGGCATGGAGGCATGTGCTGAAAGAGCGAGGCCAACTTCAACAATGTGGCGATGCTTGCGTTCAGCGGAGCCATTTTGTTGGTGAGCGTGGGGGCATGATACAAGATGTGAGACGCCAAGAGTTTGGAAGAAGGAGTTCAATTTCTCGTACTCCCCTCCCCAGTCGGACTGGACAACAATGATTTTAGAGTCAAACTTGCGTTCAATGAGTGCTTGAAAAATTTTAAACACTTGAAAAACGTCGGATCATTTCTTAAGAAGATAAATCCTAGAAAACTTGTTGTAGTCGTCAATGAAACTCACATACTAGGTGTGTCTACCAACTGAACTAGGGGCAGGCCCCCACACATCAGAAAAAATCAATTGCAACGGTTTGGTAGAAACACTAGCGGAAATTGGATAAGGCAACTGATGACTTTTAGCTCGCTGACAAGAATCACAAATAGTTTCAACATTACGCTCTCCAACATGCTGGAGCTTATTTTTCCTAAGCAATTTTTCAACTAAAGAGAAAGAAGCATGTCCTAATCGATCGTGCCACCGTGTTGACGAAAGTTTGACAACACCAAAAGCTTGTTTATTGGATCTTGTGCACTCCGGAATCAATGGGTAGAGCCCGCGAACACATCTACCTTGATAGAGGATTCTCCTCGTTGCCTGATCCTTGATAAAAAAGAAATAGGGATGAAATTTGAGGAAAACATTATTGTCAAGGGCAATTCTATGAACGGAGAGAAGACTTTTGTTGGCACTTGGAACATGCAAGATTTTCCTAAGATGAATTTTACGACTAGGGGCATTAAAAATTGAATGACCAATGTGGTTTATCCTCATACATTCACCACTAGCCGGGTGGATTTGATCCTTGCCGCAGTATTTTTCCTTCATGGTCACCTTTTCAAGTTCATTGGTGATATGGTTGGTGATACGTCCAAAACGTATGTATAATTTCTGCTTGCTATATGCCTCTTTTGTGTGATATTGCTATGATATTTTTGCACTTCCATACACTTTTGATCATATTTGGACTAACCTATTAACTCAGTGCACCCCAGTGCCAGTTTATGTTTTCTGCTGTTTTTGTATTTCAGGTTTTCCCATTACGTCAATTGCCAGAAAAATTCCGGGAAAAATATATAAAAAATCAGCGTTCCGGAAGCTTCCATGCGGCCAAAGTAGGGCCAGAGGGGGGCCACCAGGGCTCCAGGCGACCAGAGGGGGCGGCTGATACGTCTAAAACGTATCTATATTCTGCTTGCTCCATGCCTCTTTTGGGTGATATTGCTATGATATTTATACACTTCCATACACTTTTGATCATATTTGGACTAACCTATTAACTCAGTGCACCCCAGTGCCAGTTTCTGTTTTCTGCTGTTTTTGTATTTCAGGTTTTTCCATTACGAAAACTGCCAGAAAAATCCCAGAAAAATTATATAAAAAATCAGCGTTCCAGAAGCTTCCACGCAGCCAAAGTAGAGCCGGAGGGGGGCCACCAGGGCTCCAGGCGCCCTGGTGGGGCGGCCCCCCTCCTGGCCGCGCCGGGGGGGCGCCTGAGCCCCCCAGGCCTCCGCTGATTCCCCCCTTTGGCATATATTTAACACGCGTCCCTAAACCCTCGAGACGGGAACCCTTTTTCGCGATCTCATCTCTGTTCCGCCGCCGTGCCGCTTCCAAGATCGGGAGCACCAGGAGAACTCTTCCCGGCACCCTGCCGGAGGGGAGGATCACCATCGGGAGCCTCTCCACCACCATGGACGCCTCCCGGATGAGTTGTGAGTAGTCTCCCTTGGACCATGGGTCCATGACCAGTAGCTATGTGATGTTCTCCTCCCCTTCTCGTGCTTCACTAATTAGACCTCGTGAGCTGCCCTACATGATCGAGGCACATATGTAATCCTTATGCTGTTGCTATGATGAGTTTGCTGGGATCCGATGGATTGTGAGATTATGTTCAGATTGTGTTTGAGTAATATATTTGATTTACCTCTTTTATATTTATGTTCGTAAGTAATTCTTGAATGTTCTCCGTTGCTATTTATTGCTTTGGCCAAGTAGTAGGTAGTGACTCCAAGAGGGGACGTTATGCTTGATTGTGGGTTCATGCCCCTCGATGACTAGCTTGAGTGACAGAAACATGAGTCTAGGGGATGTGATGTTGCCACAAGGGGGAAAACAACGGTGCTTGTGCCCGCGGGTGCAAGGATTATTTACTTTACGCAAAGTTCTTTTAATGCAGTTGTCTGTTGCTTTGAGTTTACACTATGGGTGGGACTCGCAACTTAATACCAGCGAGATGTTCTGGACAGATATCTCAAGGTGGATGATTAGTAGTAGATGCAGATGGATTTCGGTCTACTTGCCTTGGCGTACCGCCCATGCTTTGAACCTCTACCTTTCTTGCAACATAGTTAGCATTGGTTTGCGCACATAATTCTGTCAATTGCCCAGCTGTAATTCGTTTACCTCACATAGTTGTTTTATCGTCTTTTGGGAGAGAGACATCACTAGTGAACATCATGGGACCCCGGTCCATATTACCATCACTGATCACGTCCGCTATTTACTTTCTGTTTTTACTTACTATTTGCAGCAATACCTATCACTATTATCACTTGCGTTTGACCCTTTGTAAACGACAAGGCCGGAGGGATTGACAACCTCTCTGTACTCGTTGGGAGCAAAGTTATTTGTATCTGTGTGCAGGTCCACGTTGATTGCTAATATCTGACACCGTTAGCAGTTGACACCTTCTTGTTGAAACTAGGAGTATCAGGGGAAATCGATCATTGGTATCTTTGCCAAGGGAAAACTTCCGCTACACTGCATCTCAAACCTTCCACTTGGGGTAACCAACGAGGGGCGAGAAGCCATCAAGCAAAGTTTTATGGCGTCGTTGCCGGGGACTCCACTCTTCAAGATAGGGGAGTTGCATGCTATCTTTTACCTTTGCTTTTTAGTCTTGTTAGTTTACCTTTCATTTTTGCTTTAGTATCCTTTATCGAAAACCACAAAAAAAAATATTAATTATTTGCTAGTAGTCCTTTTTGTTTAGTCAAGCGTGTTAGGATTTGGAGCTTTGAGGGAATCAGAAGTCCTAGATTTCCATCAAAGGGATGGAGAAAATATGAAGAAGGCATGGGACAGAATTTCTGATGCACATAGGAGAATTATGCCTTGGATACCTATAAAAATTGTGCTTAGAAATTTTTACCATGGTCTTTTTAAATGGTGTAAACACTCTCTTGATATTATAGCTGAAGGAGATTTCCTAGAGTGTGATGAAGCTAGAGCTCTTGAAATTATACATGGTCTATCTAGTTACTTTGTTTATGATCATAACTTTGATACTGTCATAGATAGACTTGCTACTATTGAGAAGAGAATGGATGCTCTAGACTTGAAATCCAGGGAAGAATAAAAGATGTGCCAGTTAAATTCCTTAAAGGGATTACAATGGTTGATTTCTTCATCATGGAGCCAAACCAAGGAAATATAGTGCTTGGAAGGGACTTCCTCCGAGCGGTAAAAGGCTTCATCGATATAGGTAAGGGACAAATCCGCTTGCGCGGAAAGGCAAAAGGTGTGTACCCCTTTCCTAGTAGGAACAAGAGTGAACTTGTTGAGGAACCATTTGAAGCAATTTATAACTCCAATTATTATGATGGTTATTGATTCCTCTTTGCATTATGCCTAGCTTAAAGGCGTAAAAGAAAGCGCTTTTGGGAGGCAGCCCACAATGAATAAATTTTTATTTTGCTTTTGTTGTGTCTTGATGTTGTTACTACAGTAGCATCATCATTGTATCTTTGATTTTCAACTTTGTGCCAAGTGTAGCCTCCGATTGCAAGAAAGTTCAAAAGTTGTGACGTGCTGTCCAGGAAACAGATTTTGTCATTGGATAGAAAAATTCGTATAAAATCACCAGATCATCTTTTTGGTCTGAATTGTTTCGACAGCGTGCTCTATACAATTGGCTTTCGGGCGTCTGTTCTGAGTTTTTTGATTAGAGTTGCAGAAGTGCCCCGAAAAAATCATTTACTACCTGCTGTTCTGTTTTTCACAGATTCTGTCATGTTTTGCCTTTCCTTCATTTTGCAAACCTTGAGCTTGCTTTTTCTTTGCAAAAACCTTTTGGCAATCTTGAGAAACAGTAGACCTTCAAGAATATCCTTATTTCCAGCAAGGAACAATTATTTTATTAAGGGCACTAACCTCGCTAATCAGATTATGATGAGTTATGTATGAAGGGAGTTTTCAAGTGTGCGAGGGAAGATGATAAAAAGATTCAGGAGTGTCAAACGCTCAAGCTTGGGGATGCCCCCATGCACCCCCAAGAAATATTCAAGGAGACTCAAGCGTCTAAGCTTGGGGATGCCCCCGTGCATCCCCTACTCCATCAACATTATCAGTTCGTCTTTCGTTCCACTATATTTTTATCACTTCATGTGTTATGTGCTATGCTTGGAGCGTCTTGCTTTTAGTTTCCTTTTTAGTTTTATTTAGCTTTTAATAACGAGTCGGAACTCAGCTTTCTTTGTGTGGGAGAGAAACACGCTCCACTTCAACCTAGAACATAACATAGAATTTTCATGTCTATCTTTGCTGTGTGTGTTCTTTGTCTTTCAATAGCTACTATCATGCTTAGCTCTTAGTTTTCATGCTTATCTTTTTAAAGAGCTTTTGTTTAGTTGGTTGCTTGAACTCTCTTTAGTTATCATGCTTATCTTATTAAGAGAGTTTGCTTCTGTTGCATTGGTTGATATGTCTATGATAAAAATGCTACGTGCATAATGGTGCTTAGTAGTTCATGTTTTCTTATGGTTAGTCTCAAATAGCTGGGGGGGGGGGTTCCCAATGTGTTATTGGAGTACCAACATGATTTGTTTGCCTATGATGTGGTATGGTTTAGTAATGTCTTCCTTCAAGAATTTATTTTGATTGACTTGGCGTATGCTCACGCATATTTAAGACTGTAAAGAAAGTCTGTCAAGCCTAGATGATCTTTTGTTTCTGAGTAGCGATATAACTTCCATGCCTGATTCAATGTTGCTTTGTCGCTCTGCATGATTATGACCGTCATTGCTCTCTTAGTGGGTCGCCCCCAGTCTTTTGCTAACCTTCGCCTGTACTAAGCGAACTGACTGCTTGTGCATCCGAAATCCTTTAAACCAGTTATGCCATATGAGTCCACCATACCTTCCTATACATGGTATTTACTTGCCATTCCTAACGAAGACTTTCGTGTACCATCTCGAAATTAATCAAAAAAGCATTTCTCTTTTGTGCCTCTGTTTTAGCTCATGAGGAAGTAGTAGTTAATTCATGATCTTTTTAAGTTGGACAAGCTTCACCCCGGGATTGCATGTCTAATGTGCAAACCCCTAATACGAGAAGGAACTGGCAAAGAGTGCGCCCGGCTCATTAAAAAAATATACAACAAACAAACCCTCCTTCACGCTTTGTTCATGAGAAATCAAAAAACTTTGGCAGTGATAAACAAAGGAGATTAAGAGGATGTGATCGTCCTCGTATGGGAGCCGTTCCTCGAAACTTGTCCAGCTCGAGAAGTAATTGAGTTATCTGCTAGCATTCGTTGACGAAATATGCATCTCTAAAAAATAATTTTTACCTCTGTTTTTAAAAACCAAGAGCTCTCGTACATGTTTAGTTTTTGTTTCCGACCACGGGTTTTCAACCTTGCCATCAAAAGCCACGGTTTGAGAGTCTCCACCTTCTTTCTTTAAAGCACCAACTATTGAGAGCATGATTGTCATTCTGAGTGTAATGTGCATTGTCCCAAAGTACCATTGTCTTTTGCATGATTATGATATCGTTTATTCTGAAGTCATTGTATCTAGTCGTCATTTAAACTTTGGAGGTGCCCCTGCATTTATGTTTTGCTTCACTAAAGGGGGCAAGCGAGGTACCACTTTGTCATGTTTGCACACGATGCTCACTACAAATCTATTGAGTGTTTCAGTATCATATTGTAAAACTTTCAGTTCTTTGTGACATTCTCATGAGGCAACTTAATTACTACAGATTCATTATCTCAGTAAGCATTTGTCATGTGACTGTGAAAAGTTCTTATATGGTTAATAGCATGTCACCACAGAAATTATGCTTGTTATCATTTACCTACTCGAGGACGAGCAGGAATTAAGCTTGGGGATGTTGATACGTCAAAAACGTATCTATAATTTCTTCTTGCTCCATGCCTCTTTTGTGTGATATTGCTATAATATTTATGCACTTCCATACACTTTTGATCATATTTGGACTAACCTATTAACTCAGTGCACCCCAGTGCCAGTTTCTGTTTTCTGCTGTTTTTGTATTTCAGGTTCCCCCATTACGTAAATTGCCAGAAAAATTCCGGGAAAAATATATAAAAAATCAGTGTTCCGGAAGCTTCCATGCGGCCAAAGTAGGGCCAGAGGGGGGCCACCAGGGCTCCAGGCGACCAGAGGGGGCGGCCCCCTCCTGGCCGCGCCGCCAGGGCGCCTGGGCCCCCCTTGCCTCTTCTGACGCCCCCCCTTTGGCATATATTTACACCGCGTCCCGAAACCCTCAAGGACGGAACCCTTTTTCGCGATCTCATCTCTGTTCCGCCGCCGCCGTGCTTCCAAGATCGGGAGCACCAGGAGAACTCTTCCCGGCACCCTGCCGGAGGGGAGGATCACCACCGGGAGCTTCTCCACCACCATGGACGCCTACCGGATGAGTTGTGAGTAGTCTCCCTTGGACCATGGGTCCATGACCAGTAGCTATGTGATGTTATCCTCCCCTCTTTGTTCTTCACCGATTAGACCTCGTGAGCTGCCCTACATGATCGAGGTACATATGTAATCCTTATGCTGTTGCTATGATGAGTTTGCTGGGATACGATGGATTATGAGATTATGTTCAGATTGTGTGTGAGTAATATATTTAATTTACCTCTTTTATATTTATGTTCTTGAGTAATTCTTGCATGTTCTCCGTTGCTGTTTATTGCTTTGGCCAAGTAGTAGGTAGTAACTCCAAGAGGGAACGTTATGCTTGATTGTGGGTTCATGCCCCTCGATGACTAGCTTGAGTGACAGAAACATGAGTCTAGGGGATGTGCTGTGATGGGCCTCTAACCCCTCGTTGGTTACCCCAAGTGGAAGGTGAAAGATGAAGTGTTGTGGAAGTTTTTCCCTTAGC
Source organism: Secale cereale (assembly GCA_902687465.1). Classification (NCBI taxonomy): domain Eukaryota; kingdom Viridiplantae; phylum Streptophyta; class Magnoliopsida; order Poales; family Poaceae; genus Secale; species Secale cereale. Next base: position 802,196,376 of record LR738710.1, on the reverse strand, counting down.
AAAGATGCCAAGGATCGAATCCCCAGAGACTCCTAGGTTCAAAAAGTAGGTGTCAACTGCTAACGGCGCGGATTAGCAATCAACGTGGACCTGCACACAGATACAAATAACTTTGCTCCCAACGAGTACAGAGAGGTTGTCAATCCCTCCGGCCTTGTAGTTCACAAAGGATTAAAAGAAAATGATAGTAGTGATAGATAATATTTGCAATAGTAAGTAAAAGCGAAAAGTAAATAGCGGATGTGATCAATGATGGTAATATGGACCGGAGTCTCATGATGTTCACTAGTGATGTCTCTCTCCCAAAAGACGATAAAACAGCTATGTGAGGTAAACGAATTACAGCTGGGCAATTGACAGGACCACGAACGCAAACCAATGCTGACTACATTGCAAGAAAGGTTGAGGTTCAAAGCATGGGTGGTACGCCAAAGTAAGTAGACCGAAATCCATCTGCATCTACTACTAATCATCCACCTTGAGATATCTATCCAGAACATCTCGCTGGTATTAAGTTGCGAGTCCCACCCATAGTGTAAACTCAATGCAACAGACAACTGCATTAAAAGAACTTTGCGTAAAGTAAACAATCCTTGCACCCGCGGGCACAAGCACCGTTGTTTTCCCCCTTGTGGCAACAGCACATCCCCTAGACTCATGTTTCTATCACTCAAGCTAGTCATCGAGGGGCATGAACCTACAATTGAGCATAACGTTCCCTCTTGGAGTCACTACGTATTACTTGGCCAAAGCAATAAATAACAATGGAGAACATGCAAGAATTACTTATGAACATAAATATAAAAGAGGTAGATCAAATATATTACTCAAGATCAATCTGAACATAATCTCATAATCCATCGGATCCCAGCAAACTCAACATAGCAACAGCATAAGGATTACATATGTGCCTCGATCATGTAGGGCAGCTCACGAGGACTAATTAGTGAAGCACAAGAACGGGAGGAGAACATCACATAGCTACTGGTCATGGACTCATGGTCCAAGGGAGACTACTCACAACTCATCCGGGAGGCGTCCATGGTGGTGGAGAAGCTCCCGATGGTGATCCTCCCCTCCGGCAGGTTGCCGGGAAGAGTTCTCCTGGTGCTCCCGATCTTGGAAGCGGCGGCGGAGGCGGAACAGAGATGAGATCGCGAAAAAGAGTTTCCGTCCCGAGGGTTTCGAAGGACGCTCTAAATATATGCCGAAGGAGGGCACCAGACGGGGCTCGGGGGGCCCAGGCGCCACCCCGGCGCGGCCCGGGGGGGGGGGG
>LR738710.1:802167643-802182695 GCA_902687465.1 Secale cereale | reverse complement strand
CTACAAGAAATATGTCAACTTATGACCTTTTGTTAGTGACCCTGGAAGAATTGGTCATAGATCTATGACCATTTCAGACCAATTGGTCAAAAGCTGTTCGGGGGGCTCCAAACCCTAAACTATAACGACCATTTTGGTCAGAAAGGTCATAATTTCCTTAAACGAAATGGTCACAAAGCAGATAGCACTGGTTCGCTGCCTTATTTCTAGCTGTTCATGACCAATATAGATGGTCATAAGCTTGAAAATTGTGGTGGGTTGCTACGACTAGGCGCCACCTCATCAGTTTTGCCTATGTGTCATGTCCATGTGGCAGTTTTTGCCCTAGGTTGTGAAGCAACCTATATTTCTGTCATTCCCAAAATTCCCCAAAAAATCTCATAAATTCTTTGGGTCATATCTTCGTCAAATATGTAAAAAACATTCCTTGCCTAGTTCAAAAATAATTCAAAAATATTCATTTTCCTATTCTGTTCAAAAAAACACTTTGTGAAGGAAGTACCACTTTGGCATGTCCAAATGGTATCCATTTTCTACAGTGCTTTCCTATGCCCAAATAACTATCCTCCACCAAATGCCAGCTCAATCCATTCATTATTTTCAGCCCATCTTCAACATTCATATTTATGTCCAGTGTGGTACTTTGCAAAGCAAGTACCACCTAGACTCCTCCTTTTGAGCTGAAAATTTGTGAAGACGGTCTTCTTAGTAACTGATCATCCTCAACCAAAACTCACGCCCATTAGCCATGTGCATTTTCCGTACCGCTAATCAAACACTTGGCTGCTAATTCATGTTTGAGCATCGATCGGTCTCCTCGTGAGAATCTTATGTTGTAATTTTCTTCCTAGCACCTACCTGGGGAGTGGCCAACCCACTAGAGATGCCTAGGCCGCCTAGAACACATGGCAACGCCACAGTCACGCGGTGACCACGCAGCGGGCATGCGAGTTTACGCGCTCTAGAGTTGGGGCCCTCGACCACCGCCCAAACCTCGACGTATCGCCACCAAACCATGTATTTATGATTAAATAGGTACTTATGTACCTAGAAATGATTTTTGGAAAAAATAAATAGCAAACTATGAGGCAGCCGCAGTTCAAATTTGACCCGCTTCCAGCTGAATCGGCGGAAATTTGTCTTTTTCACGAGAGGTGGATCAAAACTTTTTACACCCAACCATTTTGTCAATTGTGCATTAAATATGTCCTAGTATTTTAGAAAATTGATTTGGTCAAATTTTCCAACAATTATTTGGGAGGTCCTTCACAAAAAAACCTCCTTTTGGGCACTCGAAAAATGGAAAATGAATTTTTCGTCCAAAGAAAATGAAAACTTCCTTAGGCAACATTGTTTGCCATTCCAAGATGCACCCTTGTGCACAATATGAGATCATTTGAACAAACTATGCCATGAATGTGGCCATAGGATTGATCATTTGGCTTGAAAGCCATGAATCTTCACGCATGATAGCTCATTTCTAAGAACACTTTTTTAATAGAATTGCCGTATTACAAGTTTATTATTTTTCCTGGTAACTTGGTCATATATAATGACACAATGCGAAGGTGTTCCAATTTTTTGATTTTTTTTGAATTTTTTATGCCCGTTTCAAAATGCGGTCAAAACGGCGGGAATGACCGTTCCTAGCTAGTGGTTGAATCTTGGAATTTTTTTGGTGTTTCTCTGATTAAATAGGTACTTATGTACCTATAAATGATTTTTGGAAAAAATAAATAGCAAACTATGAGGCAGCCGCAGTTCAAATTTGACCCGCTTCCAACTGAATCGGCGGAAATTTGTATTTTTCACGAGAGGTGGATCAAAACTTTTTACACCCAACCATTTGGTCAATTGTGCATTAAATATGGCCTAGTATTTTATAAAATTGATTTGGTCAAATTTTGCAACAATTATTTGGGAGGTCCTTCACAAAAAAAACCTCCCTTTGGGCACTCGAAAAATGGAAAATGATTTTTTCGTCCAAAGAAAATGAAAACTTCCTTAAGAAATATTGTTTGCCATTCCAAGATGCACCCTTATGCACAATATGAGATCATTTGAACAAACTATGCTATGAATGTGGCCATAGGATTGATCATTTGGCTTGAAAGCCATGAATCTTCACGCATGATAGCTTGTTTCTGAGAACACTTTTTTAAAAGAATTGCCGTATTACAAGTTTATTATTTTTCCTGGTAACTTGGTCATATATAATGACACAATGCGAAGGTGTTCCAATTTTTTGATTTTTTTTTGAATTTTTTATGCCCGTTTCAAAATGCGGTCAAAACGGCGGGAATGACCGTTCCTAGCTAGTGGTTGAATCTTGGTATTTCTTTGGTGTTTCTCTGATTAAATAGATACTTATGTACCTAGAAATGATTTTTGTAAAAAATAAAGAGCAAACTACAAGGCAGTTACAGTTCAAATTTGACCCGCTTACAACTAAATCGGCCAAAATTTGTCTTTTTCACGAGAGGTGGATCATAACTTTTTACACCCAACCATTTGGTCAATTGTGCATTATATATGGCCTTTTATTTTAGAAAATTGATTTGGTACAATTTTTCAACAAATATATGGTAAGTCCTTCACAAAAAAACTTATTTTGGGCACTCAAAAAATATAAAATTGTTTTTCATGCAAAATAAATAAAAACTCCCTTTGTCAATGTTGTTTGCCAATCTAAGATATAAACTTGTGCAAAATATGACATCATTTGAACAAATGTTTGATAGGTCTTTCAAAAAAAACTCATTTTTAGCATTGAAAAATGAAATGAAAAATTTGTTTGTAATCAATCATGACCAATTTGTATGGTCAAAAAATCTTCAGATTGTTTGGTGCGCTCTGATTGGTCCATAGGCATATCACGCGGATCATGCATCAACTACCGTCGGATGCTTCTGGATCCAAGGGCAGCCCTCACCCCCTCACCCAACCGCACCCCAACCACCCAAACCCTAACCCACACCCACACTCCTCCTCCCTCACCCGCACTCCTCCTCCCTCGGCTCCTCGCTGCCGCCACCTCCTCCCGGCCCCGCAGCGGCACCCACCGCGTCACCTACCGACCGCCCTCGCTGGTCGTTGCAACCGCGGCGACGACGGCGGCCTTGTCGTCCCCGGAGGCCGCAGTCAGTCGTCTCCCTATCCGCCTCCCCCCAACGCCAGACCAGAGAGATCTGCCTCCCTCCCGAACGGCCGCGGTCGGTTCCTCGCCGCCGCCGGCCCGCTGCCCCTCCCCCGCGGCGCGCCCAACAGGCCGAGCCCCCCGCCCCCAGCCGCCCGCACTGGAGCGCAGCTGCGAGATCTTCTTCCACGCGGTGTCGCGGTTGCGTTCATCGTAGCAGGACCTCGTGCGCTCCATCAAGGACTCCCTCCCCGCGCTCGACACCATGACAGGCGCCAAGGTGCTGCTCCCCTCTCTCCCCTCTCTCGCGTCTTTACCCTCTGACCATCAAGAGCTCAGCCACAACACCTTCCCATGGCTAGGGTTTCAAGGGTGGCGTCCTCTCAAACTCCGGCGCCACACCGGCGACTCTTCTCCGCCCTCTCTGAAGCCCACCGCAAGTCCCACGGGCGGCTCCGCCTCGTGGATGGTACTCCTGCACCCGGTGGCTGCGGGGCGGACGCGCGCCGCGGGTAAACTCCGGCGAGACGGTGGCTCCCTCCGGCGGCTCCCTACATGGCATGACGGCGGTGCACTGCATCGTGTAAAGCACCCCCATGGTGAGCCCCTCTCCACTCCTCTGTTCCCCCCGTTTGATGCCATGCACATCACCTGTATTTTTCTAACTGTACAATAGCACTCACTCCTCTACTGTCACATAATAGGTTAGCCTTGAATTCATCTAGTTTGGATCAAAACAGAACCATTGATTAATACTAGATGATTGTTACTGTACATTTGGTTACAGATTTCTCTGAGCTAATTTGATTACTTCTTTTGAATGTGTCGTCTTAACTACCAATGGTTACTTCTTTTGATCATGATTGTGGCTGTTACTTGACCATGACTGTTACTACCTATTACCATCAATCAAACCTAATAAGCTATTAAACAACCAGAAAGCTTATGGTTTGGTGTTTGCTGTTCATGTGGATCATTATGTGAAGTAGTAGTATGTTCTTTGTTCTGATTGGATGCCACTTTAGTATGCTTGTGGACTCCTTCTTCTACAACTTCTCATCATCTCCTATTGATGTGTGCTCGTATTGTGTCAACGAAGGCGTTCATGGGGCTGGTCCAGAAGGCGTTCAAGCTGGCCCTGCTGTGTACCAAGCGGCACCCCATTGACCGACCGACGATGCACGAGGTGGCCTGGGTGCTGCTCTCGCTCATACCGGCCCCTGCCCTCCAGGTCCCATCCGCATGCCTACTCCCTCTTCATCTCAGATATTGGATTGAAGTAGAGATAAACCCTCCTCCATATTGTGTGCTGATTATCTGCATTATGTGTAGAACAATCATGGTGTCTATTTCTGCTTTATGCCCCATGTTTCACTAATAACATGCCCAACTTCCTGCTCTGTAGGAAATAAGTACATGATTGAAAAAGAAAATGCACAATGAGCTTGTTTGATCTTTTTTATGCTTATTTATACTTGATCAGGGCAGTCCTATTTCCTGTGATCTTTCCTATCATTTGGTAGTGTGATGTTTCAAGATGACACATTTTAAAACCCAAACTATTGTAAACAAGCTTTCTGCATCTTGAGAATTAATTGTTCATGATAAGCGAATAGTGTAGTTGATCATCACTATTGCTAAATGCTATTGCCTGATATAATATAAGTATGAGCACTCAACCATTGTCCAGCTTTACGCATATTTGTTTTGTATTTTTTATAAATGATGATAGTTTGTGCAAGATGTTCACATGTTATTTTATTTTTTGACTAAATTCTCTTATGCATACTTCTTATCTCCTTCTCTCCCTCCCACAGGGCATGGAAGCAGTACCTACTCCAGCTGCAGCTCTACCCTCTCCACACCTAGGTTACTGATTTGACCCAATTTGACAACTGTTTACATCAGCAGTTCATGGTTGAGCCTCCCTCTACCTCTCTCTTGTTCCCTTATTATGTTGTTGCTCTAAATTCACTTTCATGCTTGACAGAATCTAGTGCTACTGCTGTCAGTCCCTAGTCCCTAGTGCTAGTGCTCTAAATTCACTTGCATGTTTGACTAAATTCACTTGGCATTGAACTGTTTGCCAAATTAATTTGCTTGCCTCCTGCCACAAAAAGTTAGTACTCCCTAGTGTTGAATCAGTATTTACATGCTTGCAAATATTGGTCTGAATCTGCGATGCTCCCTAGAGCTTGACTGAATCTCATGGAGTAGATTTCAGTTTACCAATTAGTCTGAATCTATTTACACGCTTTACTGATTTTTGTTTGGTGCTGTTGGCGTCGGACTCTAGTGCTGAATCACTTGGACGTTGCCTCGCCATAGCTATAATTTCTTGCAGTATAGCTGTAGCAGTCCATTAGGAGTAGATTTGCATCATTAGCATTAGGAGTAACTTCTTCCGAAAACTCTTTGACACAAATATTGTCATGCATCAGTAGCATGTTTGCTTGTTTTGTAGTAGTGATTAATTACTTGTAATGTCTGAGCATACACATTAAATGAAACTTTTTCAGATAATTATAATTAGCTGAAATTAACTGAAATTGTTATGTATGTACATGAATATAGTGTATCTGCAGCTAGTTATATAGTGTATCCGTACTGTATGTCTGGAACTGAGTTATTTTTCTTTGCGGGAAATAACTCTGAAACTGAGTTACTGGGCCGTTTCTCTTGAAGGTCACTGACAGAAGATCACTGACAGAAGATCACTGACATAAGATCACTAGTTTTTTTGGATCTGTTTTAGATCGGTAGGCACTTGCGTCGATGTACTATTCGCTTTCCGTGATGCCGCCGTTACATGAAAATGCCCGTAGATTCGTAGTGGTGGCAGAACTTTGTATGCTGATGTATGTGCTATAGTTTTCATGATGCTGCATGCTCCATGCCATTCTGTGTAGAGATAATGACCTAGGCCAGCTTTTGCATTGTTTAGAAGCAAAATGCAATTGAACGAGCAGCATTTTAGGGTGTTTTAGGCGTTTTATTTTACTGTGTTGAATATAACTGTTTAGTATGAGTTGTTGGAGCTTTGTTCCAATTTGACGCTCAGCTTTTATCTTCGAAATGTTTCCGTTTACTAATGTTTATATCTATCATTCATTACTACTGTTTATATCTAAACAAGACCTTATGATTTACACAGGTTGGGTTGTCGCAGGTTCCATGGAGCCCCCCCTCCCCTCGTCAAGCTCGGCGCCAAGAGCGAGGAGCTGCTCTTCGCCTCGCCTCGCCTCGCACAAGCGACATCGTCAGGTTGCAAGCAAATATTCCTGTCTGCTCTTTCACTAGTGTCAACCCTTGCTTTCGTTGTTAATAATACACGCATGCTCCACAACTAATACACAAGATGCATTTCCATCCCATCTAGTAGGTGCTGACTCGATGCAAACAAATAAAATAAAATTAGTAGGTGTTGACTGCTCATAGCCCATATATGCTGATTGCTGAATGATGCTAGCTACTGTACATAAGGTCTTGCTCATGTTCAAGCCTGGTAGTATTTTTTTTTCAAATGGTCTGTTTACTTGATTTATTTGTTGTTTGATTTTGCTCCATCAGCTTTCCTGATGTCCTTCTACATATATATGTTGGTTGTAATCTTCTTGAACAATGCAAGTACTTGATATTCCATTCTGTTCTTGTAGGTGAATAAAACTTGTGTTGTTGGTAGAACTCCGTTGAGGACTTCTACCCATGTTGAAGAGCATGTTCTGTGGTATCCAAGAGTAGCTAGCTTTTGTACTGGCAGAGCGGTCTATTTCTAGATCCCAATATTTATGATTGTGTGGATCTGGGTGAAGTTTGAAGTTCCTGGGTATGCAAGATTCGATGGTTAAACTGGTTGATGTGATGTGAATGAGTGTATGGACGTTGTTGTGATGTGAATGAGTGTATGTAGTTTCATGTGTTCTGTTCTGTATAGCATATTGTAATAAACTTATTTTAGCTGTTATTTGAAGATTTTCATATGCTTTCTCTCTTCTGTCTGTTAGATATATACATATATATTGCTTATTAATAAGCCGTGAAAAATCTGACATTTGGTACCCATCTGTAAACTGGAGCTGGGAAAAAAAGCTAGAAATAAAAAAATAAATTGACTGCAAAATGTTGTGCGCTAGAAAATAAAAAGGCCAAATTGTAGGCCAGGCCCATGTAGCTAACCGAAATTAACATAAAATACATATATTAAAAGGGCTTGCCTAAAAAATAATACATGGGCCGAATTACTGGGTCAGACCCATGTAGCTAATAAAAGCACAGGGAAAAACATTAAAAAGGCCGAATTGTTGGGCTAGGCCCAAGTAGAAAACTGAATTGGACCGGGTTGAATCTTGTGCCACATCAGCTTGCCACGATGGATGCCTACGTGGCCTGGGGAGGTTGCTAGTGACCAAAACACGACAGTAGGCACATTTTGGTCATAAACGTCTACGACCTTCTCACAGAGAAGGTCGCTATAGTCAGTTTATGACGGCCAGCTTTCGACCTTATGTTTTTGGTCACCAAAAGGTCACAAATGGAAATTTGTGACCATTCAGTGACCAATATTGGTGGTCACAAGTTGACATATTTCTTGTAGTGGGGGGGGTAGAGTTTGGAAATTTCCCTATAGTCCCGGTTTGTGTCTCCAACCGGGACTATAGGTCAGACCGCTTTAGTCTCGGTTCGTGGCACGAACCGGTACTAAAGGTTAGCCCTTTAGTACCGGTTTGTGCCACGAATCGGTACTAAAGGTGATCGTGGGGCCCCGGCCTGACGCCAGCCTGCCACCACCCCTTTAGTACCGGTTCGTGGCATGAACCGGTACTAAAGGTTCAACAAGAACCGGCATTAATGCATAGCCGTTCGAACCGATACTATGGTACCATTAGCGCCGGGCCAAAATCGAACCGGGACTAATGTGTCTCACATTAGGTCCTTTTTCTACTAGTGAGAGGCTTGCCGGCCGCGGCGAGCTCGTCTGCCAGACCGCGCATGTAGGCGAAGAAGGTGGCGACGGACTGGGTCCCCTTCTGCGCGTTGATGAGAGCCGTGCGGATGTTATTCACCCGGCTCTGAGATTGGGATGAGAACATCCTTGCCAGGGCTGCCTAGAGCATGTGCGACGTGGTGATCGCGGTCACCTGCACGAGCACTTCTTTTGACAGGTTATTCAGCAAGTAGCCTAGTACCTGCTGGTCCTCCCGAACCCAGATAGGGTGGAGAGGGTTGGGCGCGGATGATTCCTTCCTGTCTTTGTCCTTGGTGACGAGGAAGCGGGGCGGCTCCGACGTGGTGCCATCGGCATAACCGAAGACATCAGCACCTCGTAGCTGCGGCACAATCTGGGCGCGCCACAAGACGTAGTTGGTGCGGGTGAGTTTCTCCGTGACCTGCTGATTCAGGTTTGGGTGGGAGGAACCGGAGGAAGACATGGCTAGGGCACTAATGGAGATGAGCTAGATGAGATGTTTGCAGGAGGAAAGCTCCGTATACCATGTGCGAGAGCGGAAACGTCTTACCCTCTCGTGGGCGGCGTGTTGCATGTTATATGGGCAGGTGTGCGAGACCTGATCACGCGTACAATGTTGTTGGAGATACAACTTGGAGGAGAAGAAATGCAGGAGATAATGGAGCAGTTACAACCGAATAAGAGATAAATATATGCGCCTGTCTATCTCTAACTATCTTCTAACTACAAGAGAATATCTCCTTAACATGACCGGATACATTGTATGTTTAATAATCGGTCGCCACATGCATGATCCAATGCAGATCTGTCGCCAAATTCAATTTGCTACTGTCTAGGTGCATCCACGCTTGTAAGGTGGTGATTCGCGCTCTCATTTAAGTGCGATGTGGATGGTAAGTTGTATTCCACACTGAAGCTCCTTTTTCCTAATATAATGGTTTATGTATATGTACGAGCAATATTTGATGATACTCCTTATACAGAATGATGGTTATAGAAAAACGACCTGCATCAACACCAACTGTCCCGTAGGTTTCCAGCGTGAGGCTGGTGCGCCCTTAGTTCTTGGTGACATCATTGACCCCGTCTCCCAGTCCAGTGGAATCAGGCAAAGCCTTACAATCAAACTCATCAAGGTAATGGTTGTATAAGTGCATGCTCTAGCCAATACAATTAAAAGATCGATCTAATGAAAGAGACTAGACAATGCATATATACATCAACAAGGGTCACCAAAATAACTTGGTGTACGTAGATCAATCATGAATAGAATAATTGTAGTGTTACCTATTTATAAATTTATGTTCTATATGGACTTAACCATGACGTGATATTACAGGACGGTGCATCGGGAGACTAGCTACTGCATTGCGGGCTTAACCAGCATGAACCTACATTGATCGGCCGTTTTCCCAAGTCGTTGTTCACTGGTGGCTTGGCAGATTGGGCGACCACAATTGATGTCGGTGGTATTGCGGCAGGCCGCACCACATATCTGCCTCCAATGGGCAGTGGCTACCTCCCGACCAATGACACCATGGCCATGGCCACGACGGCGTCATTTTATTTTAGTCTAGTTGGAGTAGTGCACATAAAAGATAGGTTTAGAGGTGAAATTCCTTATCACACAGGGGATTAGAGAGAAAATGAATGCCATTTTTGGGGGAAAGAATCTATCATTGCCATTAACTGTTGTTGCGTGTTCTGATTTGTTGTGATACCATAAAAAAGAGGCTGAGAGCAATGTTTATTTGCTAAATGGTAAGAAACAAACAGAAATAAAAACTATAAATACAGATGAGTAACTTGCTTGACAAATTCGCTTGGCATTTTATGTGCTCTTTGGTTGAAAATAACATTATATACATGCACATAATGACATTAAGCAACAAAATCAGAGTACGAGAGGGACACAACATGCTGAAAATAACAAGATTGAATGACGTTTTGCTGACCTAGTTCACCACTCCAATGATCCTGTGTCGCGGGGGGAGGGGGGGCTTATACTTGAAAATAAAAGAACTGAAGAAATAAAACAAGAGCTGTTCTGCCCCAACCACAAGATGCAGATATATTGTTTCTAAGGTATCCTTTCCTTTCCTTGTTTTTTCATTATATGGATTTTCTTTATTCTTTTGGGGTATATGAGTATGCTAAATCAGAGTTCGAGTCACTGTACTCGTGGTCATATGATATTTTCCGCGGTGCCTTTTATATAAGGCAGTATATATCATGGACACGTGTGATATGGGATGCATCGCAAATGGCGTGGTAGATTAAATGTTTGTGGTACACATCTTTTCGCACATGTTCCATGTCGAGTAATCGTCTCTGATGTCGATCACATCGCAAACGTTGTGTGACAACATAGAGCATGCGATAGATCTATTAGACAACACAATTTTGACGTACAAAACATTTAGGATGTTTTATGCATCGCAAATGGTTCTGGAGTCACGTGTGGGATAGGAGACGGTTCAAAACCGTATCAGTTAAAGGGGGTTTAACCCATTTGCTTAGAATTTAATTGCACTAGTGCATGACCACCATCCTTTTTTTAAATGAATACGCTAGAAGCGTCCGGCTTTAAATTAATGAAGTCACTAGGCAGCATCCACATCATACAAATTCTTACAACCAAAGTAGACCAAATGAGTAACCGGCACAAGTCGCAAAGTCATGGTTACAAAACACAGCTAGGAGGAAGAGGCTGCAAAGGGTAAGCAAAAACTAAAAGATCACGCCTTCTTCGTGCTCCTTGCAAAAGGTGGTGAAGACGTCTAAACTGGTTGTCTCACGGCCGTCTAAATTCCGCTTATCTTCACCATCGTTTCCCTCATGCGCTCAGCATCGCGCTGCTTCCCCAGCGGTATCCACATTTGCAAGAAGAGATGACATTTGAATAGAACATCAGTGGGGTGAGTCGGGATTTTTTTCCGTAGTAATTTTGTTCCTGATCGTCCAAATGGACCATAACAGCGCCCCTACGCAACGCCAAACTACTCGCGCGTGCGGTCTGTGCTGAGCTCGCAGGATGGTCAGTAACTCCATACTCGAGGTTGGGTTCCAGTTTTGCTGGAAGGATTCCCTAACCGCGCTCCAAGCAAAAGGTGCAAGCGCGCACCGGAAAAAAACATGATCCGCGTCCTCCTGGGCTCCACACATGGCGCTGGACCCATTGGATGGTCCATTACGCTTGGACACATTGATAGCCGTCGGTAGTCTGTTTTTAAACATTTTCCACATGAAAATTTAGATCTTGAGGATTCCTGCCTTCCACAAACCCTTTGCCATGTCCAAAGTATTCCCTTCCGAAAGCTTGGAGTACAGGGATTTTACAAAGAATTGCTTTGAAGCGGTTAGCCCCCATCCCACCGTATCAGCCCCCTAGCTGAGGGGCAAGTTGCTAATTCTCCCCAAAAGCTCTTCCCAGCTGACGGAGTCTTCAGGTGACAGGGGCTGCATGAAGTGTACCGACAGACGGGACGACCTAAGCGCCGCTCCCACCAGTAGGTTTGTGTCTGTGGCAAGTTGGAAAAGCACTGGGTACGCCTGCCAAAATGGGCCATCCTCAATCCAAGTATCAAGCCAGAACCGAGCCGACATCCCGTTCTGGACATCGAAACTGGCCCCTACCAAGAACGCCGGGCGTACCGCTTGGATCCCGTTCCAGAACGCCGAGCCCGAGGGTTTTGCTTGGAAAACATTCCCGTCCGGGAAGTATTTAGCCTTGAGAATGTCCGACCATAGCCCGGACTCCCTTTGGGCCAGGCGCCACCACCACTTAGTGAGTAGGGCCACATTCAGCAGCTTGGAGTTGGTGATCCCCAGCCCTCCGTATTTTTTTGGCCTACACACCGATGCCCATTTGACTAGGTGATATTTCTTTTTCAGTCCAGTTCCTTCCCAAAAGAACCTGGACCTGGGCGTGTAGAATTTGGCGTGTACCCCATAGGCCAAAAGAAACATGCCCATGGTAAACAATGGAAGGGAAGATAGGCTTGTGTTTGTGAGGATAAGCCTTGCTACTGAAGACATAAATCTGCCCGCCACGGGCTAACCCTATTTGCTACCTTGCCGTAAAGGGGCTCCCATTCGGAAATCGAAAGTTTCCTGTGGGAGATCGGAAGCCCTAGGTACTTAATCGGGAAGCTCCCAAGCTTGCAATTAAGAAGGTTAGCCACTCGAGTACTCGCATTATGGTCCATCCCTATGATTATAACTTCACTTTTCAGAAAGTTGATTTTTAGTCCGGAGAGAAGCTCAAAAGCGATTAGTAACAGCTTGACCGAGGCGATACTATGTTCATTAGGCTTGAATAGTACCATTGTGTCATCTGCGTATTGCAAATGGGTCACCCCACCCGGTATAAGGTGTGCCACCAACCCTTTGATGTGCCCAGCTGTTCTCGCCTTATTGAACATTGTTGCCAAGGCGTCCGCAACAAAATTGAAATTGAACGGCGAGCTCGGGTCCCCTTGACATAATCCCCTTTTGTTGCGGAAGAACTTACCCATCACACCATTAATTGTGACCGCCGTCTGACCACTACTGACGAGGTGCATGATTCGGCGGACGAAACCCGCCTCTATTGTGACGCCCCCGATTTGTCCGTACACTAATCATGCACGCAAATGTGTACGACCAAGATCAGGGACTCACTGGAAGATATCACAACACAACTCTAGACACAAATTAAAATAATACAAGCTTTATATTACAAGCCAGGGGCCTCGAGGGCTCGAATACATAAGCTCGAAAAACACAAGAGTCAGCGGAAGCAATAATATCTGAGTATAGACATAAGATAAACAAGTCTGCCTTAAGAAGGCTAGCACAAAAGTAACAACGATCGAAAAGGGAAGGCCTCCTGCTTGGGACCTCCTTACTACTCCTCGAAGCCGAACTCTACGTAGGAACATCTTCGGGATCCTCTGGCTCCTGGACTCCACCGATCTGGTTGCATCAACCAGAAAGAAGAAAAAAGGGGAAAAAGGGGAGCAAAGCAACCGTGAGTACTCATCCAAAGTACTCGCAAGCAAGGATCTACACTACATATGCAATGATATATATGTAAAGGGGGGGTAATATCTGTGGGCTAAACTGCAGAATGCCGGAATAAGATGGGGATAGCTAACCCAATCGAACTTTCCAGGGTCATGTATCTGGAACTTGTCTGGGTGTGTTTTATTAAGTATCCAGTTCTAGTTGTCATGAGGTCAGAGTACAACTCCGGGTCATCCTTTTACCGAGGGACACGGCTATTCGAATAGATTAACTTCCCTGTAGGGGTGCACCACATAACCCAGCACGCTCGATCCCATTTGGCCGGACACACTTTCCAGGGTCATGCCCGGCCTCGGAAGATCAACACGTCGCAGCCCTACCTAAGCACAACAGAGAGGTCAGCACGCCGGTCTAAACCCTAAGCGCACGGGGGTCTGGGCCCATCTCACAATGCACACCTGCACGTTGCGAGGGCAGCCGGTGAGCAGACCTAGCAACTTCCATTACTAAGGAAGTTACGTTACGCGGTCCAACCCGCTGCGCGCCGCTCAGTCGCTGACATCAAGAAAGCTTCGGCTGATACCACGATGTCGAGTACCCATAACTATTCCCACGTAGCTGGTTAGTGCGTATAGGCCAAATGGCCAGACTCAGATCAAATACCAAGATCCCGTTAAACATGTTATTATGAAATAATCGCGGACAACGACCAGGGCCAGGCCCACCTGTCTCCTAGGTGGTCGCAACCCGCCTTGTCGCTCCGCCACAAGTAACCATCAGGGGGCTGCCGGGAACCCAGGCCCACCACTACCTTTGTGGAACCACCTTCCCCTTCAGCCCCCATCTCCGAATCATCATCATGTGTATTTAATAGTATAATATATACCTGTGATCACCACCCGAGTGATCACGGCCCGATAGTATAGCATGGCAGACGTACAAGAATGTAGGGCCACTGATGGAATACTAGCATCCTATACTAAGCATTAGGATGGCAGGTACAGGTATCAACAGTTGTAGCAACAATGACAGGCTATGCAACAGAATAGGAGTAACCGAACAGTAACATGCTACACTACTCTAATGCAAGCAGTAGAGAGAAGAATAGGCGATATCTGGTGATCAAAGAGGGGGGCTTGCCTGGTTGCTCTGGCAAGAAGGAGGGGTCTTCGTCGACGCAGTCGATCACCGTGGCACTGTCAGTGGTCTCAGTCCCGATGTCTATCGGAGAGAAGAGGGGGGAAAACAATTAATGTAAAGCAAACAATTGTAACACAAAGCATAACATGGCAAAACGCGGTGCTACGTGTGACCTAACGCGGTAGGAGGTGTTACCGACGAAGGGGACAAACATCCGGGAAAGTATTCCCGGTGTTTCGTGTTCTCGGACTGATGAAATGGAGGGGGAAAGTTGCATGTTCGGTATGATAGAGGTGTGTGGCGGACGAACGGGCCGCATATTCGGATTCATCTCGTCGTTCTGAGCAACTTTCATGTACAAAGTATTTTCATCCGAGTTACGGTTTAAAAGTTATGATTTTTTAAAGTTTTTATTAATTTCTGGAATTTAATATTAATTAAATTAATTCGAAAAAGGATTTATGACATCAGCATGACATCATGCTGACATCAGCATGGTTGACTGGTCAACCTAACCTGTGGGTCCCACCTGTCATTGACCGTTTAGATAATTAATAGTTAATTAAGTTCATTAGTGTTTAGGTTATTCTAAACCAGAATTAATTAAGTTAATTAAGTGATTAATTAATTAATACTTTATTATTTATTTATGTATTTATTATTTATTATTATTATTATTTTCTTTTCTTTTTTTATATTACGTTCTGGGCGCGGGGCCCCACGTGTCATTGGCCCGGGGGCTAACGGGGCGGGCGTTAACGGGCGCTGGGGCGGGGCGCACCCAGGCCCGATCGCGCGCGGGG
>LR738710.1:802153245-802167602 GCA_902687465.1 Secale cereale | reverse complement strand
CCGTGGAGCGAGCGCGGCGGGCAGCCAGCGCTGGGGCGAGGGAAGCCGAGGCGGGCGGGAGGTGCGGCGCGCGCGGGGGGGAAGGCCACGGCGGGGGGGTCGGCGATGAGGGCCAGCGGGGCGTGCGGCTAGGCGATGCTGGGTGGGCGCTGGAGCGCGCGGCGCGGCGGAGCCGCGATGGTGGCCGGCCAGAGCTGGCCCAGCGGGGCCAGTCGATGGCGGCGGGGCGTGGTTGTGTCCGCGGAGCTGCGGAGAAACGGCGCACGGGCCAGCGGGCGCTTGGCGCGCTGGACGGCGGCGTGCGGCCGGGAAGCGGAGGGAGCGTGGGGCGGCTGCGACAGTGACTGCGGATGCAGAGAGGGCGACGAGGGGAGGCGGCAGCTCACAGGGGTCCGGTCGGGGAGGGCAGTGGGCTCGAGGTGGAGGCGCTCCGAGCGGCGGCGACGATAGGTGGAGCAAGCGAGGAGGAGTCGCGGACAAAGCGGCGATGTCGTGGGCGATGGGGGGGCGGCTCCGGCGAGGAGGAGCGTCGTCGAGGTGGCTGCAACGGCGCGGCGTCAAGGGCGACGCGGTCGGGGCGGTTTGCCTCGATCCAGTTCGTGGGGGAGTGGGGAAAAGTGGTTTAGGTCACAGGCAGAGAGGGCGTTAGTAGTGGGGTGGATCAGTCCGGGTGGGCCGGTCGAACCTGTTGAGCTGCCTCGGCCATTTGGACCTAGTGGCCCGGTGCCGGGGGGGCACGGCTTTTCTTTTATATTTTCTTTTATTGTTGTTTTCTATTTTTCCTTTTGTTTATTTTCTGTTTTCTTTTAGTTTGCTTTCAAAACTAGTTTCACAAAGTTTATAACTAGCACCTAATTTAGTCTTAATAAATATGTCACTGCCCCATTGACTTTGGGAAACAAAATAAAATAGTATAATATTTTATTAATTGAAAAAGGCATTTGATTAATTGCTTTTGGCGATGTTTTAACTACTTTAGTGCATTGAAATACCTTATAAAAAGATGATCTCTCCACCATAAATACTTATAATTTGTTTGTCTACTTTAGAACATTTTAGTTTTGACATTTAAAAACTTTTATAGTTTGCTTCATTTTGAATTTGAATTTGATCCGGTTTCGAACTAACACGAAATTATCAACAGTAATTGCGGTGACGTGTCGTCACTAGCCGAGGGTTACTGTACCTTGATTACCCGAGCGTCACAATTCTCCTCCACTACAAGAAATCTCGTCCCGAGATTTAACCGGTGGAGTAAGGGGGGGAAAGGTGCTGG
This sequence comes from Secale cereale, assembly GCA_902687465.1. Taxonomy (NCBI): domain Eukaryota; kingdom Viridiplantae; phylum Streptophyta; class Magnoliopsida; order Poales; family Poaceae; genus Secale; species Secale cereale. The sequence goes on along the minus strand of LR738710.1, from coordinate 802,166,326 downwards.
TAGCGAAAAGCTAACGAGTCTTCTCGGTCTTGACTGCCCTTTCAAAGTGCTTGATCCCTTTCATTGATGTCTTCATTTCTCTGCTTCAAGTCATCGTGATCAAGTCATCGTCCTTTCTTCAGGATCTTCATCGTCCTACGAACGCGGCCAGGGGGAAAAACTCCGGAAGAACGCATCTCCACAAAGCTGGGCATCTGACGGTGAACTCAATGGGAAATACACGAGGTACCCCATGAGTTGTATTTCAGTGAATCTGTTGAGTGCAATATACGATGGTACCAATGTTTTAAATGGATAGGCAATCATTCGATGCCTAGACAGAAGCTAGAATGGGGGCTTGAACAACGAGAATAACATGGTGTTTTATCCCAGGATGAATAGTGGTATAGACTTCAGCTCGTGAATCACATACGAAGCCAGGTGCAAAGATACATTAGACTCCGGGTTGTAAAGAAGAGTCAGGTTTCGATCCAGTTGACCTGTGGGTTATGGGCCCACCATGTGGGCTGAAAATAGGAAGGGGGTGACATCTTGCACAGCCGCGACAGGGAGGCATGTCAGTGGATAGCTTGTCGGCTATGTTAGCAACAATGTCTGTACCAAGGACGGGGGCGAAGAGAACCATCTTCTTGCTCATTGTAATAAGGCGGACCAATAGGAAAGGTTCTCATTCACCGGCATTTAATGGAATGTTACAACAATAGAATCAAAGTCTTGCTGGCAGAGTTGTACACCAAGGTGTTTACATAAGCATAAAATTATTACTGCTTAGATTATATGTAGATCAAAGAAAGGTTAAACAAACAAATGGAAAGGAAAATTGTGATTACACACAATAATAGGAGTATATCCTTCCCATGGACAAACAAAACATGGCATACAGGGTAGGAGAGAAAGTACCCAACCATTCAGATAAAGAGGCAAGGATTAATCAAGATGTTATCCATACAACGGTGTTTGGATAACTGACCAAGAATCATTTAGCATCACGCTTCCAATGTTCTTGTTGATGAGCGGGGTATCATAGCCATGCTTCGAGGTAGCAATGATATGGTGTTTCAATCAAGGGACAGACCTTGGATACACAAATGATCCATCAGAAGCAACTTATAGAATAAGTGTTACAATCTCCTCCTCGAAGATTGGCTATCCTTGCAAAAGAAATTATATTTATGGGTCCTCCAGCCAGGGGTGCTGGGCATGACATCATATTATCAGGCCATCAAAGGACCAACATTATAACTACTGGAAAGTTGTCTCAACCATCATATCTGACCGAGATTCAGATTCAATTGGTGTCATGATACCTCGGACTCAGGATGTTCGAGAAGAAAAAGTGCAACACAAATCGACGGAATGACATTGCAAGATTCTCGGGAAATGAACTATGCGAGCGGGTTCCCGAAACTATAGTTCATCATTAAACCAAGGAGAGGATGAGGAGGTGGCTGATGGGCTCAGCGGCAATTCATCGAGAATTCCAAATGGATAGATTTCCACAATAATGAGAACAAGAAGAAGACACTTTTCAATTCAAATGATATAATGTTGTATGCTCGAGGATAACATACAACATTAATCATTAGTTGAAAGTTGTGCCCGAAATATGACCTTAGGCAGCAAGATCAATGTTAGAGTGACGATTCAATAACCAACAGTCTAAGAACGAACTGTCGATCGTTAACTTCAAAGCAATAGGGTTGCTAGAAGTACAGAACTCAAGAAGCATCTTTAGCATATTGGTATCCCGGTTAAAAACAACACGGGGACCAAGGAAGAATGGTGATGGTGAGAAGTACCATCATACCGAGAATTTCTAAGAGGTGGAGCAATCCCCACAACATTCTCGACAGTAATACTTCAAGGCAGAACACAGCACTCGCTGGAGAGCAAGTTGTATTCATAGTGTGGACAAGTTCGCGATGAAAGGAAGTCAAGGGTGTCATCGATGATAATAAAAATCATCGAGGGCAAGGAGGGTATTTCTCATCATGAGCACAATTGACATCTCGAAAGAAGTCAAAGTGTTGGAGGAGATCCGACACATTTGCCGGGAGGTTTCAAGAGGATGCAATCAAACATCAACGGCAACAAGCAAGGGAATGACGAAGTGGCAAGTTATAGTATCAATATATAAGATGCAAGCTCGGAACCAAGTTGCCTTTCAAGACAAGCAACATGATGTTGAAAGCTTGACGTAAGTCATGCTCACACACTGAACAATTCGTGCACCAGAGAAGGACGAGGTAGCACAGTCAGGGATAGCAAGACTAGGATGCAGCCGATAGTCTAGGAATGACCAGATTGAGTTCAGAATTTCCCAGTAAAAGTACTAGGGGTATTTCATTTGTAGTGCGGAATAACTTCACTAGTCGGTGTCCTCGGTTGACAACAACCCAGAACCCGTAGAGTGATTACAACAAGGAAAGACATTACTTCAACAAAGTTAGTAAGATGTGGTGCAATGGCAAGACAACTTTGAGATACCAGGGGGTAATACTCGAAGGTAGACCATGATAGAAGTAGAACTGGGTCATTGACCTATGACATTAGATACTTCAACCTAGCCAAAAATAGACGAGGAACTGGAATGAATTCCCATCAGATGTATCAGATCAGGACAGCATGGTCGGAAGCATAACTGTAAGGAATCAATTCAAGAATTTCGAAAGAATCGTATAGCTGGATAATCATTTTGCAAGAAGCTTTCGAGATGGTCTACATAATTTTCATGGGCATGAACACAAAGTTCAAGGTCTACTCCCACTTCTTTAATGCATATCATTTCATTCACCTCTCGCTTTAATAAAACTGTAGTGTTGGAATTTTAACTGGTAGAACACCGGAAGAGTATGACTTGTGAAAACTTTCGGGTTTTCACGGATTAGGGGAAGGCATAGGTTCCACCCATCGGGCATCTTAGTAACATATGCCACAAGTTTCAAAAGTAAATATCACCAGCTCAAAAGGAGAGCATGGTTGTCAAAGAAGAGGATACTATTTACCGAAGGTATTATGCATCAGGGACAGAACTTCTCGAGGTTTTTTTTGTATACGAAGGACACTGTCGGATAATATTTCAACAAAGGATTGAGCGATCCACAACGGAGCTGATGTGAGTATCGGTACTTACTCAGAGGAATAAGAATGTAGAGGTATCAGATTCAAGAATCACCTGATTAGTATGATGCTTAAATAGAAAGAAATTATGGTTTCCAAAACGAAGGATCAGAAGCAGACGCTCTGGTCCAGGATGGATAAGTTGAAAACACTTAGTTGGAGAATCAATAAAGGTTTGAATTGCCCAGAACCAACTCATGTCCGGAATGACGTCTGAGTCGGAAAGATAATTTCAAAAAGATTAACCCGATGACTGCGTGCATATGCACACATTGAATCAATAGGCTCAAAATGGCTAAGACAAGGGATGCTAACGAAGATTACTAGTCACATGGAATTAACCGTGATGCAAGCAGGCATGAATTTCAAGAGTAACTGGCTGCAGAGGATTTTCGAAAGATCGAAAAGTATTCACAAGAATTTTGTGAGACACATGAACAATTGAGAAGCACGGATCCTCGATAAATGTGACGAAATAACCGTAAGGGTTTTTACGCGAAACAAAACTGCAAGACAATAAACTCAAAGGATTCTCGAGACAACGGAGAATATTTCGAGGCCTCTTGTAACAACAAGAGCGACGAGGAATGATCATGAGAATGACAAGTGCATGCAGATATCCATAGGGATATATCGGTGGCAGTGAATTACATAGGCGATGAACACAAGTTCTCGGGTTAACAGCGGAGAGTATCTTCAGGGTCTTCTGGTGCAGCAGATGATCATCGATCATAAGGTGCTCTCCGGGTGAAAGTGATAACGAGATCCTAATGTTAGATTTCAGCAAAATTCATTTATCCCGAATAGAAGAGAGATAAGAGTCCCAGAGTATAGACGAGGAGTAAAAGATCCTAATACCACCCAATGGTGTTGTGGGCCCGTAAGCCACACAACAAGTTAGTAAATTTGTTTTTCAAAGACTAGACTCAACTTCGGCCAAGGAGTTGGAAAGGGGGACTCCTACAGGCAGTTGGCTCTGATACCAACTTGTGACGCCCACGATTTGTCCGTACACTAATCATGCACGCAAATGTGTACGACCAAGATCACGGACTCACTGGAAGATATCACAACACAACTCTAGACACAAATTAAAATAATACAAGCTTTATATTACAAGCCAGGGGCCTCGAGGGCTCGAATACATAAGCTCGAAAAACACAAGAGTCAGCGGAAGCAATAATATCTGAGTACAGACATAAGATAAACAAGTCTGCCTTAAGAAGGCTAGCACAAAAGTAACAACGATCGAAAAGGCAAGGCCTCCTGCCTGGGACCTCCTAACTACTCCTCGAAGCCGAACTCTACGTAGGAACATCTTCGGGATCCTCTGGCTCCTGGACTCCACCGATCTGGTTGCATCAACCAGAAAGAAGAAAGAAGGGGAAAAAGGGGAGCAAAGCAACCGTGAGTACTCATCCAAAGTACTCGCAAGCAAGGATCTACACTACATATGCAATGATATATATGTAAAGGGGGGGGGGTAATATCTGTGCGCTAAACTGCAGAATGCCGGAATAAGAGGGGGATAGCTAACCCAATCGAAGACTACGCTTCTGGCCACCTCCATCTTGCAGCAGTAGAAGAGAATAGATGGAAGTAACAAGTATCCTCGCATCTCGCAGCCTCCGTCTTGCAGCAGTAGAATAGAATAGATGGTAAGTTCACCAAGTATCATCGTATAGCATAATCCTATCCGGCGATCCTCCCCTCGTAGCCATGTGGGAAAGCGATCACTGGGTTGTATCTGGAACTTGTCTGGGTGTGTTTTATTAAGTATCCAGTTCTAGTTGTCATGTGGTCAGAGTACAACTCCGGGTCATCCTTTTACCGAGGGACACGGCTATTCGAATAGATTAACTTCCCTGCAGGGGTGCACCACATAACCCAGCACGCTCGATCCCATTTGGCCGGACACACTTTACAGGGTCATGCCCGGCCTCAGAAGATCAACACGTCGCAGCCCTACCTAAGCACAACAGAGAGGTCAACACGCCGGTCTAAACTCTAAGCGCACGGGGGTCTGGGCCCATCGCCCAATGCACACCTGCACGTTGCGAGGGCGACCGGTGAGCAGACCTAGCAACTTCCATTATTAAGGAAGTTACGTTATGCGGTCCAACCCAGCGCGCGCCGCTTAGTCGCTGACGTCAAGAAGGCTTCGGCTGATATCACGACGTCGAGTACCCATAACTATTCCCACGTAGTTGGTTAGTGCGTATAGGCCAAATGGCCAGACTCAGATCAAATACCAAGATCCCGTTAAATGTGTTATTATGAAATAATCGTGGACAACGACCAGGGCCAGGCCCACCTGTCTCCTAGGTGGTCGCAACCCGCCAAGTCGCTCCGCCACAAGTAACCATCAGGGGGCTGCCGGGAACCCAGGCCCACCACTACCTGTGTGCAACCACCTGCCCCTTCAGCCCCCATCTCCGAATCATCATCATGTCTATGTAATATTATAATATATACCCGTGATCACCACCCGAGTGATCACGGCCATATAGTATAGCATGGCAGACGGACAAGAATGTAGGCACTACAAGAAATATGTCAACTTATGACCACCACTATTGGTCACTGAATGACAACAAATTTCCATTTGTGACCTTTTTGTGACCAAAAACATAAGGTCAAAAGCTGGCCGTCATAAACTGACATTAGCGACCTTCTCTGTGAGAAGGTCATAGACGTTTATGACCAAAATATGCCTAATGTCGTGTTTTGGTCACTGGCAGCCTCCCCAGACCACGTAGGCATCCAGCATGGCAAGCTGATGTGGCACAAGAATCGTCCCGGTCCAATTCGGTGTTTTACATGGGCCGAGCCCAACAATTCGGCCTTTTTAATTTATATTTTTCTGTTAATTTTCTCTAGCTATATGGTCCTAGCCCAACAATTCGGCCTTTTTAGTTTTTGAGATTCATGCAATCTTTTTGGCCCTCGGCCTTTTTGTAGTCCACTTTTTTTTGTAAGACCCTTTTATTTCATTTTTAAAACTGTTCTATGCATGTTGGGATGTGGCCTTTTTTGACCCAATTATTTGTCCAGTTCGGCCCAAGATGAATTTAGCCCAATCACACATACATCCAACATTATTTCATTCAAATTAGGAAAATTGCAGGTCAAATTCAAATCAACCATCATATCACTTCACATAACACATCTCCCAGGTTTACATAACACAAAATATCATCTCAGGAATACATTTCCTTACACAGGAATATAAAATAAGAAAATGTACATCTGCTACTATCATAACAGCACAATGCACTTTTTTAAATGGAACAGTACAATGGATGTCATTGCTCTCTCTTACTAGACATGCTGCCACAACTTGCCATCCTACAATGTACATCTGCTGCCACAACTTGCCATCCTACAATGAGAGGTATATAACAACGGACATCATGAACATAGAAGAGCATTTGAAGAGCATTAGAAGAACATCATCAAGCAGGCAATCAATTACACAAATTACATTAGGACCGACTTGCACACAAATCTACTAGAAAAACGAAGTAAACCTAGAACATACAAGTGAGTCGGACGAATATACACATACTACAACAGAAGGAACTAATGACCTTCAGCAGACACGACTAAGCCTCAGCACAAGCCAAAGAAACACTGTTTATCTAACGTTTGGTCAGGCTAGAACACAACATCGTTGCATACATCTTCCCTGTGCAGGCACTAAAATCGTGCATCTTCGCCACATAAGACCAACATGGTACCAAATCTGATCTATTACAGCAGTTAATACCATAGTTAAAGTTGCATCCATAATGTGGACCATGGATTACAGCAGTTAATAACACAGCAAATCATAATAAATTTGAACAGCCAAATTGAGCATAGGTAGGGGACCATGGATTGCTACAGACAAAATTGCAGTAGCAGGCACAGGCAGTAGTTTGAATTGATTGACACGGGGCGTGCAATTTTTACATTCCAAGACAGTAAATCGTAAATTTGAATGACCGAATTGAGCGCAGGCAGTCGATCAACAGTTGCATAGCGACTGAATTCGAAATCTAGCTCACAAACTGGCCAAACTGACGGGGAAGCAAGTAAAGCAACACACAGGCGATCAAATTTTCATCACATCACCAAGCAAACATGTACTATATCAGAAGGAAGTAACCAGCACCAAATCGAGCGGTAACAGAGAGGGGAGGCGGGCAACTTACAGCATCGCTCAGGGACTTCCACTTCTCACCACCGGCCTTGCCAATCTGCAATTCAGCCAACACAAACCAAATCAAAACCCAGAATTCACATCGCAGCAGTAACAGTTCGAACGAACAGCACGAGACAGAGGCAGACAGGGGACGGGACGGGACCGGGGCGCTTACCAGGGAGACCTGGTTGACGTCGGGGTGCTTCTCCTTGTACTCCTTCCTGAAGGTGTCCCTGCGAAGACGAAACCAAAACGAGCCTCCGTCAGCACGCGACGCCACACCAAACCACAGGAAAACAGCACGGATCCAAGCAGAAGCAAGCACGAATGGAATCGAGCGGGGAAACTCACATGAAGACGAAGAAGGCGCTCGTGGGGCGCTTGGGCTTGTTGGGGTCCTTCCCGGCCTTGCTCTTCTTCACCGCGAGCCTGCGCCACCACCACACAAACAACATCAGCAACCCGAATCAGAATTCAGATACCGACGCAAAACCGCGGCAGCCACCACAGGAAACGAAACGGAAAGGAGCGAGGGGAGGGGTCGGGGCACTGACCTGGAGTCGCCGGTGCGGGATCCCACCTTGGCCTTCATCCTGCCATCGGCCGCCAACCTGCAGCAACACCCACCGGAACCAATCGATCAGAACCCACAAAGAGCCCAAATCACGGGTAACAAACCGATCTAGAATCTCTGGCGAACTGGCGGGGAACCGCACGGTACCTTGGGATCGGAGCGGGAGGTGGGGTGGAGGTGGGCGTTGCGGGTGCTTGGTGGGTGGGTTCGCCGGGTGCTTGCTCAATTATGTGGTACGCATGCGGCGCGCTGGACGTACCTCATCGGTGGTGCCGCCGCCGCCTCTGACGGTGGGAAGAGGAGGTGGGGACGACGACGAGCGCGCGCGGCTGGGAGATGGATCTGGCCATGGGTCGATCTGAGCTAGGATAGGGAGAGATGGTGAGGGGAGGGAGAGACGTGGTCGGCGGCGGTAGGTGAGGAGGACGGCAAGGTTGGCGGTGGGGTGAGCCGCGGGGATAGGACTGGATCGGGAGGGGGACGGGGAGGAGGTGGCAGCGGCGAGGAGATGGGGACGAGGGAGGAGGGGTGCGATGGGGGATCTAAGCTATGGTTTTGGTTGCGGGTGGGGTATTTTTTTCTTCTGTAGAGATGAATGGATGGATGGATGTATGTGGTATGGAGAGATGAATGGATGGATGGATGGGCGCCATGTCATCGATCCGTGGGAAGAGTTCTGATTGGTTCGGAAAATCAGTGATTTAAAATTGTTTTCAAGTACTAAAAATAGGGGGATTTTGTGAAGCAACTATCAAAATTATTTTGAAAAAGGGCACCACAGAAATTTTCCCTAGAGTTAGACCACATTTTATGGATGAGGACTAATTTTTATGCATTTTTTTATCTTTTTAGCTATTTTTAATCATTTTTCGAGTGCCCAAAATGAGTTTTTTTGTGAAGGACCTACCATATATTTGTTGCAAATTTGGACCAAGTCAATTTTCTAAAATACTAGGCCATATTTAATGCACAATTGACCAAATGGTTGGGTTCCAGAAGATTTTATCCACCTCTAGTGAAAAAGACAAATTTCCGCCGATCCAGCTGGAAACGGGTCAAATTTGAACTGTGGCTGCCTCGTAGTTTCCTCTTTGTTTTTTTCAAAACTCATTTCTAGGTACTTAAGTATCTATTTAATCAGAGAAACACCAAAAAAATTCCAAGATTCAACCACTAGCTATGAACGGTCATTCCCGAGGTTTTGAACGCATTTTGAAACGGGCATAAAAAATTCAAAAAAAAATCAAAAAATTGGAAAACCTTCGCATTGTGTCATTAGATGTGACCAAGTTACCAGGAAAAATAATAAACTTGTAATACGACAATTCTTTTAAAAAAGTGTTCTTAGAAATGAGCTATCATGCGTGAAGATTCATGGCTTTCAAGCCAAATGATCAATCCTATGGCCACATTCATGGCATAGTTTGTTCAAATGATCTCATATTGCGCACAAGGGTGCATCTTGGAATGGCAAACAAGATTGCCTAAGGAATTTTTCATTTTCTTTGGACAAAAAAATCATTTTCCATTTTTTGAGTGGCCAAAAGGAGGTTTTTTTGTGAAGGACCTCCCAAATAATTGTTGCAAAATTGGACCAAATCAATTTTCTAAAATACTAGGACATATTTAATGCACAATTGACCAAATGGTTGGGTGTCAAAAGTTTTGATCCACCTCTGGTGAAAAAGACAAATTTCGATCGATTCAATTGGAAGCGGGTCAAATTTGAATTGTAGCTACCTCGTAGTTTGCTTTTTATTTTTTCCAAAAATCATTTGTAGGTACATAAGTATCTATTTAATCATAGAAACACCAAAAAAATTCCAAGATTCAACCACTAGCTATGAACGGTCATTCCCGCCGTTTTGACCGCATTTTGAAACGGGCATAAAAAATTCAAAAAAATCAAAAAATTGGAAAACCTTCGCATTGTGTCATTATATGTGACCAAGTTAGCAGGAAAAATAATAAACTTGTAATACGAAAATTCTTTTAAAAAAGTGTTCTTAGAAATGAGCTATCATGCGTGAAGATTCATGGCTTTCAAGCCAAATAATCAATCCTATGGCCACATTCATGGCATAGTTTGTTCAAATACTCTCATATTGTGCACAAGGGTGCATCTTGGAATGGCAAACAATATTGCCTAAGGAAGTTTTCATTTTCTTTGGACGAAAAAATCATTTTCCATTTTTTGAGTGCCCAAAAGGAGGTTTTTTTTGTGAAGGACCTCCCAAATAATTGTTGCAAAATTAGACCAAATCAATTTTCTAAAATACTAGGACATATTTAATGCACAATTGACAAAATGGTTGGGTGTAAAAAGTTTTGATCCACCTCTCGTGAAAAAGACAAATTTCCACCGATTCAGTTGGAAGCGGGTCAAATTTGAACTGCAGCTGCCTCATAGTTTGCTATTTATTTTTTCCAAAAATCATTTCTAGTTACATAAGTACCTACTTAATCATAAATACATGGTTTGGTGGCGATACGTCGAGGTTTGGGCGGTGGTCCAGGGCCCCAACTCTAGAGCGCGTAAACTCGCATGCCCGCCGCGTGGTCACCGCGTGACTGTGGCGTTGCCATGTGTTCTGGGCGGCCTAGGCATGTCTAGTGGGTTGGGCACTCCCCAGGTAGATGCTAGGAAGAAAATTACAACATAAGATTCTCACGAGGAGACCGATCGATGCTCTAACATGAATTAGGAGCCAAGTGTTTGATTAGCGGTACGGGAAATGCACATGGCTAATGGACGTGAGTTTTGGTTGAGGATGATCAGTTACCAAGAAGACCGTCTTCACAAATTTCCAGCTCAAAAGGAGGAGTCTAGGTGGTACATGCTTTGCAAAGTACCACGCTGGACATAAATACGAATGTTGAAGATGGGCTCAAAATAATGAATGGATTGAGTTGGTATTTGGTGGAGGATAGTTATTTGGGCATAGCAAAGCACAGTAGAAAATGGATACCATTTGGAAATGCCAAAGTGGTACTTCCTTCACAAAGTGTTTTTTTGAACAGAATAGGAAAATGAATATTTTTGAATTATTTTTGAACTAGGCAAGGAAGGTTTTTTACATATTTGACGAAGATATGACCCAAAGAATTTATGAGATTTTTTGGGGAATTTTGGGAATGACAGAAATATAGGTTCCTTCACAACCTAGGGCAAAAACTGCCACATGGACATGACACATAGGCAAAACTGATGAGGTGGCGCCTAGTCGTAGCAACCCACCACAATTTACAAGGTTATGATCATCTATATTGGTCATGATCAGGTAGAAATAAGGCAGCGGACCAGTGCTATCTGCTTTATGACTATTTCGTGTAAGGAAATTATGACCTTTCTGACCAAAATGGTCGTTATAGTTTAGGGTTTGGAGCCCCCCGAACAGCTTTTGACCAATTGGTCTGAAATGGTCATAGATATATGACCAATTCTTCCAGGGTCACTAACAGAAGGTCATAAGTTGACATATTTCTTGTAGTGAGGGCCACTGATGGAATACTAGCATCCTATACTAAGCATTAGGATGGCAGGTACAGGTATCAATAGTTGTAGCAACAATGACAGGCTATGCAACAGAATAGGAGTAACCGAACAGTAACATGCTACACTACTCTAATACAAGCAGTAGAGAGAAGAATAGGCGATATCTGGTGATCAAAGAGGGGGGGGCTTGCCTGGTTGCTCTGGCAAGAAGGAGGGGTCTTCGTCGACGTAGTCGATCACCGTGGCACTGTCAGTGGTCTCAGTCCCGATGTCTATCGGAGAGAAGAGGGGGAAGAAACAATAAATATAAAGCAAACAATTGTAACACAAAGCATAACATGGCAAAACGCGGTGCTACGTTTGACCTAACGTGGTAGGAGGTGTTACCGACAAAGGGGGCAAACATCCGGGAAAGTATTCCCGGTGTTTCGTGTTTTCGGACTAATGAAACTGAGGGGGAAAGTTGCATGTTCGGTATGATAGAGGTGTGTGGCGGACGAACGGACCACGTATTCGGATTCGTCTCATCGTTCTAAGCAACTTTCATGTACAAAGTATTTTCATCTGAGTTATGGTTTAAAAGTTATGATTTTCTAAAGTTTTTATTAATTTCTGAAATTTAATATTAATTAAATTAATTCAAAAAAGGATTTATGACATCAGCATGACATCATGCTGACGTCGGCATGGTTGACTGCTCAACCTGACAAGTGGGTCCCACTTGTCATTGGCTGTTTAGGTAATTAATAGTTAATTAAGTTAATTAGTGTTTAGGTTATTCTGAACCAGAATTAATTAAGTGATTAATTAATTAATTAATTAATAATTTATTATTTATTTATTTATTTATTTATTTATTATTATTATTATTTTCTTTTCTTTTCTTTTTTATATTACGTTCTGGGCGCGGGGGCCCACGTGTCACTGGCCCGGGGGCTAACGGGACGGGCGTTAACGGGCGCTGGGGCGGGGCGCACCCAGGCCCCATCGCGCGCGCGAGGGGGGGGAAGGGGAGGCGAGGCCAGCCGACCGGGGCCTTTCCCGGCGGCGGTGAGGCCACGGCTGTCCGGCGCCGTGGAGCGGGCGCAGCGGGCAGCCAGCGCCGGGGCGAGGGCCGGCGCCTGGAGCCGGCGGGGGCAGCCGCCAGCGCGAAGCCGAGGCGGGCGGGAGGTGCGGCGCGCGTGGGGGGAGGCCACGGCGGGGGGTCTGCGGTGAGGGCCAGCGGGGCGTGCGGCTAGGCGACGCTGGGTGGGCGCTGGAGCGCGCGGCGCGGCGGAGCCGCGATGGTGGTCGGCCGGAGCTGGCCCAGCGGGGCCAGTCGACGGCGGCGGGGCGTGGCTGTGGCCGCGGAGCTGCGGAGAAACGGCGCACGGGCCAGCGGGCGCCTGGCGCGCTGGACAGCGGCGTGCGGCCGGGAAGCGGAGGGAGCACGGGGCGGTTGCGACGGTGACTGCAGATGCAGAGAGGGCGACGAGGGGAGGCGGCAGCTCATAGGGGCCCGGTCGGGGAGGGCAGTGGGCTCGAGGTGGAGGCGCTCCGAGCGGCGGCGACGATAGGTTGAGCCAGCGAGGAGGAGTCGCGGACAGAGCGGCGACGTCGTGGGCGATTGGGGGCGGCTCCGGCGAGGAGGAGCGTCGTCGAGGTGGCTGCAACGGCGCGGCATCAAGGGCGACGCGGTCGGGGCGGTTTGCCTCGATCCAGGTCG
>LR738710.1:802141176-802153157 GCA_902687465.1 Secale cereale | reverse complement strand
AGCCAGCGAGGAGGAGTCGCGGACAGAGCGGCGACGTCGTGGGCGATTGGGGGCGGCTCCGGCGAGGAGGAGCGTCGTCGAGGTGGCTGCAACGGCGCGGCATCAAGGGCGACGCGGTCGGGGCGGTTTGCCTCGATCCAGTTCGTGGGGGAGGGGGGTGGGGAAAAGTGGTTTAGGTCACGGGCAGAGAGGGCGTTAGTAGTGGGGTGGATCGGTCCGGGTGGGCCGGTCGAACCTGTTGGGCTGCCTCGGCCATTTGGACCTAGTGGCCCGGTGCGGGGGGGCAGGGCTTTTCTTTTATATTTTCTTTTATTGTTTTTTTTATTTTTCCTTTTGTTTCTTTTCTGTTTTCTTTTAGTTTGCTTTCAAAACTAGTTTCACAAAGTTTATAACTAGCACCTAATTTAGTCTTAATAAATATGTCACTGCCTCATTGACTTTGGGAATCAAAATAAAATAGTATAATATTTTATTAATTGAAAAAGGCATTTGATTAATTGCTTTTGGCGATGTTTTAACTACTTTAGTGCATTGAAATACCTTATAAAAAGATGATCTCTCCATCATAAATACTTATAATTTGTTTGTCTACTTTAGAACATTTTAGTTTTGACATTAAAAAACTTTTATAGTTTGCTTCATTTTGAATTTGAATTTGAACCGGTTTCGAACTAATACGAAATTATCAACAGTAATTGCGGTGACGTGTCGTCACTAGCCGAGGGTTATTGTACCTTGATTACCCGGGCGTCACATCTATAGCCTTTTTGAGGAGGACTTTCGGCACGAACTCCCAGTTCACGCGGTCATATGCTTTTTCGAAGTCTAATTTGAGCAGCACCCCTTTGCCCTTGGTGCATTTAAGCTCATGGACAATCTCAAGCAGCGCAATTGGATCCTCCAAGATGTTGCGCCCCTTAAGGAAAGCTGTTTGGCTCTTAAGGATCACCCGTTGGGCTAAAGGTGCCAACCGAGTGGCGTATGCTTTAGCACAAATCTTGAACGAACGTTGATGAGTGTGATAGGCCTAAAGAGCTTAAAATTATCCGCCCCTTTGACTTTCGGGATCAAGCTAATCGCTCTGTAGTTAAGGTGGGAGAGCTCTACCGTGCCAAGCGCACAACCATTTACAATCGCATAGAAAATATGTTTGAGGCTTGGCCTAGCTGAGAAAATTGCATATTTACCATTTTAAACATCAGGCTTCGTAAAAATGCCACTCTCAAGATGGGTTTCGAAAAAAAATGCCTCCCTACTCATGGACAACTTGATTACCATGCCATCCCCCCCTCCCTCTTTTTTCTTTAGTTTTTCCATTTATCTACGCTTGAAAGGACCAAACTGCCCTTGTCTCTCCTAATCTTATCTGGTTCGTGTGTGTGGCTCGATTGGGTCACCCATTGGATGCTCCGATGCTGTCAATTGCTCACCTCTGTAACTCGGCCACACCTGTGTGTGTCGCCGAAGCTCGTTCTTGCCGGCTCACCCACGCCTACTCCTACTCGCAGCCGTACCTCGCCCTCGCCAGCTTACCCACCATGTGTTAGATATTCTCTTAATACTGTTCAACAACAGCTCATAATTATACTTCAGTTTATACAACTCCCGCACCAGGCCAAGCTCACATGTAGAGTGCTTGAACTGAATGCATCATATATATAGCTATTTTTTTATGGTAATACGTGTCTTTTTCATATCATAAAGAACAAAATATAAGTCACGTAAAGACCGATGTGACAAAACTGAAAAGATAGCAGAACATCTCTGAGCTTGACACCAACGCCCGTCACCTGCCTTCGGCACCACCACAGCAGCCACCGAAGAAAAGAATGACGAATCAGCTCCTCACCCGAGCTCGACGCGGCTCCATCGCTGATATGCAGCTTTGCGGACCTTCAAGGTGGCTCACCAAAAGTGAAACCCTTACCGTTGAACGAATCAGACCGGGACAACACCCCGGACACGCCATCAAACTCCAGATCTGGCACCCCACCACGACTAAAACGCCGAAGGAGAAAACCATATATGACATCCACCAACCACGAGTCAGGCTGGCAATGGGGATTACCCAGGCGGGTATTGGACTCCCATCCCCGTCCCCGCGAGAGTCACCCCATGCCCGTCCCCGTCCCCATACCCGCCCATGGGGAAGAAATGTTTCCCATCCCCATCCCCGTTAGGTTTTTCATCCCCATGGGGAAACCCATAGATGCAATCAACAATCGCCTCCAGTAGCGTTTAAGTAGAAAAAAACAATGTTTCAACACAATAAACAATATGTTGTGGCTAGGTTAGCGATTTCCTTGGGCTTTTTGGGCCCAGGGGTGGGATTAGTGGGAATTTAGGTGGATATGATCAGGAATTACCTAGGTCTACCAATTTTTTGGTCCAAAAGTATGGCACTAACGGGTAAGGTGGGTAACGGGTATGGGTAATGTTATTCCATCCCCATCCCCATCTTATGCGATGGGTAATATATTTGACCTACCAGCTTCCCCGTGTGCAAAAACCAGGCACATCCCCGTCCCCTAATAGAGTAATTACCCATGGGGACGCGGGTAACAGTTAACCATTGCCAGCTTGAACCACGAGCCCAGCACATGCTCCGTCTTCCATATGTCATCGATGCAGACCACAATCTACATCCGCTCCTGGACTACCTCCCAAGCTCCGCGCCGACGCTGGAGCAAGCTACTTGCACTTGCAGATATACACGGTATAGTTTTATAAACTAAGATCTAGCGAACAAAGCAAGAGAAAGGCTTAATAAAATACCGTGCAGAGGATTGGGTTCCATCCTGCTGTTGCGGCGCCGTGGTGTGTGGCGTCCAGGCGATTGGCGCCAGCACCGTCTAGGGAATCGGCGGCGCGGAGACATCCAGGGATCGGCAGCGGGGTGGTAGTCCAGGGGATCAACAGCGGCGACGTCCAGGCGATCGACGACAGCGTGTAGGCGATCTGCGCCTGCGCGCGGCTGTTTTCTAGGCTGGTGGCGCGTGCGTGAGTCTGCCTACACAATGCAATCAGGTACGTGTACACATCCAGGGATAGTCTTGTCCTTTCAGGTGCACGTAAATGGAAAAACTAAAGGAAAAACAGAAAAGGGGGGGGAAATGGCATGGTAATCAAATTGTCCATGAGCTGGGTGGCATTTTTGAGAAACCCATCTTGAGAGTGGCATTTTTACAAAGCCCAATGTTTAAAGTGGCAGACATCCAATTTTCTCATCTTTGCGGTGTTGTTTTCAAAGAGTAGTGTAGCATAGCAGCGCACACAATGCCTGCGCCCACCGTAGCTTGAGTTGATGGATGGATCAATGTAATCTTCATAATGAAATGGTAGACCGCAACAAATGATCTTATTCTTTTCAAATTTAAGCAACCAATATTAATCTAAATAGAACACAAATATAAAACCAAATCATGATTATTGATACCCAAATGATAGACCTGGCAATTCATATAGAATATACAAAATCTATAAGCGGTCAACTGGAATGCCCCACCATAGAAGAACTTGATATTGTTCATCACGGAACTGACGGAGTATCAATACTGGGAAGGGCTTATAGATGAACCCAACTGAGTGGCGGGTGAGCCAAGGCATCCGTCACGGCTATTCTGGAAAACTAGCAATGGCGGGTGCTAAGAACCGCTTGCCTCTGCTGAACACGTAAGAGTGGCCAGCACTTCCGAGGACCCGCCACAGTCATACATTTCTAATTTCTCCATTAGTGAAAAGCATCAGTGGTTGGCACGAAGATGTGCTCGCCACTGCTTCGATGCCGAGCAGTGGCGGGCGTTTCCGAATGGCCGCCATAGCTATTTTAGGTACCCACGCGCCAACTGGTTTCAAATTTCATCAGAGTTCATAGTGGCGGGTTCTTGTCGGCGCCCTCCACAACTATGTTTTTTCATGCTGCCACCTACCACGCATATATAGCTGTGACAGGCACTTTTCGTTGTTGCTGCCCGTCACTGTATACATAACCTTATCCACCGCCCCAGCACCCACCGCCAGTCAGATCCATTCACACACATCTCTTTCTCCCCTCTGTCTCCCTCGCTTCGCCTCCATCGCGAGCGTCGTGGCGTCGTCCGTCGACACCGGCGAGGCCGCGGTCCACCACCTCGAATGGCGTCGCGGATCCAATCTTCCCTGTCACCCGCGCCTTCCGTCGCCGCCT
This sequence comes from Secale cereale, assembly GCA_902687465.1. Lineage (NCBI taxonomy): Eukaryota > Viridiplantae > Streptophyta > Magnoliopsida > Poales > Poaceae > Secale > Secale cereale. The sequence continues at coordinate 802,148,971 of LR738710.1, read as the reverse complement.
CAAAGTTTGTCGGCCTCGCTGTGCAATGCTACCTCCAATTACTTCCCCGTCACTGTCGCCCGCGCCTTCCTCTGCATCCAACGTCATATGCATGTCCGTCGAACTCGCCATCCGCCAACGCCTCTGCCATCGTCCTCGGTCTCATCTTGCCCGCCATTTGACTCCAGCCGGGTAGGCACACCTCCCTTCTCTCTGTACATGCCCGATTTTAGTTGTTCTCGTTATTGTACTTGTACATCTGCAATATTTTGTTAGTGTAGTTAAATTTTGTTATATGATGCACCATTCAATCTTCGTAAGTAGATTCCTTAAATTTGAGTGCTTGTGCTAGAGTACTATGTACTATCTACTTCATGATGCGGGTATTTATAATGAGTGCAATGTTTTCGCGAAACGTGGATTAAGTTCTGTTTTGATTAATTTCTGACACTCAATATGTCCAATTTCCATCTAAGGTCATGCTGATTTTTTCTGTAAATTTATTACTTTTTAATGAACAAACTACTTAATTGTATTTTCCTTCAGGTGGACAACACTCACTCTTAATCCACAAAGTGAGATGCGAGTTGTTCTATGGCGGTGGACACCGACTTTTGTTGTAGGAAGTCATCCTTCTTCCTTTCTTCCTCTTAGACTTTGGTATGGCACGAGGAGAAGATGAAGGGTACACCATATATACAACCACTTGAGAGATGAACCGACTGTTGTCCTAGGGGTTCATTCCTCTCCCTCTTCATCCTCTAAGACCTTGGTAAAGCAGGAGGGAAAGAACGACCATCACCGACGGTCGAAGTACCCAACATAAGGGCGAGAAATGTCTACCCGAAGGATAAATGTCAAAAGTTTTATCTTTTTTGTTGCCATAAATCTACTTTCATAAAAATTTCTTTTATCTAAATATCAACTTGCTTAATGCGATTTAGATGGAGAAACTGAGATGCCTCATTAGGACTCGTACACTTGTAGACGGAACTCGTATTGTCGTAGACATCGTCACGAGGATGGCTTAGTACACGGAGATCGTGCTTGCCTATGTCGAGAGAGCTCGAGCAGCTATCAAGAGCTCTCAAACATACGTCGAGAGCGTCGTAGCATATGCCGAGAGCGCGAGAATAGTCGCCGAGAGTGCGCGAGCAGCCGCCAAGAGTATGCGAGTAACCGTCAAAGCTGCGAGGATCGCCCAAGCCGAGATCAAGAAGATGATGGAAGGCCAGGAGAAGTCATGATGGAGCTGAACTTTTAGTTCTAAACTACTAATGCACTACCATTATGCGATCTGTATGATCGATGCGTGTGAACTTAATTTCTATGTTGCTACGAAGGAGCTAAACTTTTACTTCCAAACTACTAGTAAACTGCAACGTGGTCATTTGTATCGTCTATGATGCTATGAAGACTGTGATGTGACTTTGCTCTATGTGATTGGATAACTATGAATTTGACTTGTTATCTTGTTTATTTATCTTTGTAGATGAATTGGAAGTGGTATGTGGTGGGAGGAATCCAGGATTTTATGATTCATGGGAGATATGCAAGGAACAAGTGGATAGTTACAATAACAACTGCTATAAACGATATATGACTAAAAAAGAAGCAGAGGATCATGTGACAACTATGTCCGCAAAGAGAAAATCAACTATGAAGTATGCAAGACCGTGTGGACAAGTGGGCGAGTAAATTGACAGTTCATTATGCCAACACTGAGCATTGCTAGCAATGATCAATGCTAACACTGATCAGTGCTATCAGTTCATGCCAAATGCACATGCTATCAGATCATACAAATGATCAGTACTATTTTTGGCATTCAGATATGTCCTACTAGCATGCACATGCAATGTCCTATGCTGATCATGCATTCACGTAACCTAACAACATCATACATACTTACATAGCTACAACAGCAAAAATAACAGCAGGAACACCCCTAACATCAGCAAGAAAAGCAAGAACATCAAAAAGAAGAGCATCAAAACATCGACAATAGCACCTAAGTAGCATTGTAGGGATGATAAATGTGGAGAACAAATGAATCAACCGTAAGCACTACCAACATCTGTAAGCATTCTCATAAGCACTACTAACACATTCGCAAGCATTCTCATCTAAGCACTAGCAAGACTAGCATGCACTCTGATTCAACCCAAACGTAGTGGATTTGGATCGAATCCGATCGAATAGGATTGAATATAGCACTTTCTGAACTACCCTAAGAACCCTAACTACAAACTTATCAGCAAAGGGGGGGACTAGGAGCTTACGGTGGGGGTTGCCGGTGGAACATACGCGGCCGTGGAGAAAACCCTGGGGGGAATAGGTGTGCACCCGCTATCGCTGAAGAAGAGCCGGCCATTCCGAGGGTCGTGACCCTCTCCCTCGTCGTGCGCTGGCTGGAAGATGAGCATGGCATCCTCGACCTCCCGCCCTTTGCACCGGACGCAGATGAGAAAGCCCTCGATGGTGGTAAAAATACCCCCATAAGATCGGCCGACAAAGGACGGAGGCTGCGGGGATTGAATTCTTATCGCGCGCTATTGAGCCCAAGATGACGAGGTCCACCACCAGTGGCGGAGCTAGAGCGAACGGCGGTGGTGCTGCATTGGCCCGGGGCGGCAGCATGTTGCAGAACAGCGGCAGCGCACGGATAGCCGTGACAAGATCCCGCCCAAAGGCGAAGAGGGCGGCAATCCATCTCTGGTGGATCGGATTGCTGCCGGTGATGACGGGAGTTGGTGGGGCGCGGCGAGACGGCAACGTTGCCATTGGAGAAACCGAACGGACGGTGAGGGGAGAGAGAGAGTGCATGTGAACAGGCGATGGAGGTCACGAGAGGGAGTGTGGCTAGTTATGAGATGTCGCGTCGTCTCCCGCACTTCCCCGGGCGTGCAGGCGCTCACCACGCATGACTCGAGCGAGTCTAGCTTGCCAAAAACGGCCGAGTCGACCATTCCTCCAGAGCCAGGCCTAGAGGTGCTTCGAGGTTCGTGCGGGCTAGGGAACACATACAACCCAAGCAACCGAATGGCTTGAATTCATTCCACGCGAGCATGGCTGGACCTAATGCAGCCTATCAAACACATCCTGACAGAATGGGGTGGGCTCGGGGAATAGCGAGGGGGGATAAGGTTGGGTTTACCGTGCTATCACCTAAATGGATCACTCATGTGGCCAATTCTTATAAACTGATTTATTTTAGGGGATATCATTCTTATAAACTACTAGCATAAATATTTCTTCGCGTCTTGACCGAGGAGTCTAGGACGTGTGTTGGTAAAAACAAAATGGAGGGAAACCATTTCGCCGGCACGCGGGTCCCACTTGTCAGCGAGTAGAGCCTCTTTCTTGCTTCCACTCCGAAAGAAGAAGATGAAAGGCGCTCAAAAATTAGAAAAAAGAACAGAAAAGAAAAACAAAGGCCGGCGACACGAAGCACCGTCAGCGCACACCGGCCAAAGACCAACCCAACCCCCAAACCCTAGCGCACCAATGCCCGGAGGACTTCTGGGAGCAGGTGCTAGATAAAGGGTCATCAGACCCGGTTCATTTGGGCCTTTAGCCCCGGTTCCAGAACCGGGACAAGAGGGTCGGTACTAATGCTCTGACCCTTTAGTCCCGGTTCAATCCAGAACCGGGGCAGAAGGGTGTCCACGTGGCCTATGCACCGAGCCCAGGCAGGAGGGGCTTTAGTCCCGGTTGGTGGTACCAATCGGGACCAAAAGGCATCCACGCGTCAGCATTTCTGTGGCTGTGGTTTTTCTTTTTTTTTGAAAGGGGAGAGGGGGTTGGAGGTTTTGGGGGGTTAATTTAGGTGTTTCATATTGTGTTAGCTAGCTAATTAATAGAGAGAAGTGTCCTCTCTTATGTCCGTGCTTGCTACGTACTACACATACGTATAAAGATGACTAGACACGGTAGCTAGCTAGCTAGCTAGTAAAGCAAACGAAGGAAACAGAAGATCGTATAATCAACATATATATATATATGCATACAGAGAGAAGTAATATCGACCACCTCTCCTTCTCCGAGAGATTGGTCGAACAACAAATTCTCGTATATCTATCCGACACTACCGGGCACATATATACAATAATTATCTCTTACAAAAATAATCTCCTATCATATGGATGCATGGTCCACATAGTATTCTCCGTCTTCAGCGATCACGTGTTCAAGGAAGAATGCCGCCAATTCCTCTTGAATTGCTCGCAGACGATCTGGTGTTAGGAGTTCATCCCGTATCTGAAACATCTAATTTGAAGTAGGGAAACCAAATATGCACAAGACAGTAACACTCACTTGAAGTTGTAAGGAAAGAGTATTATATCTTTGTTTTCATTTACCACCAACGATCGTAGCAAGTTGGTCTCGGTATCGTCGGGACACAATTTAACCTCGGTTGCATCTATGAGGTATGTGTTAATAAACCCAATATCACCTACTTGTCTTTTCTTCAATTCGACGATCTTCAATCTGCATAATATAGTGAGGATAATTATAAATACATGCAATGAAGATCAGCTATATAGAGAGACTTAATGACAGAAGTAGTACTACTTACAGACAGTAGCAGGTGACCGTTGCTTTATCGAGGGCCAATTGATTGAAAAACTGATAGAACTCCTCAAATGGAATAGGCAACAGGTCAATTCCAACGAGGTCATGCTCCGGTTTAACTCTCACATACAAGCTATCCCTCCCCCCAGACTCTCTGGAGATTTTCAAGTACCAATCATGCAATCTTCGCATATTCGTTGATAGAGATCTTTCATTTTTGACGAGAGGTTTTTTGTACTCGTATCTTTCTATCTGCACTTCCAAGAAATCATAGTGTACATCGTCGGACGCGTAATCTGCAAGATTGGTATAACCGGGCACCATCCTCGGATCATTAGCGACCATGTCGCTAGACACCTTGAGTGGGGGGCACGATTGGTCCGCTTGTTCGCCGAGCTGGGCAATTTGTTTCCCAGCTCGCCCTTCTGCTAACCTCTGATCACTTTTAGTACTTCCCGACCGCTTCGCTGCTCGATATGACTTTTGGATCATGCGGTCATAGTTGTCCTGCGGCTTACTTTGCGCTGGTTGCTTCAGGGCAGCAAGAGTGCGCTTTGCTTTCACCGCATCTATCTTCTCCTCCGGAGGTGGATGTCTCTGTGCTTTCAACCCTTCAAAAAAGTCCTTCACTTCGCCTTGAGTGATCTTCGTGTTTTCCTCGTCGGACCTCTCGTACAGTAACTTCTCTAGAGGCGTGAGAGAAGGACCGAATCTGCATCGCCTCCCGCCTCTGGCTGTACTGGTAGACGTCGCCGGACCAGACAAAGCGGCTGTCTTTTTTACTTGCTTACGCGCCGGAGCAGGAGCAGCCGGAGCGGCGGCAGGTCTCTTCCGCCCTTACTGATTAGGCGGAGAAGGAGGAGCAGGCTGGCTGCTCGGGCGCGCCGGCGGCGAAGGAGGCGGAGTGCCGCCACGCGCCGGCGGCGAAGGAGACGGAGTGCCGCCACGCGCTGGAGAAGAAGCCGGAGTGCCCTGATGGTCACTCGCCGGAGGAGGAGGCGGTGGAGGAGGCGGAGTGCCTGACTCGCCGAAGGAGGAGGAGGAGGCGGAGGCGTTCAGTTGAGAATGTTGATTAGGTCCTTCCGCCATAGGCATGGAGTCTTCAGTGAAGAACCCAGCCGAGTCTCCCCTTCACCGGTAGGGTGGTCAAGCTGGAGCTCCTCAAATCCCTCCGTTATTTCGTCGACCATCACCCTAGCATATCCTTCTGGAATCGGCCGGCGGTGAAAAGTGTCGTCGGGTCCAGAAGGATAAATAGAGCCAGCAGCCGCCTTGACCTTCAGATTCATCCACTGCGCCATAAGGTGGCAATTTTGTGCCTGCGTGATAGCATCCACAGGATTCCTGGCAGTAGCCGTCAAGGCAGGCTCTGGCTGAAGCAGCTCGGTGGAAGCCACGCTGCTTCTCCGCTAAGATGGCGGGGTAGCTTCGGGGGAAGCTTCGGCAATTCTTTTCTCCCGATTTGCTTCCCGTTCCTCTATCGCTTGTATTCTGGCCCGCAGCGCCTGGATTTCGGTCTGCTCCATTTTCTTCCTCCTGTCGTGGCATTTGTAGCCTCCTGCGTCCGGAAACCCAGCACGCCACGGAAGGGAGCCTGGCGTGCCTCGTGTCCGTCCAGGGTGCTCAGGATTCCCGAGGGACATTCTCAGCTCGTCGTTCTCTCTGTCGGGAAAGAACGTCCCTTCATGCGCTGCTTTGATATACTGTCGCATCTTCCTGAGTGGTGTTTCCAATTGCTTGTCCGTCCAAATGCACCACCCTATTGCAGGGTCCAAGGTTCCGCCAGCCCCGAAGAACCAAGTCCGGCAACGGTCTGGCCAGTGCATTGTCTCTGGTTCGATCCCTTTCTGAAGCAGATCATTCTCAGCCTTGGCCCACTTAAGCCGGGCTACGAGGTAGCCGCCCGACCCCGTGCGATGGTGATGCTTCTTCTTCGCAGCATTTATCCGGTTTGTCTCCGACATCTTCTGACTCTTTTCCGACTTCTTATGGGCCACAAATGCGGGCCAGTCATCTTTGATCTTCTCATATATGCCCACGAATTCTGGAGTCTTTTTATCTTTGACAAACGTATTCAGTTTTTTCTTCCATGCCCTGAATTGGTCTGCCATCTTCGAAAGTGCAGCAGACTTGATTAACTCCTCTATAACTGGGTTCGCCGGATCAACCTCTCGCGGTAGGACGAAATTTGACTTCAGGTCAGTCCAAAGATCTTCTTTCTGCATATCAGTGACATAAGTCACCTGAGCGTCGTTTGCAGCCGGCTTTCACCATTGATGGATGCTGATCGGGATCTTGTCCCTAACCAGAACCCCGCACTGATTAACAAATGCGTTCTTTGTCCGGATGGGTGCAATCGGCTCGCCGGAGCGCGAGATTTCTGAGATCTCAAACTTTACATCCGGCCTCAACTTTTTCTTCGCTCCTCGTCTCTTTACCGAAGATTTGCTCGATCCGGAGGGCTAGAAAAAGGAACAAAGACGAGAGTTAATGAATGGATCAATTAACTAGTCAGCACATGCTTAACTAACATATATACCTCCTGGCCGGACTCGGTTCGGTCACCGGAGCCAGCATCACGGTCTCCTTCTTGCACCGGCATTGGGTCACCGGAGCCGTCCTCACGGTCTACTTCTTCCATGTGCATTGGGTCACCGGATCCATCAATATCATAGCCTAGATCTTCCAGCTGCAGCTCTTTTTCGACCTGGTCATCGGTGTCGTTGAGAAACGACAAGACGGCATTTTGTCCGTCTGCGATTAGGTCCATCAACATCGCTTCTTGTGCTAGGTCTCGGGTGTTGTGGTCCATTGTTTCTACAAATATTTACAACATGCCAATTATTATTCAAACATGACAGATGGATATATTAATGGAGTTCTGGCAAATGATGAAGTCATGGAATTCTTCAATACTTTGACACTAGCTAGGCAACCTCTCGACCCCCCGACTTCTCGGTGATCCACAACCCTAGACCCCCTCATGTCACATTTTGTCTAGTGTCAAAGGATTCAACAAAACCAATACTTCATCATTAGGCGAAAGTAACAGTAGCATGAAGGTACGAAGCTCTCCAAGGTGGTTTTGGAACGGAGTCCCGGATAGGATAATTCGTAACAAAAGACGGATTATCCTATCAGGAACTCCATTCCAAAATAACTTTGCATAACTTCGTACCAACATGCCCCGGTTACTTCTGGCAAATGATGAAGTCATGGAATTCTTCAATACTTTGACACA
>LR738710.1:802119806-802138316 GCA_902687465.1 Secale cereale | reverse complement strand
CCAAAGTTGTTTTGGAACGGAGTCCCAGATAAGATAATCCGTAACAAAAGACGGATTATCCTATCAGGGACTTCGTTCCAGAACAACTTTGCATAACTTCATACCAAAATGCCCCGGTTACTTATGGCAAATGATGAAGTCATGAAATTCTTCAATACTTTGACACTAGCTAGGCAATCTCTCTCGACCCCTCGACCCCCGACTTCTCGCCGATCCACAAACCCTAGACCCCCTCATGTCACATTTTGTCGAGTGTCAAAGGATTCAACAAAACCAATACTTCATCATTAGGCGAAAGTAACAGTAGCATGATGGTACGAAGCTCTCCAAAGTTATTTTGGAACGGAGTCGCAGAAAGGATAATTCGTAACAAAAGACGGATTATCCTATCAGGAACTCCGTTCCAGAATAACTTTGCATAACTTTGTACCAAAATGCCCCGGTTACTTCTGGCAAATGATGAAGTCATGGAATTCTTCAATACTTTGACCCCCGACTGCTCGGCGATCCACAACCCTAGATCCCCGACTGCTAGGCAACCTCTCGACCCCTCGACCTTCGGCCTCTCGACCCCTCGACGACCCTTGGCCCCTCGGCGATCTCTCGACCGGTCCCTCGGTCCCTCGACGACCCTCGACCCCGGCCCCCCCTAATGTCGAAGTTATCGGGGAGGGTGTATATCGACATAGACATATCCGATAAAAAAAAGAGGAAGAAGAAAAAAAGCTACCGCTAGAGGAGAAGATCGAAGAAAAAAAAAGAAAAAAAAAGGAGAAGAAGAAAGGAATAGAGGAGAAGAGAAGAGAAAATTTCTCTTCTTCTCCTCTATTCCTTTCTTCTTCTCCTCTTTTTTTCTTTTTTTTCTTCTTCTTATTTATTTCTCCTCTTCTTCCTCTCCTCTGCTTCTTTCTTTCATCTTTCTTATTTTCTTCTTTCCTATCCTTCTTTTTCTAAATTTGTAACTTTTGCATATATATAAAACTTTCTATATATATTTAGCATCTATAAACAAAAAACTATATAGCCACATACACATATATATACATCACATACACACATCACATACAGCAACTTCCTAAGAAAAAAAATATTTATATACACATACATATATATTTAACATATATATTTAGCAAATTCCTAAGAAAAAAAATATATATACACATACATATATATACAGCAACTATATATACACATGCATATATATATATATATATATATACAGCAACTATATATACAGCAACTATATATACAGCAATTTATATAAACATTAAAAAAAACTATACACATATATATACATATATATACAACAACTATATATATATAGCAATATATTTATATAAACATAAAAAAAAGGAAGCCCTCACATCGCGCGGCAGCACGACGGCGGCGGGGCGGGGCGGCGCGACGGCGGCGGGGCGGGGCGCGCGGCGCGACGGCGACGGGCCGGGGCGCGGCGACGGCGCGGGGCGGGGCGGAACGGGGTCGCGGGGCGGGGCGACGGCGACGAGGCGGCGTCGGGGGCGACGGCGACGGCGACGGGGCGACGGGGGCGACGGCGACGGCGACGGGGCGACGGGGGCGGGGAAGGAGAGGGAGGCGTCGGGGGCGCAGAAGAAGGAAACTGCCCAAAATTTCGCAAGTCTTGGTTATATAGTAGCAGTATTAGTCCCGGTTTCAGCCTCCAACCGGGACTAATGCCACCCTTTAGTCCCGGTTTCAGCCACCAACCGGGACCAAAGGCCATGTGCTGGCGCGGGTGCGGTGGGATGTTTAGTCCCACCTCGCTAGCTGAGGGAGCTCGAGAGTGGTTTATAAGGGCTACTGCTCCCACCCTCTCGAGCTCCTCTCAAATGCAGGCTTCTGGGCCTAACTCTGCGCGCTGTCCTGTGAGCTTGCTGGGCCTTATAGTACAGGTGGATCCTGTGCTATAGGCCTTGCAGGCTCACTGGGCAGCGCCCAATTTTTTTTTCCTTTTTTGCTTTATTTATTTCTTAGTTGTTTTTTGCTGTATTTAGAGTTGCTTTATTTATTTTATTTTCTTTGTTTATTTCTAAGTTGTTTTTTGCTGTATTTAGAGTTGCTTTATTTATTTTACTTCTTTATTTATTTTCTTTGTTGCTTTATTTATTTTATTTTGTTTATACTTACAACAAAATACTTATTGTTGCTATTTTTTTTTCAAGTTTTTTTTGTTTTGTTTTCTGCATTATTTATTTTCTTTTGTTATTTGCTTTATTTTTTTTAATTCTTTCTGGTAAAACCAATTACAAACTTTCTCTGTTAGTGCAAGTAGTATTGAAATTTGAATTGTACAAACGGACAATGGTATCATACTCGTTTGTTACAAAGTTGGCATGGTATCATCATAATAGTTGCGGAAAAAACTCTTCACTTTTTCTTCGCTTGTGTCATTTGCTTATTGCGCCGTAACCATGGATAATCTTCATCGTTTATCAGGATGCTTGGGTCAGCCTTGACTTTGAAGGGAGGAATTTCATGAAACTTTTCATAATCTTCAGACATGTCTGTCTTGCCCTCCACTCCCAGGATGTCCCTTTTTCCTGAAAGAACTATGTGGCGCTTTGGCTCATCGTATGATGTATTCGCTTCCTTATCTTTTCTTTTTCTCGGTCTGGTAGACATGTCCTTCACATAGATAACCTGTGCCACATCATTGGCTAGGACGAACGGTTCGTCAGTGTATCCAAGATTTTTCAGATCCACTGTTGTCATTCCGTACTGTGGGTCTACCTGTACCCCGCCTCCTGACAGATTGACCCATTTGCACTTAAACAAAGGGACCTTAAAATCATGTCCGTAGTCAAGTTCCCATATGTCCACTACGTAACCATAATATGTGTCCTTTCCTCTCTCGGTTGTTGCATCAAAGCGGACACCGCTGTTTTGGTTGGTGCTCTTTTGATCTTGGACAATCGTGTAAAATGTATTCCCATTTATCTCGTATCCTTTGTAAATCAATACAGTCGAAGATGGTCCCCTGGACAACAAGTACAACTCATCACAAACAGTGTTGTCACCTCTGAGACGTGTTTCCAACCAACTGCTGAAAGTCCTGATGTGTTCACGTGTAATCCAGTCGTCACACTGCTCCGGGTGTTTGGACCGCAGACTGTTCTTGTGTTCATCGACATACGGGGTCACCAATGTAGAGTTCTGTAGAACTGTGTAGTGTGCTTGAGACCAAGAATATCCGTCCCTACATATTATTGAGTCCCTTCCAAGCGTGCCTTTTCCAATCAGTCTCCCCTCGTACCGCGATTTAGGGAGACCTATCTTATTAAGACCAGGAATGAAGTCAACACAAAACCCGATGACATCCTCTGTTTGATGGCCCATGGAGATGCTTCCTTCTGGCCTGGCGCGGTTACGGACATATTTCTTTAGGACTCCCATGAACCTCTCAAAGGGGAACATATTGTGTAGAAATACGGGCCCCAGAATGACAATCTCGTCGACTAGATGAACTAGGACGTGTGTCATGATATTGAAGAAGGATGGTGGGAACACAAGCTCGAAACTGACAAGACATTGCGCCACATCACTCCTTAGCCTTGGTACGATTTCTGGATCGATCACCTTCTGAGAGATTGCATTGAGGAATGCACATAGCTTCACAATGGCTAATCGGATGTTTTCCGGTAGAAGCCCCCTCAATGCAACCGGAAGCAGTTGCGTCATAATCACATGGCAGTCATGAGACTTTAGGTTCTGGAACTTTTTCTCTGCCATATTTATTATTCCCTTTATATTCGACGAGAAGCCAGTCGGGACCTTCATACCGAGCAGGCATTCAAAGAAGATTTCTTTCTCTTCTTTCGTAAGAGCATAGCTGGCAGGACCTTCATACTGCTTCGGAAGGATGCCGTCTTTTTCGTGCAAACGTTGCAGGTCCTCCCGTGCCTCAGCTGTATCTTTTGTCTTTCCATACACGCCCAAGAAGCCTAGCAGGTTCACGCAAAGGTTCTTCGTCACGTGTATCACGTCGATTGAAGAGCGGACCTCTAGGTCTTTCCAGTAGGGTAGGTCCCAAAATATAGATTTCTTCTTCCACATGGGTGCGTGTCCCTCATCGTTATTCGGAACAGCTAGTGCGTCGGGGCCCTTTCCAAAGATTACGTGTAAATCATTGACCATAGCAAGTACGTGATCACCGGTACGCATGGCGGGCTTCTTCCGGTGATCTGCCTCGCCTTTGAAATGCTTGCCTTTCTTTCGACATTGATGGTTGGTCGGAAGAAATCGACGATGGCCCAGGTACACATTCTTCCTGCACTTGTCCTGGTATATACTTTCAGTGTCATCTAAACAGTGCGTGCATGCGTGGTATCCTTTGTTTGTCTGTCCTGAAAGGTTACTGAGAGCGGGCCAATCGTTGATGGTCACGAACAGCAACGCCTTTAGGTCAAAATCCTCCTGTTTGTGCTCATCCCACGCACGTACACCGTTTCCATTCCACAGCTATAAAAGTTCTTCAACTAATGGCCTTAGGTACACATCAATGTCGTTGCCGGGTTGCTTAGGGCCTTGGATGAGAACTGGCATCATAATGAACTTCCGCTTCATGCACATCCAAGGAGGAAGGTTATACATACATAGAGTCATGGGCCAGGTGCTGTGATTGCTGCTCTGCTCCCCGAAAGGATTAATGCCATCCGCGCTTAAAGCAAACCATACGTTCCTTGGGTCCTTTGCAAACTCCTCCCAGTACTTTCTCTCTATTTTTCTCCACTGCGACCCGTCAGCGGGTGCTCTCAACTTCCCGTCTTTCTTACGGTCCTCACTGTGCAATCGCATCAATTTGGCATGCTCTCTGTTTCTAAACAAACGTTTCAACCGTGGTATTATAGGAGCATACCACATCACCTTCGCAGGAACCCTCTTCCTGGCGGGCTCGCCATCAACATCACCAGGGTCATCTCGTCTGATCTTATACCGCAATGCACCGCATACCGGGCATGCGTTCAGATCCTTGTATGCACCGCGGTAGAGGATGCAGTCATTAGGGCATGCATGTATCTTCTGCACCTCCAATCCTAGAGGGCATACGACCTTCTTTACTGCGTATGTACTGTCGGGCAATTCGTTATCCTTCGGAAGCTTCTTCTTCAATATTTTCAGTAGCTTCTCAAATCCTTTGTCAGCCACAGCATTCTCTGCCTTCCACTGCAGCAATTCCAGTACGGTACCGAGCTTTGTGTTGCCATCTTCGCAATTGGGGTTCAACCCTTTTTTGTGATCCTCTAACATGCGATCGAACTTCAGCTTCTCCTTTTGACTTTCGCATTGTGTCCTTGCATCGACAATGACCTGGCGAAGATCATCATTTGGTTCCTCTTGATCTTCAGCAGCTTCACCCGTTGCAGCATCATTGGGCACATCGTCTGGTTCCTCTTGATCTTCACCAGCTCCCCCCATTGCAGCATCACCGTATTCAGAGGGCACATAGTTGTCATCGTACTCTTCTTCTTCGCCGTCTTCCATCATAACCCCTATTTCTCCGTGCCTCGTCCAAACATTATAGTGTGGCATGAAACCCTTGTAAAGCAGGTGGGAGTGAAGGATTTTCCGGTTAGAGTAAGACATCGTATTCACACATTTAGTGCATGGACAACACATAAAACCATTCTGCTTGTTTGCCTCAGCCGCATTTAGAAACTCACGCACGCCCTTAATGTACTCGGAGGTGTGTCTGTCGCCGTACATCCATTGCCGGTTCATCTGCGTGCATTTATATATAATTAAGTGTGTCAAAAACCATTACAGAACATCATAAATAGATAATTAAGTGACCAAATGGATAAAAGTTCATCATCACATTAAAACCAAAGTACATACATATATAGTTCTCATCTAACAACATATAGCTCTCCATACACATCGAAACTATGTAAAACATTTCAATGCGAAAACAAATGCTATCATAATCGCAACCAAGGTAACAATTGATCCAACGGCATAATGATACCAAGCCTCGGTATGAATGGCATATTTTCTAATCTTTTTAATCTTCAACCGCATTGCATCCATCTTGATCTTGTGATCATCGACGACATCCGCAACATGCAACTCCAATATCATCTTCTCGTCCACAATTTTTTTTATTTTTTCCTTCAAGAATTTGTTTTTCTTCTTCAACTAAATTTAACCTCTCGACAATAGGGTCCATCTTGATCTTGTGATCATCGATAACTTCCGCAACATGCAACTCCAATTCCATCTTCTCCTCCTCCATTTTTTCCAATTTTTTCTTTAACGAAATGTTTTCCTCTTCAACTAAATTTAACCTCTCCACAAGAGGGTCGGTTGGAATTTCCGGTTCAACTACCTCCTAGACATAATAAAACATCTATGCATGTCAGGTTGGTCGGCATAACTATCATAAACACTAAAACAAATAGTTATAAATTAAAGATAATATACCACATCCGAATCGTAGACCGGACGAGGGCCCACGTGGGCGGATATCAAAACCATCGCACTATATAATAACAAGCAATAATAAACGTAAGAAAATTAGACAAATATCTATCTAAAGCAATAATAAAAGTAAGAAAAGCATGGACATAACAAGAGGCTCACCACGGTGGTGCCGGTGACGAGATCGGCGGGGGCGATCGACGGCGGCGAAGACGGGGACGGGACGTGACGGACCGCTAAACCTAGACAAATCTCGGAGAAAATAGAGCTTCGAGAGGAGAAAAGCTTAACTAGTGTGGCTCGGGCATTCCACCGAACACGTTGTGTGCATAGGAGGTGAGCTAGAGCACCACTAACCCCTCTCCCCCTCGGCCAGAAAAAAAAACAGAGCAGTGAGCTCTACTCTTGAGTGAGGGGGTATATATAGGCAACTCACTGGTCCCGGTTGGTGCTACAAACCGGGACTAAAGGGGTGCCTTTGGTCCCGGTTCATAACACCAACTGGGACCAATAGTGGTGGGCCAGGAGCAAGAGCCATTGATCCCGGTTTTTAGCTCCAACCGGGACCAATAGGTCCAGACGAACCGGGACCAATGGCCCACGTGGCCCGGCCGGCCCCCTGGGCTCACGAACCGGGTCCAGTACCCCCATTGGACCCGGTTCTAGATTGAACCGGGGCTAATGGGCTGGACCAATGCCCTGTTTTCTACTAGTGTGGCCAACTACCCGGAGGGGGGCACCACCGAGCTGGAGCTGCGGGAGCTCATGCAGAACGCCGGCTGGGGCCTCGCCGCGCTGCGGGAGCTCATCCAGCTGCTCGCCCTGTGGCTGGCAGGGCCCCGCCCACATTCACCGACGATAGCTTCGCCAGCATCCCCTGCATCGGCGGCAGCAACAAGGCCTCCCAGTCCCAGGCATGGAAGACCGGGGCGCTTCGGGTATGTACGCTCTCTGTCTGTCTATCACTCTGCATCAATATTTAGTAGTCGCTGCCGAGCTCTGCTTTGAGCTGCCAGTTGCAATCAGTCTGGGCTTCCCTACTACTGGAATTGAACCAGTGCCGGTGCGTGCTTATTTTCTCTAGTGGTGTTGGCACCTACGAATGCTGCTGCTGTTGTTTTGTGTTCTGACTTCTGACTGATGCCATGCCATGACCCAATCTGTTTGATAAGCGCGATCACTCATGTTTGTAAGTGAATGTTTCAATATGCTTAGTATGGATAGTGTGTCGATGCCCCTGTACAAGTAAGGCCCGTTGTTCTGTGATCAAGTTCAGTTTGAGTTCTGCACTTGTTGTTGCTCATTTTCCTATATCTGCATTTCTATCTGAAGCACAGAGGCACGATAATATCTACTCGTATTGTTCTAGTTCTACAACTCAGGGCCATGAGGTTAGTAAGCTTTTATCTGTAAAGCTTCTGGAGCTTGTTGTTTCAACTATTTTATCGATGCTCATGCACTCACTCCCATAGTAAGTTAGTAACCCATGGTTTATGTTTCTGCAGCGTTGGTTTCAACTCAATGACTTGCTAGCATTCGTGAGCGGCAAATATGTCGTAATGTTTGATTCCCATGGCGCTTACCTTCCAAATATGTCAGTTCTTCCCCGTGGCGCTCACATGATGACAAATTGCCATGGCATCACCAAGCTCTAGTCAGCTTTTCTGGCACTTCTGCGGAATCCGTTGAGCAGAGTATAGATTCCTTTTCTATGGATTATGTATTGGTGGCGTTCCTGGGAAACAAGTTTGAGAAAAAGAGACATACCTATTTTATTATACAGGGATCGGCATCTGCATTAAGTAAAATAGGTATTTTTTTCAACTGGTGCTGCCAAAGAATATGACCTTCACCTGCTGCCTTGGGCTTCTGTTGCTACTTGCATCTCCAAAATGGAGCCTGAGGTAATGCCCGGTTCATTTTCAGTTTACTAATCTAGGCTGGCTATGTCCCTCTAGCTGTGTTGGAATTGCTTTTGTTCAGTTTACCAATCACTGACATTATTTTTTTCCTCTCGACTCGTTTTCTGCTCTTGATTTATTCGTGATTATAGTATATATAGTTGTTATTCGTGCATGTCTTGTCAATGGAGTGGAACTTGTGAATGTGATTGTGTGAACTGTAAAACTTGTTTGTTTACATCTGCTTTTGCACTTAAAGTAGCAAGATGGGCACGTGACCCCAATTCATAGAATTGCTGGTAATTTTCGGTCTATTATCTGTCGCTAATGTAGTGACCATTTCTTTCATGGGTGTGCTCTTTGGTAGTTTGATGGCAACAGATGGGCCTTGCCTCTTGTTATCTGCTTTTGCTTAATTGAATAAAAAACATTTATGTTGCAAAATGCACATCATGTTAAGAAGCACATTTTTCTAATATTTTCTTTTTTACTTCGCTTTATGGTAATTATTGAATGTTACAGCATATTAATCTCAGACAAGGTCATGCATTCTACTTTCTTACTTTGCCAGTAAGGACAGGATTATCTGTGCGTGTGAATGGTTTCTTTGAAGTTTCGTCCAATCGATGTGGCATTTGGTATGGAGCTGACATGGACAGGGGTGGTAAGCTTTGCTCTGATTGGAACAGTCTAGTGCTGGAAGATGTTTGTTGCTCCATTGTTCAGAGAACTCATGCTGGCGCTGCGGACATTCTAGACTCCACAATACTGTATTATCCCTTATGGTCAACTGGTTTATGTGAGGAACCCTCGAGTATTCTCGTGGAACAAACTTACAATGTTATCTACAGCTCTCCTCTTTTGCATTCAGAGATCAAGGTCGGCATGGATATCACTGGCTGACGCTTAATTTTCTTTCTCAAGAAGCCATTATCTTAGTGAAGCTCTTATGTTTTCGAGGTTCTGTATGAAGTCTATGATAAAAACGAGTTGCTCCTGCTGAAGTGAGACATTTCCTCCAAGATATTGTAAATCTTGGCACTTTAGGAAAATCTCATAAGCTAATATTACTGGAATATTGCCTTATTGGTCTGGACACTGCTGATATTGGTAAATGCATGAATGGCCTCCCACTGATTCCACTAGCAAATAAGCAGTATGGGATTTTTTCTGAGATTTCACAAGTGAAGACCTACTATGTCTGTGATAAGACAGAATATGACCTCCTTTCTGCAGTTGGTGACAGAATAATTGACCCCTGTACTACTAGACATGCTATATCAGATAGCCAACAACTCTCAGGTGAATATTCACTCATTGATGGTCCGCTTTCTTCAGTTCTTCTCCAGGCTATTTCCCCCTGGATGGAAGTGTAAAAACCATGTTCCTTGTGATTCATTATCGGGTGTATCATCTCCTATGGCGGACATCGGCAACTTTTTTGGCACTACACTGGAACACTCTTAGACCTTGATTTGTTTAGTGACTGCCCTATACTGCCTTGTACTTCTGGACACCCTAACAGAGCATCATCTACTACATCAAAGTTAATTGAATAGAGTCACTATCTAGTTCAAAGTGTATCAACAGCTGTCTCATTACTTATATGATGCCGATGTAACTGAAGTTCTTCATTCAATCTTTGGGATTGTCTCACTGGAGGAAGCTGATTTGCATGCACTGTTTCAACGTATCAAGCCTGGAGAGCAAAATGAACTATACCAGTTTCTTCTAGATCCGAAATGGTACTTAGGAATCTGCCTTTCTGACATGAACATAAAGCTATCAAAAAAGGTGCCCATCTTCAGAGTGTTTGATGGAGGATCTCACGGTTCTTATGGCTTCTTTGTTTTGTCCCATTGAAAAAAACAACTACTCAACTCTGATTTTGTGTTCTGTATATCCCCAAGCAACGAGGATATCATAATGAGGTATTATGGTGTTGAGCGTATGTCAAAATCAGTCTACTACCAGAGGTATGTTCTGAACAAGTTAGATGAGTCGCAAGCAGATGTTCGTGATTCAGTTCTACTAGCCATCTTGCAAGATCTGCCCCAGCTGTCCTTGGAAGATCGACGGTTTAAGGAAGGCTTGAAAGTCCTTAAATTCGTGCAAACTATTAATGGGACCTTGAAAAGTCCTCAATCTCTTTATGATCCTCGGGTGGAAGAACTCTATCTCTTCTCCAGGAATCAGACTTGCTTTCCCAACGTTCTTGATATGTTGCTCTGCTTGGTGCTTAGAACTTCTGTTTCTACTCATACTATAATAGAAAGTGATCGGCAAATCGATTCGTTCATGCACAAAGATGAAAAGAAGGCTCATTCAAGACTATTACAAACAGCTTTTTGGGCCTCCAGAAGACAACTATGTGTCCCTGGATGAGTCTCGGATCGACGACGTCCCGCAACTGGCTGTGGAAGAGAATGAGGTGTTAACCGCACCATTTACTGAGAAAGAGGTGTTTGATGCGATTTCTCAAATGAAGAGTAGCAAAGCTCCGGGGCCGGATGGTTTTCCGGCGGAGTTTTATCAAAAATGCTGGCATATTATTAAAGGGGATTTATTGCCAATGTTTCATGATCTCTTCGCTGGACAGCTTCAACTGTTTCAGTTGAATTTTGGAACGATAACCCTTCTTCCGAAGAAGACAGAGGCTGTGAGGATTGAGCAGTTCAGGCCTATCTGTCTTCTCAATGTTAGTTTCAAGATTTTTACCAAGGTCGGGACGAATAGGCTCACACAGATTGCGCACTCTGTGGTGCAGCCGTCTCAAACTGCTTTCATGCCAGACAGAAACATCCTAGAAGGGGTTGTGGTTCTACATGAAACGCTCCATGAGATCCACACGAAAAAACTAGATGGGGTAGTTTTCAAAGTGGATTTCGAAAAGGCATATGATAAAGTCAAATGGTCATTCCTCCAACAGGCTCTGCGGATGAAAGGATTTGATCAATCCTGGAGACACCAGGTGGAATCTTTCACGCAAAAGGGCAGTGTTGGAATCAAAGTAAATGGTGACATTGGTCACTACTTCCAAACGCACAAGGGCCTTCGTCAAGGTGATCCGATGTCACCTATTCTGTTCAACATAGTAGCTGACATGTTGACGATACTCATTGGAAGGGCCAAGAACGTCGGTCAGGTTGGAGGCCTGGTACCTCATCTGGTAGATGGAGGGGTCTCTATCCTACAATATGCCGATGACACTATTATCTTCATGGAGCATGACTTGGTAAAAGCGCAAAATATGAAGTTGTTGTTATGCTTATTCGAACAATTGAGTGGGCTTAAGATTAATTTTCACAAAAGCGAATTGTTCTGCTTTGGAAGAGCTAAAGAGGAACAAGAAACTTATAAACAATTGTTCGGGTGTGAGTTGGGGGAGTTACCGTTCAAGTATTTGGGTATACCAATTCATCACCGTAAGCTAACTAACAATGAGTGGAAGAGTGTTGAAGACCGTTTTGAAAAGAAACTTAGCTGCTGGAAGGGTAAGCTGATGTCATACGGAGGCCGATTAATTATCATTAATTCGGTGCTCACGAGTATGCCTATGTTTCTATTGTCTTTTTTCGAGGTACCTGATGGAGTTCGGAAAAGACTTGACTTCTATAGATCACGCTTCTTTTGGCAGAGTGATGAACTGAAGAGAAAATACAGGCTGGCAAAGCGGGATATCATTTGTAGACCGAAAGACCAAGGGGGTCTGGGTATAGAAAAACTTGAGGTGAAGAACAGATGTCTACTCAGCAAATGGCTGTTTAAACTATCTGCAGAGACGGAAGCCACTTGGGCTCAGATTTTGCGTAATAAATACCTCCAGTCTAAAACATTGTCCCAGGTCAATGTGAGACCGAATGATTCGCCATTCTGGAAAGGACTGATGAGAGTTAAGTCAGTCTTTTTCAATAGGACAAGGTTCATTGTTGGGGATGGTAACATTACGAGATTCTGGGAAGATACTTGGCTTGGGGATACACCTCTCGCATTGCAATATCCCTCTTTATATAGAATTGTGCAACGAAGAGATGCTTCAGTTGCGACAATTCTTCAGTCTTCACCCCTCAATATTCACTTTCGGAGGGCGCTAGTTGGCAACCGTTGGGAAGCTTGGCTCCATCTAGTCAGGCGACTGATGGAAGTGCAGCTATCTCAAAACCCAGACCGGTTATATTGGAAGTTGACTAGGAATGGAGTGTTCTCGGTCAAGTCGATGTATCTAGATATCATTAATGCTAGCATTGTTTCTAGTTTGAAGCATGTTTGGAAGGTTAACGTTCCTTTGCGAATCAAAGTGTTTATGTGGTTTGTGCATAAACAAGTGATTCTGACTAAGGACAATCTGGCAAAACGTAACTGGACTGGGTCGTCACGATGTTCGTTTTGTGATCGGAATGAATCTATTAAACACCTCTTTCTCGATTGCCCGATGGCAAAAATTTTATGGAGGACAATACAGATTGCTTTTAATATTTCTCCTCCGACTTCCATTAGCTCCTTATTTGGGCAGTGGCTGTACGGGATAGATTCCGCACTAGCGAGACATATCCGGATGGGAGTATGTGCATTGCTGTGGGCAGTGTGGAATTGCAGAAATGATTTGGTTTTTAACAGAACAACAAATACTCATTTTTTGCAGGTTATATTCCGAGCCACTGCATTGATCCGTATGTGGTCGCTACTCACTCCGACGGACGCCAGGGAGCGTTTGGTTACTGGATCTATCCGTTGGGAGATGGTAGCACGGGTTATCTTCAACCGGTTTGGATGGCGGTCATGTAATAGAATAGGCAATTAGTTTTCCTATCATGCTTATACCTGCCGGTTGTGGCTGTTGGCTCATTTTTTTTGTTTTCCTTGCTCCGAGGGAGCCTTCCACTGTGGATTTCAGGACCTTGATTGTCTTTTATTACTTTAATAAAGGTGGCCGTATGCATCGCTCTGATGCAGAGGCCGGGGTATTCCCCCTTTTCCAAAAAAAAAATTCAAGGGGTAAAGTGCTTCTTTCATATCTTGAAATTCATGCTCACAAATGGCATGTACGTGAAGCATTTGATGGTTGGAAGAAGGTGAATAATATGCTTGCGGAAGTCCTGCACTGAGGCCTCGTGATACGCCTTGGGAATTTGACCTCGAGAAGTTCTGGAGTGACTTGAGTTGGTGTTCTGTGTTGGTCACTGCACCAAGCCCAGCGCTGCTATGGCCTTTCAGTATCATCGATGATCGCTCCACCCAAGCAAGTAAGGTAGATTTTCTGCTAGCTCACGTATAGTTGATAGTGAATGTACTTCCTCAGCTTTGTCTTACAGCTTAGGTTGGTCATCTCCTCCTTTTGGAAGTGTAATCGCTGCTCAGTTGCTTGAGCTGGGTAAGAATAATGAAATTGTGACCGATCAAGTCCTTCGGCAAGAGGAAAAGTCGATTTTAGTATCATACTTTGATATCAGGGAATTGTGACTGACAAGGCCGAATTTTACTGACCATGTGCTTCCTCAGATGTCAGAGTTTCTGTCACTGACAGCTGTTGTTTCAGCAATTTCTTGTGATGTGAAGCTGTTGATAGAAGACAATAGTTCTGTGAGACCTGCGTTGTCTGAAACCCCTTTTGTCTTAGCAGCTAGTGGAGCATGGTTACATTCTTCCAGGTCCCTCCCTCTGTGTGTGTGTCTTTGTTTGGGATGATCGACCTTATTTTGTTTTACTGGTATGCTCCAGCAGCTTTAATTTGCATTTGCAGGCATGAGGTGTCAGTTATTTAAATATTAATGTTCATCTTTTCTTTTATCCTTTACTCTAGATTTCAGTTTAAATAAGTAACGCTTGTTTTTCTTCAGGCTATTTTTTTGGAAATGGAGGCTTACCCCCGGCCTCTGCATCATAATAATGCATGTAGCCATCTTATTAAAAAAGTTTGAAGTAACACAAGTCGTAAAGGTATTACAGCTCGCAAACGGAGCAAGACAAAGAAAAGAAAAGTACATGCTCAAGATCACAATCGGTACCGCAAAAGAAGGATAAGTTCACTAGTAGAGAACGGGCCTTTAGTCCCGGTTGGTAAGGGCCTTTTGTCCCGGTTCTTGAACCGGGACTAAAGTGTCGGTACTAATGCCCTAGCCCTTTAGTCCCGGTTCAAACTAGAACCGGGACAGATAGGCCTCCACGTGGCCTGTGCGCGGAGCCCAGGCAGGAGGGCCTTTGGTCCCGGTTGGTGGCACCAACCAGGACCAAAAGGCATCCACGCGTCAGCATTTCTGTGGCTGGATTTTTTTTGAAAGGGGGTGGGTTTGGGGGTTTTGGGGGGTTAATTTAGGTGTTTCATATATTGTGTTAGCTAGCTAATTAATAGAGAGAAGTGTCCTCTCTTATGTCCGTGCTTGGTCGACGCTACGTACTACACATACGTATAGAGAGGACTAGACACGCTAGCTAGCTAGCTAGTAAGCAAACGAAGAAAATAGAAGATCGTCATCAACATACATATGCATATAGAGAGAAGTGATATCGACCACCTCTCCTTCTCCGAGAGATTGGTCGAACAACAAGTTCTCGTATATCTATCCGACACTACCGGGTACATATATACAATAATTATCTCTTACAAATATAATCTCCGATCATACGGACGCATGGTCCACATAGTATTCTCCGTCTTCAGCGATCACGTGGTCAAGGAAGAATGCCGCCAATTCCTCTTGAATTGCTCGCAGACAATCTGGTGCTAGGAGTTCATTCCGCATCCGAAAGATCTAATTTGAAGAAGGGGGTCAATACATACATACAATATGATTATAAATATCACCGACTTGTCTTTTCTTCAATGCACATACAATATGAGATATGTGTTAATGAACCCAATATCACCGACTTGTCTTTTCTTCAATTCGACGATCTTCAATCTACATAATATAGTGAGGATAATTATAAATACATGCAATGAAAGAGCTGAGCTATATAGAGAGACTTAATGACAGAAGTAGTACTACTTACAGACAGTAGCAGGTGACCGTTGCTTTATCGAGGGCCAATTGATTGAAAAACTGATAGAACTCCTCAAATGGAATAGGCAACAGTTCAATTCCAACGAGGTCATGCTCCGGTTTAACTCTCACATACAAACTATCCGTCCCCCTAGACTCTCTGCAGATTTTCAAGTACCAATCATGCAATCTTCGCATCATCGTTGATAGAGATCTTTCATCTTTGACGAGAGGCTTCCCGTACTCGTATCTTTGTATCTGCACCTCCAAGAAATCATAATGTACATCTCGGGCAGGTAATCTCCAAGATTGCTATAACTGGGCACCATCCTCGGATCATTAGCGACGATGTCGCTAGACACCTTGAGCGGGGGGCACGATTGGTTCGCTTGTTCGCCGAGCTAGGCAATTTGTTTCCCAGCTCGTCCTTCTGCTAACCTTTGATCACTTCTAGTACTTCCCGACCGCTTCGCTTCGTGAAATGACTTTTCAATAATGCGGTCATAGTTGTCTTTCGGCGGACACTTCGCTGGTTTCTTCAGGGCAGCTAGAGTGCGTTTTGCTTTCATCGGATCTATCTTCTCCTCCGGAGGTGGATGTCTCTGTGCTTTCAACCCTTCAAGCCAGTCCTTCACTTAGCCTTCAGCGATCTTCGCGTTTTCCTCGTCGGACCTCTCGTATGGTAACTTCTCTAGAGGCATGAGAGAAGGACCGAATCTGTATTGCCTCCCGCCTCTGGCTGTACTGCTAGACGCCGGCAGACCAGACGAAGCGGCTGTCTTCTTTCCTTGCTTATGCGGCAGAGGAGAAGGACTACGACGCGCCGGAGCAGCCGGAGCGGCGGCGGGTCTCTTCCGCCCTTGCAGCTGACGAGGCGGAGAAGGAGGAGACTGGCTGCTCGGGCGCGCCGGCGCAGGCGGAGAAGGAGGCGGAGTGCCGCCACGCGCCGGAGAAGGAGCCGGAGTGCCCTGATCGTCACTCGCCGGAGGAGGAGGCGGTGGAGGGGGCGGAGTGCCCTGACTCGCCGGAGGAGGAGAAGGAGGCAGAGGCGTCCAGTTCAGAATGTTGATGAGGTCCTTCTGCCATAGGCATGGAGTCTTCAGAGAAGAACCCAGCCGAGTCTCCCCTTCACCGGTAGGGTGGTCAAGCTGGAGGTCCTCAAATCCCTCCGTTATTTCATTCACGATCACCCTAGCATATCCTTCTGGAATCGGCCGGTAGTGAAAAGTTGCACCGGGTCCAGTAGGATAAACAAAGCCAGCAGCCGCCTTGACCTTCATATTAATCCATTGCGTCATAAGGTGGCAATTTTGAGACTCTGTGATAGCATCCACGGGATAGCTGGCAGGAGCCGTCAAGACATGCTCCGGCTGAAGCAGCTCGGTGGAAGCCACGCTGCTTCTCCGCTGAGATGGCGGGGTAGCTTCGGGGGAAGCTTCGGCAGTTCTTTTGCTGCGATTTGCTTCTCGTTCCTCTATCGCTTGTACCCTAGCGCGCAGCGCCTGCAGTTCGGTCTGCTGCACTTTCTTCCTCCTCTCGTGGCATTTGTAACCGCCTGCGTCTGGAAACCCATCACTCCACGGAACGGAGCTTGGTGTGCCTCGTGTCCGTCCAGGGTGCTCGGGATTCCCGAGGGCCATTGTGAGCTCGTCGTTCTCTCTATCGGGAACGAACGTCCCTTGCTGCGTTGCTTTGATATAGTGCCGCATCTTCCTGAGTGGTATTTCCAATTGCTTGTCTGTCCAAATGCACCAACCTGATACAGGGTCCAAGGTTCCGCCAGCCCCGAAGAACCAAGTCCGGCAACGGTCTGGCCAGTTCATTGTCTCTGGTTCGATCCCTTTCTGAAGCAGATCATTCTCAGCCTTGGCCCACTTAGGCCGGGCACTGAGGTAGCCACCTGACCCCGTGCGATGGTGATGCATCTTCTTCGCAGCATTTTTCTGGTTTGTCGCCGACATCTTCTTACTCTTTTCCGATGTCTTATAGGCCACAAATGCGGGCCAGTCATCTCTGATCTTCTCATATATGCCCTTGAATTCTGGTGTCTCTTTTTTGCGGACAAACTTATTCAGGTGTTTCTTCCACCCCCTGAATAGGTCTGCCATCTTCGTAAGAGCAAAAGACTTGATTAATTCCTCTTTAACTGGCTTCGCCGGATCATCCTCTGACAGTAGGGTGAAATTTGACTTCAGCTCAGTCCAAAGATCTTCTTTCTGCATATCAGTGACATAAGACACCTGAGGGTCTTCTGCAGCTGGCTTTAACCATTGCTGGATGCTGATCGAGATCTTGTCCCTAACCAGAACCCCGCACTGATTAACAAATGCGTTCTTTGTCCGGATGGATTCAATCGGTTGGCCGGTGCGCGCGATTTCTGTGATCTGAAACTTTTCATCCGAGCTCAACTTTTTCTTCGGGCCTCATCTCCTTACCGAAGATGTGCTCGATCCGGAGGGCTAGAAAAAAGAACAAAGACGAGGGTTAATTAATATGTGTACATACCAAAACAATGAATGCATCAATTAACTAGTCAGCACAGGCTTAACTAATATATATACCTGCTGGTCGGACTCGGTTCGGTCACCGGAGCCGTCATCACGGTCTCCTTCTTGCACCGGCATTGGGTCACCAGAGCCGTCCTCACGGTCTACTTCTTGCAT
This sequence comes from Secale cereale, assembly GCA_902687465.1. Taxonomy (NCBI): domain Eukaryota; kingdom Viridiplantae; phylum Streptophyta; class Magnoliopsida; order Poales; family Poaceae; genus Secale; species Secale cereale. The sequence goes on along the minus strand of LR738710.1, from coordinate 802,120,334 downwards.
GTGCATTGGGTCACCGGAGCCATCATAATCATAGCCTGCTTCTTCATCCTCTCTTTCCTGCAGCTCATCGGTGTCGTTGATAAACGACAAGACGGCATCACGTCCGTTTGCGATTATGTCCAGCAACATCGCTTCTTGTGCTTCGTCTCGGGGGGTGTCGTCCATAGTTTCTACAAATATTTACAACATGGCAATTATTATTCAAACATGATAGATGGATATATTAATGGCAAACGTAGAACTAGCTAGCTAATCACAGTAAGGAATCATATATATTACTTTGTGGCCTCGACGCTGCTTCTCTAGGGTTTCGGTGGCCTCGACAACGCTTCAAGGGTTAGGGGTGGCCTCGAGAACGCTTCAGGGAGGGGGTAATATCGACAACGACGAGATACATACACAGGAAAATAATGTTATCGGGGAGGGGGTAATATCGACGACGACAGACCCCCCCCCCACGTATTGAAGTTATCGGGAGGGGGTATATCGACCCCCCCTGTGTTGAAGTTATCGGGAGGGGGTATATCG